>JBAIAA010000235.1:0-600000 GCA_037893245.1 Crossaster papposus | reverse complement strand
CTGTTCCAAGTCAATACAACTTCAACTGTTGGAGTTTGGCAGGTTTAGTACTGTTAGGTTCAGTACAGAGTACCAAAAATTACTGAACATGTGTGAGCTGTTGAAGTTTGTTAGGTTTCGTATGCTTCCTAGTGCGAGAGCCTAGGGGGTTAGGGTTAAGCCCTGTTCGCACTGGACTTAATTTGGGCAAACTAACCGAGCCAATGGGTAACTTACCCATTTCAAGTCCAGTGCGAACAGCCTGGGTAATTTTCCTCACAGGTAACTTACCCACGCCGCGTGGGTAGTTTAACCGAGCCAAAGGTGCCCAGGAAGATTGACCAGGTCAGTTTAACCGAGCCAGAAAATCCAGTGCGGACGCGACGTCTCGGTTAAATCTTCCATCACCCGGTCGAATGACCACAGGTCACATCAGCCAGTGACCTTTCACGGTTAGTTTACCCATGGTCTCGGCAATTCTACCCGCGTCAATTAAATCCAAGGTGGGAAGATTAACCCATCGGAATGTTACCCGGCGTCTTGGTAAAGTTATCCAAAATGTTTATCCAGTGCGAACACGGCTTAAGTCTAGTCTTGGTCTTCAAAATGAAACCATATGTAACCCGCTCCATCGTAATCAGGAATAAGTCGCTGAGGCCGTTTTACGCAATCGGCCGTTGAATGAAGTAAACACATGGGTGAAAATCTGGACCAAGTCGTTTTTCTGAACATTTTATTTTTAGGAAGTGTAGTTATCACAGATTATTGTCATTAATGTCTTGTATGTAAAAACGATCAATAAAGATGAACATGAAGAGGATTTGTGTGCGCTGTCCGTATGATTTTGGTAAATTTTGTTTATTTCAAAGCTGTTTTTCTCGGAATGTGGATTCGGCAAATAAATATATACACCTGTCAACTTCATCAGACCATAACTCGTTAACCTAAGAAGATACACACTTGTGATGGGTATCATTAGAAAGCTTATGAAATTCCCTTTCTTACCATGTGCATATCTCAAAAAGTCTTTCGAGACTTATTCCTGATTTCGATGGAGCGGGTCACATAACGTGCCACGATGTGGCTTTACTCTCAGCCTGTGCAAAAAGGTGCATGCCGAAAAAGGTATTAGATTTAGAAAAATGCGCTATGCCTACGTGTTGTGTCGACAGGAGTTCCAGGTAAATCCATTTAAAAAAAAATCAACCAAAGTACCACTGGCGGGGGGGCTACACTGGTAGGTCGATTATGAGCATGACCTGTGACCTAATTTTTGCACTAGGAGAGTTGATTATTATTTAGGTTGATTTTCCAAACCCCAGCTTCGTCCCTGTTTTGGCTTCGTTCATGCAGTTTGACAATGGAGCCTGAAACGGAGCCTAATTCAAGTTTATTCACACACTTAAATTTCAATGTTGGCAACAACAAAACAATCATTACGAGCAAACACAATATAAATAAACCTCTAAATAGGCACTTGGGGAGACAATCCCATAGAGATGTACACAAACTTAAAACAGTCCTAAATTGTTTACCCTAACCCTTTTCTCTAAGATCTTCGAGATTTATGCTATTTAGACCAAAATCTGTCGTTCTAGGACAAAAATAACTCCCAAATATCGTTTTTTAGGGTAGCTAGACACTTAGGGAGACACTGAAATGTCTCCCTAAGTGCCACTGTCTCCTTATTACCAAAAAACTTACGCTAATTTGTCTCCCAAAGTGCCTATTTGGAAGAATTAAACTACATGTAAGTGTAGAAAAAAGAACATGTCAACATTGAGGAAAAAGAAGAAGCCGAAGCTTTTATTCCTTTCCCTAATTTCTCCCTAATTTCTTCCTAATTTCTTCCTAACGGCCTTTGAATTAAAAGCCTTCTTGGTTGGCAGTGGCACAACACAACTTCACAAACTTGTACAAAATTGTCTCTAAAATTACAGGATAGCTAGACAGACTTCTAAAGATACGGAATCCCCAAGTTTAGGAAGATTAACCCTAACTCCCTCACCATTGTTATTAAACAATACAATTCCTTCAAAATCCTCCAACTTCCTTTGTTGTGTAGGGAGTTAGGGTTAACAAGGTCCTCGGTAATATTAATGTAATATTACTTATCACTTTGTCCTGAAAAAGTATTACAAATTTTATTTTAAGATTTCTGTGGGAACCCTGACATACAAGTTGGGAGACCAATTGTTTGAATTATTGATATAATTATACCATCTACATTTGTACCATACATACGTGTACATCTCTCGTTTATCCATCCTGTAAGGCCAAAAAAAAAAAAAAAAGTTTAGCGTCATGCCTTTTTTTTTTAAAGGAAGGAGGAGGCCCCTGTTTTTTCTTTTTCTTTTTTTCAAAATGGCCGCCCGACACATCTCAATTCGAGTCATGTAGTGAACATGTCACACCCTATCTTCCAATTTAAAATTAAAACATGGTTCACCCACGATTAAAAATCAAAATTTATGTGGGTCGATCATGTATGTACCGTACACGACTACACGTCACACCCTAGCCTTCCTATTAGAAAAAATATATATTCCCAGAGCATGTACACAGTGATGCTAAAGTCAAAAATACGATCTAAAAATTGTATTATCTTTAAAAAAAAATTAAAAAAAAATGTTTTTTTGTTTTTACCAAAATGCTCAAATTTATCATTTTTTTCCAAAAAGAAAAAGTAAAGAAAAAAGGAGGCGGCCCCCCAAAAGGAAGCGGGCGGTGACGCTAAACATGTTTTTTTTTTAATTTGGCCTAATTGGCGCTACAGTGCTGTTGGGTGTTGAATAAAATAAATACATTCTTTGGCCACTTGTGATCAACCATGCGTGAAGAACGGTACAATTGTTTTCCCCCTTGAATTTAAAAACGTCAATATGACTTTTCCCAGTAATTTTTCATACAGTCTGACTTTTAATTAAATTATCTTTCAGATAGGTGCAGTATACCATGGAGCTATAAAAAGGAAAACTGGATTTCAGGGATGTCATGTGGTTTGTGTAGGCTGGTGGGGAAACCGCATGAAAAAATGCCTATGAATGAAAACAAGCTGGTCTATAGTTTAAACTGTGTTGATAAGCAGTGAAGCAGTTATTAGGAAGGGAGGTCATTTGGAAAGCTAATTCCCCAGGGCATTAGCAATAGCAGGTTATTTTTGGTGGTTAGAGCGAGGAACTATGGTTCTGGTAAATGCACAACTTTGTTTGTGACTTTACACAATCAATGCATGATCTGTAGTTCCAACCTCAAAGAATAAACCTTACAAATGTACTTTTTGCTATTATACCTGTTATAAATTTAGATCGGAAAGAGGAATTAAAATGGCAATTTGAAATAAATGACCAAGTACACACATTCTTGTTTTTGTATCACTGTGGAGACATGGCTTTGTTCTTGTGTACAAAATGGTTAGAAAGTCGAGCACGTTTTTCAAAATGCTCCCATTTTAACCACAATTATTTTCCTGGGTTGAAATTTCGACCCAATATATACCCTATATTATACCCTAACCCAAACACCAACCCTAACCCACATTCTAACCCTAGTTTTTGAGTAATTTAAGTACAATCCAAAAGTCTAATTCGTGAAATTCCTAGTGGAGACCTATTCATCTATAGAAATTACCCTTTAGAGACCTTTTCACTCCCATTGTCCCCATTGTGTTCAAATCTCCAGAGGGTACCATATTTTGCACCTGTAGTTTGCAGTAAACACCATGAATTACCACAAGGTGCTACCATAAACTACTTCAAGCCGTGTTCCCATTGGATTTGTTTTCCTGGTAACCGTGCATTTCCACTTGGACTTTTATACCGCGATGTAATAATAATAATAATACATGTAATAATGTGAGCATTTATATAGCGCTCAAACACAGAAGAAACTGGTATCAGAGCGCTTAACAAAATACAAGGAACAAAAAATACAAAAAACCAAAACCAATTAAAATAGAAAAGTCTTAAGATCTTTCTTGAACTTTGATAATGATGTGGCATGACGGATGCAGTGAGGCAAGTTCTTCCATAGCTTAGGACCAGCAGCGTAAAAACCCTTGGTTTTGGTTTTAGGCCCTGTAACTCTTGTCTATCATCATCGCCTGAGCAAAGTCCGGATTTGATAGGGAATGATGAGGTCTGAAAGATACGTTGGTGCCTGTTTGGTGAAACATTTGTGTACAACATTTAAAATCTTAAAAACAATACGCGAGTGGACAGGCAACCAATGGAGTTGTTTGAGAAATTGTCGACGCAAGATCATACTTTTTAGCCTGGAAAACGAGTTTGGCTGCACGATTTTGGAGACGCTGAAGACGTTTGACGGTTTGATATCAGAAACATTTATACCATGAAGGAGAGAGTTAGCATAATCTAAACGCGATGTAACAAGAGCACGAACGGCGTGATGGCAAGTAGTCTGGTCAATAAACATTATAATTTGAGAGACTGGCAGAATGTCACACATTGTGGGCACTCTATGGGCACATTCACGTTTGAGCTCAAGACAAAATCAGTTTATGCATGGTACTTCTACAGGGCGTTGCTGTTCCCATTACACTTTTCAGCATTCCTGATAGCTTATATACCGCGGGGGAACGGAAACCTTTTTTAAGACCACTTTCTGCCTGGTAGTTTTACATCACCGCTGTGGTACGTTGACAGGAACGTTAGTGTATCGCGCGTTCCCATTGGAGTTAAAGTTTGTCATTCTACAGAAAAGTCGCGGTATGTTAACCAAAAATGTCCAATGGGAACACGGCTAAATACCCACATGATGTACATAATATGCAGTTCTCAGCTTTTACATATACCCTGGTACATGTACCTCAGTACCTGCGATCGCCGTCCAGCGATTGTGATTTTTTTTTACATTATTTTTTTCATAACAATTACAGGATATCTAGCGCAATCATGTTGACAATTTTGTACAAAACTTTAAACTTCAAGGGCCTTTTTCTCAACATTTGCGACTTGTTAAAGGTAGGATACACCATTGGTAATTGCTTGAATTATCATTAATGGGTAGATTTGGGGGGTTGTATTTCATAGTAAATATCGTTTAACTGATCTCTCCGAAGTTTTACAATCATGGATGCTGAGAAAAGCACGAAAAACTGCGTTTGTCTTTGACCGGCGTCGAGCAGTTATCTTTGTTTTTTCGCGATCGCCGCCCGACGATCGCGAATTTGTCCTTTTATTATACTTTTATACTTTTTGGAATAATTACAGGATATCTAGCGCAATCATTTTGCTGGATGCCTAGAATCATTATTTACTTTTAAATGAGTAAGATATTTCTTAATAATTCTGTAGTAAATATTTTCTATATCTGCAAATGGTGTATACTACCTTTAATAAACTTTAAACAGCCATATACGCTTGTTAATGGAATGTCCAATTGAAGTGCAATAAACATCATTGTAAGAAGAATTAATTTTATCTTTTTCTAATTCCTGAGAACCCTCATTTCAACATTTGCCCAGTTCTGTCTCATTTTGCCAGAACACCTTACAGTACATATTTGACGTTCAACTACATGTAGGTCGAGTTGAATGGAACAGTCAATGTTTTACCAAATAAAAATATTCCTTCCATTGCACAAATAAAAAAAACAATTATCATTTGTTTTATACAACACCTAAATGCAGTGTACATGTGCTGACATTGACTTCACCAATGAGTAATGTACACGTAATCTGATTCTAATTGGCACTAATGTGGGAGTATTCTTTAATCACCCTGTCAGTTATTATTCCTCTGCAAATTTCCCAGCTGGATTCCTAGCCAAATGAAGCTTTTCCGGTCTCTCATCACCCAGTCCAATAAGGCAATTAAAACCAAACACACCCAGGGCTGTGGCTGTCTGCACACAAAGTGCTAGGGGGAACTTGTCAAAACATGGAACAGCCACACAGCAACCTGACAATTGTGACCTGCTCCATCGTAATCAGGAATAAGTCGCTGAGTCGTGACCAAGTCGTTTTTCTGAACATTGTATTTTTAGGAAGTGTAGTTATCACAGATTATTGTCATTAATGTCTTGTATGTAAAAACAATAAATAAAGATAAAAATGAAGAGGATTTGTGTGCGCTGTCCGTATGATTTTGGTCAATTTTGTTTATTTCAAAGCTGTTTTTCCAGGAATGTGGATTTGGCAAATAAATATACACCTGTCATCTTCATCAGACCATAACTCGTTAACATAAACAGATACACACTTGTGATGGGTATCATTAGAAAGCTTATGAAATTCCCTTTCTCACCATGTGCATATCTCAAAAAGTCATTTCGAGACTTATTCCTGATTTCGATGGAGCGGGTCACATATATTCCACAGTCCATGTACTGTACATAGTATGGACAGTTTTGGTACATGGACAGTTGTCTGTGCATCATAATACACTGAGGTGACCTCTGTGTGTGAAAGTGGTGTACTGAAGAGACAAAAAAACAGGTGTTTTGTTTGTGTTGTTGCATTATGGATCCAACAAGGACATGAGGTTTGGATCAATCATCAATGTACAGGAATTATCTAATTGTTATTTATGTACTGAGGATATTTCTTTGTTTTTCATGCATCAACAACTTGCCATTTTTCTTAAAGTTCAATGCCATTCCTTTATAACCCTAACCCACCTAGGCCCTTTTTGCTAGGAACCATCCTCAATCCTCCAAAATCCTCGTATTATGCGTATGTAAAATTAGATTCATCCTCAATCTTTCAAAATCATCGGTTATTTTCATCGTTTGTTCAGTAGAGGGGCGACTATTGCCTCAATCCTTCAAAATTCTCATTTAATAAATTCTATGGGTTGAGTCAGTGCCAATGACAAAATTTATAAGCAGTGTGGGTGGTATTCAGCATAATTAAGAGTTGCATTGTGTATGGCTGAACAAAAGGAATGACAAACTAGAAATGTGTTTGTGGACAAACACAGAGCTGTTTCGAGTGACAAATTAAACTGCCACTTTTTGTCATTCATCCTCAATCCTCAAAAACCCTCAAAAAATGCAATGAGGATTTTGGAGGATTGAGGAGGGTTAGGGTTTAATACTAGTATTGCATATTAGGGGCCCCTACCTAAAAATAAAATAAAATAAAATAAAATAAAAATAAACTAATTGTTAAAGGTTAGATACACAATTTGCAGATACCGAAACAAAATGTACTTCCGAATTATTAAAGCATTTCTTACTTATTTCGAAGTAAATAATGATTCCAGGCATCCAGCAAAATGATTGCGCTAGATATCGTGTAATTGTTCCAAAAAATGTAATTGTATACAAAAAAAGTTGAGATTGTCAGACAACGATCGCGAAAAAACAGCAGAAAAACCACTGTCTGATGCCAGTTAAAAACAAACGCTGTTTTTCTGGGGCGTTAACCGCATTTCCGGCCTTGCTTGCTGCTGACAGACATTTCTGGTCTTGCTCGTGACGTGAATCTGGGAAAAACTTTGCATAGTATGTCCTCCTGCGTGAACTTGTTAAAGTGTACTCTAAGTTAATAGGTTTAGGTTACAGTACATTAATAAAGGAAAACACAATAGGGTACCCTCGGTCGTTAAGGTAAAACACTACTGTTCGTGTGCACATGTACATTGTACATGTACTTTGGTTTGAAAATGACTACCAGTACCTTTAACCAATTCGCGTCGGGATTATTTTAACATCACCGAGCCGAGGGGCGGGATTATTTTTAATGAAACTCGATCCGAAGTGGGTTCAGGCCGATAGTGCCGGGAAGCACACCCACGCATTTCCGGCCTTGCTCGCTGCTGACAGACATTTCCGAACTTGAACTTGGTGTGTTTATGCGTCATCCGTTTTGAATTTTGAAAAAACTTTGTGTTTATATACGTCATCCGGCGCGAACTGGTTAAGTTGGCAGTATCATTGATCATACTACTGTATACTACCATGTCTGCAGTGTTTCGTTCTGACTGATATAGATCTGTACACTAATACGAATCAATAATAAAGTTGCAAACAAAAATTCCAAAGCGCTGTACATGTATTTGTTGATCTTTTATCAGAGCAGGACTGGAGGTGCAAATATTTCACTTTATTGTTACTCCCTCACTGACAATGGTTTGTTACAGAAAGAACGTGCAGGTTTAAATTGTGGCTGGCAGTGCTGTACAGAAAATAGGAGCCGATTATTTATGTGTGTTCAGTGGTTGTTGGGTCAGTGGAACTCTGCATACAAATAAGGTGTTCAATGAACTTGTCAGCAATGTCACAACAAGACGAATTGTCAGGGGGTAAGATGCCCGACTTGCCTGACTGAATCTAAAATATGTGAGTGTGGAAAGTTTCCTTTCCATTCCCTGGCTTTGTCTCCGTATTAGACTTGACCATACTACTGTATGGAATTTATTAGGAACAACGATAGTCATCTTGGCAAATCCCAACACCGCACCGGTATGACAAACTGTACACACGTTGAAGTGAACGCATGGGTGAAAATCGTGACCAAGTTGATTTTCTGAACATTGTTTTTTCAGGAAGTGTAGTTATCACAGATTATTGTAATTAATGTCTTGTATGTAAAAACGATCAATAAAGATGAAAACGAAGAGGTTTTGTGTGCGCTGTCCATATGATTGGGGTGAATTATTGATATGATATTTATAGGTGTCATATTTCCAAAAATATTAAAGATATGAAACACAAACCACGGGAGATTGTTGTCAAGGTAGTGACCAACTAATGCGGAAACTGTTATGACAATCAGACAACAGGAAGTATGCCAATGCTATAGTTGTTTATTGGAAAGCCTGCATGTGCGTTTACTTAAATTACAACTGTTTATTTCAAACTCAAAGCTGTTTTTCTCGGAATGTGGATTCGGCAAATAAATATACACCTGTCATCTTCATCGGACCACACACTTGTGATGGGTATCATTGGAAAGCTTATGAAATTTCCTTTCTCATTATGAGACTTGTTTCCGATTACGATGGAGCGGACGTCACATAATGTAGTGCATGAATGCTCAAATTGTAAAGTTGTAATTTTGTGTGTGTAAGTCTTACCTCATACTTTTTGCACCATGGTTACCTGTAGGCCCTAATGTACAATGATAGTCATTTCCCTAACGCTACAGAATGGTAGTCATTACCCTAACCATGCCCTAACATTCCTAAATCATCTTATTTTACTTGCAAAGGAAATTTGTAGACTCTCTAGAGAGTTGGGGTAAAATGTAATCAACATTGACATGAAGTAATTGGTACTCTATTTATACATTTACTTGTTTGTACACAATGGGTTATGCAAAGTGCAGCTCATAGCCCACTCTATCACTGCACAGTTCCTGTAACACCAAGGTTAACAAACATGTGGGAGTGTGAATGGACAATATAAATACTGGTAGTAGACCAGTGTGGTATGGTATTCTCAACAAAACCACCACTGCTATACCAAAGGGCTCAGAATTAAATGTTTAGTTTTTACATCCCATTACCTGGGTCAAAGGTCAATGACTACAGTACTGGTTTACTGGTTCACTTGCCTCTCTCCACCCAGGGGTGCACCAGCCTAATTCAAGTCCCATTGAAAACAGTGTAAAATCAACAATGTTCAGGACCAAGTTTCATGCAAACCAACATCCCTGGGGTTTCTCAAACAACAATCAGATTATTGTCTTGGTCTTTATCTTTCCATTTCCTTTAAATTTTTAGTGGGTTAGCCAATCACATTTTTAAATATTTACACCAAAAGAAACTCACCTCCCGAAAAGTGATACTTCCCGATCCTGCAAGCAGCAAGTTTACAAATGGCATCCCTTCACGCTCTAGGGCAATTAGGACCCATTTTGTAACCGTAATTTTATCAAGTCTGCGCTCAGATTAAAGCTAAAAAAACAGGGAGTTGATCCTATGCTACTGTATATTTACACAATCCCACCATTTCTTTCACCAAACGGCATCCTTTTTCAAAAGAAATTGTGGTGGCACATTTCATGCTAATGAGCTGGCGGAGAAATTCTCCCTTTAATTATGGTAGTGCACCCCAAAGGCTCAGAATTAAATGTTTAGTTTTTACATCCCACTAACTGGGTCAAAGGTCAATGACTACAGTACTGGTTCACTGGTTCACTTGCCACTCTCCACCCAGGATCGGAGTATAAATTGGTACAGGGATTAACCTGTGATGGCCAAGCATCCCATCCAGGGGGAATAGAAATATTATACACATGGACTGGCAATGAGGTCACTAGAGCACGTCTATTCCCCCGAGGGACTGTGAGTGACCAGAAGGGGGACCTATTTCCCGAGGCCCGAGGCCGAGGGAAATAGGCCTCCCTTCTGGTCACTCACAGGCCCGATGGGGGATAGATGTGCTCTAGTGACCGAATCATGCCAGTCCATAATTATGTGTTTTATAACGCACCTCGGTCCAAAAGATCCAGACGCCGCCATTTTATATATTAAGAAAAGCCAGGCAAACCTTTTGAGGGCGCTGTAACCAGTCAACAAAATTAAGTCTATTGCCCGCTTCGGGAACTATTTCCCGCAAATTCACGGTGGCGCAAATCTCATGCACTAGCCTATATTAGTTAACCCCACGTGACCGTGTTTCAGCCAACCAGAATACAGAACTAGCAAGATGTGTGTTATAATCTCAGTTGTTTCATTCTACAGAAACCTGAGATAAAAACTCTAGCCTGACTAAGGTTTAAATTGTGGCTGGCAGTGCTGTACAGAAAATAGGAGCCGATTATTTATGTGTGTTCAGTGGTTGTTGGGTCAATTGAACTCTGCATACAAATAGGTGTTCAATGAACTTGTCAGCAATGTCACAAACAAGACGAATTGTCAGGGGGTGAGATGCCCGAGATAAAAACTCTAGCCTGACTAAGGACAGACATTGCTTTTATAATGTAGATCTGGGTTTGATAGTTTTCGCCTGAGTGCACAATGTGGTGATGGGGCTTACTACTGGGGCCAATTTCATAGAGCTGCTTATAAGCACACAAATTTGCTTAGCATGAAAATTTGTCCTCAGCAAAAACAAGGTTACAGACCAGATTTTCACAGGATCTTTATTGTTTTCAATTGTGACCTGTCATCACAAAATGAGCACAAAATGAGCGTAAAGTCGCACGAAGTGATTTCCCAGTAGGGCCAGTCAAAGTCAACATTTGAAGGGGTGGTCGATTTTGAGATTATATGGGTTTTTTAAAGACTAAATCCCCAACAATCAATTCCCAATTTTTCAGGGCGATCAGATAAAAACAAATTAGTTTTTGAGACAATTTTGACTATGCCTTTCTAAATTGCGCGTTCACCCAATTTCTCGCAAGAAATGCCTGTTTTCTCATAATCTCTGTATTAAGACTCCAGACTAAAAAATAAAAATAAAAAAAATATTGAGTATCAAATCCCCAAGTGTTATACCATTGGAAAGCTCTGTTTCCACAGAATTTAGAAATACATGTACCAATATCTCAATTTTTAATTTTGCCGACTTTACGCTCATTTGGTGATGACAGGTCACAATTGATAATCAGCTGGTTTTTGGCTTAGCCTGAAAAACCCGTAGAATAGAGGCTGGTAACCTGTTTTTTATGAGCAAGACTTCTGTTGTGCCAAGCAAATTTGTGTGCTTAGCAGCTCTATGAAATTGGCCCATGGTTTTGTGCTTGAGGGTCACATGTTTGGTATGTATGCACACGGTTAGTGTGAAGTTTTTCACATGGATTCTTTCAATCACAAAATGTACATCGTCTCAGCAAGACCGGGAGGACTCGCCAGGATGCCCAAGGTGTCAGTGTTGAGTTTTAATCATCGTTGTTCCCTTGTAGAACCTCATACCGGTACGTACATGTACCGGTATAGCAAGAATACGTAAAGCAGGAAATTCATATCAATTTCTTCTTCATTCATTTTTAAAATTAATATTAAAGGTTGGTCCATACACCAAAAAACTACTGAATTACAGAATCTGGTGTTCTATCAATGATTGCCGGCTGGCAATCGCTGGAAATACCTGACTATTTTCAAACACTACCCCCAATTTATTCAATTTTTTGTAACACTGTTAGTGTTACACATTTGTGAATGAGTGCCAGCGAACTCGTCTTGTTTCCTAACCGAGTGATAATTCCCTGACGGGTGATAAATTGCTCTGTTTTGTCTGAAGGAAGTCAAGGAACAGAAACAGGAATAATGTTTATGTACTACATGTACATAACCCCCGAAACAGAATAGGCAAAAAATAGATCCTTTGTTCTTGGTCCAAATATTTACGTACTATTATGAACCTCGAAACCCATCCATTTTGAAAATTACGGCAAAATCAAAGGGTGTATAATACCATAATAAATCTTTTCTTTAACCCTAACTCCCTACCCATTTTTACTTACACATAACCTGAATCCTGCAAAATCCTCCAATTCCTAAATTGTTAAAACTCCAAGTAACCTGAATCCTGCAAAATCCTCCAATATTGGTCACTGGTGACCATACAGCCTGTATCCTGCAAAATCCTGCAGTCTTGCCCTGGCTGCAGTCAGTAAAAACCCAAGTAACCTCAATCCTGCAAAATCCTGCGATGCATCAAACTCCAAGTGACCTCAATCCTGCAAAATCCTTGTGTGTCACATTCAGCCTGATAACCTGAATCCTCCATATTCCTGCAGGGGTAAAACCCCAAGTAACCTCAATCCTGCAAAATCCTGCAATGCATCAAACTCCAAGCGACCTCAATCCTGCAAAATCCTGCATTTTGCAATGAGGAATTTGGAGGATTTGGGAGGGTTAGGGTTAAAATAATACAGGTCTTTAAGCCTGAAAAAGAAATGTTTTAACAGACTCTTTCAGAATATCTGTGTCGGTAGTACATATGTGATGCGATCAAGCAAAATCAGTCTGAAGTAGGCCCATGTCATTTTTGGGATTTTTACATATTCTTAGTCTGTAGCGTACTTCAGGCTCCATTTCAGTGAAAACCCCATGTGAATACGACCTTTGGTTAAAAAATTACAACCATTTGAACACCAGCACGTTAAAAATAAAAAAACTGAGAAAATAAAGTTTTTGTATCACTTTCCTTCGGAATTTGGTTAAGAGTATTTTCAGGTAAAAAGAAAAAATGTCCCCATTTGTTTTTGTAAAAAGGTCAATTTGGATTTGTCCACCCCTACGAACATATTTTAATGGGCAAGTTCCGACTGAAATTGCTTGATCGCATCACAAATTACTCTATTTTCTTTTTTCGCGGCTTGTATTAAATGTCATCTTTTCCTGGAGAGGGTCACATATGAACATGTAAGGTATATCTGCACTGAGATGATGTTTTGGGAGAATGGGAGAATCCATCCACGTACATGTACATCTAATTAGTGGCTTGGCTGTATGCCTGTGTTCATGGCAACCTCTGTATTATATGCTACATGTACCTGCTGACAATGCTTTGTTTATGCCACTAATTGACCATGTGGTTTATTTCTGACCACAGTCTCAGTACAGGGCAAGGTTACAGGTTAGTGTGTGGGTATTGTGGGACTATCAGTGCTGTTAAAAAGTTCTGTTTTAAAGGTAGGATACACCATTGGTAATTGTTTGAATTGTCATGAATGGGTTGTATTTGATAGTGGATATGTGACCCGCTCCAGGAAAAGGTGACATATAAGTCGCGATATGCATTTTAAAGTAATGGCCTGTTAAAGTTAATAGGGTAAATATTTTTGTCAAAATTTGATTTTCATTTTTTGTCTTAAATGACATTTTTAATATCCAAAGTTTCAGATTTAATTAACAGAACTTAACAGGGAAACGAAACCTTATAAGAGTACATGGTTTCAATGTATTGTCTAAATTATGTTGTGTTTCGAGGCCTGCTTTCTCAGTTGTGTATTTTGAATTTCATGGAACTCTTTAATATGCAAAAACATCATATCACCGAAACGGGAGGGGCTATGGAGCTGTACCGGTATGTACCAAATGAAAGCGTATCCTGGACTTTTTAATCATGTACATAACTCCATTTTTAGTTTTTTGTGACTTATGTCACCTGGAGCGGGTCACATATCGGTATCATAACTGACCTGCCCGAAGTTTTACAATCATGGATGCCGAGGGAAAAAGCAAGAAAAACAGCATTCGTTTTTAACCGGTGTCAGGCAGTTGCTTTTGTTGTTCTTTCGTTTTGCCATTTTTAAGCAGAGTTTCCACCGTATCCTGTAAATGAGTTTCCCTTTTTCCAGTCAGGGGAAAAGTCAGGGA
Source organism: Crossaster papposus (assembly GCA_037893245.1). Classification (NCBI taxonomy): domain Eukaryota; kingdom Metazoa; phylum Echinodermata; class Asteroidea; order Velatida; family Solasteridae; genus Crossaster; species Crossaster papposus. The sequence continues at coordinate 585,784 of JBAIAA010000235.1, read as the reverse complement.
AAAAGTCGGTGAATTTAGGGGAAATGCCTGAAATCAGTGAAAAGTCAGGGAATGTGATTGGCCCAAAAGAGAAAGTGGTCGGTCTGTTAACAATCGTTATATTTTGTCTCGTGGCCAAACAGTGTATCTACTGGATGATTGGCTATGGTGGCTTTTTAGTGTGGACATCTCTCTTTACGTACACGTATGTATTAGCCAGTTGAACACGTTCATTGCAACAACATTGAAGACGTGTCTAACTGGATATGCTGAGATGCCAACCCTCCCGATTTCGCCGGAAGGCTCCCGGAAATTCAACTAAACTCCCGACCTTACGGGCAACATAAGATATCCTCCCGGATTTGCAATATTAATGCGCTTTTTTTTGGTATTGGCATTTTTGCAGCGGCGTAACAATTATAATGTTGCTTTCCGCGCACGCGCTGCCGTTCAATGCATTACAGCATGCACAGTTAACGTACCAAGCCCGCCGGCCTGTAGTAAGCCATTACTGTATGCATGGTGGTGCACAGTGATTACAATTAAAGGAAACATGCAGTCTAACATTTTTATTACGCAATTTTTGTTTTGAATTAATAGATTTATGTGTATTAAATGTGAATAAAAAGTGTACCTTTAGTGTGGTAATTTGTCAAATAAAACTGTTGGAGTTAGGCAGGTTTAGTACTGTTAGGTCCAGTACACAACATGTACATGTACATGTGTAACAATAACAGTGTAACAATAATTACATGTGCAGCTGTTGAAGTTTGTTAGGTTTGGTATGCCTTTTAGTGCGAGAGACCAGAAGCCAATTCCATAAAAGCATTCTAAGCCTAGTTGGTTGCTAACTTCCTTTCTATCTCTAGTTCCTTGCTAAATCTATTCCATAAAAACATTATACGCTTAGCAAGGTTCATAGTTAAGTTGCTTGCTAAAATTAGAATAGGTTTGGGGTATGTCTAAATCCTTAGCACCATTCTAAGTGACCCTTTATCTTTCATCTTTTGGGAATTTGTATTGACATCCTTATGCGCCGAGTCAAGGATAACCTTAAACTCCTCATAGCGTTCTGCAAGGAACAGATTTTCCTGAGTCGAGTAATTAGGCTTCTGTCCCCTTTTTGAGTTGAAACACCCTCTGAATTCGCCATTTCTGAAACATGTGCTTAGGTCGATACAAATGTACATACCCTAAATAGGGTACAGATCGGGAATGCATTGATAATACAACCCACAGCATGACCTGATTTGAACTCTTTCCCTATTGTTAACTCAAACTGACCATGTACTTTGGCGATTATGCAAACCCCACACCATTCTAGCAAGCTGCAAGCAAGTAACTAGTAAGAATATTTCATAGAATGGTGTTATGGAATGCGATTTAGTTGATTGCTAGCAAGCAACCAACTACCGGTAGGCATTTGGAATCTTGCTAAAACCTAGTAATATACTAAGTTAGAATGCTTTTATGGAATTGGGCCCAGGTGGTTAGGGTTAATGAAAATTATATTCACATAGTCCCTTTAATTAAAAAGGTCAGGTCAGCATTACAATATAACCCATCCATTTTTGAAAAATTACAGCAAAAGCAAATGGGCTATAATACCTTTAAAACTGGTGAGATCTCTTGATATATGCGTACATCCTGATAATTACAGGAAGTTTTGTTGATTACAGGAAATCGGAACCTACATGTACTCTATATTTGTGGGCTATCCTATTACAGTGAGGTTTGCATTCTCATCATTGGGTTTGGCATTTCTGGTTTATGACGCGTGAGCATCTTGTGATATGAGCGTGTGGTGTGGGTACTGGTCATTTCCGGTTTAATTGCAATGACTGGCGGATTAATGTGCTATAAATGCATTGGATAATTGTCGCTATGATGAGTGTGGTGCCTTAATAATTTGCGCGAGTTGCGCCAATTTTGACAGGGATTTGTCCAAGGTTACATCACAGTACATACACCTGTACTGATCACTCTTCACAGACCTGTGTATTGTAAGTCCTTTTTCTTTTAAAGTTGGTTTTTGTGATTATTATTGTTGGGGCATATTATACAAATATTGACTGCTTTGAGTGGTATAGTAAAACTAGCCTCCCGAGGTGATCCATGGAGCATGCTCCATGGATCACCGAGGGAGGCTAGTTTTACTATACCGCGAAATAAAGCCGTCAATATTTGTTTTATAACACCTCACTCACAGATTCTGCAAAATTTAAGCTTCCTGAAAGTATAGTAATGACAAAAAATCTCTGAATTATACATCTCTCGATCATACGTGTACTTTGTTGCCTTGATGAACGGGTGCGAGGGTGATAGAGCAATGTTTACGCAATGCACCGAAACACACGTCTGGGTTTCAGTCACGCTTTCGTTGCTATGCGCAAAGTACATGTGTACACTTTTTCAGAACGAGGCTGCGTGGTATAGTCTTTTTGGAGCGCAAGTAAAAAATAGTAAAAATAGCAAGTGACACGTGATGCGCTCTCGGCCAATCAAGACACAGAATCTGTGAGTGAGGTGTTATAATGCCAATTGTCAGCTGTACACTTACCGGTATGTAAATTATGTAATCATTGTTGACTGCTGTGATGTGGGATATTATACAACTGTTGACTGCCGTGATGTGGGATATTATACAACTGTTGACTGCTGTGATGTGGGATATTATACAACTGTTGACTGCTGTGATGTGGGATATTATACAACTGTTGACTGCTGTGATGTGGGATATGACAGTTTAAAGGTACATGTAGGGTACACCATTGGTAATTGCTTGAATTATCAAGCTCTGGTGTCAGCAGAGTGTGGGTTCGAGTCCCGTTCTTGACACGTGTGTCTTTAAGCAAGGCACTCAACCACTATTGCTTCGTCCTTCGGATGGGACGTAAAGCAAGCTGTAGGTCCCGTGTGTTGTGTAATGCACATAAAAGTACTCGGTAACACTTATCGCTAAGAGAAGGGGTTTGCCCCGGTGTTCCTGGCAGTGGCTGCAAAGTGCGCCGCAGCGGCTTGTAAAAAAACTCTTACAAAAAGGTGCTACACATGTACATAATGGGTCTCATATTCTCATTGAACAATTACAGAGCGCCTTGACTACCAGTCCAGATACATGTACATGCCACATGCGCTATAAGAAATGCTACCGGCGCCTTTGAATGACTGTATTGTCAGATACTGTACGCCTTATAAATGCTTTGTATATTATGAATATGCGCTGTTATACAATGGGCACGTGATGCTTCTAGACCAATACAAATACAGTATCCAAGACACAGGTATTACAAGGAATTTGTAATACCCAAAGCACCCAAAGCACCCAAAGCGAAGCAGTCGTATTCCACATAACAGCAGTCAACAATTGACTTATTATACCGGTACCTCTATCTTGGGTTCACGGCTGGGTAAGTGTGCCATGCGTACATGATCGATCGTTCTAGACGAATAAAAATACAGCATTCAAGACTGATAACAATGAATGTTGCCAACTTTGTGGTGACCATTGTAAACGTTTAACTGAATTAAGTTCATTGCAGTAAGCTAGTCAACTTAGCAAATTGTCAAGTGTCAACAGTCTGTTGTACATTTGGAAGTTCACAGCGGTTATGTGTTATTACAGGGCCAACTGGGTTGTAAAGGAGGTTACTTTGTGTAGTTTAGTTTTCAAAATGAATGGCTTTCTGCAGACTGAAAGTAATGCAAGTGAAGAACTTACTACATGTACAATGTACATGTACTGGATCACTCCTGGTAACTTTTTACATAATTGAAGTTAGTCTAATGCAATGGCGTTAGTTCGTGTACCATGTACCGGTACGTGTGTATACGTAGGTATTCCCACAAGTTTGAAGTTTTGGGGAAAGAATGGCATGAATATTTACTAGGGATACATTTGGTGCATGTACAGTACCGTATACAAATGTACATTGCCATCTCTCAACTTAATGCAGATTTAGCCTGGAGCTAATTCTCTGGAGCTGCTAAGCACAAAACTTTGCTTAGCACCAACAAGTCTTGCCCAATAAAAACGGGTTGCCAGCCAAAACACCATGTTCTTTTCTTACTATTAGCCAGTTCGCGCCGGATGACGAATATAAACGCAAAGTTTTCCCCAGATTCAAAACGGATGACGCATAAACACGCCACGAGCAAGGCCGGAAATGTCTGTCAGCAGCGAGCAAGGCCAGAAATGCGTGGGTGTGCTTCCCGGTACCCGCTTTGGATCGAGTTTCGTTAAAAATAATCCTGCGCGTCGGCTCGGTAATGTTATAAACCTGGCCCGAACTGGTTAAAGCAAAAACCAGCTGAATATCAGTCAGAAACAATTTAGGTTACCGGAAAATTTGGTCTGTAATTCTGTTTTTGACAAGGAAGATTTTTCATTCTAAGCAAATTGTTGTGCTTAGCAGCTTCGGGAAATTGGCCCCAGGTTTTGTTGTCTAGTTTCAATGTACCTGAACCAAAAAAGAAAAAAGATGAAATAGCTGTATGTACATACATGTAATGCCAGACTTTACACGAACTGATACTTTGTGCCTGTATTGATTCACACATCGTCCATGCACTTGTAGTCTTCTGTGACAACAATAAATTCCATTTCTGTGACCTCAGCACAAATCTATTGAAGTACACAAATTAAAGTTGTCATGGAGGGATTCCAATCTCTCCTGTGTATTGAATTTCTTTGTTTTCAAAACAAGGCCACATTCCAGTCGCCAATTAAAGGGTGCAGATTTTAATGAATAAGTCTATGGAGGTAAAGTCATTTTGGTGCCTATTCCACATGGTTTTCCACCTCACCCTCACAGATTGAAACAACATTTGGGGTTATTATTTAACTGTTTATAAAAAAATAAAAAAAACGTTTCCTGTCCTAATTACAGTAAAAAGGATAGTTTTCTTTTACAAAGAATTTGGTTTGTAGAATATATAATTTGATGAGAAATGCCTTTATTCAGTTTCGATCTTTATATTTTTATACTTTATATTTTTTTCTCCATTTACATTTCAGATACATGTAGCCCCGCGTCACAACCAAAGGCTCTTGCCTTTTCGGTCTTTTTTTTCTTCATTTTTCGCTGGTACTTAGCACCACCGGTTCACCATGCCTGAGCTGACCAGTGAGGAGATAACAATGCGGCTATACGACCGCTTTGTCCAGGCAGGCACCTTCCAGTCATGCATGGCTTCCTTCAGTCAGCTGTGCAACCATCTGGGGCTTGACCCCAGAGAGCAAAAGTGAGTGCTTTGATAACTTTTTAGATCTCCGCCCCCCAAAAAAACCAACTTTCTTCCACATGAAATATGTGACCTGTCACCACAATATGTGACACGATCAAGCGAAATCAGTCGGAAGTCGGCCCCGGTCAAAAAAATGAGTGTTCATGTAGTTTCAAAGAGGGCATCTGTACGTTTTAAAAACTGAAAACCCTATGTTGATACGATGTTTTGTTGTCGAGTTATGTAAATTTGTTTAAATAACAACGAAGAATACAGTGCATTTTTGGGATTCGCCGACATCCGACTGATTCGGCTTGATCGTGTCACAAATGAGAGTAAAGTCAGACAAATTGAAAATTGAGATATTGGTATTTTCAATTTTTGAGAAAGAGAGCTTTCAACTGGTCTATAACACTTGTTGTTTTTTCGATAAATACATTTTACAGCGCTCCAGAAAGTCCCGGGTTTCACAAAACGTGTTTGTGAGAAAACCTACTTATAAACATCCTAAACAGAACACACAAAAGATTGCCAAACAGGACAAGTAGGGTTCGGTTGAGCATAGCAATGGCCATGTTCTAATCAATATTTCTTCTTGAAACTGGCCATACATACAAACTATTGTATAATCAAAATTTTGAAAACGTGGAATACGAAGACCTAATTTGCATATTTTATTACCGTGTTAATTATACCACTGATGGACTTCAATCCAAACACTAACTATGCAAACACTACTCAAAATCATGTAATTTAAGAGGTTTTCGATCCTCTGATTGCACCCCAAAAATAGGAATTTGTAGAGGAGGACTTAGGCTTTCCAAATTACGTAAAATCTCAAAATTGACCGCCCCTTCATATTTTGACTTTGGATGGCCATCTCCAAATCACATTGTGCGACTTTACTCTCATTTTGTGGTGACAGGTCACATATTGTTTATAAAAACCCTAACCCTCCAGGGTATTCCTGCTGTAGACACCCTGACAACCCTGCCCAGCACAGCAAGATCCATCAGATCAGAAATCTCAAGGTCAAACCGCCTCAGAGTCTCTGGTCACCCAACACAGCAGAACCCATCTCTGGCATTGTTCAGCAAGGACTAGCCATAGAGCTAAATTAAATTACTATAGCGCTGGCTCGATGTACAAAGTGATGCGAGCTGGGCGCATCCATGTTTGTGCACAAACCTATGAAAACCTCAACATTTTGTATGGCTTTTGTACGGCTATTTGCATATCTGCGTACGGTATTCTATACAGTGCGTTACCGAAGCCGATACGCCCAAAACCGAAACGAATGATTAGCAAATGAGTGCAAACACCGCAAATGCGTTTGTGATTCACGCGCTGCATGATGATTTTGCCTTGACTTTTTTAAAACTTGCATGACGCGCGTAAGTTGTTAAAGTTGTCTGTTTTACCTAACACGCGCGTTGCATTTAAAGTACACGCTCAAAATTCAATCCATCTATTTTTATCATGTTCTACAACCATGCACATGAATTCAAAATGTCTGCTCGCAGAATGGATTCAAAGTATCTCTGCGCGTAAGAATGAAGAGATAGCGCTCTATACCCAGCACGATATGTGGCAGAGGGGTTCCCCCTCTTATCCCTATACCTTATACACACTCAACACTATTGTTACCTAACACATCCCCCCCCTTGAAACCTAAAAAGAATTCCTAAGATTCCGGGAACACAATGATCAACACAAAAGAGGGGGGGGGGGGGGGGGGGGGGTTTCTCTGCCACATATCACGCTTCATATGTAGCGCTCTAGTAATTTAATATAGCTATATGGGACTACATATGTACATGTACCGGTAGCTCTCATACAGTCAGACTGTGGAATGTACATGTACAGTATGCACTGGTGTTGAAAGCCAAATGCATCAAAGTGCACCAGACCTTTTTGTCCTGATGCACTGTGCTGCGTCTGGCAGGGTTAGGGTTAAACATGCATGGCACAGCCCCTAACATCACATTACACCCTTTGATTTTTCGTCTCTAGTGCCTTGCAAGAGCAAATTTCATCAAGCTTGAAACTTCCAAGTTCATAAATGAGTTGAGGTTAATGACAAGTGAAAGAAGTGTGTTAACCCATGGAGCAATAAACTAGAAGGAGTAACCGCAGAACAACCTAAGATCAAAGGAAACACAGAAGGCCACTGACATGAGCTTTACAACCGCAAGGCTCGCGAAATAACTAAATCAGAAAGTCTGGAAATTCCAGTCACGTTGGATTGTTTTTTAGAACGCACATTTCACCAATTGGCTCTACCTGGCTCGCAGTGGAACATGTACCGGTATCACCGTTTTCCTCATGTCGACATTGTCTGCTTCGGTTATTCTTCAGCCTTTGAAAATCTTTAAAAAATGTATTATTATACAAAAATTTACGTTACAATTTCAGCTTTATGTCATTACAGTGCTTACTGATCTAGTTTAATCGCTGGTTCAGCTTTTGAAGAGTCGTTAGGTTACCAGTGAAAACGCGGTGGCCATCTCTGTGCACAAAGGCCGGCCGTTGATGCATTGGGCCATGATTGGGCGCAGTGCATTCTCTATGGTGGAAAGCCTGGGCGCTAACTCCTTCTAGTTTATTGCTCCATGGTTAACCCTAATTACTCCCCAAAACCAGGTTTTGTTTGGATCTGTTAAGATGGGTACTGGAACCTTAAACCGACAGTCTTTTACACTGGGTTAGGCATACCTCAGCTTCAGAATTAGAGTCCAACAGTTTGTGTGTACAGTTTGCTATATGGTGTTGGGATTTGTCGGGATGAGTATGGTTTCCAGTAAATTACAGAAGGGAGTTGGGGTTAACTATAGAAAGTATTTTTAAAAAGTCGTTAAATCGTCTTTTTTTGTTTTGTTTTTTTGTTCAATTGTTTGCAGGAATTTCTACCATCAGTTCAAGTCTAAGGTGGGGACGTGGCAGGCCAAGTCACTCTGGGTCAAACTGGATAAGAGGTTAAATCGGAAGGAATACAAGAAGGGAAAAGCATGCTCAAACATGAGGGTAAGCTTTCGATTTGGTCATTTTGTCGTAAGTACAAATGTACATGTAGTCAGAGTTATAATGACTCGAGCCAAATGCTGCATTCCAATCGCGTCGTGTTTATCGTGTTCACCGTGAATTTCTATATGTTCACGAGTAGGTTGCATTCCAAAGGCTACTCATCACCAAGACGCACGCGCACAGTCGAGTTTAGTTCTCGCGTGAGAAAATGTCCTTACCATACAACTTATAGTTGTACGGTAAGAACATTTTCTCACGCGAGAACTCGTACGTGAACCAACACGCATGCGCGAGTATTCCATTTACGAAGTCGTGAACATGGAGAAAAAAACTCCACCTTGAGTTCACCACTGGTGAACACGAGTTACCAGGCGATTAGAACGCCATTATACGACTCGTGAACTAGTGAACACGATAAACACGACGCGATTGGAACGCAGCATTAGTGTATACAAATATACACCTTGTCATGGACTCCCAGCCTTGTGGTTCTGTACATGTATGTATTGCACAAAATACTACCAGGGAACCAGACTGCAAGAAAATGATTGCTTTTCATGTTTTTTTCCAGGGTTACGAACACAAACCTTCAAACAAGTCAGTATTACAATATTTTCTATACAATAATAACATCCAAATTACAGCAAAAGCCAATGTTGTATATGTACCCGGTACCTATAAATATTTCTTATTAAAGGTAGTATATACCGGGTACCATTTACTTTTGCTGTAATTATTTTTAAATGGATGTGTTGGGGGATTCATATTTTATAGTAAATATTGTGTTCATACCTGTAGAAGCTGGAAAAACCAAGAAAAAAAGTGCTGTTCTTGCAGTCTGGTTCCTTGACTTCTTTTAGACAAATTCAATAAATTGGGGGCAGTTTTTGAAAATAATCAAGTTTTTACAACGATTGCCGGCCGGCAATCGTTCAAAATTGATACAAAATTATACTTTACTAGAAAACCACATCACATGATTTCACATGATGCTTAAGACTGTTATTCACTTACAGTCAAGTAAGGTATTTCGTAATAATTCAGTAGTTTTGTTTTTTGATGTTTGCAAATGGTGTTATACTACCTTTTAACTACATGCAGGTTCTGATCATTGGTGCTGGGCCTTGTGGCCTGCGCACGGCCATCGAGTGCGCCATGCTAGGAGCCAAGTGCATCGTCATTGAGAAGAGAGACAGCTTCTCCCGAAACAACGTCCTCCATCTCTGGCCGTTTCTCATCACTGACCTCAAGAATCTCGGCGCCAAGAAATTCTTCGGCAAGTTCTGCGCCGGCGCCATTGACCATATCAGTGAGTTTTCTTTAAAGGTTGAACATACCTTTTGCAACTATTCAAAACGTCTCCAAGCAAAATACTGTTGAAAGCTTACTTGTTTCGACCAGTTCGCGCCGGGATTATCTTAACATCACCGAGCCAAGGCGTGGGATTATTTTTTAATGAGAATCGATCCGAGGCGGGTTCAGGCCGATAGTACCGGGAAGCACACCCACGCATTTCCGGCCTTGCTCGCTGCTGACAGACATTTCCGGACTTGCTCGCTGCTGACAGACATTTCCGGCCTTGCTCGCTGCTGACAGACATTTCCGGCCTTGCTTGTGACAGGTTTTTGCGTTATTCGTTCCGAATCTGGGGAAAATTGTGCATGTATATATACGTCCTCCGGCGCGAACTGGTTTATAAAGACATGAATGATTCTAAACTCCCTGTGAAATTATTTCGTCTGGCATGCTGTCTTTTTGAAGAAAATATCTGACCCGCTCTGTGAAAATGAGTCAGATGTCGCACAGTGCGCTTACAAGATTTGGGTGGTTGAACGAGAAGAGGGGGGTTTTCGTACGAAAATTTGATATTCCTATTTCATGATTTTCACCTTGGTTAGCATCTATATTTTCAATTTCTACATTAAAACATGCTGAATTAAATCAGATTTAGTGATAAAAAAACTTGTTGTATTCTATTGCATACATCTCCTCAAGGGAAATAATTTGTTAATGCATGATTTCTCATGAATGGGGTTTTTAGATTTCGCAAAATTGTCAAAATTATAGGGTGTATGACAAGAACGCAACATGCTACAGACCTCCAACAATATATCAAATTAAATTAAAGAGGACAGTGCACTCTTTCTAATGGTATACATAACACTGTTTGTCAAATTTTCGACATCTGACTTATTTTTACAGAGCAGGTCACATATGGACATTTCTGCAAAAAGTGCACGCAAGTGTTTGAATGACGCGCGGTGCACACGTTGGCACTACTATTAGTCAGTTCAGTGCGTGACTCGCGAGTAGCTGCAAGCCGCTAGCTGAGAACGCAGATTGTGGTTGTCGTTCAAATTGTGACTCGGCAAATTTTGAATTAAAATCGAAGTCTTAGATTTTTGTTTTCTCAAACACCTTTAGGCAACGGATGAATTGTCAGGTCAGGGAACCAGACTAGCTGGCCAGCCACTGATTTTACTAAATGTTGCAATGCGTCGCAACTTAAGTTACGAAGAGTAACGCGTCACAATGGTACAATCCATTTTACGAAAGTTGCGATGCGTTGAACACATCGCAATTACCTCGACAACAGTTTGAAATATACATCATAATTACGGGTGATCAGAAATTAATATGTGTCTTTTAATAGCCAGTTTTACGCCCTAAAATGAAATAAATTAGACTAGAATACTGACAAAATGTATGGGAAGTTGTAAATGAAACATTCGCCGTAGTCATATATAAATAAACCTTGAATAGTGCACTTCAAATTTCAAATTAGCTAGAAGTCCAAGGCAATTTTTTATTTTTTTTTCAACCTGTGTCATACGTCAGCCATTTTAATTTACGTTTTGAAAGCTTTTTGAGAAAAGATTCGACGACTCTTTGCTGAATACCAGACTGTTATTTTTGTGTTATATAAATACACCTACGACACGTCACACGTACGATGTGTTTCGTGAAATAGATTTTACGACGCATCGCAGCTGCGACGCGTCATAGAGACTATACGACGCGTCGCAGCGCTGCGATGCGTCGTCAGTTACAAAGAGTTTCATGAAATCGAGTGCACCGTCCGTGTCATGATTTGAAATAATTAAATAAATTGACTCTTTGAAATTTGTACATATTAGTAAAACCAAAAACTAACATTGATTTTTCAAAGAATTGAGTTTACGTTAGTCGAACGCACTGAGTGAACACACATTTCTCTGTTTATGGTAAACCCGAAGGTACGGTACCATTATTATGTTAATTTACATTTACGGATGTGTAACAATATGCAAACAAAATGTGAACTAAGTAAATTTAGTAAATTGGGGGGCAGTGTTAGAAATTGTTGGAAATTGATACAAAAAAATCCACTTTTCTTGAAAACCATTTCACACCAGGACGCTTAAGACTATACACCTTTCCCACTTTTCATAATAATTTGGTAGTTTTGTTTTTGAATGTTTGCAAATGTACGTTACATGTACATGTACCTTTCATTATCTAAAGAGAAATCCTATTGGGAAAAAATCCTATCCTTAAATCGTATATATTGAACGACTCAAAATACATGTACCGCGGTACGTGTATTCAACAGCATGAAATTACCAAAAATGTGGTATTATACTTGACCTTTAAAAAAACAACATCAAGATGTATTTTCTGTTGTCAAATATCATGTGTGTTCATCTGCAACTAGCAATGTTTATGACATACATGTTATGACGTGGACCTTGATCAAGAAAGTCATGGGACATCAGGCGACAAATATATACTTACATTCCATATTTAAAGGTAGGATACACCATTGGTAATTGCTTGATTTGTCGTAAATGGGTGGGTTTGGGGGGTTGTATTTTATAGTAAAATATCGTTTAACTGACCTTGTTTTCATCGGCGTCGGGCAGTGGTTCTTATGTCGTTCTTGTTTTGTTCAATCGTAAATTTTGTTGTTGATAAAATTCAATTTTTCGAACAATTACATGATATCTAGCACAACCATTTTGCTGTATACCTATGATTATTTACTTTCAAATAAGTAAGATATTTTTTAATTATTTGGTAATAAAATGTTTCCAAATCTGCAAATGTTTTATCCTATCTTTAAGTCTGTATACAAAGGTGCTTTGAATGACAGTAGTAGTTACGGCACCAGACTCTAAAAGAAAATGGGGGGGGGGGGGCATGGAGGGGAAATTGGGGGGCATGGAGGGGAAATTGGGGAAAAAAATATATTTTGGGGGGCACGTGCAAAGACTTTGGCTGAAGCCTGAACACTATCAATGGCTGTAAAAATACATGTGTGGCGTGTTTTGTCTACCAAAGTACCAATGTTTATAATGCTTTCATTGACCCAAAAATGTGTCCACAGAACCGATGATTCACAATCTACCGTATCTTCAACTTTTTATGAATCTAAAATAAACATAATTTGCATAATCTGTACCAAGTGAATGCAATGCCTATCAAACTTCAACTGTTGGAGTTTGGCAGGTTTAGTACTGTTAGGTTCAGTACCAATATTTACTGAACCTGTGTGCAGCTGTTTGTTAGGTTTGGTACTGTATGGTTTCTAGTGCGAGAGCCTAGGGGAATAGGGTTACATACATGTAGAGGAAACAACCAAAAACCAGAACAACCAGAGAAACATGTAGAGAGAAGACAATAAGAAGAAAGTACAGTTTTAGAGGTTGGAGGAAAACCCCTTAAGAATATTCTGGGGGAAAACCCACGGACTCAGGCAGGGACAAAAAACCTAATCCACATATTGGCCCAGGCGGGATTTGAACCCGGGTCACAGCGGTGGAAGGCAAGGAAAGAACCGCTACACCAACCTGATAACTGCAGATGTTCCGAGATGTACTTTGTGCAGGTTTGTGTTAGGCTATTATGACAGGGAAGTGAACACACAATACATACATGTACATGATACATGTACACATCCTCAGATTTATATCCTCGCGGAAACATCTCTGTTCTCATGTCAGGCTAGTCGGGGAGTCAGGTTGGCATAGCGGTTCTTTCCTCGCCTTCCACCACTATGACCCAGGTTTGAATCTGGCCTGGGCCAATATGTGGATTGGGTTTTCCTACCCTGCCTGACTCCGTAGGTTTTCCCCAGGATATTCTTCTGGGGTTTTCCTCCTACGTCTAAAACTGTACCTTCTTCTCATTGTCTTCTCTCTACAAGTTTTTTCAGCCTTACGAGCTACAGTGCCTAGAGCACTTTTGAGGGATTCTTGGTTTCAATCCCAGAAATAAATAATAATAATAATAATAATAATAATGTACAAAATGGTTAGAAAGTCAAGCACATTTTTCAAAATGCTCCTATTTTTAACCACAATTAATTTCCTGGGTTGAAATTTTGACCCAATATACATGTACAGTGTACATGTACCCTATATTATACCCTAAAACAAACACTAACCCTAGTTTTTGAGTAATTTGAGTAAAACTTTAAAATCTATAAATCTATTTTGTGAAATTTCTTGTGGAGACGTATTTATCTATAGAAATTACCCTGTGAAGACCATTTCACTCCCATTTCCATTGTGTTCAGGTCTCCACAGGGTATGTTCACCTGCTGGGACCTAATGGTACCGTACATGTACTGGTATATGATGCATCACACTCACGTAATCCATACATGTATTCCACTAACTCAGTGGCACCACAGGGGACCATGAATGCTCCTATTTTTGAGACTTGTGTTACATGCCTACCGTACCTGTATGTATTGTGCATTGGATTCTTAGAATAAACCCTTGTATACATTTCATCATGGTGTAGACATTTCATGTAGCTATGGTAATGATTTTAATATTAGAGAATGATAATGTATGTAAAATTCCTAAAGAATAGATCACAGTATACATGTGTCATGTACAATGTGTGTGTCATGGACCGTACACGTACATGCATATATATGGAATGTTACGTATATTTTAAAGTGTTTTCTTTTATATATTTGTTTGTTTTTGTTGTTGAATTATTTGGGTTAAAGGTGAAACACACCATTGGTAATTGCTTGAATTATCAGGAATAGGTAGATTTGTATTTTATAGTAAATATTGTTTAATTGATCTGTCCGACATTTTACAATCATGGATGCTAAGGAAAAAGCGAGAAAAAAAAACGGCGTCATTTTCAACCGGAATAGGGCAGTTGTTTATATTGTTCTTGGTTTTTTTCTGAGGACGATTATGAATTTTTAAAAATAAAATTAAAATTTTCGAAACAATTACGGATATCTAGGACAATCATTTTGCTGGATGCCCAGAATCATTATTTACTTTCAAATAATATTTCTCAATAATTTGGTAGTAAAATTTTTCGAAATCTGCAAATGGTGTATCCTACCGTACCTTTAAGAATTGGAATGTGATCTTCCATACAAAAATCTGCCTCAAGACACCTTTAAAACCTAACAAGCTGCTCTAAAAAAAACAATTTGAAATTACATTGAACATTGGAGGTGATGATTTCTGCATTTGATATTTTGTAATCATCATCATCCACGACATCAGTGTCTCAACAAATCTAACAAGGAAATGTGTAATTTGACAGAAGGAAATGAGTTTTTGTAATGGCCTTTATAAGATCATGTAATTGATACCAAGCCAAATTAATCATTAACCAGAGCAGGTCACAGTTTTTGTAGAGATTCCTCTTTTTTTTCTTCTTTATCATTCTAACTCAGTCTGTATTAAGCCAGCAAGTTTGCGGTTATCAAATTATCCGCGTAATCGTATGTTTTGTGGTTACGGTTAACATTCAACCGCAACCAACGTTAAAAAAAATATAAACAAATTAATAAAAATAAAATAAAAAATGCACGGGCCTGCATTGCATATCTAATTAGCGCTGCTTCATCAAGGAATTTAGTGTGTGCGCGTATTACGTGGTGTTGATCGCAGTTCTGCGATTGCTAATTGTCTGCATCAAATTTTGTAGGCCGACTGGCTATATGTTAGATAAGCTATCAGAAATGTCCATACAAAATGTAATCAATTGTACTATTTGTGGCTCCAAACTATACAACTATACAAACAAAAAGTTTGCGCCGGGATTATTTTAACATCGCCGAGCCGAGGATTATTTTTAACGAAACTCGATCTGAAGCGGGTTCAGGCCGATAGTGCTGGAAGGCACACCCACGCATTTCCGGCCTTGCTCGCTGCTGACATACATTTCTGAACTTGTACTTGGCGTGTTTATGCGTCATCCGTTTTTAATTTGGGGAAATTTTTGCGTTTATATTTACGTCATCCGGCGCGAACTTGTTAACCGAACAGGAAAAATGTAACCGTGTAACCGTTTGAACGGTCGGTTAACCGTTCAACCGTTTAACCGCTGCAGGCTTAGTCTGTATAATTAGTCTGTATAACTCGCCCTAAACCCCACCTCCTCTGTTGTGTTTGCAGGCATCAGGCAGTTGCAGCTGATTCTTCTAAAGGTCACGCTGCTGCTTGGGGTCGAAGTTCACACCAACGTGGCCTTTGAAGCACTACAGGAACCCCCTGAAGATCAAGACCAAGAAAGTAAGAAAAATTCTGCCGTAACTTGATTTGAGAAATACATTTGAAAGAGGAAAGTTTCTATAACCTAAACAATTTTTGTTTACTATTTCATTAGGCCCAAGAAAAGGTTCACTTTCTGTCTCGTAAGTGGGTCAGTCCATTAAAAAGGAGTCCAAAAGTATTACATTTTTGTAGGTCTCTGTCACACTTAATTGCAATGACACGTGCATGGAAAATTACACACTTTGACTACAAACTTTTTTTCCAAATTTGTTTTGCAGGTATTTAATTATGTAATCAATTATTGAAGATGGAAGGTATCAACGAATGTGTTTTGAATTTTAAATTATTTCAGATCTAACGGCCCACAGGGACAGGAACATTTGGACCCCTGATTAATGAACTGACCCAATTACATAATCAGTGCAAATAGTAGTAAAAACATCAAACTTCTAAACTTTTGTAACATTTCTATTTGCAGATGCCCCAAAATAAACCTATGTTGACATTACATGCAAGTTGAAAATGACACCAACATTTTTTTTCCCACTGAATTTGTTTACCCATTTTAATTGCAAGCCTCTATGAAAACGACATATTATATTGCAAATAGGGTCACATGTACTATGCACAAATAGTGAATTAAATACTTAAAACTAAGTTGGCCCATGGTTGGCCTTCATGTTTGTTTTTTTAAGGTCGGGGCCTGTTCAACCTACCCTCTGAAAAGTTACTGTGTAGTTTGTAAAATTGGCTACCAGTACTGGATTCCATAATCTGGAATCGGTTCCTGACATCAACGGTCAGGTACTCGAGTACCCAGTTCCAATGCATAGCCCAACATTCAACCTACTGTCTGAAAAGTTACTATGTAGTTTGTTAAATTGGCTACGGGTAGTGGATTCCATAATCTGGAATCGGTTCCTGACATCAACAATAGGGTACTCGAGTACCCGGTTCTGATGCACAGCCCAACATTCAACCTACTGTCTGAAAAGTTACTATATAGTTTGTAAAATTGGCTACAGGTACTGGATTACATAATCTGGAATCGGTTCCTGACATCAACGTTCTGGTACTCGAGTACTCAGTTCCGATGCATAGACCTACATTCAACCTACTGTCTGAAAAGTTACTATGTAGTTTGTAAAATTGGCTACGGGTACTGGATTCCATAATCTGGAATCGGTTCCTGCCATCAACGGTCAGGTACTTGAGTACCCGGTTCTGATGCACAGCCCTACATTCAACCTACCGTCTGAAAAGTTACTATGTAGTTTGTAAAATTGGCTACGAGTACTGGATTCCATAATCTGGAATCGGTTCCTGACATCAACAATAGGGTACTCGAGTATCCGGTTCCGATGCATAGCCCTACATTCAACCTACTTTCTGAAAAGTTACTATGTAGTTTTTAAAATTGGCTACGGGTACTGGATTCCATAATCTATAATCGGTTCCTGACATCAACGATCAGGTACTTGATGCATAGCCCTACATTCAACCTACTGTCTAAAAAGTTACTATGTAGTCAGTACAGTTGGCTACGAGTCCTGGATTCCATAATCTGGAATCAGTTCCTGACATCAACGGTCAGGTACTCGAGTACCCGGTTCCAATGAACAGTCCTATGAGTTCTTGGACTTGTTTTTTTAGTTATGCTGATGCTAATGTCATTGTCTTCTACCCAAGGTGTGGGTTGGAGGGCTAAGGTGACTCCCATGGACCACCCCGTCTCCGAGTTTGAGTTTGACGTCATTATTGGTGCAGATGGCAAGAGAAATACATTACAAGGCAAGTTACATTTTTCACATGTAAATTTACAATCACCAATTATACAAAAATGTATACGATACAATAATTGCGGGATTGTGCATGTTGTGTGCCGTCTTTTATGAACAGCCCATAACACTGAGCCACACTTCAGGTCATGTTATTATATATGTTATGGCTTTTTGGGTCTAACCATAGAGCTATACTCTAACGTTAGACATCGGAGAATGTGAACACTTTTCAAGACAGAAAGGACATTTCTTCCAGTGAAATCTCAAAATGACAATCTGGGAACTCTTTTGTGAAAAACCATCGGGAAATCGACAACGTTTTTATGATAGGCCAATCGCCGGAAGAGGCCAACCTGAACCACAGAACATCTACACATTGGAGCATTGCAGCCACATTAAACCTCATTTATATTTTTGAATACGAGTTTTGGAGTTTCAGAATACAGTTTTGTCATTCCAAAAGGACAGTGCGCCGCCAGGAGGAATCCACGGAGAGTCCTCTAGGAGGCGCACTGTATAGTGAATCGCCCTTATTGAAATCGCAGTGCACTGCCAAGAAGATGCCACAGAGAGTCCTCTAGAAGGCGCACTGTATAGTGAATCGCCCGTATTGAAATCGCAGTGCACTGCCAAGAGGATGCCACGGAGAGTCCTCTAGGAGGCGCACTGTATAGTGAATCGCCCGTATTGAAATCGCAGTGCACTGCCAAGAGGATGCCACGGAGAGTCCTCTAGAAGGCGCACTGTATAGTGAATCGCCCGTATTGAAATCGCAGTGCACTGCCAAGAGGATGCCACGGAGAGTCCTCTAGGAGGCGCACTGTATAGTGAATCGCCCGTATTGAAATCGCAGTGCACTGCCAAGAGGATGCCACGGAGAGTCCTCTAAGAGGCGCACTGTATAGTGAATCGCCCGTATTGAAATCGCAGTGCACTGCCAAGAGGATGCCACGGAGATTCCTCTAGGAGGCGCACTGTATAGTGAATCGCCCGTATTGAAATCGCATACACACTCAGCCCAGCTCAGCAGCTGTCCTTGGAATTAACATTGCTACGTTCTTTCTCTCCTTTCTCAACCTAAATCCAGGCTTCAAGCGCAAGGAGTTCCGGGGAAAGCTGGCCATTGCCATCACGGCCAACTTCATCAACCGTCACACCACGGACGAGGCCCGGGTGGAAGAGATCAGCGGGGTGGCCTTCATCTTCAACCAGAAGTTCTTCCAGGACCTGAAGGCCGACACGGGCATCGACCTAGAGAACATCGTCTACTACAAGGACGACACCCACTACTTTGTCATGACGGCTAAGAAGCAGAGCCTGATAGGCAAGGGGGTTATCCTGGAGGTTAGTTTAATCAGGGATTCAGTATTGGGCAATTTCACGCAGAAGTGGACCTCGCCTTTTGTCAAGGCCTTCGTGGCTTGGACAGCTTCGTAGAGCCGCGATCTCAAGCGACTGGAACCGGAGACCACGCACGCGAATGGCGAAGCCACGAGGGCCTTTTTCAACTAGTTTGCGGTTTCTTATGTGTTTCTTTATAATCTCGATTGTTGCTACCCAAACGGTAGCAAAAGTCCAAACCAATCAGAAGCGACGGGGGTCAGCGGGTCAGCATACATTAACAAATTATGATTGGTTAATCGTTCAGCACTTTACTTGTTTGCAAACAAGTTATGAATAATGCACGTTTCATACTCTATGAATAATTCATCAAAAAGGCTAATTGGACAAGGCTAAAGTGGTGAATTTCTAATATTCTTTACAAAAAAAAAAAAAAAAAAAAAAAAAAAAACCAAAAGCAAACAAGAAAACAAACAAATAGCCCATAGTACATTTTTGAATTGAACTGTCAAAATCAGGTTGTTTCCAAATCCTCTGTTTGTTTTCTTCTGGAAATTCCATCCGTCACCTCATGAAATTATTCTTTTCATCACACGAATGTGAAACATTCATTATTTGTTTTGTACACCACGACTGAATACATCCTCGCTATCTGATTGGTCCAGCGTGGCCAATGGTGTGACCAAGCAATGGAAGTTCTATTTACTGTTAAATAGAACTTCGATTTTAGCGGTGTGGCCGCGTCGGGCATTCGGAGGAATAATTTAATGACTCTTGACCAGTGATTCACCAATCAGATGACGTGGATTTGTGACCTGCTCTGTGAAAATGAGTCAGATGTCGAAAATTTGACAAACAGAGTTATGTATACCATTAGAAAGAGTGCATTGTCCTCTTTAATTTGATATATGTTGGCGGTCTGTAGCATGTTGCGTTCTTGTCATACACCGATTTTAATTTTGACGATTTTGCGAAATCTAAAAACCACATTCATGAGAAACCATGCATTAAAAAAAATATTTCCTTTTAGGAGATGTATGCAATAGAATACAAAACCGGTTTTTCTCACTAAATCTGATTTAATTCAGCATATTTTAATGTAGAAATTGAAAATATACAATGTAGATCCTAACCAAGGTGAAAATCATGAAATAGGTATATCAAATTTTTGTACGAAAACCCCCCCTCTTCGAGTTCAACCACCCAAATCTCGTAAGCGCACTGTGCGACATCTGACTCATTTTCACAGAGCAGGTCACAATTAGAATGCGTGTGCCAATATTTGGCTTTTTGGGGGAAAGTGCACTCAAGTGTGTCAACCCCTTCGATCGTAGACGGGGCATTGTCCGACCTTAATCCCTCTTTTGTTTATACTCTAACGTTTTCGGATGATCTCCATAGGATTTTCACACGACTCGAGATCGTGGGACTTGTGTCAATCATGGACAGCATTGTTTCCCCCAAAATTCCTTTGTCTCCCGTCCACGATCAACGGTGTTTACACACGCACAGTTTCGCTAACTGGTCTCCCACCTTCGCCACCCCATAGGATCGTGCCGACACTGCCCGCCTGCTCTCCCGCGACAACTACAGCCTCGAGAAGCTGCAGACGTATGCCCGCGAGGCGGCCGACTTCTCCACCAATGAACTGCTGCCCAGCCTGGACTTTGCCTTGAACCACTACGGCCAGCCGGACGTCGCCATGTTCGACTTTACCTCCATCTTTCAGGCGGAGCACGCGTCCCGCATCATGGAGCGGCACGGGCATCAGCTGCTTATGGCACTCGTCGGCGACAGTCTACTTGAGGTTGGGCAATTCTCATGCATTTCATTTCAGGTTTCAAAGTGAGAATAAGAAGTTTCGGTTAGGTGAGAAACAGTACTTGGACGGTGTGGTCTTAAGATGAACTTTTAAACCTAGATAGATTTAAAGAGATTACACATTCAAGATTTATTAAACCCCTGGGTCATGGCATGCAACTTTTCCGCGGATCTGCATATTTCTGCGTTTTCTTAGATTTTTTTTACACAAAATATAATGGATGCAGTGACTCTTGGTTTGGAAGACAAAATTCTTCATCGGATTACTGAGGTCAAAGGTCATGTAGGCGTCATTCGACGTGATTGTTCAAATATTCTTCGAATGTATTTTGTCTACAGAATTTGCTGGATTTTAATGCAACTTGGATAAAGTGATCCTTGGGTTGGGGTTCATCACAATTCTTTTAAAATTGGAGGTCAAAGGTCATCTACATGTAGGGGTCATTTAAAAAACTCAAACATTTGACTTATTAAAAAACAAAACATCTAGGGATCGAACGCAGGAAAAGGCGACACGCGATCTGCAGATCACTTGTTTGTTTTCATACATTATCCTGGTTTCTAATTATGCTGACATTCCCACGCGTCTGTTTCCAGCCCTTTTGGCCAACAGGTTCAGGCTGCGCCCGCGGCTTCCTCAGTGCTCTTGACGCCGCCTGGATGGTGCGCAACTGGTCCTCTAGCCAGATGTCGCCGCCGGAGGTCATCGCCGAGCGGGAGAGCATCTACCGCCTCCTACCCCAGACGACCCCGGAGAACCTGAGCAAGACCTACGAGCTGTACGGCCTGACGCCCACCACGCGCTACCCTCACGTCAACCTCAAGGCTGCCGCGCCGCACGAGCTGCTGCACCTGTATGACACAGACAACGAGGATCTCAAGAAAAAGTGGGAGAAGGTTGTGCAGACGGAGAAGCAGACTCTCAATCGAACGGGTATAGTTACACAATATTAGATTTAGTCCCATACTTTGTTACGTATCGGACATAGTGTGCACAAATTCTTGGACTTGCCCGTTTGATGTATCATAAGATGAAAGTTGCGCCGGGTGTTTCTAATTCAATATCAGATTTTGGCCCTTCCGCGACCTTTACACTGGCCGTACCTTTACACTGTATTCTCAGTGTTGTCCTGAGGGATTCTTAACCACTTCGCGCTGGGAATATTTCTACAATTGACCGGCCCTAGGCAGGGGATTGGTTTTCACGAACCTCTATCCCAGACGGGTTCAGGCCGGCATCTGTGGGTAGCACACCCTGATAATTCCGGCCTCGCTCGCTGCGAGCCGGTCGCTGATCGATATTTTGTTTATTGTTTATTCGTCATTCTTCTTGAATTCCCCAACAAATTTGCGTGTATACACGTCCTCCGACACAAACTGGTTAAAAAAACAAAACACTGACTTGGGTGAGACTCGAACCCACGACCTTCTGCTTTCTTGTGCAGATGTCTTGCTACTTGACTTTCTAACTAGCCGGATCGGCTAGCTGATGTACAGAACATTGACTTGACATTAAAAGTATTTTCACTGGCCCTTCTTTTACTCTTAACCCTAACCTCCTAGGCCCTTTTTGCTAGCAACCATCCTCAATCCTCCAAAATCCATATTTTTTTAAAAACCTCATTTTTTTAAAACCCCATCTAGCCTCAATCCTCAAAAATCCTCCACACTTGAAACAACATCATGTGCCTCAATTCTCCAAAATCCTCATTTTTGTTAATCCTCCAAAACTGCAATGAGGATTCTGGGGATTGAAAAAAGTCAATCCTCCAAAATCCTCATTCAGCCTCATTCCTCCAAAATCCCCATTTTTTTGAAAACCCCATTCAGCCTCAATCCTCAAAAATTGAAACATTGTGAAACAACATTGTGCCTCAATCCTCAAAAATCCTCATTTTTTAAAAACCCAATACAGCCTCAATCCGCAAAAATCCTCCAAAACTGCAATGAGGATTTTTGAGGACTGAGGAGCGTTAGGGTTAAATTAATGCTACTTGTTGAGATTTCTTATCATTTGTTGGTTTTTTTTTTTTTGTAGGGTCCATAGTGCGGGGTAGTAAGCTCTTGATGTGGTGCCAACGCGTGACAGACACCTACAAGAACGTCCACATAGAGAACATGACAACGTCGTGGCGTAGCGGCTTGGCCCTGTGTGCAATCATCCACCGATACCGGCCACACCTCATGTAAGTTATCTGGGCCGTTTTCTAAACCCCAGCTCAGGTTCTGTCCCCGGCTCCATCTCCATTGCCAAACCGCATGAATGAAGCCAAAGAAGGAGACAGAGCTGGGGTTTGGGAATACAGTCCTGGGGCCTTATTCACAAAGCACCCGCAAAAAACTGCTATGCGGGGACCATTAAGTGAATGTTACGGGCACGTAAGATTTGCGTTAAGTGGTATTTACAAAACTCCCTCAGAGTTCCCTTAGCGGACTCGCATTCTGCTGGCACCCGCAAGTAAAAGTGCGGCAACAAGTCGGGTGATAATTTAATAAAACGACATGTGTACTGTGCACAGCGTTTAGTATACATGTACAATAATATTACTGCTGAAAGTGAAATAAAGTGTGGTCAGGCACAATAACGATGCTCAACAATCCAACAAAATTGAAATAATTAATGTTTTTAATGCTTTGTATAACAGTTATAACTGTTCAAGTAAAAATAAGACTCAAAATGCAATCATACCAAACGTGTGCAGACAGAGCCACCTATGATGATTTCAGTAAAAGCCTTCCTTCCGACTTTAAAAATCTCTTGGGAAAGTAATAATTTCTGAAAAACTTCCCTTATGAGAGTGCAGTTACTACACATATTACAATTCTTGAAACCGATGGTTGGCTGATTCCACTCAAGTCCCTACACTACAGACAAGTTGAAAATGTCGCTATATGAGTGTCGCTATTTTGACGCTCGAGACAATCCACGCAAGTTGCGGGATGTTTGCGGGACGTCTGGATGTCCCGCAAATTCTCGGGTGGTTTACGGGCACACGCAGATTTAAGGGTGTTTCGTGAATAACCCGAAAGTGCTTACGGGAGGGTTGCGGGGAAGTTGCGTGCCCGTAAATCGTTGCGGGTGCTTTGTGAATGAGGCCCCAGGTCCCTGTCGCTGAGAGCAGTGTCCAAATCTGACAATGTTAGACAGAGTTTCCCAAGAGGGATCATATTGACCACGGGACTAAGCTTTTTGATTTTGTTTGGATACTGTGCAAGTGTAGACTTGAAATCAAGTCGTTAGACATTGTTGCTTTGTCTGTGCAGGCGCCACTGAAATAAACCAGTGCTGAGCAACCTGCACGGACAAAGACAAAAGTGTCTAACAACTTGATTTCAGGTCTACACTTGCACAGTGTCAAAATAAAAATTGAAAAACTTGGTCCCGTAGTCAATGCGACCCCTCTTGGGAAATTATTCATAACTCTGTCAAACATTGTCGGATTTTGACGTTTGATGTCCCATTTTAAAGTGGAAGCCAGTATCTTTGAAACCATATCTATCTTATCGATGTTAGTTATACATTCTACGTGTGGTATTCCATTATATTGTGTTTGATTTTTTGTTAGACCACTGTATAAAATGGTTAATTATTAATCACAAATCGTGGCTAGTACTGAACTCAATAATTTGAAGATGAATTTTAAGTAAACATTTTTTTAGGGAAAAAATGTATTTCTGTTGAAATTTATTTTACAACTTTTCTGATTTCGCTCGACGCTTTTTCATTTTCATTCAGAGATTTTCATTCCCTTTGCGAGGAGGACGTGGTGCAGAACAACCAGATGGCCTTCGATCTGGCCGAGCGGGAATTTGGCATCAGTCCCACGATGACTGGCAAGGAAATTGCGGCCATGGATGCGCCGGACAAGCTGACCATGGTGGTCTACATCTCGCGATTCTACGACCTCTTCAGGGATGAACTACCTCCGCCGTTGAAACGTAAGAACGGGAGTCTTTGGTAGAAGGGGAATTTGAAGTTTGTAGTGATATACACCATTTGCTTTTTTTGTAATTTTCGAAACTGGATGGATTAGGTGATTAGGAATATGTATAGCAATTAATGTTGCACTCGGCTGTTAACAGCGGTGGTCACATCTTACGGTCATGAACGTAGTTGAACGTAGTTGAACGTAGTTGAACGTAGTTGAACGTAGTTGAACGTAGTTGAACGTAGTTGAACGTAGTTGAACGTAGTTGAACGTAGTTGAACGTAGTTGAACGTAGTTGAACGTAGTTGAACGTAGTTCATTTGACCGTAGTAGACTGTAGTTGACCGTACTTCAACCGTGGTACCGTGGTTACTATGGTCCACACTACGGTCAAGTAGGGTCAACTATGCTCCATACTACAGTCAAGTAGGGTCAACTAGGGTCACGTATGGTCAACTAGGGTCAACTAGGGTCAACTAGGGTCAACTAGGGTCGACTACGTATTACTACGTATTACTAGGCTCACAGTACGGTATAAGCATGTAAGGTGACCGTAGAAATATTTTCAACTTGTTAAAAACTTTTGGGCTAACTACGGCCGAATCATGGCTTTCCTCAAGGTCTAAGTACGTTCAGAACTACGTTTCACTACGTTTCACTACGTTTCACTACGTTTCACTACGTTTCACTACGTTTCACTACGTTTCACTACGTTTCACTACGTTTCACTACGTTTCACTACGTTTCACTACGTTTCACTACGTTTCACTACGTTTCACTACGTTTAACTACGTTTAACTACGTTTAACTACGTTTAACTACGTTTAACTACGTTTAACTACGTTTAACTACGTTTAACTACGTTTAACTACGACTACTACGACTACTAGGACTACTAGGATCTACTACGGTCAACTACGGTCACACCACGGTCACACCATACTATGTTCAATTATGTTCATAATTATTATTATTATTATTATTATTATGTTTAACTACGTTCATGACCGTAAGATGTGACCACCGCTTTAGATTAGTAGATGCAGGGAAAACCTGGGAACAAAATTATTTTTTTTGTAGTCTGGTTTCCTGTCGCAACTTTAGACAGAACTGGGAAATTTATTGATGTCGGGGAATTATCAGGTTAAAGGTGCGATACAACATCGGTAATTGCTTGAATTATCAGGAATGAGTGGATTTGGGGGGTTGTATTTTATGGTAAATATTGTTTAACTGACCTTCCAAGAAAAAAGCAAGACAAACGACGTTTGTTTTCAACCAACGTTGGGCAGTTGGTCTTTTTCTTGTTTTTTTTTCTTTATAAAATTCAATTTTTCGGAACAATTACATAATATCTAGCTCAATCATTTTGCTGGATGCCTAGAATCATTATTTACTTTCAAATAAGTAAAATATTTCTCAATAATTTGGGAGTAAAATTGTTTAATACCTGAAAATGGTGTATTGTGAACGTCACAGTTCACTTTGACGTTTTGAAATCTAATCACGGCAGGGATCTGATGGGGGGAAAAGTGTGGCCCTTAACTATGGGAAGATCGGAAATACATGTAACTTGTTTAATGTTTGTGTCGCTTGAAAATATCTATTTCTCATCAAAAATCTGCTAAGATACTTTGGAAATATATAATTGAAGAGTTTATTGGGTAAATACTACATTAATCTCAATTTTCAAAACAATCGACGTTTACGTTGTTTTGGCCTGTACGCCAATAAGACAATATCGACATGCGACTCATTTCTCTTGATCGAGCCACAATTGTTCTTTCCATCGCACAAACGTAAAACATTTAACGTTCTATACATGTACAACGCCTAATTGGTTAGAGCGTGAATAATTGTGTCCGTGCAATTTGTGAACGTCACAGTTCAATTTGTTTGATGTTTTGAAATCTAATCACGGCAGGGATGTGATGGGGTCAAATTGTGCCCCTTAGCTATGGGAAGATCGGAAATAACTCCTTTCATTTTTGTGTTGCCTAAACAAAGTTTTTGGGACACTTATTAGTTTTAAATTGTGTATGACTATTTCTCCGTAGACCAGTTCGCATCGGATGAGGTCTGTCGAGTAAAGCCGGAAATATTTCAGCGACCGGCTTGCAGTGTGCAAGATCGGAAATATAAGGGTGTGCTACCCACGGATGCTGGCCTAAACCTGTTTCGGATTGATGTTCGTGAAAAACAATCCTACGCCTTGGCCCGGTCAATGTCCGAATAATCCCGGCACAAACTGGTGAAGAAAAAAACCTACAGTTATCGACTTCCGGGAAAAGGTGACACTCGCAAACCGATGATCACTTGTTTTGTGTTTTTTGTATTGCTTTGCATGTCTGCCAAACAGCCAACCTTTCCAGAATCGAGGAGGGACCCACCCACGTCAAGTCGCCGGTCACCAAGTCCTCGTTACTAGCCAGGATCTCCAACAAGCTCCGGCACAATAAGAAGTCTTACCACGGCAATAAGGAGAACGAGGAAGCCCTGCTGAACTCAGTCACCGCTAAGAGAGCCAAGATCAAAGAATCACCGGTGAGGACAAAAATGCCCCGCTTCCCTCTTTCCCCGAGTTTTAACGAGTCACCAATTTGTATGACTTGGGTCAAGTCGAGTCATTTAAAAAAAAAAGTAAGTGACTCGTCGAGTCGAGTCATTTGGTCAAATAATAATAATAATAATAATAATAATAATAATGGCATTATAAAGCGCATTTTTCCAAAGGTTTCAATGCGCTTGAGAACAACTCCACGTAAACAGAAAATGATGAAGTTGCAAAATGAAGGATGAGAGCAAACCTAGGATGAAAACAGTTATGATTTGAGTTTACGTTTAAACTGGTGAAGAGAGTTACAATGAAGAATATTGAGAGGTATTGAGTACCAGCATCTGGGTCCAGCCACAGAAAGAGCCTTATCACCTCCATGTTTGAATGTGCGTTGAACTTTTAAGTTATGCTCCGAGCGGAGACCACGTCGGTTGGGCATACTGAGGTCAAGTTAATATATTATGTATTGTGGATGCTTGCCTGAGAGTGCCTTGTACATAGCCATTTTGAAGATGATGCGTTTTTGAACAGGTAGCCAGTGTATTTGCCGAAGAAGTGGTGATGCGTAACCATGTTTAGGTTGTGTGAGTGTGATGCGGGCAGTATTGTTTTGAAGCTTTTGTAAGCGACAGATATCCGATTGTTTCATGTCATTGAAGAGAGAATTAAAATAGTCGGTTTGAGTCATGGTGTATAGTCGAGGCAAGTCAAGTCAAATTTTTAGAAATGAAAACAAATATGAATATTCTAAGTTTTAGATTCATATCGACCGATTGAATGTTTCTAAAGCACGACAGGCACCACAATGTGACTGGAGTTCCTGCAGTTGGAAGCCTAAAATCGCCTTAAACCAAAGACGAAGACGAAGCCAGGAATTCAAAAAAGGCCAAAAGAAGCTCCGGTTTGTTTATTCAAACCGTCTTAACAAATGTGACCTGCTCCAACAAAACCAGGCATAAGTGTGTTTTTGGAAAAGTGAGATATTGTTTTTTCCATTTAGTACACATCTTCAGCTTTCATTTGGTACCAAAACCAATTTTATGACGATTTTATTTCGATGTATTTGGGAGAAAAATTATCACTTTTAGGACACATTTTGCCTCAATAAATGCCTGATTTGTGTACTTTCTCATCAATAAAGTTGATTTTGAAGTATACATATTAAAAAATTTAAAAATAACGAAAAAACTTAAATCGATGTTCGCCAGATTTTTCACCTTTGACGAGCTGTATCTCGAAATAGCCTGTGCGACTTATGTCGGGTTTCGTAGGAGTGGGTCACAAATGACTTTCTTGTTTTCGCAGGAGGAGACTTTGAAGAAAATTCGCACGGCGACCCTGGAGGCTCGCATCAAGGAGCGGATCCTGGAGCAGGCCAATGCTACGCAGGCAAGCAAGGCCATCGACGCGTCGGAGCTCCCCGCAGGAACCAATCGGGTCAGCGGATTAGCCGAGATACTCACAGCCCAGTTCCGCACCCTGGCTGGTCTGACGGTGACCGATGATAACAGGCCCATCAACAGACCTGTAGGTTTTCTATTTTTTACAGAAAGTTTCGTAGAGGCAATTCTGCAGAATTATAAAACTCGATGCCAAAAATGTGAAAAAAATGTTGATGGATTATGATGGATTATGCTTACTTTATGCTCCATTTTATTGAAAACCCCATGTGAATATGACCTCTGGTTACAATATTACAACCATTTGAACACCTGCACATTTAAAATAAAGAAACTGAGAAAATCTTGTTTTTGTATCACTTTCCTTCTGAATTTGGTTAAAAGAGTATTTTCATGTAAAAGAAAAATATTTTTCCCTTCTGTTTTTTGTAAAAAAGTCAATTTGGATTTTTCCACCCCTACGAACATATTTTGGCCCTATCTCATAACAAGAATTGCCGAGTTCCGACGGATTTTGTTTGATCGCATCACATATGAGGAATGTGTACTACCGTAAGTCCATCAACTTCAACCAACACTTCAGTGGTGCTTCCATAATAGTCCATGTATATACTAAGACAATCGCCTGATGGATTCTGGCAGATTTGGTCTATTAACCTACAGAGGCAGTAGGGAGTTAGGTTTAATACTGTAGTGAAATAAACTGCTTAAATGCAAACTTTTCTTGGAGTTAAAATTTTGGCGGGAAAAGTTGACATGTTTATGCACCCCCAAAAAAGAAGTTGCATTGATCTATAAAATGTTTGTCAGATATGTCAAATTGACGACCTTTTTAAAATTATTTCTTTCTTTCGTAAAACTCCTCTGTAGAAATTAAAACCCTTTGAGCCAAGCAAGACTCAGAACAGCGACGTATGTTTCTTCTGCGACAAGCGCGTGTACGTCATGGAGAGATTGAGCGCGGAAGGCCTGTTCTTCCATCGCGACTGTTTCCGCTGTCGACAATGCGAGACGACGCTTCACGTCGGCAACTACGTGTTCTCAAGAGACACCGACGGCAAATCGAAAGGTTTCTGTTTTGGGCCCGTTTCAAAAGTGGCCAGAAAAGTGCCTTTCATTGTCTAGCCTTAGTGCAAGGCTTGGCTGTATCTTGCAATGTGCGATCGCTGGCTATATGTGCATAGCCAACCTTTTATTAACCAGTTCGCGCCGGATGACGTATATAAACGCAAAGTTTTTTCCAAATTCAAAACAGATGACGCATAAACACGCCACGAGCAAGGCCGGAAATGTCTGTCAGCAGCGAGCAAGGCCGGAAATGTGTGGGTGTGCTTCCTGGTACTATCGGCCTGAACCCGCCTCGGATCGAGTTTCGTTAAAAATAATCCCGCCCCTCGGCTCGGTGATGTTAAAATAATCGGCTCTGTGATTATTTTTAACCAGTTCGCGCCGGGATTATTTTAACATCGCCGAGCCCACGGGCGGGATTATTTTTAACGAAACTTGATCCGAAGCGGGTTCAGGCTGATAGTGCCGGGAAGCACACCCACGCATTTCCGGGCTTGCTCGCTGCTGACATACATTTCCGAACTTGAACTTGGCGTGTTTATGCGTCATCCGTTTTGAATTCGGAGAAATTTTTGCGTTTATATACGTCATCCGGCGCGAACTGGTTAACGAAACTCAAAACTTAGATTTTTTTCACATAGACCACAACACTATTCATTGCTACTCATTCCCCTTTGAGTCCAGAGGGGGTTATAACTAACAGCCACCACTGACCAATTAGAGACAAGAAACAAGGCCCGGTGACGTCATGCCGACCGCGAGAATTACAAGATATCTAGCACAATCATTTTGCTGGATGCCTAGAATTATTATTGACTTTAAAAAAAGTAAGATATTTCTTAATAATTCGGTAGTAACATTTTTCGATATCTGCAAATGGTGTATCCTACCTTTAGGTAATTATTCCCTAATTATTATTATTTATTTTTTCCCAACAGGCAAGTTCTTCTGTCGAATCCATTACCTCGCCTCGCTTGGTAAAGACACACCCCAGGGTAACAGAAAACGACAGCTGGTTGAAGAGGTAAATAAATAACACCCAGAATGTATAATATCCAATGAGACATGGCATTGTTCCTATCATTGTTCCTGTTCTTTCAAGCATTCTCTCATATACTTTGTACACTGAATTCCTTGTAGAGAGTAGAGACATCTTGAGAAGTTCTTTGTGGATAACTTTTTTTTTATTTTGTCCTCTATTGTTTATCCGTTTTCACAAGGTAGCAAATTTTGAAAACCTGTACATGTAATTTGTTTTGTTTAATGTATTTCATTTAAATACTTAAAATGATAGAAGTGCCGTGGCCTAGTGGTCTGAAGCATTGAATTTGTGGTCTGCGTGTAGTTCTGCAGGTTGTGGGTTCGAACCTAGCTTGGGCTAGGACACTTCTACACATTTAGCATTATTAATGCCTTGCCGTGGACTAGTTACCCATCTCAACCCTATTCTTGCTGTGAAGAGATCAGATTGTCTTGTTTCATTGTAAGGGGCTGGTTGTTCCACACTTTTCTATGTAGCCCACACCTGGAGTTTGGCCTTGTAAGAGGAAATCTGCATTTAAAATTTCGTAGGAGAGGGTCACAGATACCATCTTATGAGATATTCTAATCGCTTATTCCGTCATTATTCCAGCCTCCTTTACCCAAAGCACCCGTTATCACAACCTTCACTGAGGGCGACGGTGAGATTCCGGCCAGCATTCTTGCCCCCAAAGATACAAGCTTGCTGATGGAGCCAAAACAGAAGCGATATCGGGCCACCCCGGAGCGCATCGGTGAGATATCCTCTCTCATTTTCTCTCCCTTAACCCTCGGAGCTGCTAAGCACAAACATTTGCTTAGCACAAAAAAAGTCTTCTTCAGTAGAAGGGGCCAATTTTATAGAGCTGCTAAGCACAAAAATTTGTTTAGCATGAAAACGCTAAGCAAAATAAGGTTACAGACCAAATTTTCACAAGATTTGTTTTCAATTGATAATCAGCTGGTTTTTGGCTTAGCATGAAAAACCCGTAGAATTTTGGCTGGTAACCTGTTTTTAATGAGCAAGACTTTTTTGTGCTAAGCAAATTTGTGTGCTTAGCAGCTCTATAAAATTGGCCCCAGGTTACCAGCCCAAACTCCATGTACTTTTTGAGCTAAGCAAAAACTAGCTGCTGAATGCCGTTCACAAAAAATACAAACAAAATGGTTTGTAACCATGTTTTTTGCCAGGGAAGAATTTTCATGCTAAGCATTTTTGTGTGCCTCGCAGCTCCATAAAATTGGCCCCTTGTCTTGTGTATTTCATAAAAGCCACTTTGGCTCGATACAGGTTGAATCATAAGGATTTCAAATGTTTGTATTTGCCTAAACAAAGTGTTGCGAGACACTTAGCCCTGTATGCCCGTATCGCCATGTATGTTAAAGTTTCAGGTAAAATTTTAAAGAAAAAAAAGTTTAATTGTACATGTTTTTTTTATGGATTTTGATAAAACTTGGATGCAGTTACCCTTGGTTGGAAAAACACATTTCTTTTTCGGAGGAATTTGATAGATTTGAACCCTTTAGCACTTACGTATATATTTGATCATTTACTCACTGAAGAATATTGTGAAAAAACACTAGGAAATACAAAATCAGGCAAACATTAGAAAATACTGCTCTTCATGTTTATTTTGCTGTACAACAATTAACATTGTTTTCTGTGAGTTACTCCTTTTGTCTGTATGACCTTTTATCTGTATGACCTTTTATCTGTATGACCTTTTATCTGTATGACCTTTTATCTGTATGACCTTTTATCCATGATCTTTGACCTTTTAAAAATAAGAAAATTAATAAAATTAATATTTTTTAGAAAAAAATCATGTGTTTATTGCTTGAAAAGTGTTTATATTACCAATTATGCATTCCGAAGTTGGTAAAAAACATTATTAATATTTATGACGTCTTGTGACCTCGGTATGATCTTTGACTCGCTTTTTATGAGTTTACTTTTCCTCATTTTAGTTTATAAGATTTTCCACTAAACATTGCAATAAATACCTGTGAAGCGCCAATGTCCCTTTCAAAAACATCAAAGTCTTAGTTATCTAAATCATTTTGATTGATTTCCTGCAAGACTTCTTGCTGTTGCAACGTCGGCCTCGGAAAGACCGACATGATCAGCGCGAAACGACAAACAATGTACGGTGTAGCAGCTGTATGTAGCCTTGTGTGTATACAGTGTGTGTACACAGCACAAACGAAGGAAATTATCGAGAGGAACAAAAGAAACTCCTCGATTTACACCATAAACAAATGTGCATGTACATGTACGTGTAGGTAATGTACATATCGTATACAATACGCACGACGCGCGACATTTTAGGAGTTAGGGATTTGACCTTCTTTCAAAGGTCGTAACGTAAAAAAATTTCTATAGCAACAGTAGTTTTTCTTTATTGCATTTGAAAGGGGAACTCCCCCGCTACTTGCCAATATAACTATAGAGGTCGCTGTTTATATGGGTTTATGTTTCTCAGCGCGACAAAAACAGGACCGATCATATGGCGGTTTCGGGTGCAACAGTGAGTAATAGGCAGTTCATCTAGGTGTCCTTTGGGGTCATTGTTTAAAAATGCAAGAACCCAAACCCGTTCAAAATTGTGTTTTTTTCAGAGCTTGAAAACATGAGGGCGTGTATAGCAGCCGGTGATGTGGAAGTCACAGAAGAAGAAATAGCCAAGTACAACCTGGGGACCTCATTGCAAACTTCTGGGGAGGAGGATGAGTACGTACTTCCGATAGTAGTATTTTAACCTTGTCATGAGTTTTACATGAAATCTTCAACTTAACCAGTTTGTGCCGCATGACGTATATAAACATAAAGTTTTCCCCAGATTCAAAACTGATGACGCATAAACACGCCACGAGCAAGGCTGGAAATGTCTGTCAGCAGCGAGCATGGCCGGAAATGCGTGGGTGTGCTTCCCGGTACTATCGGCCTGAATCCGCCTCGGATCGAGTTTCATTAAAAATAATCTCGTGGGACGGCTCGGTGATGTTAAAATAATCCCGGCGCGAACTGGTTAATTTTGTTATTGTTTTGGACTGTAGTTTTAGCTCTGTGAATGCTGTATATTTTCCGAGAAAACAATATTCTAAAATGTCAATTCAAACTTTGCCTAGTCACATTTTGAGTTGCGACCACAATCAGCGTTTGGGGCGCTTTTACATTCAGCCAATTGCAGCTACGTGCGTGTCGCATATAACAAAATTTACTATCATGTGTTTATGAGATGCATTGTAAAAATATAATAAGATTCTTTTAATAATTTCTTCAAGATGACAGCATTCCAGAAGGACTCATTTTAGGCGGTGGTCACATCTTACGGTCATGAACGTAGTTCATTTGACCGTAGTAGACTGTAGCTGACCGTACTTCAACCGTAGTGCCGTGGTTACTACGGTCAACTACGGTCAACTACGGTCCACATTACAGTCATGTAGGGTCAACTACGGTCTATACTACGGTCAAGTAGGGTCAACAAGGGTCAACTAGGGTCAACTAGGGTTAACTACGTATACACTAGGTTCACAGTACGGTACAGGCATCCAAGGTGAACGTAGAAATATTTTCAACATGTTGAAAGCTTTTGGGCTAACTACGGCCAAATCATGGCTTTCCTCAAGGTCTAAGTACGTTCAGAACTACGGTCCACTACGTTTAACCACGTTTAACCACGTTTAACTACGTTTAACTACGACTACGACTACTAGGGTCTACTACGGTCAACTACGGTAACACCATACTACGTTCAACTACGTTCAACTACGTTCAACTACGTTCAACTACGTTCATGACCGTAAGAGGTGACCACCGCTATAAAGGGAGTTACAGTGTCAATAATATCTTTTTGATAAATAAGCTTTTCACCAGTGGGTTACTTTTTAGATAGCTGCATTTTAGTCTGTGTAAATATGTGGTATTTTTTCATTATTATCTTTTATTTTTTGGGCAGGTCGTCAGAGAGTGACTCAGAACTGCGCGAAGAGAGGTCAGGCTCTATCAAGACCTTGCAAGGAGAAGATGATGAGGATGGTACTGACGAAGATGAAGATGATGATGATACTGATGAGTATGGTGAGGAAGAATTATTGAAAAAGTTCAACTGAGCTTCTGATAGCCAAGAGATAATATTAAAAAACTAGAGTGCTAACTCCGCATTCTCCTGCGCGGAGGATACTTTGAGCTCGTTCCGAGCACAGGCATTTACAATTGAGTTGTAGAACATAGGGGAATTCAATTTTTGTTTATGTTGAAGGTCTCATTTTTTTTTTAAATAGAGCTGTTCAAGTGTTCGTTATCGTTCGTTATCAAAGGAGTGAAATTAGCATTTGTCGTACATGTAATAATTTTCTGTCCTTTTTGTTGTTGGGCATACCCAGGTTCAGATTTTGACTCTGATTATGACGATAGTGACGAGGATAGTGATGAATACACGGACGAAGACTATGAGGAAGACGATGAAGATGACAGTGAAGATGTTGCTCAGAAGGAGGAGCCGCGCTACAATCACATCTCAACGGTGGTCAGTCTCAAACAGCAGTGGCTGAACGACATGAAGGCCCCAGCCATGAAGCCCTGGCGTCCACCGGAGGAGATCCTTGCCGAGCAGCAGCGGGAAGAGGAAGAGCGGCGGAAGGAAGAAAGGATAAGGGAAGAAGAGAGGCAGAGGAAAGAGGAAGAAGAAAGACAGAGGAGAGAGGAAGAAGAAAGACGAGCCAGGGATGAAGAAGAAGCCAGGAGGTTGCAGGAGGAACAGGAGGCAGAGGCTAATACACCGGAAGCCCCGAGGCCTCCAATGCTACAGAAGAGCGCCAGCAAACTCAAGATGAACCTGGATGCCTTGTCGCAGCAGTATGCGGACTATGAGGAGGAGGCCAACATGCCAGCTGTTTCCCCCGAGGGATTTGATGGGCTGACAGATGACGAGAAGGTCGCAACGATGCAAGAAACGGAGCTTGATTTTGGCGAGGGTACGGAAAAGAAAGACGATTGGCTGCTAAGTGGCGAGGAAGAGGAGGATGAGGTTAGTTCGGGAGTATCTGAGGATGAGTACTTGTCGTCAGACGAAGTCTTTGAGATGGGAATCGATCAGCCATCAAAAGAAACCAACAAAGCAACTTTTGACGAAGACGGTGAGATCATTAAGAGTCCCGTGTCTCGGATTGAAACGCCAACCGCCTTGCCGGACAGGACTTATGCATATGAACATCGAAGCAGAAACAGGGACAAGCAAAATGACCTATTTGCCGAGGATGACACACGGCCACGGACAGCGTCAGGATTTTCAGACTCCAGTTTTACAATTTCCACTCCCAGTGGTTCCTTCTCTTCAATTTCTGTTTTAAGCACAGATAGTTTGCGTTGGATGGACTCCAACAACCCTGTGGATTTGGTGGATTCTCCTCGACCAGATGTCAATAAGGAAACCATAGAACTTGACTTAACTGTGCAGTCGGCGGAGATATGTTCTCCTAAGGCACCAGTGGCTGACAAGAATGGCCTGGATCTTACTGTGGACTCGGATGAGGTTTTCCATGATGCTCTGAACGCAGACGTTGAAAATGTGAAGCTTGACTTGACAGTGGAATCTGGAGAAGTGGACTCTGAAAAGATAGAAGTATCTGTGGACGATATCAAGCTTGACTTGACAGTGGAATCGGGAGAAGTGGACTCTGAAAAGATAGAAGTATCTGTGGACGATGTCGATTTGGATCTTTCAGTCACGTCTGGTTACCAACCAAATGATGTTAATCCACAGCTGCCTTCGGTGAAGGAGCTTGAGCTCTTGGACATTGGGATTGACATAGATCTAAGGGCCGAGGCTGAGGCTGAGGCTGAGGCTGAGGCTGACAAAACTAATGAAAAGATTGCGTCAGAAAGTGCGCATTCAATGCAAATGGATGAAGTCCTGAAACCCAACTTGACGTCTACTCCAGACATTGTGCCATCCGCCAGTTTACAAAGAAACGTAACTGCCACCAAGAATCTAGTACCCGCTTCAAAGGAGAAGCCAAAGTACCGTCCCATGTACAACAAGAGGGATAGTGGACCAAGACTGGTCATGTCCGGGTCATTTTCAGAGTCCTTCAAAGAGATACCAGCACTGGATGTCATTGCAAATATTGCCAAGGTAGAGGAGAAGGAACTGCTCTTGCCAGACCAGAACACAAATACGAGCAATGACGTAGTCCTCCAGAGCAAAAAGAAGCTCCTACCAGACCGACCCGATTCCCCGTCGGGCTATGTCGCCCCTGCAGCTGCGATACGGCCGACGTCAATAAGAACGGACACGCTGACCCAAAAACGGGAAAGAACTTACTCGGGCGGCACAGCCCGTGACAAGGTGGATAAGGCAAAGAGTCGGGGCTCCCAAAAGAAGTCGCCCAAACGGCAGCTACCTAAGGTGCCTTCCCAAGATAATGGTCATGTAGGCGGGATCACTCCGGAGGACAGAGAGGCTGCAAAGAAGATGATCCACGACAAGACGAAGAGGAAGGGGACCCGAGGTTGGTCTAGTTCGGGTTCTAGCACTCCTGACGTCATCAGTCCTATCGCTGTTTCTGTGCAACCCGCCTGGGAAGCTAATGGTACCCCGGCAGTTCGAACGCCTCCGGTCAGCAAGACGAGCAGCAGCAGCGATCAGTTTTTCACGCCAGAGGCGGAACACCCGCCGACCTCAGAATACCTCTCTTTCTCACCGGGTGAGAAGTCGCCGCTTAGCGACCACATGCCGTCGCAGTTCACAGACGGCATCCCACAGTCAGAGTCCAGATCCGAGGAGCGGAAGTCACGTCTGAGCAAGCTGCGAGGGGACATGCGACGACGGGATGCCGTGCGCAAGTCTGGTTCGCCAGGAAAAGTGCACCGGTCTGCGGGGAAGAAGAGTAAAGAGAAGGTCAAAAAGAAGAAGTCTAACAAGTCTAAGTCCATGTCTTCCCTCAGTGAACTAGATGATCGGTCTGCGGCTTATCGTGTGGTTGACTCAACAGAGGCTTCTGTGGCCTCTCGGGATGAGTTATCAACCGAGGGTGAATTGGATATTCAGGGAGCATCAGCTCTACCCCAGATCAAATCCGCCTCCACTCGGCTTCCGAGATTGAGTAAGATTTGTCACTTTTGTTTGCATATCTGTGCCAAGGCATTTATGGTATTCTAAAGCATTTTTCAACTTCATTATTTTGAAATGTACAATTTTCCAACACTTATAAATTGCTCCGTTTCGTCTTAACTGGGGTCAGAGAACAAGACTACAACGACATATTTGGTTTTTATTGTTTAGTTTTTCCAGCATCTACGAACACAAACCTTCAAACAAGTCAGTGTTACAATATTCGCTGTACAATTCCGTAAATTACAGCAAAATAAAATGTTGAATATATTCATTTTTATTAAAGTTCGTAAGTTGACCGTGGATCCGGCCCTGACGGCCTCTCTGGACCTGGACAACCTCAGCTCCTCCAGTGAGACGGAAGAAGGCTCCAAAGATGAGGAGGCGATGCAAGAGGTGATGCAAGAGGAAGTCGCTGGCTCCCAGGTCAAAGGCAAGGCGAAGTCGCCCAAACGGATGTGGGGCAAGCGATTTAAGGTACGTGTTAGATCCTGGTGGAGGAAGCACGTAGGACGTAGAGGTGATTCTTAAGGACAGAATACAGAAATCCAAGATGTAATTCGTTATTATCATTCCGACAATTCCTTGCCAGTCATCCAAATTTTCTAAATGGCTAGTGAATAAGCCTGTTCGGTATTCCAACTGTGCATGTGCACAAAAAGATTTGACAATTTTTTTTTATTGGGTTAAACATGGCAAAAAATTGTACCAAGACGGTAACCGATTCTGCATTCTGTGTAATTGTTCGTGCAATTGAAAAGATGATGGAAGGTTTTGTTCAAACAAAAGTTTGGACACAAAAGACCCCCGAAAACGCTTCGCTGGCCAAACGTTTTTTTGTAAAATGTTAACTTCAGAACACGACGATCTCTGTAAACTTGCGGGTTGTGACCCGCTATGCTGTAAAATCTTGTTCTCGAAAGAGATATTGTCAAATCTGTGCATATTCGCTGAATACCAAACTGGCTAATTATTTATTGCTATTAATTCAAAATCTCTTTTTGGGTAGTGAGTTGAAAACAGGGTTATTGTAATTTTCAGTATTAAAAAAACCCAAAACGATGTTTTTTTAAGGGTCTAGTTTCGTATAGTCCTGATGACCAGGCCTAAAAAAATCACAATTTTTTTTTTAAGACTAGCATTCATAAACAGTTGCATCTTGGAGTTCTGACAACTTTTGCGGCACTGGTTGGTGTATGTATGTTTTTTTTGCCATGCTGTAGCATGTCACGGTGATTGGTTCAAATTAACTTTGCTTGCTTTTGCTGTAACAAAGGGTTTCCTTTTTTTCATAAAATACTTGTTTATTTTAGAAGTGTGTTTTATGACCACCTGCTGAAACTGTAGGTTACTGCATTGTATTTTTAGGTACGAATGCAGCAAGCCAAAATTCAAAAGACAGAATTTTGTTTTTTTATCTTTGTAGAACAAATGATTTGCATTGGGATGGAATGCCAAAAAGTTTGCCATTTTGTGTGCACAAATGTTAGTTCTACTTGATACGTTTTGCACAGCATTTATAATCAAGTTCAATTCAGTCATTACATGCAACGCAATTTTTTAGTGTATTAGTGTATACATTTTCATTGTCTTATAAAAAACTAAAATAGAAAAAAGTATTTATTCAGCAGCCGATTTCACGAAAAAAGTCAGTAGCTTGCGCAATTTTCAAAAGTGGCGTATGGCTTTATACGCAACCAAAAAGTTACGTAGCTGCGCCATTTCCTTACGAACCATTTCCTTACGAACCATTTCACGAAACTCGGCGTAGCTGCGCAACATTTTAAACACCGTTTACAAAGACTATTTGCATATATTTGTGTTCTTTCACAAAATCGTTGTTGTATCACCTTCACCCGCCATTTTGAAAATAGTTATGTCACAGGTAAAATAGTTATGTCACAGGTAAAATAGTAATTCCTTTACTTCAATCATAAAACTGTGAGTGTCTTTAATCGAGCTTAATAAGTTAAGCAACAACGGGCTCCACGTCAATTCCTATTTGCCGATAAAATAGGTAATTTTCAGTCGCTACGCCACATCTTACGCCACCTAAATTGACTGCGCGAGCTACTAAATAATTTGTTGCGTAAGCCGCGGACCTACGCACTGTCAAACATTTGTGAAACTGTCGTAAGTGAAATTGCGCAGCTAACGCAATCTATTGTGGCGCAAGGGGGCTTGCGCCACTGCGTAAGTTTTCGTAAAATCGGCTGCAGAACTTGTATATATTTATAAAATTGCATCAAGTGTGTGAACGTATCTATCAATTTCATACCTCATTTTATAATCACATCACCATTATGACTCTTGCCTTGTGTTTTGCTAATATTGCCTTGACGTTTGCGTTTTCTTGAATTATTTTTATTTGTCTTTTACAATTGCTTTTTCCAGAGGTTGAGAAAGGTAAAACTCCGCGTAGTTTATCCCATTTTGTTGTCTGAGATTGGTTTGGTAAAATCCTAGCCAGGTGTTGGGAAAAAAAGCCTTGAAATGTGATTGACTTTGTTACAACTGTAGATTGGGTTGTTGTGTGCGCTGGGGCCAATTTCATAGAGCTGCTTTGCACAAATTTTATGAAACCAAAAAAAAAAGTAAACAATTTTGCTATTAAAGCAGGAAAATGTTTCCTTGACAAAAACAGGGTTACAAACTAAATTGTTCAGGTGATGTATATTGTTTGTGACTGGTATTCAGCTGGTTTTTGCTTAGCATAAAAAGCACATGGAGTTTTGGCTGATATGACCTGTTTTCTTTTCTGAGCAAGACTTTTTTGTGCTAAGCAAAATTCGGTTCTAAACAGCTCCATGAAATTGGCTCCTGGTACCGAACTTGAAAATGCACGAATGACTGTTTTATGAGACAAGCAACCAACAACCGATACGTTTTGACAGAAAAACCTATTTCAAACAGAACATTTATGAAATATGTTTTGTATCTGTTGTGTGTTTTAACACCTGTGCTGTCATATAACAGACTTTGATTTGATTGAATTATAAGTTTTTTTCTAGGTTAATTGTTTGCACCCTACGTTCTAAGGAAGCACTAACCGGTAGTATACACCATTTGCTTTTGCTGTAAATTTCCAGAATGGATGGGTTAGGAGATTCATATTGTATGTATACATGTAGTAAATATTGTGGCCCTGACCTGTTTCACATTCTGTGTTCATCGATGCTGAAAACAAATACAGTTCTTGTAGTCTGGTTCCTTGACTTCCTTCAGATGAAACGAAGCAGTTTATAGACGTCCGGGAATAGATAAATTAGGAAACCAGACAAGATGTCTAGCACCCATTCATGGATGTGGAACCGTATTGCAAATTAAGTGTGGACTAAGTAAATGTTAACAAATTGGGGGCATTGTTTTTCAGGAAAAAAAAGTCAGGTTTTTCAAACAATTGTCAGCCGGCAGTTGTTGGAACTTAACACAACATTTAACTTTTCTTGAAAACTACACATTTTGCAGAAAGTTAAGACTGTTATTCAAGTCAAGTGAGGTATTTCATAATAAATAATTAGTTGTTGATGCTTGCAAATGGTGTACACTACCTTTAATTAGTATATCAGTACTGAGACAGTTCAATGGAAAATAATTTATGTATCTATATTTGTTTTTGAATTTGGGGCATTGCAACATATATTTTTGTGGTTTATTTTTTTATTTATTTTTAAGTTTGTCATCTCTTAAAGAAAAAAAGTTATATTTTTATGAAATTGATATAATAGTCTCAAAATCTATATTGTTGTATTTACTATACTTTTTCTGTAAGTGGTGTGTGCATTGTTAATATTTTTTATAACGCATTGAAGCAAACAATATTTTCATGGTCTGCCGTACGTGCCAGTGCAGTTTACGTTTTGTATTTAAAAAAAATTAATGATTTCACTCAACTTTCATTTTTATTTAACTCTTTTTTTTTGCTGTGCAAACCTTTTGGAATCTCTGTGTATGTTGTCTACAGTTTGAGGTACGTGCATGTGCATGAAAGCGGCAAAGTCGGAATATTTTGTTCTCTAAAATTTCAATTTCCTACAAAAAATTCCAGTCAAAACTCCAAAGGTCATTCGAGTCGCATGCATTTCAGCGGAGAAACAATTTGAGGGAATAAAGAAGAACAATGAGCATACAGGTAGAATTCCAGACACAGCCATGTTGGTCTTGTTCCCTGACTCGGCTTTAGATTACAAGAAAGATATCCCTTTTATAAAGATGCAGAAATATGAAAAAGATCAGTTTTAATATGTCTTTACAGTACTAGATTTTCTTTGAAAGGAGTTTTTGGTGTTGCTTTGTGTTTTTTTTACTCTCTAACCTTTTGCTTCTATGGTTTTTTTTCTGGAAGAATGAATGATTTTATGCTTTTCTTGGTTTTAGCTGATGTTCGAGTATTTTTCTTTGCAGTTTGGTTGCTGTTGAATATTATAGGTTGTTTTGTGTGAGATGAAATCAACGGGAACTGTTCGAAGCTCTTTCTTTCAATTTTTTTTGAAAATCTTTCAAAAATTGCCCACTGCCCGGAAAAAGTGCTTAGCTTTGCTGCCTAGGCCCTGGAAGGAAGCAAGCAAGGGGCAAAGGCTTAAAGAATTTTTACAAAATTACAAAACTAAACAAAACAAAACAAGAATGGTCATCAAATCTAGGGCTGTTTGATTTTCGAATAATTTAGTACAGCCGCTATAACAAACATCACGGGATCCACTGATTTTGTTTGATATATCGATCATTGGTTAGCGATTTTTGGCCACCGGACCATCACGTGCACATTTTTCAAGATGGCGTCCATCTTGTGGCCTACCTAAGTGCACCTTCTTTTATTCAACCCACCGAATCCTGTGGGTATTATCTCACTTTTTGGGTTGTCCTCGAAATTGGCAGTTCACCGGATGCTGCTTTTTTGGGGGGCAAATAATCAACACCATCTGTCCTTAATTCCTCTTCCTTTCAGGTACTTTCAAAGAAGCGTCCTAAAGTAGAGCAGGTATATTCATCATATGCCACAACTATTTCTCTAACCCCTTCTTCCCTTCCTCCCCCTTCCTCTACAAACAAAGTCTGCCCAGTGTAACTATAACAACGGCTGGCTAATTTGCATATGCGCTAATGCCCTAACGCTTGTTTTGTCCTACTACCTCCCCTTGTTTGCAGGTTATGTCAAAGAAGTTCCCAAAAGTGGACCAGGTATACATTTTGTGTGTGGTTGTAGTGTAAACACCGGCAATCGTGGACTAGGCACAATTGGGTTAG
Source organism: Crossaster papposus (assembly GCA_037893245.1). Lineage (NCBI taxonomy): Eukaryota > Metazoa > Echinodermata > Asteroidea > Velatida > Solasteridae > Crossaster > Crossaster papposus. Next base: position 542,753 of record JBAIAA010000235.1, on the reverse strand, counting down.
GTTATACGATTAACCAACCGTCCACGATTACAAAAATTATGTACAAAACCGACGGGAGGCCTTCTGAAACAGAGGGACAATGGGGGTCCACGATTGCTGGTGTTGACATCAATTGGAGTGTGTGTGTGCGTTTGTTTATGGTGTAAATGGAGGACACATGCCTGGCGACACGAAGGTGAATTGGGGTTAGGGTTAGAATCGAAGACGTCCTCGATTGAGATTCGTGTACAAAACCAATGAGAGCCGTCGGAAAAAGTTAGTGTACAAACAAAGGAAATTATCAAGAGGAACAAAAGAAACTACTCGATTTACACCATAAACCAACGTACGTGTGGGTGTCCTAATTACCTGATCATTGTAGTACTGTATGTAGGAACTGGCTCAAAATTAACCCAGTAACCGTTCATCTACACACCTATAGTGGAGATGTTTACATAAGGATTTATAGGTATCATATGCTCCATGCATTATTATGGGTGAGCAGTACTGTAAACTACTGACTGATTTATCCATTTCATCAGAGCTATAGATGTTGTTCAATTCCAGGCAGTGACAAACATTCAGAGGAGGGTTATGGGCAATTATTACAACTGGGCAAATCTAGACCACACTGAGTGGAAGACACTTAGGTTCTCAGAACCTTGCTTTCCTCTTAAATTAAACAATAAACTTGGAGACCACAAATAGTCAATGAAAAATGAGCATACACAGAATTTGACTCCCAGATCTTACGATCATTGATAACCCCCGAATGCAATAGCATTTTCCTCTATAGAAAGTATTTGCTAATAAGCCAGTTCGGTGTCTCGATGCAGTCCAGGTCAAAGGTTATTCAGGAAAAAATTGATGACATGTCATGCGATACTATGCAATAAAGTTTATGCATATGACGTCACACGCACGTCGCACTTCACGACAGCGCCCCCAATGAGGTCGTTGCGTAATCACGGTAATGTACCTTCAGCACTTTGTTTGACCTCAATAATGGCCGCTCGGCCCGGTTGCTAGTGCAATTAGCGCGTACGCGTAGCGCGCGTGACGTCAATGCAACACCTTTATACTATTCATTGTTATTATAATTAACACGCGAGCGTTGTGCGACCTCATTGTGTGTTCGATTATCCCGATTGACCCTTGACCCATGTTGTTGGGCACATGAGCAGTTGAAATACCGAACTGGCTTACTGTAACCATCCTAAAAGAATGAAGTTTTTGGAAATCTATTTAGTTGAATTCTGATTCAAGTCTTTAAAGACAAACAAAATTTCCTTTAAAAAATACCATACATTCCTTGCAAACTGCAGGCTGAACATTCTTATAAAACAGTGATTTGTAATATATTTTCTTTGTCAATGAATTTCTTCGTTGAACAGGGTTAGAGAATGCTTAACAAATTGGTCCCCTTTAAATTTGGGTTAATTTCGAGCCATTATCATTGTGTGATTGTGTTGTCGTGGTAGTACTGCACATTGTCGATTTTCCAACATGCAGAGACCACGGGTTTCAGGGAGCCCTGTTGGTGCACAGACGCCACCCACCACCCACCTTGTGTTTCATGAATTATGCATGAGTTGTTAGTTGCCAATCATCACCAGGCACTTTTTAGTTGTTTAACAGCACACTGACTGGACCAGCATGTACTGCAGATGCCTCGCCCACTAAAGTGCACAATATATGTAGCATAATAGTACCTTAGTTGAATATTCAGATATATCCATGAGAGATTAGCACTAAGCCCTGTCTACCCTGTCTGTAGCCAATCGTAGTGTTGATCATTCCTTCGTGTGCTTCCATTTATTAACTCTTAGGTCGTGTCTGAATTGCTGGCTTTGGCTGTGACTTCGGCCATTGCTGTTGCTGTTGCTAAGAGTGGACAATTACCGCCCATAGCAACAGCATAGCAACGGCCGAAGTCACAGCCAAAGCCAGCAATTCGAACACGGCCTTAGGCCGCGTCCGAATCTCTTGTCTATGGCTATTGTCTTGGTGTTCGCCCATTACAAATACACGTGAGCAGGCTGACAATAGACGTAGCCGTAGCTCTAGAAGCCCGTTTCGGACTCGGCCTAAGTTTCAATATTAAAGTACATGTAGTCTTAGACTCCAGTCCCAATATATGATGAATTGTGCATACAATGTATTAAGATATCATTGCACGTTGGCTCTTCTTTGGACTGTGTGCATATATACATGTAACTATAGTGAAAACAAAATTGCAGGATATTAAAGGATAATTTTGTTTTGGTCTCTCCTGATTAAAGTTCAGGAAGAGACTATGCAATCACTATTTGTGTACGTAGTCTGTCTGTATATGTCTGTCCGTTATCTGTTTGTGTCATTTTGGTTAAAGTTTTTAAAAATTGGTCTTATATGTAAAGTTAAAGTCCAATTCCAAAAAAACTTGGATCATGTATGAAATATTATAACCTTTATATCGTGGGTGTGTTAAAGATCAAGTACTAAGGTCATTTGACGTTCTAAATTAGGCTTGAATTAAACAATTTGTCAATTGAAAACTTAACGTCATCTAGACCAATAAAAATACAGTATCCAAAACAAAGGTACATGTATAACAATTACAGTTGATGCACACATTTTATAAAAGAAACATTGTATTAAATTTAATAAATTGAAAGCCAGTATCTAATTTATTACACCAACAAAATAATGTTATATGTGTTTGTTACTTGATATTATTCGAAACGTAAACAGTATTGTAATTAAAATGTCAACACAAGAGAACTGCTATAACAAAATAAACAAGTAAAAAAGCAAGCTCTAGAAAACCTGCATTTCCCTGCGTTCACCTTGCCTTTCTCTCTCACTTCATTTTACCCACCTGGCTCCCCAGTCCCACCTCTCCTTTCTGTTTTGTACCTACCTCAATCAGCCCCACTGAACCCCAACCCCACTCTACCCCAACCCCACTCTATCCCAACCCCACTCTATCCCAACCCCACTCTATCCCAACCCCACTCTACCCCAACCCCACTCTATCCCAACCCCACTCTATCCCAACCCCACTCTATCCCAACCCCACTCTATCCCAACCCCACTCTATCCCAACCCCACTCTATCCCAACCCCACTCTACCCCAACCCCACTCTACCCCAACCCCACTCTACCCCAACCCCACCCTACCCCAACCCCACCCTACCCCAACCCCACCCTACCCCAACCCCACCCTACCCCAACCCCACCCTACCCCAACCCCAACCCCACCCTACCCCAACCCCACCCTACCCCACCCCCACCCTACCCCACCCTACCCCAACCCCACCCTACCCCTACCCCAACCCCACTCTACCCCAACCCCACCCTACCCCAACCCCACTCTACCCCAACCCCACTCTACCCCAACCCCACTCTACCCCAACCCCACTCTACCCCAACCCCACTCTACCCCAACTCCACACAGTCATGTATAGACCGGCAATCGTGGACGGGGCATTGTCCGACCGTCTTCCCTCTTTTGTTTATACTCCAACGTTTTTGGATGATCGCCATAGGATTTGTACACGAGAAAAGATTGTGGACGTTGTGTCAATCATGGACCCATTGTTTGACTCCCAATCCTTTTGTCCGACGACCACTATTGCCGTTCAATACAAACGCACTCTTCCCCAACCCCACTCTACCCCAACCCCACTCTTCCCCAACCCCACTCTACCCCAACCCCACTCTACCCCAACCCCACTCTACCCCAACCCCACTCTTCCCCAACCCAACCCTACCCTACCTCATCTCATCTCATCTCATCTCATGCCCTCCATCCACTTCATTTTTAATACTCGGGGCCCCAAATCCCTTCCCACTGTTGCAAACAAATTAATATGCACTGTAGCTCCAATAGTTGCACACAGTTTTTGATGTAGTGAATGTTATCAAAAAGTAAAAATAATTGCACTCTGCATTAGCTATCCAAAAGATACACACAAAAACTGTATTATTGTATCCATTGATAATTACTTGAATTATCAGGAATGGGTGGATTTGGGGGTTGTATTTTATAGTAAATATCGTTTAACAGACCTGTCCGAAGTTTGACAATCATGGATGTCGAGAAAAAGCAAGAAAAACGGCATTTCTTTTCAACAGACGTTGGGCAGTTCAAAATTTATTTTTATAAAATTCAATTTTTCAGAACAATTACAAGATATCAATCGCAATCATTTTGCAGGATCGCTAGAATAATGATTTACTTTAAAAAAAAAATAAGGCATTTCTTAATAATTCGGTAGTAACATCTGCAAATGGTGTATCCTACCTTTAAAACTTAATGAATAATAAACTTTAGGGATTCGGTACAGGAGGTTCAGTACATAAGTAGCCGGTGTAGCTAATTTACTGGACTATACTGTTGTCATTTTTAGAAAACTTTTCTCAAATCAGACTTTAATATAGAATTGAAAGATATAGTATACATGTAGAAAGATATGCATATTTCAGACATTTCAGAATTTCTCAACTTTTTTTTTAATTGACAACCATCATCCCTGATATAGAGTGGTTAAAAAATGTTAACAGAAGTTTAAGGTGATTGTTCACCTACCTACAACAATTCCAGAGAATTTGTGTTTACCTAGTTTTGATGAGTAAGGTGTTTCAAAATAATCCAAAAAAATGCTTCAACCTGAAGCTGTTTTTTGTCTACATATAAATATATCATCTCAAATGAAGGTCAATCAGTGCACAAAAATGTTGAGAAGACATGAATCTGGGACTGAGAAGCATTTCTAATTTTGTTTAATAGAAAAGAATGGCTTCCTTCAACAGGAACGACGGAAGATGGAGGAGGAAGAGCTAAACGAGAAACTGACGCGGCGGGTGCAGCGTGAGGCGCGACGGCAGCACCACCAGCAGCAGCTCAAGCGCCACCGCATGGCCCAGGAGATCCAACGCCAGCTACAGGAGGTGGAGGTGAAGCAACGAGAGCTGGAGAACAGGGGCGTGTCTGTGGAGAAGGCTCTCAGAGGAGAAGGCTGTAAGGGCTTGTTTTTTCGTTGTATCATCTAAACAAAGCTTTGGAAGATAGTTACTAGTCCAAAATTCTGTATGACCGTATCTCCATATATCTGTTTGTATGTTAAGGTTTCAGGTTAAGTTTTTGGAAAAAAAATGTATAACTTCTACATGCTTTCATGGATTTTGAAGAAACTTGGGCCGTTTTCCAAACCCCAGCTTTGCTTCGTCCCGGGCTTCGTCATGCAGTTTAGTATAGGCTGAAGCCAGAGAGGTATTCGCGAGCCGAAGCCAGGGCTTTGGAAAATGCCCTTGGATGCACTTACTATTGGGTGGGAAGAGACAAATCTTTGTTGGATTACAGAGGTACAAGGTCATGTAGGGGTCATTAGAGGTCATTGTTCAAATATGCTTCAAATGTGTCTTTGTATACAGAATTTAATAGAGGGATCCTTGGGTGGAGGTTTATCACAACTTCTTTGAAATAGGTCAAAGGTCATCTAGGAGTCATTTGGCTTTTTTTTTAAATGCAAAAAGATAAGGATCGACCGCGGGTAAAGGGTTACACTCGCGATCCGTGGATCACTTGTTTTTAATAGCCAATAAACTTTGTTGGCATTCACTGCTCCCAGTTGATTGTTGCTAGGAAAACATTTTCTGTGGTTATGCCTAGCAGACCCCTTGACGTTGGCCACTGGCCATGCTGGCTTAAAAACAGATGCTTAAGCCATTTTCAAAACTCCAGCTTAGGCTCCTTCTCCGGCTCCATCACCATTGCCAACCTGCATGAACGAAACCAAAGACGAAGACGAGGTTTAGAAAATGACCCAAGCTTTGCATGTGTTTCTGAGGATTGAATAAGTTTTGTCTCATTTCTGTCATAGCTTCTGATGTGGATGAGAACACCTTGATGCAGCAGTGGTTCAACCTGGTCAACGAGAAGAACGCTCTAGTCCGATACGAGTCGGAGCTCATGGTGCAGTAAGTCACACACTGCCATGTTGGTCATGTATCTTAAAGGCAAATCTAGATCACAGTGCACCAGTGCTCTGCATGAAAGGCACCAGTCCATTCCTATCCACAGCTTTATAATGCATAGCCTTGGTTAATGTTAAGGGTCTCAAATACTTTTTTCAATCATTGAAAACTTGTTGTATTCGTACATTTCACAGATGGGAAATTACTTGAATATGTGGATTAAAGGTAGGATACACCATTTGCAGATATCAAAAAAAATTACTACTGAATTATTAAGAAATATCTTACTTATTTGAAAGTAAATAATGATTCTAGGCATCCAGCAAAATGATTGCGCTAGATATCCGGTAATTATTTCGAAAAATAAAATTTTATAAAACAAAATTTGCGATCGCCGTCCGGCGGTTATTAAAACTAATAATAACATAAGAATAACTGCTCGACGCCGGTTGAAAACAAAATGGTTTATCCTACCTTTTAAGTTTTTGGGTGATCTTAAAATGACTTATTTTGCTGAATTTGTCTTGTCAGGGCCCGGGAGTTGGAACTTGAAGACCGGCACTGTCAGCTGGAGCAAGACCTGAGGCAGCGCATGGCTATTGAGGGTAAGGACTCCTGTCTCCGTTGACCATCCAATGACCATCGTCATTTTTGTCTGTCGCTTCGTCTCTTTTCCCAGTTCCTTAACCAGCTCGCGCCAGATGACGTATATAAACGCAAAGTTTTCCCCAGATTCAAAACGGATGACGCATAAACACGCCACGAGCAAGGCCGGAAATGTCTGTCAGCAGCGAGCAAGGCTGGAAATGCGTCCCGGTACTGTCGGCTCGGTGATGTTGAAATAATCCCGACGCGAACTGGTTAAATCATCAGAAATCAGATGAGACCTTTACACCCCTCTGAGCTCGTTACCAGTGGTGTGCATTTACAGGTAGTTTGGGAACCATTTACTCGATTACCAAAAAAACAAACATATGGGTAATCGGGTACCCGTTAGCCAAACCCCAATTCCAAATTTGTATATCAGAAGTTTCTTTTCAGCTTGTTTGTAAAGTCTACACAATAATACTGTTGCATCGGTGAGTTAATACAGCGAGTGTTTACAGTGAGCTTTTCTCCCTCATCCCGCAAACCACGTGTCGATTACATGATGCGAACCAGAGTTGTATTTAAGTCTCTGCAAGTCCAGTCACAAGTCCTTTCATAATAATAACAAAAATAAATAATAATTGGGGAGGCTAATCATCCTTACTCGCAGCTGGTGTGCTAAATTGCGAAGAACGCGGCTACAACGTGGTCGAGTCGCTGGCACGTAAAGGCGCCTATGGCAGCCGGCCACATTGACTCATATATAACTACGGAGCACAGCCTGAGATCGAAAGTGTTTGATTTTTCCAGAGGGAGGAAAACTGGTGGACCCAGAGAAAAACCCTTGTGGCACAGAGGAGAACCAACGCACAACTCTACTTACATTTGGTCCGGGCCGGGAATCGAACCCGGGCCATATTGGTCAGAGATGAACGCTTTACACACAAGCCACCTATGCCACCCGCAATCCAGTCGCAAGTAACTGGTTGAACAATGACAAAAGTAATGCTTTTGTTAACAGTTTATTGGAATAGCTAGCAACTTGACTTGTGACTAAAGGACTTGTGATGGACGACTTGTGATGGACTTGCAGAGACTTAAACACAACTCTGCTGCAAACTTTCTTTAAAATTTGGCACATCAAACAGTATCAAGGGAAAAATCAACCAACTTGTAATATTAATTTTGGTGGCCTGTGTTGTTTTATAGATGGAAAGAAGACAGAGCCAGATCGGAAGGTTGAGAGGCTGCTGCTGGAGGAGATGCTTGAAGTTGTTGAACAGAGGGACGCTCTCGTAGCTCTACTAGAGGAAGAAAGACTCAAGTAGGTCTTGGTTCACATTCAAGCCTTACTTGTTTGTTGTTTTTAAGTTGCAAAACCAAAGTTTTTGGGGCACTTGACTTTAATATAGACATTTGGGGAATGTGAGTAGCAAGGCTAGGGGTACCTAGAGATTGCTGAATTATAATACCTTGCTGTCTGCCACCTTGAATGCTAATTACACCCGGTATTAACATACTCCAGATCTGTTTCTGTCAAATTGGACGCGTGTATATATGTCATCCGTGGAACTACACACCGCGTCGGGAACAATAGACCAATTGCGCCCTCTAAGTTACGTGACCTATAGTGGGTATCAAACATCAACAAACATGGCGTCCTCCATAGCAAAGTGCCGCTGTTGCAAAGTACATGATGATTGTTGCATTTGTTTCTTCGATCGAGGCTTTCCTTTCTCAAAATCTCTGAAGAATATTCCGAAGTTTGTACCCGAGACCTTTCCGGAATAGCTGAATAAAGCCAGTAAGGACAGTTCCAGCAAGTCTTGGAAATTCTACGAGGAACGTTATGTTCACGATGTGGTACTGGCACGGAACGTTAGGACCGGCACTAGCACTAGCATTAGCGATTTCGCGAAAGAAAAGCCTCGATCGAAGAAACAAATGCAACCATCATCATGTACTTTGCAACAGCGGCACTTTGCTATGGAGGACGCCATGTTTGTTTATGTTTGATACCCATTATAGGTCACATGACTTAGAGGGCGCAATCGGTCTATTGTAGGCGGTAATATACACAAATATTTGCAAGCCCAGCTGAAAAACACCCTCTTAAGAATTTCAGAGGAGACTAAGGAACAATAGTTGGGAAATTTGAATGTCCAGAAGGTACTGGACTCCGCTGATAATCCTCGGCTGTATGAATTCAATAGAGACAATGGAACTAGGGTGTTGAATAGGGCTAATCACTGAAGCGTGATACTACAATATAGTGTATACACGTCCACCGCGTCAACGAAGCATACTTTGCAATGTCGACGTATATATACGTCCACCGCGTGTATACCATACATGTCAGTCGTGTATACCCGTCCTCCGCAGCGCTAGCGGGTAACGTTTGACGTAAATACACTTGAACCGCAACAACCAAGGAAGCATTTGCAGCGTATATACACGTCCATTAAACTGCTGTGACCGACGAATTAACGCGTCATCCGTGGATAGTAAACGATTTTTGGGACGTATTTTTGTGCGTCATCCGGCGTAAACTGGTTTAGTGGGGGTTCATCACAACTCTTTTCAAATAGGTGAAAGAACATATAGGGGTAATTTGAGGTCATTTAAAAAAAAATACAAAATGTGAGTTTTTTTAAGAACACCGAACGTATAGGAATTGACCGCAGGAAAAGGCGACATTTCCAACCACAGGATCACTTGTTCACAAAAGTGGAGTACAGTTAAGTCTTTACAGTGAAGTAAAATCGCTGAAGTTCAGATAGATCCTTTGAGAGGACCTGGATGTGCTTCAATTAAATTGGCCTGATTCTTGAATGAGTGGTCAGATTTTGATGAAATAAATACCAAGAGAATTTCCTGTCACATATGTGAAACCAGTTATATGAGGTATTTTGAAATATGGTTGTGCATTGTTTAGCCCAGGTTGGACTCCTCCGTTGTGTAAAACGCGACGGAGTCCAGGGTATCAATGTATCCTGCCATAGCAAACAATTGTTTTGTTGTGTCTGGAACTACAGATCGTCATAGGTTATTAAAAGTTAACGTGTCTTTAGGCAACTTATTTACAGAAAATAAATTGCAAATTCACGCTTTTGGACGTGAACATCATGTACGAACTTCCGACGTGCGTAGTTCCAGACACAAGGAAGACATAGCGAGATTTTGGTTTCCTTCATCAGGTAAAAATATGAAAAAATGTTGTTGTAAATTTGTTCGCTATGGCAGGATACATTGATACCCTGGACGTCAGTCGTAATGCAATGAAGAACGTCGTCCAACCTGGGCTATGCATTGTTTAACCTCTGCAGGCATAACCTAGGTTGGCATTTGTGTGAGGAATCGTATCATGTACAACACTGCCAGTAACCATGCCCAGTACAAAGCATTGTCTACTCCATCAGCATTTCATCCTTTGCAACTCAGAAAGAGACTATGCAATCACTGTTTCTTACGTAGTCCGTCCGTCAGTATGTAGTCCGTACATAGTCTGTATCTGTCATTTTGGTTAAAGTTTCGAAAAATTGGTCTTTATGCAAACTTGAAGTTCAATTGCAATCAAACTTGGGTCATGCGTGCAATGTTGTAACCTCTATATTGTGGCTGTGTCAAAGGTCATTTGAGGTCAATTTGTAAAATAGCCTTGAATTGTAAAACTTGTTTCATTTGAAAACTTGGAGTCCAATAAGCCATTTGCGCATGACCCTGAGTTAAATTTGAATAACATCTGGTACACTGACTTGCTCACACAGCTTGGCACCGTTGAACTTTAAATTCTCCAGACCAAAGACACTGTTGCCATGATTCGGGGCAAGCTCTTTCATAGTTACGTAACAGACATTCAGCACCAATACATTGTTCACAATGGATGAAAATAGCACAAAGACACCAGACCATTCTGGAGCTGGGGGTTGCTAGCATATTGGTGTAGCAACAGTGTCTTTGGTCTGGAGAATTCAAAGTTAAAATGTGCGAAGCTTTGTGAGCTAGTCCGTGTACCAGATGTTCACGCACAAGCGGCTTATATTTCAACCTTTATATATAATGGTCATGTCAAAGGTCCAGTACTGAGGTCAAAGGCCATTTGCGGTCAAGTTGTAAAAGAGGGTAATCGCAAAAGTAGGCGAGATACATTTACGCGGTTTGAGAACCATCCTTGTATACATTGATATCAGGGATGTCCATCACAAGTCCCTGCAAGTCCCTGCAAGTCCATCACAAGTCCTCCAGTTCCATCCAAATCACAAGCTTTTCAAATGAGCTTTGACAAAAGCATTCCTTTGTCATCGTTCATCCAGTTACTTGTGACTGGACTTGTGACTGGACTTGTGACTGGACTTGTGACTGGACTTGTGACTGGACTTGTGACTGGACTTGTGACTGGACTTGTGACTGGACTTGTGACTGGACTTGTGACTGGACTTGTGACTGGACTTGTGACTGGACTTGTGACTGGACTTGTGACTGGACTTGTGACTGGACTTGTGACTGGACTTGTGACTGGACTTGTGACTGGACTTGTGACTGGACTTGTGACTGGACTTGTGACTGGACTTGTGACTGGACTTGTGACTGGACTTGTGACTGGACTTGTGACTGGACTTGTGACTGGACTTGTGACTGGACATGTGCATGGACTTGTGCATGGACTTGTGCATGGACTTGTGCAAGGACTTGTGCAAGGACTTGTGCAAGGACTTGTGCAAGGACTTGTGCAAGGACTTGTGCAAGGACTTGTGCAAGGACTTGTGCAAGGACTTGTGCAAGGACTTGTGCAAGGACTTGTGCAAGGACTTGTGCAAGGACTTGTGCAAGGACTTGTGCAAGGACTTGTGCAAGGACTTGTGCAAGGACTTGTGCAAGGACTTGTGCAAGGACTTGTAGGGACTCGAATACAACTCTGATTGATATTAACACACTTGCTGGACAAAAGCACGCATTGAAGAGGGCTTATTTGACGAGCCGAGTTTTGAGATCTAAGTGTTGCTTCTTTTTCTTTTTCTTCTTTTTCTTCTCCTTCTCCGTCTCTTTTTTGTCACCTTAGCACGGAGGAAGCTTTGGCTTGTTTAAAGGATTGTCAGCAACGTTTTCCGTCTTCCAACTTAACGCCATTAACATTAGAGGTACATGGTCCCGTAGTCTACGGGAATTCATGCCTGCTGCACAACTAATTCCTTTGGGGTTTTTTGGTGGTCATTTTGTTTTTTCCTAAACCCTTAAAAGGTAGAGTATACCATTTGCAGCTATCCAAAAAAAGTAGCTAATCTAATTACTGTTAACCCTCCTATATATAGTGCAGTTGCCATAGAATTGTCTGACCTTTCAAAACCTTTCAAGTTTCCTGGACTGAAAGGTTTTGAAAGGTGAGAAAACTGTCTGACAAAAGGGACCTATGAAAGGTTTTGAAAGGTAAAACAACTCTCTGAACAAACTGGTGTGAAAAAATACCTTTCAAAAGGTATTGAAAGGTGTAGTAGTGCAGTAGCAACTAATTCTGGAGCGTTTTGAAAGGTTCATACTTATTTATAGCCATTTTGTCAAGTAAGCAGATTTTGAAAGGTTTTGAAAGGTAAAACCACAGGTTAAAAAGCTTACTTGTTTTAAAGATATTAATGACATGAACTAGGTATATTCTGGCATGTTGTCATTTTGAAGAAAACAATCAAAGAATGCCATTTCCAAAAAAACTGTCTCAGAGATGCATTTTTGGAAATTCCTATCATAATAGTTATTAGTTTTCAATTCGTGAATGTTGTGCACCAAGACACAAATATTTGCATTGTTGCTTATTATTCGTCAGTTTTAGTACATAAATTCTGATTTTCAGTGCAATTTATAATATGCTCCGCAAATTTTGAATTCAAATCACACTGTGAACATGTAAACAAAAGAAACAAGGTGCACTAACAATTACAATCCATTGTTACTTACAGTGTCCTGGGGCCAATTTCATAAAACATGTAAGCACAAACATTTGCTTAGCATCAAAATTCGTCTTTGGGGGGAAAACTGGGTTACAAATCTAATTTTAAGGTGATGTTTATTATTGTTTGTGACTAGTATTCAGCTGGCATTTGCTTAGCATAAAAAAGCATATGGTATACTCAACCTTAAATTATAACCCCTTCCCATCTCATCTGCATTTTGTGCTGCAACCGGTATTTTTTATTTATTTTTTCAACTGCGGTAAGAAAGACAAAATGCATGTGCAGCATGTGACAAGTAAAACTGTATTGCCTTACAGCATGAAATCCAGGTCATAACCTTCGAGACATAAATCAAAACAAAATATGTGGGATTTTTGTTGTCTTTTTATAAAAAAAAATTATCAAAATCATTTTATTCTATCCTAAACCTACATGTAAATGTGCCCTCACACCGTAGCGTATGCTGAAACCTACGAGTTGCGTGTAAACAATATTTGTATACGCACCAAACGCAACCCAAATCAACAATTTTGTTGGGTTACGTGTGGGTTGCGTGTGGGTTGCAAGTGGGTTGAGTGTGGGTTGAGTGTGGGTTGCGAGTGGGTTGCGTGTGGGTTCCGAACTGAACTTATGATCTCCAAGTATCTGCGATCACCTGCATGGGAGTTGCATGGGAGTTGCGTGCAGAACTTACGAGTTGCGTTTGAGTTGCGTTGAAAACTTACCAGTTGCATTGGACCTGCGTGCTAGATGCGTGCTAGTTGCGAATATCGGTAGCTCCATGTTGTCACCTCGGAGGTCCACCAACAACTGACACCAATCTAGAAAAGGCCCACTATTTATACCATTTCTCAACACGCATGTAGTACGCAACTAGCACGCAACTAATAGGTTGGATACGCAGGGCATAGGTTGGGGATACGCTAACAATACGCACAATAGGTTGGGGGTTCGTTACAAACGCAACATGAGTGCAACACGATCGCAACAGGTACGCAACACAATCGCAACAGGTACGCAACACAATCGCAACAGGTACGCAACACAATCGCAACAGGTACGCAACACAATCGCAACAGGTACGCAACACAATCGCAACAGGTACGCAACACAATCGCAACAGGTACGCAACACAATCGCAACAGGTACGCAACACAATCGCAACAGGTACGCAACACAATCGCAACACATTCGCAACACAATCGCAACACATTCGCAACACATTCGCAACACAATCGCAACACATTCGCAACATGTACGCTACCAAAACCTGGCCAGATACCTCAAATTTGGACCTGCGATCACTCGCGTTCATAACTTATAAGTTGCGTACCTGTTGCGATCGTTTTGCGATCGTGTTTCGTGCGTAGCGTACCTGTTGCGTCCCTGTTGCATCCCTGTTGCGTATAAATTGATCGCAGGCATTCGCAGAGAATTATTAAACATACAACATTTTTGAACTTACTCTGCGTTTGTCTGCGATCACATGCGTGCTTGTTGCGTACTTCAAACCTATAAAACCTATTAGTTGCGTGTGAGTTGCGTTCAGAAACTTATGACGACTATTTTGTATTCGCAACCATACGCAACTGGTGATCGCTATGGTGTGAGGGCACCTTTACTCTGGACTCTTACCTAAGCCTTTGTCTACCCAGCCTGCTTTAACCCTAACCACTTAAGTACCTTTACTGGAAAGTATCCTGGATCCAGCAAAATGCACCAATTTTGTCATGCACAAAAAGTTGGTGTTGGTGACGTCTCAATAGGGAGGTATCCTGAATCCATCAAAATCCTGAACTACTACCACTGCTAGGCTTGAAATTCTCAATCCATCGAAATTTCCCAGTTTCAAAATCTGCCGAAATACTCAAAAACAGGGATGGGATTTCGAATCATGAATCATGAAACGATTGTTTAACGTCTTGCAAAATATTTGGGAATACATACACTTTCAAAGGGTCTGGATAATTTTTGTTTAGCAGGCTAACTTGAAAGGAAAGCATGGCCCCCGGCATGTTTGAAAATGTCCAGTTCAAAATGTCGGAAGAAATGTGTAACTTTTCTTCCGACCAAAACCTTTGCACGGATGACACCTCCAGAGGGTGATGTTTAAATGATATTTTACAATGCAGATATTGGCCGTTTTCCAAAGACCAGCTTATAGTTTCCATCTCTGGCTCCGTCACCATTGCCAACCTGCATGAACGAAGCCAAAGACGAAGCTGGGGTTTGGAAAATGGCCATTGTTGGTGTGTTGACTTGTTTAGTATTTTATCTAATGTATATGCCTGAACCGGAATTTCTGTTTGTAGTATTAAAGGCAAGTCCAAGATATTGTGCACGCTATGTCCCATATGTAACAAACGGATAACCATCTAAGATATTCACATATTTCAGTGAGTTTAGTATATGTGATGCGATCAAGCAAAATCGGTCTGAACTAGGCCCATGTCATTTTTGGGATTTTTACATATTATTTTGTAGCGTACTTCAGGCTCCATTTCAGTGAAAACCCCATGTGAATACGACTTTTGGTTAAAAAATTACAACCATTTGAACACCAGCACGTTAAAAATAAAGAAACTGAGAAAATAAAGTTTTTGTATCACTTCCCTTCTGAATTTGGTTAAAAGAGTATTTTCATGTAAACAAAATATATTTTCCCAATCAGTTTTTGTAAAAAAAGTCAATTTGGATTTGTTCACCCCTACCAACATATTTTGGCCCTATCTCAAAACAAGAATTGCCGAGTTCCAACTGATATTGCTTGATCGCATCACATATATTCTACTGTTGGGAGTCTGCTAGGAGAATACCCTTAAGAAGTTACTGGTGTTTATTTGTGATGGTTACATGTAATTAAAGAAAACATGGTGTTACATATGGGACTTTTTTGGACTAGCCCACTATCTTAAAACTTAACAAAAGTCAGTTCGGTTTTCCAACTGCACACGTGCATGTCAAGATTTGATGATTTTTCTTTTGCGATACACAATTCAACGTAGATGTGCAAAATCATAGTGGGTACCAGCAAGAAATGGTCTTGTTCTGAATTAGAAGTGAAGTTTTTGTAGGTGTTTTGTATGTATTTGATTTGGTTTTGAATTGCAATGACTGTTGTTCCCTTAGAACTTAGAAGTGCCTAACCATTTGTGTAAACCCGACTTGTACATAATAAATAGGGTTCAATGGCATTCTTTTTTAAAGGTAGGATACACCATTTGCAGATATTGAAAAAAATTACTATCAAATAATTCAGAATTTTCTTATTTATTCAAAAGTAAATAATGATTCCAGGCATCCAGCAAAATGATTGCGCTAGATATCCTGCAATTGTTCCGAAAAAAACCCCCAAAACCCAAAGACAACTGCCTGGAACCGGTTACAAACCCTTTTTCTTGCTTTTTTCTTGACATTCATGATTGTAAAACTTCGGACAGGTTAGTTAAACTGCGTTCACTATAAAATACAACCCCCCCAAATTCACCCATTCCTGATAATTCAGGCAATTACCAATGGTGTATCATACCTTTAAACTGCCCAAATTCGGCTTTGGTTTACAAATTATACCCCCCCCCCCCCCCCCCCCCCCCCCATTTATACCAATGGTTTAATCCATGTATTGCTTTTGGAATGTTCCATTATTCATGAACAGGGAGCGCAAGGAGGACACAGACATCGAGGCGGTTATGCTCAAGAAGGGTCTCCTGACAGCGAGAAGTGATGTGCCAATACACGTCTAAGGCCAGTCTTATCAGGGTTCACTCTCTGTCATTGCAAGAAGTGTTCTTCACAACAGCAAGAAAGCTGTAGGGAGACCATTGGGAGAGACATTTAAAAGTCTGGTGCCTAAAGATGCTAATATACCTTTGTGTTCTGTCAAAATCAGACTCTTCAGGGCGCCAGAGTCCAAAACGACTTTTTGTAAATATTACTATTAACCCTATCCTCACCCAATTACTACAGAATACTACTTGAGTAAATGGCATTATATGCAGTACTCTTACTACACTGGCCTATAATAATTGAGCAGTATTTTGTAGTACTGTTTAATGTACCCCAAATCAATGCCTAGGATGTTAGGGTCCAAGTATGCATGTTTCTCTTTTTAATGGGATTTATTGTTTTTTAAATAGGACTTCATGAGCATATTTGAGTCATTTTGAACTTCAGGATGTCAAAAAGCAGAAAATGGAGAAATCAACGTTTTAATGTTTTAGCGGGTTACATTTTAGACCTTTTTTTGTTGTTGTTAGTGATCTTACAAATCAGCGTAAATGTGAGGCAATGTGGCGAAGACAGAACTGAGATAAGATCGAAATAAGGGTATTAGGAAAGATAATAAAAATTCTCCTTACAATACTGTTTGTTGCACTTCAATCGGACATTTCTTTGACAATTGGCTTTTTAAGGTTTACATTAATTATCAACGTGTCAACAAAGTAAGATGCGGGGATCATAAAACGTTAAAGTTACGTGTTTTGTTATTTGTGAAAATGAAAAGAGGCCGACTGTTTTTCCTTAAAAACACTTTCCGTCCAGAATTTGTATACTATTTCTATGTGTAGTAGACATATGAAAGATTGCAAATCTCAAACCTGAAAATCACACCCGTGCATATCCAGAACAGCCTGTGCCCAGTTCTGTCTCGTTTTGCCGGAACGTCTAAAATACTACATTTTGAGGTAGAATTTCAGTCTGAAACTTGTCCAGCTTATTAAACACAGCTCCAGGATTACCAAATAAAAAAATCTAATACTAGAAAAAAAGGAAAAAAAATCACCACTTTTTTATTTTTTATTTTTTTTGGGGGGGGGGAGGGAGCACTATAGGTCAGAAACGTCTGATTTTGACCCAACACGTTGCAAATAATCATGAATGAAAGCCATGCATCTTTTGCACTATAAGCATGTGAACCAGTGTGTACGAACCGTCCATACTCTCTGTTGACCTGTGAACAAAAGATGTCCACAGGATGCAGGAAGATCGTACTGATTGTAAACTTGCACAAAGTCAGTTTCCCCCCTCCCTGAAGAGGAGCTTTAGAAGACAAATTGGGTTAGAGTTATGTAAAAAAATACACACAAAAGGAAAGGAAACATTTTACTTGAGATGTCTAGAATCAAAATTTGGGGTTGAAACAAATGTCTGGATGCGAGAAAAATGAGTATTTAGCCAACGTTTTCTTAATTACGCGAAGACAGAGGAATGTTCACATTTTCTTTTAGTACATGACGTTATCGGGACATTCCATAGGGTTCGTATGCTTCAGGAAAACCTCGCTAAACTCAAACTCTGAACATTTCTTCAACCAAAAATTGTCAACATCACCCTAATTTGTCTTCTCCATTTTCTGTCATTATACCGTAACCCAATTCTACCTCGAGACCACCTTTACGGGAGACAACAAAATGTTATGGGGACACACAAATGATTTTTTTTTTTTTTTAGAGAAAGTGTTTCTGTAACTCAGAAAATATTCGGTGCGCACACGGTGTATTCATTCACAGGGCTCTGCAGACTAGACCTCCACAAAACATCCTCGTTGGAGTACAACTTGGAAGCTCACAACCCAAAGCTCTTGTTCGCGTAAGTTAAAGGAACTCATAAGATTGTGCACAAATTACTTTTGAAAATGTGAAGCCCACTGCATGTTAAATAATGCATATAGTATTTAAATAAAAGCTTCTATCAAAAGGAATCTTACTCCTGTCTTGTCTATTTCCTTTTTTTTTGGCCAAGTGTATATTATTCTTTTGCATATGGTACACGATAGCAGGGTCTTATATCATGGAGCTACTTAGCACAAGATATTGCATAGCAAATATAATTATTTGTTATATCATATCTGGGATATTGTTAAATCATTGTTCCAGAACAACAACGTGTCTAGTGACAAAAATGACTGTTTTGTTTTTTCAATAGCCAAACCAAATCATTTCTTTGGTTCGAGTCACATGGTTAGAAAAACAATTGGGTATGTGGGTCGGTCTTCGTTGCATTTTATTTTTTACTGTTGTTTTTTTTTCTATTGTGTATAATGTGTGTTTGTAAGGAACCGTACACGTTTAAGTGGTCCCCATTCAAAGCGATTTGGATTCTGTTTGAGACATGTTTTATCGTGAAGAAGTTCATACATCCAATACACTAACGTTACTTGTAGTTCAGCAATTCAATTCTCCACCGTAACATGCTCTCGACCAATAGAAATGGCTAATCTGTTTCAGGTATTTATGAATGTTACTTTCTGTTCCGAGTATGTACATGTCTCATGTCTGTGCTTAGCATAGAAACTCTGACGATTTGTTTCTGTCAGTATGGTAGTACATATACACATGTAGATGTATACATGTATACATACATCAATGTACAGGTGTGGGTGTACCCATTACCCATTACCCATTACCCATTACCCATGTATGATGTACCCATGTACCCATGTACCCATGTACATGTACATTTGTACGTTTGTACACATGTATGTATGTACATGTATGTATATTCAGTTAAAAGGTAAGGAATATTCGAAGTCCATAGACATTCCTCATTATTCTCTACCTGTTTTCCAATTACCAGAGAACTGAAAAGTCGACTGTTAATTCGGGTGGTACATTTTGTTGAATAAATTAAAACAAGTAACTAGCTGTCTAGCTTTTAATGGCAAGATTTTGTTAATGAATACTGTATCTATGTCTCACAGTTTGTACAGAAGCCAGCAGCAATGCAATTGAACATTTTGCTAAAAATTTGGTATTGTTTTTGGCAATTATTTAAATTATAAATGCGCATAAATTTGCATAAATTTGCATAAATTTGCATAAACTTGCATAAATTTGTGCAAACCGTCAACCAAATAATGTTTTATGCTGTGTATTGTTATGTACAATTGTAAAAATTCAGTTAAATGTTGACTTGGATTGTTCACTTGGCTCAATTGGCCCAAACTCCACTTTCTGCATTATTTTGTTTTTAAATCAAACTATTTGGGGATATTATTATGCACAATCATAGCTGAGGCTGTCCTTTGACCAAAATGTGTGTGTTTGTGTTTTTGTCTAAAACTATATATTTTTTCTCGTTTAATTGCTAGCTCAGAATGTTCGTGCTTAATTTGAAGTTTTGTACAGCTTTATAATTTTAATTGCTCTAAATATTTCTTGCAAGTGAAAACTTTCCAAGTATTGTTTTTATCAATGTGGCAGTGCTAACTGGTGTGATTTGGTGTAATAACTGGCATGCTAACTTTAAACTCTCTCACATTACCATTATTCTTGTTTTGTTTATATTGGACAGAATGTTGTGTAAAAGTTAAAGTGCATCAAATATATGTAAATATCGGTTTAGGTTCCCGATCTTTAAATTATTGTCGAATGACATGATGTTGAGCCTGGGCATGACAGTTATATGATTCCCCTGTGCGCTGCAAAATGTAAAAACAAAGATAATTGTGTGGCAGTGGGGGAGAAATGGATGACATAAAACCAGTGTCGGTGCTTAGCTTTAACTTTCCCAAATCGTATGTTTGTGCCTGTAACAATATGCAAATGTTCAACTGGCAATATGTAGATTTGACATGAAAAAAAGTGTGTCATTACATTCCACGTGCATGCTTTATTTGTTTGTCTGTGTGGGCTATTAAGTGCAAACAGCAACGTTCCTTGCATGAAAGTGAAGTTGCTTTTTATGGGTTATTGTGAATTATTTATTATTTTAATTTTTGCATTTGTTAATATCGTTTTTGCTGGCTCTATTAGTACTCATTTTTATACCACTTAAAAAACACAAAAATGTGCTTTCTTTTGTTGTCGAATTGCTCATAGAGTATCGAGGTTGAAGCAGATTTTGTCGGAGAGGTCATAAATGTTCCAAATGTAAAATAATACTGTATGCATTTACAATCTCGCTCAGCTGCATATAATTTTCAACGAATGTCTTGGTGAAAAACAACAGAAAAATGGCTGTTCGCTAAGCATTCGAATATAAAAATTATGTCCAGCGTAGGAATATACTTCATGACGAAAAAGATAAAAGTAAGTTTCAGAATCATTTTTTTCTCTCTCTCTGAAACAGTACTATGTCGAGTACTATCATGACAGTCGGCATATTACGCAGATATTTGCAAGTACAATAATATATCAATAAGTAAATAGTTTTCACATTTAACTTTGAAATTCAAAATGGCTGACGTAGTCGTATAATTATTTTCGCTCGTATACCTATTTATTAAGAAATGGACAGAGGAAAACAAGTAGTTTTATTTCCAGAATGACATTATTAGGCAAAATAAATAAATTGAAGAAACACTCTATAGAGTATTTTGTAGCTGTAGAAAGAATTTCCTGAATAGTTAAGCTGGTTTTAATTACTTATTTAACAGTCCGATTGTGAATTAGTATAATAAGGTTTCCATCTGGTCAGTTTTGTATACGAAGTATTCAGTAATAAATATATTTGAATACGAAATATAAGAGTTTATGTTGCCTTTAATTATTTCTCCTTCTCTCCCCCCCCCCCCCCCCCCCCCCCCCCCAAAGAACTGACCCCTCCCCCTTTTGTTATTGAACGTATAATAGTAAGGGTCCTTGTGTCAACATTTCGGATCGGGTGTTTTCTGGGGCAAAAAGTTTAAAATGTCCATGGGGAAATTAACTGCACTTGCTAGTTTAAAGTTCTTAACGTTTAAATGCAAATATGGAAAATAATCCACAATATTTATAAAATAGGACTATATTAAGCTTTTATGCGGGAAACTGTGTTTTTTGAAAGAAGAGCCACGCCCATTTTAGGGGTTTCCAGGCTTTTACCAACGGGCTCGGATAATTTGTAAGACCTATAGAAGTAATATGAAAGCCGTTTTGGGATCCTTAAAGGTATACTCAGCACGAGATGTGGCAGAGGGGTACCCCCCCCCCCCCTATTGTCCCTATAATTTATACGCACTCAGCCACTCAACACTATTGTAACCTAACCCATCCCCCCTTGAAACCTAATGGTCAACACAAAAGAGGGGGTTTTTCTCTGCCACATATCGCGCTTCATTATGCTTAAAGGGGTACAACAATTAATTGAAAATCAATGGATTTTTATTTTGTCTGATAATTCACACGCAGGCCCTCTGTCTCTATCTCACCATTTGGACGCGACATGTAAATTGCCAATATTTTGTTCCTTATTCGATCGGAATTATTCTAAACGTTCCCCGTGGACAGACCCAGACCCCTCGCTGGAACCCATCAAGTTTCCTTGAAATTTAGTAAGGCAAAATGGTGTTTTTTTCCCCCATAAAAAATTTCGAGCGAGCGAAAATAAATCCGTGTCCGAAACAGGCCTCCTTATGCTACAGCTGCGTCCATTGTTCGTTGCCCCACATAGTTTAACTACATACACGAGACTTGTACGTGGTTAAGTTCCATATTGTGTTGTCCGGTGCAGACACAAATATCTTTGGTATGCATTTATACAAAAGAACCAACCTTACAATGCAACGTCCTAAAGTTCCGCCGCGTTACCTGATTGGTGGATATTTTGGGAAGTCCCAGCAGGCGGGCTGCGTGATCAGGCTTTTGTTCAGTTGCAAAGAAAGGTAGTTCCATTCTCTTGGCAGATTTTGAAGCTCTGAAGTGCCCACTGCATCCACCAGGTATGTTTTCTTTACAGCATAAATACAACAATATTCATCAAAGACTTGCAGTAGTGGCGATACAGATGGCAGTGCGAAAGAATCTAGATACGTTCTAATTTCAAGTAAACTGGCTGCACATTCTACTCTCGCGCGCAAGAGCGACTCCATTATTAGAAAACATTGAGGAATAAGAACGAAAAACAACAACCTGATATTTGTTTGAACCAGTGTTGTTCTGCAAAAAACTTTCAGGAATTCGTTGAGCCAAGATACGACCAAGATCTTGATAGAGGTGTAGGTGAGTTCAAGTATCACAAATTACAGCATTTTCGATGATTTTGTACATGTAGAGTGATTTCCGTATTTTTTGGGCACGTTTATACTGCGGCCCTCTATTTTTTTTTCGATTCGTGTTGGGCGATTGTGTATAATAGTTACGGTTTAATGTTGGTCCAATTCGAGCCAACGGTGTTTTTGTTTATCATTTCAAAATGACCGTCAATTTAAAGTGTATACTGCTCTTTACTCAATTTGACACAATTAAAAAAATGAAGTTTATTGCAGTAGAAAATGCACTTTTCTTAAACAGTTTTGGGTGTTTTGGGTGTTTACTGTGCGTCGCGGTGGTCGCCATTTTGTATTTCGTGTTGTGTTTTGTCGTCCCCATCATCTTTACTCAAAACATTTCCACAAAACATCAAAACACTACCACATATCTACAACATACCTGTTTTTTGTTTATTTTGTCGCAAGCTATTTTGTTGAGCCCGATAACCTAAAAGTGTATGTTGTTCTGAGTATAAACAGAGCCCGTAAAGTATTGATCGTTCTAAAATAACTTCTGCAACGAGAAGCCATTTTGGCGATTGTGTAGTTACCGGCCCCGTTCCTAATTAACAACATCTACTTTCAATGTACCAAACTATAGCTTGCGACATTATAACAAAACAACAGGTATATTGTAGATAGCGGTTAGGTTTTCTATTGGGGAGGGGGGGGGGGGGGGGGGGGTGGGGGGGTGGAGACGTTTGGGGGTAAAATCATGATGTCATGATGAGAGAAATGGCAAAACGCGACACGAAATTTAAAAACCAATGGCGACCACCGACACGCACAGATAACATGCAAAACCGCGTTGCAATACCAACGGCCAAATCACATCGCATTTTCTACAACAAGAAACTGTTCAAGATTTTTTTTAATGTGTTATTAGAGTTGAGCGAAGTATACTTTAGGTTGATAAAGTAATTTTGGAAAGATAAAAAACACCCGTGGTTCGAATTGAACTAACATTTAAGAGGGGCCCGTAACTACACAAGAACCTACTTGTTTAATTAACAAAATGTTTTGGTTGAAAACGCGATTTTCTCACTGGTTTTCCAGTTGAATATATGCGAATTTCCAGTATGCGAATCATTGCAAATAAATAACTGTGCTATGTAAACATGTCACATTTTGTTATCAAACACCAGAGTGTGAACAACGTAAACAACGAAGCTTTATTTCACCTTGGCCCATTGCCAATAATATAATTGAAAAATAGTGTAGGCTATTGCACATGTAGGTATACGGCTACGTTAACTTGTGTTAATTACAGTGGCGTAACTGGGTTCCTTCCCCCACCCTTCCCCGGTTCCTTCCCCCACCCTTCCTCGGTTCGAGGTCCGTGACCCCCTCCCCCTCCCTCTTCCCCCTTCCCCTTGTGCTCTTCCCATTTGAAATATTGCCCACACATTCTCTCGTCATTTAGTGCTCCCTTGAAAAATGTATGCACGGTGCCCCCCTACAAATTCAACCCTAGTTATGCCGCTGGTTAATTATATTGTTTTCCTTTAATTAATTACTTGTACATTAATTTACATGTACATGTACGATCATGTGTGCTACAATGTGTGGTATTTTCGTTCCCATACAGGATAGTGAATATTATGATGATATCCTGGTTTTTTAAATAATAATTGTTTTGAACTTAAATGAAAACTATCAATCCATGATATTTAAAAGAAAAGTAGACTTTTGCTCTTTATAGTTAAAGGGATCGTATACGTTTGGTAATTACTCTAAAAATTAATGGCAATAAAAACTTACTTGGTAAGAAGTACAGCAGCTTTGGATAGTATAATGCATTTTTAGAAACTTTTCACTTCGAAGTACTGCGGTTATGGAAAAAGATATCACTTTTTATCCCAACAAATTTGAATCTGAGAAGCGTTACTGCAGTGACGTTTCTCAGAGTGTGTATTCCAATGCAGATTATTCTTCCTGTGTGGACAAAACCGCTCCAGAATTTCGGCAATATCTCAAAATCGCTACCACCTTTTGAAATGAAATTTTTACAGGTTAGTTTTATGGTATATATCTATATAGGATTGAAACAAACAATGGGTTCCAATTACCAAACGTATACGATCCCTTTAATAATAGTCGCATACAAATCCCTAATCTATTTCAGTTAATAATAGTACAATTATCCAAAACAATCGCCTCAGATTATTTAATTCTTTTAATAAGCATATTTATACATTGAATTCTCCTTTCTTCTGCGTCGAAAATAGTACATATAATAAATACCAATAGTTGCCATTCTATTTACAAATTTGATAGACATTGTTTTGTTTTTGTTTTAAGAAACGTAAGCTCGACGACTGTTTATCAATCAGTTCGCATTTTCGTAAATTGTTGTTTAAAGTCTAGGCATGAGTTTTTTAGATTTGTATCTGAATTCAGACTTCTTTAATCTCAGAGAAAGACATTGTTATAATAGAAAGATATTTTTAGGCATTTCATCAATATTCAGACATTTCATCAATTTTCAGACATTTTGTCTTCATTGACAATCGATCCTGATAGTCCCTGGTCACAAAGTCTGGAACACAGATTATAGTAATGTCCTCAAGAGGGCGTTTTCTCATTGAGTGTATGGATGAAGACGTGTCATCGAATGTCGTTCCTTTCTAGAATCGTGACGCACAGATATATCCTCGACGACGGACGTCCTCATATCGAGATTATTTCACCAAAACGGTCCCTCATCCACGTTTCGTGTTGCTATGGTGATGGAGGCATTCTCTAGTAGTAGTAGCTAGGGTGATTCTCATTGGGGTAGTCGTTGTAACCGTTACACTGAAGGAAAAAAAGAAAGAAAAGAAATCAGTTGAAAAGAGTAAATATGTTAACAAAATTGTTCCTTCTGGGTGTCATGATTACTGCTTGGGGTACAGTACACACTTGAAAGTACTACACAATAAGGCCGTTGATACTACAGTTTACTCAAGTAGTATTTAGTATTTGATGACGATAGGATTAAATTTGTGCGCTCTCGTTGTAAGGGATGTGAATGCGCCGTATTCCTGGTCGCATGAGGGCGCTATAAGACGCCATTTTCCGGGTACCCAACACAGGTAAAATCACGTTTAATGAAGTAGTTTAGTAACATAACTTTTATCTAAAAATATGATATTGAAAAATGTAAATTTGTGTAGCTGTAAGAATATATAAACTGACGTGAATTATCTTCTAATCACTTTTAATTATACCCCCAATACTGTTTACACAGCGCCCTCAACGTTCAAAAGTACGGCCAAATTGGCATAGTACAAGACCCCACTTATCATTTTATTGTTGAGATTTGTCACAGTGCGGGGATATTAGCTTCATAGCCTTGCGTTTTTTCCAAAGGTAGATCTACATGTTTAGCCCCTAACAATTATAACTATTTTTATAAACTATGTGAAATGTCGTTGGACAACTCGGCGCACTGTATGACCTCAGACATAATGACGTCACTCTTTTTTTGCATGTGCTTTTCGTACTATGGAAGCCAGGTGGGGACGAGAGACACTAAGAAAGTGCACATAATGAGCGGGATCTATAGGCCAAATATTTGTAGGCTTATTTGTATGTCTCGATATTTCGGAACCCCGTTATATTCTCATTGTCGTTCATATCGTGTGAGCGTTTTGTTTCAGATGCAATCTTTAGACTGTACAGACAGATAGTGAACTGTCACCACAATATGAGAGTAAAGTCGGAAAAATTGAAAATTGAGATATTGGTATTTTCAATTTCTTGAGAAAGAGAGCTTTCCAATGGTATATAACACTTGGGGGTTTTGCGATAAATACATTTTACAGCTCTCCAGAAAGTCACGGGTTTCACAAAACGTGTTTGTGAGAAAACTTACATTATCCTAAACAAAACACACAAAAGATTGCCAAACAGGACAAGTAAGGTTCGGCTGAGCATGGCAACGGCTATGTTCTAATCTTTATTTCTTCTTGAAACTTTTCACACATACAAACTATTGTATAATCAACATAATATCAAAATTTCGAAAACATGGGACAGTTACGAAGACCTAATTTGCATATTTAATTACCGTGTTAATTAGACCACTGGTGGACTTTAATCCAAACACTAACTACGCAAACACTACTAAAAATCACGTAATTTAAAGAGGTTTTCGATCATCTAATTGCACACACACAAAAAAGGAATATGTAGAGGAGGACTTAGGCTTTCCAAATTACGCAAAATCTCAAAATTGACCACCCCTTCATATTTTGACTTTGAATGGCCATATCTCCAAATCACATTGTGCGACTTTACTCTCATTTTGTGGTGACAGGTTACCATATCAAAATGTGGATCTAAAGGTGCCGGTGACGTAGAGGTGATTCTTCTCTTTCTTAGTAATACACTTTCTATATTTCGAAGCACCATCGTAGATTCAATTCTCCTTTTTGAGTGGATTCCACAACGAGTAGTGCTTGTATTGTTGATTCGATCATGACGCCACTCGATTAGTGACTGGCTTCTCCCGCATCCAAGCCGCACCAACGTGTCCTCATTAGCTTTCATGGGGGAGAATCTGTCCTGTCAACCGGAAGCTATAGAAATATTGCCGGAAGTTGGGCTAGATGTTGGAGCGGAAGTAGATGCACCCGTGCACCTGCAGTCAATCGCGGCGGCGGGCCTTCGGTGACAATCGCCTCCCGCCAGCCACCCACCCGGGGTCCTACAACTCGGGTTCAAATGGCTGCATTTTTTTTTTCCTTGGGAGTTTATTACAATTCGCTTTCGTCTTATACGGTTCTTGTACTCCGCGTCGTGCGGACCTTTTGTCAGAACTTTATACCGTCTTCTAAATTCGTCCAGAACTTGGGAGATAGTCAGTTCAGACCAGAGTTGTATGACTCGAGTCCAGGACTCGGACTCGAGTCCGTCTCGAGTCACAATTTTGGTGACTCGGACTCGACTCGAGTCACGTCGGCAAAAGACTCGGACTCGGACTCGGACTCGACTACCATGACTCGGACTTGACCTCGAGGACTCGTGACTCGAGTCACGTATTTTCACCAACAATACCTTTTTTATTTTTTTGTAAATATTAAAAACAATTCCAATGATCCGATTGTCATGCACATGGAGGTATATTAACGTTTAGCACACGGAATAAGCAGTTACACTGATGTTGCAAGTAATAGTGTTCGTGATTACTGTGTTGCTATGGCCATGTAGTGTACAGCGCACGTAGGCCTACATGTGTATGTTCAATACACATAATAACACTGGGATATATTTCTGTAAAATCATTATTGTGCACGACACCAATATTAACGCTGGTATTCTGTCAACCTTAACACCATAGCCACTGCTTGATGCATATTACCAGGGAAATGGGAATTCGTCTTCGGAGTCCGAATGACGGCTTTAGCTGGCTGTGGCTATATCGCTACCTCTTTTTAATGTTAAAACATAGGCGGCTTACGCGCTGATCTAGCCATAGACGCAACCGAAGCTGACCATAGTCTGGCATGTCTGGTACGTGTAAAAACACCGCCTGTATATTGCACTGAGATGGCTGTGTGTTGTTTGCACCAGTTTTCACACATGTCGACACATTTATATCCACCACACACGCTAGTTATTGGCACGTCACGTCAGTTCGCTAGTCGCTACAACAATTGTTAAACCATGGCATCTGTCGTTCCTCGTATTGTTTCTTTTGGTTACACCAACTTTAAAACAAATTTTGAAACTTCAAAATCAAGGGCGATGTGCCAATTTTGCAAGCGAAAAATATAAAACTTGTTGGCTACCTGCCTTTATGAAATAACTAAATCAGTATATAATTTGTTATTTTGAAGAAAAAAACAATTAAAAGATATTCTGGAGAAGGGGCAAGGAGTATTGGTAAAACCTAAAAAAAAAAGATCAATAGTGTTCCAGTCATCTAAGTGAACTGGTTGAACTAGTATTTTAACTATTTAATTATTTAAACAAGTGACTCGTGACTCGTGACTCGGACTCGAACCAAGTGACTCGTGACTCGGACTCGGACTCGGACCAAGTGACTCGGGACTCGGACTCGGACTCGGACCAAGTGACTCGGGACTCGGACTCGGACTCGACATAGGTGACTCGACTACAACACTGGTTCAGACAGAGTCATTTTCCTTATTGGCTATGCTTCGTTGCATCGCATGATCGTATCAAATCTGACTTCAATTCCCTCTCAAAAAAAGAAGAACCGTACTGAAATAATTGGAAGGATTGTGCTATCCGTAATAACTCTGCCTGAAAACAGTGTTGTTTTGTTGTTGTTGTTTTTTCTTCTACATTTGTAATACATGTATGTGAAAATAAAAGTAAGGCCTGAAGATATTATGGGGACGATTTGAGTATTTGTTTCCAACGAATTTGTATAAAGTAATCTGGAAACCATTATTGTATTGGTACCGGTGAAAAGCGTCCGCAGTTTTCAATAATTATTTCACGTTGCTACTCCTTTACGTTGACAGTTCAAACTGAGACCCGAGATCTGAATTTCTGAAGCCTAAGCCCCCGTAATCACGGGGTTCTAAAATCGATAGAAAGCCCGGAGCGGCCAGGGACTTCGATTGCGAGTCTCATAGATACGTACTCCCGAAATCACCTGCCCAAGTTCCGCCGTCAATATCTTTCTGGCTCCGGCGGTATTATTCCTCGGGAATGAGATGCATTGCCCTCCCCCTTTTTTTAGTCTATCTCGCGCTCTTCCGTCTTTCTATTTCCCATTGCAGTCAATGGTTTTTTTATTCTCTCTCTTTCGCAGTTAGTTTCCTCTGAGAAATATTACAGGAATCGCCGGAGTAATTAATTCCAGCGCAGTCGCGCCTGGCTGAGGGGTTCCAGGGGAGAGAGAAAAAAATCACCTGCTTTTCCCGTCCGTGCCGGTAAGATCACCTGCTTCGCTCATCCGCTCTCAGATTTAATACACATCATCAAAACATGATTGATATTCATTAGTATCAGTTAGCACGTAATAATTTAGCCACTTAGAAGTAGCCAACCTCGATGTGTCGTGGTAAAGTGGATTTACAAGCACGGCATTTTACAATTGGTTTGTTTTTTTAATCAGTGATTATTGCAGTCGGGAAGTAAATGGGATTTGCGATCAAATTTGACCGTTAATTACATAAAGGGACATTTTGATAGCCGTATATGACCATGTTTGTCGCGACTCCATGTCCGAATCATTCGATTTTAACTGCACAGCCTTGGTGTGTCGTTTAAAATAATAAATCCAAATATTTGAATAGGCTCTAGTAAATCAAAATGGTACAAGAAACAAACATCTTGATTTGTATATTTTAAGGTCATTCCAGTCAGAAGGCAGTTTGCAGCAGTTTTAATTATTTTTAGGCCCTAGTAAAATGCGACTCTACAAAATGACTCACGAATGGCCCGAGCAATTTTTGAATCAAATGGAATCTAAGTGACTGTGTAGCCGATGATAAAAAAACCCATTCTACTCTGTCTATATCACGCAAAACTAAGCAGCGAAAGGGTCATATTCCCCTGTCTTCGTCGCGTGTATAAGCCAGTGTTCAGTGTGTCTTTCGTTTATTATTCTGCTCAAACGCTAAATTATAATTTTCAAGAGTTTTAACAACGGTCACAATATTTGACCGAAAAAAAAATGATTCCGTTTCGATAATTTCCAACAATTTTTTCATCAGACACTGCCGTATTTTCAAAATTAAAAACCTCGGTTCTCTCGGCGCGTCAAACGTGGAAGCCTAAATTTTCTTGATGTGTAAGCGGTTTACTAAATAAGTACCATAATCCGCTCAAGGACATAACAATAGCCCTTGGAACAAGTGTATCCACTTATTTTGTAACAGTTTCAAGCACAAAAAAAGGTTACCAAGTGTTGGCAATGGGCCCGAAGACTATACCGACGGTTTCTCTCGTTGAGGTTTTTGACCCCAAGCGACTCGGCGCGCGCGCCACTGTTAAACCCCGTCACTTTGTGAAGAATTCTCTCTTCTGTTTTGGTGATGATGTGCGCCGCTTTTGAGGGGCTCGAAGGCCTTGTACTTGCACGGAGTAAAATGGTTGGCGTGTGTATGAAATAGCCTTGATTGATTGCCGCATGTCCTCCTGGACCCCAGCGGTCGCGAGGCGGTCAGACTACGCCGAAGATACGCACCTCTCGACCGGGGGCAATGCAAAGGCGGTGGACACAATTGCCTACCGGAAATCAACTCGCCCTTAGTTGGCAACAATAATTCAACCGACTCGAGACCCTGCAGTGCCCAGGCTTTGTTTAGGGTGGGGAAAAGGCCTCGGTGAACGGAGAGGGGCAAAATATTTAGTAAAATGGACTCCAGAGAAGACGAAAAAGATAAGGAAAGTTGGTTATCACGTAGAATAAAACAAAGTATTTCATTAGAGTCCATGAACGACCACAGGAGAAAATCTGGTGAAGTTTGCCCTTTAAATTAACTTCATCTTTCCATGTTGTGGTTTTTTTTGGGTCCCGTCGCTTAGTCAAGCCTATTTTATAGAGTATAATAACCCATCTATTTTCGAAAATTACTGCAAAAGCAAATATGTATACTCATGGAGCAATTGCTCCATGGTATACTATACCATTAATAGTCCACAATTTGGCATTAAACGTAACTTATTAGCGCGAGTTCGACGCTTTAAACCCTACTGATTATGTGGGTCAGGCGCATTGAGTGCTTCATCATAGCACACACTTTTTTTTCAACAGATTAATCCATTATGCATCTTGAGATACAACAAAAAATTACCCGCTTTGCCACAAGCCCAAAATATACTACCGACGCAGAAGCATTGGGTAAAAAAAAACATAGACTCATTTATCATATCTGTTGCCTAATAATACCCCACATAGGAGGCCCCTGTTTAAGTTCAAAGCAGCCGATTTCTGTGGGTCGTAACGCATGACGGCTTGGCATAATACATAAAGAACCAAGCCCCTTATATTTCCGTCCATTATTTCACTAACACAACTCCGTCCGTCCCATTATTATAGCAAAAAAAAGATGTGAAAGATAATTTACCAGCACAATAAATTACTCTTGTACATATAGTACCAGTTGCGTCATGAATACCAAACATGTTTCTTTATAAGGGGGATTCATAACAGGGAGAAAAAAGATTTTGGAGATAAAAATTACAATGTGCGCCTACCGCCCCTGCGCGAACCACGCGTGCATGGTTCATGCAATAACACGGTCCATTGTGAATTTTGTCATATCTCACATTAATATTCAAGCTTTGCGTGCCTCGTTGCGGCCTTTTTTGTGTACTTAACACATAAACGATTAATCTTCTAAAAAGCTCTGTTAATTTAGACAAATCGTTAATTAAAAAAAAACTAAATCGGCTCCATGATTAGTTGGTTAACTTAACTCAAGAATTATCGATTGTTCCCACTACAATAGAAAGTGGAACTGATAGCCTTTGATACATTTTTTAAAAACTTGATGAAAATGTTTCAAATGTTTCTTTTCTCTTTAACAAAAAAAGTTGTTTTTTATTAGGCTGATCTAAAGTTGCTATTCACCAACATAAGAGTGTCAAAGATGTGTTAAACAGAGCAACCATCGCCTAATAAACTCTTCGAAACATTCCACAATATTTGCGTGGTTGTCCTTCCTGATATATTTATTAAAGGATACACCCATCCATCACCCATAGGCCACCTGATAACTGTCCCGATCATAATTCTCGTCAGCATCAAACCTCCAAATTACACTCGTCTTTTTTTATATTTTTTTATGGGGGAGTCCATACTCTTCGCCCCGATAAGATTTACACGCTGACCCCTTGAGCTACCGGGTGTCTTTACTAGGGAGGCACGCGGCCCCGACTGGACGAGCATACCGCCCATGGCGGTGAGTAGTCGGCCTGGTTTTTCATCAACGCTCGCTTCCCCCGTCTCTTCTGCTAAAGAGTATACCCCCAACGATCTTATCATCCGAAAGATTGATGATTATTTCCCCGGTTTATAGGGTAAAATCGGCCGTTTTGCCGAAGTTATGAATATGATTTAGTCAGTGATTGGAGCTGCAAACCCATTCTTTATTGAATTGTAAAATCGCTCGTTTTTTCTCTTTGTGTTAGAATCTTCACTTAACTAATTTCGCCTCTATTTTTTTTTTCTGGTTGTCTTACTTGATTATGATGATACGATTCATTTATATTTCAACAACATTTGTGTTTTCGTTGCTAAATTTTCAAATTTGCACACGTGTTCTTTTTTGTTCTACCATTTTTTCGGTCCATTGTATAAACAAACAATCCAGCCATTTTAAACCGTAGATTATAAATGGTCGAATACTTTTTTTTCTTCAAAATGTGTTTCAGACGTCACTGACTTGGTACGTCTCTGACGCAAATGGCTGAAGTGGTCGGCGGACCCCCTGTAGGCCCAAACACTCCAAAGTGTCTACGCTGAACACTCATAATTACAAACCCTCGTTGTGTCTACAGACAATGGCGTCACGTATCATGCCTATTGGTCGATTGTTCAAAGGGGTAACCAAATCGACGGCACAATCAATGTCATTTTTAATGCGCACATTTATTCATCAAAATTCAGACACTGATTTTTTTTCTTCATCTCTCTCCGTCTTCTTGAGCAAAACGGGGCTATATTTCTGCAACGTGGCAACAAGAACAATAGCAAGTTGTAAGTATACAGGGTTGCTAGGCTTTCACGCTGACAAAGGGCCCCGGCATAGCCTCTGAGAATATCAAGAGATTTGCTGTATACGAGATGACAGGTGAATTGAGAAACCCACAAGTGCTTTGGTATATGTACATGTACAGGGCCAGCCGCGAGCGTCAAGTGTGGATATATATATGTATAGTGAATGAGGCTCCAGAATTGACCACCTATAGGGTTGGTTTCGGGAGTTCTGTGATATAAACGCACTGTGTATATATACTAGCTTCCCTCTCTCACTTTGCAATACTTCGTCTTTCTTGGCTCACCAAAACAGTCGAATGTTTTGTGCAACTTGTTTGTATTTTATTGATACATTTTAACTGGGAGCTATATTAAACCCCAGTTCACGATGTTATTGATCACCTCGCCTCGGTACAGCTGGTTACAATTGGAAATAATACGAAAACAAACTATTGAAGTCTGTAAGACGAATACATCATTTCTCGAAATAATATGCAAATGAATAACCATGCGTTTTACCACAATGTGTTTTATTTTAAACCATAATCATAGTTGCTTAGGTAAAATAGCTTCTCCACGCATGATTATTCAACCAAAGTAATCAAATTTAATTTGGAATCTTTTTTCGAGTCTCGTCTTAAATTTCTGTAAATCGGACTCGCACAAATCTCGTTTGGTGCGCGCGACCTATATTTAACACCGCGATTAAGTTTCGTCAGTGGCATACCATATACGGGAAGAAAAAAATCAATAAAATTTAATAGAAGAATTCCACGTCCGGCTGATCCTTTGTAAAGCTCCAAAACAAACCCTGGCGGTTCACAACTTGAAATAAGAACGCAAATGTTATTGTTAATCGAGAGACTTACGCCAGAAAGTGACAAAAAGACTCCCATTGTCCGATTTTTTTACCAGGTTCTATTAAACGGCTCGGGCCGGCCACCCGTGGACCTTCTCCCTCAAACAGTGGCCGTCGCGGCGTGTATAAACAACCACCTTCCACCACATTACACCCCGATATTAATAAAAAAGAATCGCAGGACTTAGATAGATCATAGAGAAAAAAACACAAAACACACACGCGCACATGCACACCTCCAAAAACCAATATGAATATTAATTTTCCGACGGATCCGATTAACTGCTGCGGTTTCCCGACTCTGAGTTCCCGGTGGAGAAGAGACCCTTTTTTCTCTCTCTTCTCCCCCCGGATCGACTGCCTTTGACTTTGACTTGTGACTTGAGCATCGATCGGGCCTGGTGGTCTATGTCCCGGCCCGTTGGTGCACCTGTATCGGTCAATGGCGGGGCCCGACCGGCGTATTGTCGCCAATATTGGTATAGCGAGTAGTGGGGGGGGGGGGGGGGGGGGGGGGGGTATTTAAACTGCAAAGTGCGCATATATATATAGGCTTTATTTCGGGGGAAAGCAAGGGGAGCGCTTGGGTAGGCCTACCACGTCGTTTGTTTGTGTTACAATATCATAATGACACCAGTCTACCATCCAATATACACCAACCATATACACCAAAGCGGAAACTTTAAACTCGGTTATCTGTTTATGAACTGGTTTTGTTTCAAAGTATAGCGAATTATGTGTTTTCATCCCCATAAGTTGTTTTAACAGCCTACCATTCATGGTCGAAGCACACGCAAGTTTCTGTCACGTTTACGACATCGCAAATACCACTTTTGGCCCTCAACGTATTATATTGTACCCAATACCGCCGTTTCTGTTAATTCTATACTCATAGTCTGGGAGCTAGCTCCTAAAATCTGTCGTTTTGTTTCACCTCTAAATGAGAAAGGGTTTGGCACTTGTATACGGCAGTCTATGAAGTATTTTTAAGACCGGTTGTAAGCATCCGAGGTGGCAGCAAGGTGCTTGAATTCACCAAACTTTCTAGGTACACCCGCCTCGCAACTCACACCCCGCAAATTTCAAATTTCTATTTTGTAGGAACAAAGTATAGGCCTAGGCTGAGTAAAAAACAAACTACATCAAAGTAAATTTTCTCAGAAATATAATAATTGTGCCCCCAATTTCAGTCAAATGTCATTAATGGGTAGCTAAACATTGCGATTGTGTAAGCAACTGTTTATTGTTTCCTCCAATCATTATTATTCCAAATCCAGTTCTGATAGCCGAGAGAAAGTCAACGTGTGAATTGGTCTGATGGGAAACGACACCATCCTTGGACTATTGTTTTTTTAAAGAAACATAAATGGTGTGTAATTTTTTTTTAAATTCGAACTGTACTTTGTTCTTACAAAATAGACATTCAGGGAATGTGCGTAGCAAGGCGGAGATACCTTTAAAGACTGGTGAATGACAGTACTTTGCTGCTATACCTAAGATGCTTACACCAGACCAGGCCTTTCATTGTACAATGTACAACAAGTGCCAAACCTTTTCTTCTTAAGGGGGTAACCCCCCCCCCTAACCCCCCCCCCCCCCTACCCCCCCCCCCCTAACCCCCCCCCCCCCCTAACCCCCCCCCCCTAACCCCCCCCCAGCTTCTTTTTGAACTTGGCTCCTTGTTTATGAACGCCTACTTACTTCTTTATAAAGCTGCAAATGCCCACAAACAAAAACGTTGTGTTGACTCAATTTACCCCCCCCCCCCCCTCTTCCCCCAAAAGGGAACACTGAATTATCTGTATTTGTTCCAGCAAATTGTGGTTTATATGGTTTGCTGTATGTAGTGCGAGGTTAATTGTAGGCTATACCAACTCGCTTGATCACCCAACCAACCAACCCCCTATAAACTACCTAAACTAATTCCGAAATGTAGACCCAAGACTCGCCGGGAATGCACCGCGGTGCGCCCCCCGTCTGTGTGCTCATAGCGCGTGTCCGATCAACGCGTCTCCGCTGTCCAGTTCTCATGGGTTTCCCTTTCCCGGCTTTTAACCTACTTAACCAAACAAGCTCCATTAAATTTCTTCGCACGGGCGCGGGTCGACTCGGACAAAAGTGTGCCGCTCGATATTGGTAGCATGCGCACAGGGGGGTGTGTTGGATCATAGAGAAAGGGTCCTTTCTCTATATGGTTGGATAAAAGACAAAAAAAAAAAAAAAAAACAGATTTGTCTCTATGGGCACTTGAGTGTAAGATGATGCGTTAAAGTAGAATGAGATAATTAGGTTATCTTGTGTATACAGCAAAAGATAAAAATACACCATTTCAGCATGTCCAGCCAACCAATTGTTTCAATCTCGGTTGGAAAAAAAAAGTAATTCCAAAATGAAATCAATCATCAAATTGTCAAGCGAATGTTTCTTTTAAAAAAAAATGCACGGTGCTCTTTATACAAATACTGCTGCTTGACGTGTGTTGATGCGATATGCGCCCGTGTGCATTATTATCTTATTGAAATGCACAGGCTGATACCCTTTTATTGGATTAGTCCATTAGTCACACCTTTCTCTCTGGTCACACCGTGGTCACACACAATTACACAGACGCAGATATACACTCATCAACACAATCACACTCACAATTAGATGGGCCTGAGTAGGTATAGTTTTTTGAAATCGTAAAATTACCTTCCCATGATGTATCTATGGTTATTAGGATTAAAGGGATCGTATACGTTTGGTAATTACTCAAAAAATTAATGGCAATAAAAACTTACTTGGTAAGAAGTACAGCAGCTTTGGATAGTATAATTCATTTTAGAAACTTGAATCTGAGAAGCGTTACTGCAGTGACGTTTCTCAGATTGTGTATTCCAATGCAGATTATTCCTTCTGCGTGGACATAACCGCTCCAGATTTTCGGCAATATCTCAAAATCGCTACCACCTTTTGAAATGAAATTTTTACAGGTTAGTTTTATGGTATGTATCTATAACTATATAGGATTGAAACAAACAGTGGGTTCCAATTACCAAACGTATACGATCCCTTTAATTTTATTATCTCATCATCTTATTAGGGATAATGACAGCTTTGGAAAACAATTAGTTTGCCAATATTTATTGTTAGGGGTTTATATTCCAAGCATCGCTGGCTTAGTTTTATATGGGCCGGGTATTTTGTTTTGGCCAGGTGGTGGTGAACAAAAAGTTGTTCCCAAGTCGCCAAGACCATCGTCAGAGAGCCATGAGATACCGGTGACATTTGGAAATGTTCACCGAAACGCCCGCGGTGCTGGCGCCGTCGGATAATGGTGAAAATTGGGTCCACCGGAGAAAAACCAAGTTTTCATTTTGTAACCAAGTGCATTACATAGCCGAGGTTATTTTTGTATCAACGATTTGTGTTCACAAAAGAACAAAAATGAATCCGGATGAGTCCGTTCATTCGTGAAATAAAGTGTTTATATCC
Organism: Crossaster papposus; assembly: GCA_037893245.1. NCBI lineage: Eukaryota > Metazoa > Echinodermata > Asteroidea > Velatida > Solasteridae > Crossaster > Crossaster papposus. Next base: position 505,335 of record JBAIAA010000235.1, on the reverse strand, counting down.
GTGCCACGTGCGTCGCCCATCAATAACTGTTCGGGCCAACCACGGCTTTAGAACTTTGGTTTCAGTAAGAATCAAAACGTAAATGAACACCAATCGTGCCCGAATTAAAGTATCGATGTAGGCCTATATAGTGAGTCCGCTCAATTTATATCCAAATAGGGCATGCCCTAGAAGTATGGAGCTTTTTATAGCTCCATACTAGAAGTAATTGCAATATAATTTATTGTAACACTTTCACGCGGGGGAAGTATCAATCTTTTACGTACTAAAGATTTAATGTCCCCCATAGAGTGATTTTTATTCAATTTTCGCTAGTATTTCGTATCATACAACAACAGCCAGTACAGAGGGAGTGTAGTTTATCTTTTGCGTTTGTTAACCGTCAGAAAATTTGTTCACATCACGCATGCGACACCGTGAAACTAGACTTATCACAAGCAGACGACCTTTCTATGTCTACCAATTTATATAATATATGGGAATCTACCTTGCGCCACAATAATATTTGGTATTTTCTTCAAAACGGTGAGAAATTTGAATATTTGTTTTGGGTTGTCAGAGTTATTAATCGGTTAAAATAAATCACCTCGTGTTCAACAAAACCATTTGTTTTGGAATGTTTGGGCACAAATCAACGAAAAAAAAGGGGAAAAAACGAATTAAAGAGGAGTGTTTTCAAACATTGAACACTTATTGTCATGGTACCTGGGTACTGTATTGTGTAGTCTAAAACACAGTCGCATTTTGTGTTAATATAGCGTCTTGTGCAGCGTGGACTTCGGGAATATATTACAGGCGGCTGGTAAATGTTTTATTTCGCGCGCGCGCGCGCGCAGGCACATAACTCGGGGCTCATCAGAAAGACGCGAGCACAACTCGGGAAGTGAAATCGATCGTCGAAATGGTGCAAAGATAAAAAGAAGAATACATTTAAAAACAACAACACTCTTTGAGGTGATAACAGAATAATAAATAACGGATGCGGCTTCAAAAAGTATGCGGGCTGGGACAATCAACTGATATTTGTTTTTACTTGGCCTTATGGTTATGGGTGGCAACACAAATTGGTATATTTATTGCTCCATGGTAATACTCAAGATGCTCAAGAATAATGGTTGAATAGTTTCGAGAAAGGTTTTCACTCTGACACTGCGACTGGTTCAATCCTGGAAAAATCCAACCAAGAACCATCGTATCGGTTTCAATGCATCTGTTCGTGTGTACATGCAACTATAGAGCTTAAATGCAACCCAAAATGACAATGAAATGCTTCACTTCAACTTGATTACATGTTTTGTTTTTACAAAACAGTTATCACCGGTATTTGCGTCTGCAACCCCCTGAAAAGGAGTTTTAGGCCGTGTCCGAAACGAGTGTCTAGAGCTACGGTCTACGTCTACAGCTACAGCTACGTCTACGTAGGCGCTAAGGCAAATGGAATTTGGACGTGGCTACGGTAGAGCCTACGGCTAGTTATTGCGCCCCCAAGCGATGCTTAAATTAGTATTTGCAAAATTACGATGTAAGAATTTACAACAATTATCGTCTGCTAGATGTTACGCAATGTTTGTTTACAGCCAGTCGAAATACCTGATGATATTGACGTATTTGTCGATCTTTTAGTTTCAATTCAATGCACTATCATTAAAAAATAAACGAAAATTTGCTCCAAAATTAACGTTAGTGCTGCCGCCATTTTGTTTTGCCTGAGCTAGACAACTTCTTTTACGGCTAGATTTTTGTGACGTTGTAGCCGTAGCTGTAGATCTAGACGGCATTTCGGACAGCGCTACAAAATGGCCGACGCAGACAATAGCCATAGCTGTAGCTCTAGACACCCGTTTCGGACACGGCCCTAGTTTACGCACACATTGAACACACGCCATTGTATTACCCGACTTATTGTCAGACTCGGGGCCAATAATTCGATAACAAAAGACCAATATTAATCCTAATTGCTCTCATCTTTATCCTATACGTAATCAATACGCATTACTAGGAGAGTAAAATAATTGGTTCATTGTTGACGCTAGATTCTTACAATGATACAGCGGTCTCTTGGCGATTACCTGTCGAAATTATAGCCTCGACCCTCCGTAATCTGCGCACCTAACGCTCGTGCACGCGCGCGTTTTGCAAACGTAAATTAAATGTGAATGCGTAGAAATAGGACCGCGTGGATTTAGAGGGTCTGACGATATTATGTACAGAATTCGACAACTTATTATGCTAGAGATATTTCCACTCCCATTTTTGTCATTTACATTTTAAAACATTTACGACTCCACCCAGCTAGCGGGTGCCGCGCGAAGCTATTATTGTGTCCTATCTTGAAGATAATAGGAAGGATTGTAGTATATCCTGACACCACTTCCGCAGTTGTGTACAAAGTCTATTGAGAGTCGAGAAAATGATCTCCTGGAATTGGAAATGTCTGTCAGTCACAGATTCATGTCTTTTCAACATTTTTGCACTGATTGACCTTCGTTGAGATGATATGCACAGTATGCGGACAAAAAGTGGCGTCCAAGATGGAAAGGATAGGTTGTTCGTTTCAATTCGAGCGATTCACAATACATAGAAGCTGCCGTTGGAGGCGCAAATCCTGCTATACCCGCATTGCATCATGGGAAAAAGTCGGCATCAGTTTGAAAAACGGTATTCATTTTGCATGACCTCATCAGTTTTTACGTCTTTTTGGACGCGCACGATTAAAGTTCCAATTTTTTTTCTGCAAATAACAATGTTTTAATCAAGGACGCTTCCGGATACATTTATGTTTGTGTTGTACCTCGCGTGAACAATGAAGAATAGATATTTCACTACAGTATGATGTACGGAAGTAGTCGACCGCAAAGTTTAAAAGTGGCTCTTTTGAGTCAAACGCTTGGTGGCGCACTGCATTGTGAATCGCCCGAATTCTTTGTTCGTTTCCAAAATTCAATAAGGAATGTTTAAAACACAACTGCTATGATATTTCAACTCAGTAGAATATTAGGCCTACACTTCGATCGGTAGGTTGCCGGATCGTTGGAAACGCCTATAACCATGTTTCTAAGTGGAAGCAAGGAAGCCAGATGGAAATATTGTATGAGGTGTTTAGTGACAGTACGATCTTTGTTTAATTAATCCAACTAAGCATTCCAATAATTCGGTTTTGGGAATAATTAAAAGTAATCAATATGATGTGATTTCCTGCGAGCGATTAGGCTGCCGTTCCACTTTTTTCCTTTTCTTTTCTCTTCATTTTCGAGAGAAACTTTTTTGTCCGGCGACGTTGGTACTAGTTGGGGTTGATACCACTCTCAGACCGAAATGTACCTAGCAACCCCCATGGTGCTGGACTAAAGCGTCGCAGTGCAGTCCCCGTTCAATGACCGCGCCTTGGTCTCCTCGCTTCGCTGGAGATGTATGGGCGCGCTTTGCCGGCACTCGGGACCCAGGACCCGGGACCGTTGGTTGAAAAGAGATTCATTTAATTGATGTGCGGGGCACAATAATGGACCCAAGTGCTCCAAGAAAAAAAAAACGACTAAAAAAAAACCCGCCACATTTTACAATACTTGACGAAAGGGTGCTATTCACGATGACAATACGCTGTTCGAGGGAATCGTATGTAAACGATCGATTGGAACAAAGACCCTTTTTTTGGCAAACCGAAATTCGGCAATTAATTTAAAATGTTACATCTTAATCGGGTACCATACTTAAAGCAGAAATTGCACATAAGGATTTTGCCTTGGTGGTAAAGTGTGATGTTAGAAGAGATCTATACATCACGGTTGTATCGAGTTTACCTGTAATGTGTGCGATCTTTATTTTCGTTAAGAAGATTGAGTACAACCAGAACGTTAATTATTACACTTTAAAAATTAAACAAAAAGGCCTATATATATATTTATGACTCGTAGTATTTTGCGAATTTAAAAGAACTTTACAGATTGGCAAGAACCAGAATTACCATCAACAGAAACCATGCTAAAGAATTAATCCGTCTCGTTCAGACAAAAAAACAAAATCCTCTCTAAACATTTCCGGTCGTAAAGATGATCTTCGTTTTCTCGTGCCTGTCAATCACTTGTGATATCAATTCACCGAGATTTGTTCTAGACTCTTTTGGACAAAACCTCGAAAGATTGCCTTGAATAAACGATGATGTCGCAGCACGCGGATCCTGATTTGTGTGGTTTCTCTGAGCAGGAAAGCTCCCCGTCTTGCGCGATCTTTTTCGGGCCCCCCTCACGGTCACGCGACGGACGGACGGCTAGGAGCGGGCCACGGTAGCCGGCCACGCGCCGCGTAATAAAAAAAAAACGGGAGCTGAAACACCAATCACTTGTGGCTCCAGTAAAAAAAATTAAGAAGGAAAAGCTTATCAGCTGTGTAGTAAACCAACAGTTGAAATTGATTCACTTCAGTTTGGGAGGGCGGGTGGCGTTGCGACGAGTGACGTGGACGGACGCGACCACTGAGTCTATGAAGTGGCCTGTGTTAGTGTTATAGCCTAGCTTGTGTGTTTAAACATCCATATATAATATTAGGAGCTGCCAACGTATGATTTGCTAGTCAATCGTCATCTGTCTTTAAGTGTTTCGTTGCTAGAAATCTTAAAATCCTTCTCGAGTGCTCGCCATGTGATTCCTTTACGTAATTATACCAAAAAAACTAATATTTCAACAGATTATCGACTTTTTGTCTGATTTTGTTTTCGCCACATATATTGTTAGTGGTTTTACCTTTTTATGAGGGTGTTTTTTTGTTCTAAGCAGTCCTATTCGATGTTTGAAGTGCCCTACTTTTTTAACATTGGTGGTCACACGTGTGAATTGGTTATGCCCACATCTGCTTATAATTTATCTTCAACACATGACATTTTTCTCAAAGCAGATCGGAAGAACATTTTTGAATTTAAAGCGATTCTTGACTATGTGTATTCTCCTATTAACAAAATACATAAAAAGGCATTCTACCTGCAATAAACGTGTTTGTTGATCTTTTGAAAGAAAGAAAAAATGCAAAATTAAAACACAAATTGCAACAACTAACAAAAGGACCGCATGCTTTTGTTAATAGAAACGTTGACTACGGTAAACGTTCACTAGTTTTATTATTAAACTTGAATTTAAATGTTGGAAACCTTTTATCACGAGGGGACGTTGGGGTGGTGTAAAGCGTCCTCTGGTGTCGAATATCTTGTCTTAGTAACGTTTTATGTATGTTTAATGGTTATTTTGTCACTAAAAGTGTAATTTTAGTAACCATCCATTTTACTAGTTTTGACTAATAATTGTATTTATTTATTTTACAGCCTTAGAAAAGCATAATATGGCGACGTTCATTATATACTGCCCAAAATACGTCGGACCCGACATCTTTATACAGACGGGTAAGTAACCTTTTTTTATTTAACTTTTGGGCGTTGATTTGAATTGCTATAAACAAATAAAACGAGTTTCTTTTCCGCATAATAGCCATTCTTGGAAGGTTGCCGTGCTTTTAGCTGAGTGAAGTTATGTAATTATCTTGTAATTATAATGAAGAAGCTATGAACTCTAATGAACTTCGTCAGTTGGAATTCTACTGAGTGATTTGTTTCCACATGTACGCCTTAATCAAGGAATTGTAACAGTGCCAGAATTTGGTTTTTGTTTGTTTTCACTCCTCTGGTTTTCCCTGTCTATTTTCCTAACCCCCCCTCCACATTACTCCTATTCATACTTCTTTGTTAGTTCTTCCCTTTGATCTCCACCCTGGACCACCTTCCTTGTGGTTTTACCCCTTCTGCTTTTGTTTCTACCCTGCCTTTGATCCTACCCACACTGACCACACCCTTTAATCCCTCAGCCTAATCCTCCTTTTGTTGTTTGTTCCATTGTAATCTGTGCTTTTTCTTTTGTGTTTCTTCAGCTTTCATGATGTGCATCGGGGTGTATGTTGCCCTATATATGTTTGTTTCTTGTACACAGCCATTTAGTCTCTGAAGAAGATATTGTTAAGATCGAAATATTAGGCCCTCTTAACTTATTTGAATTGTAACAGTGCACAGCGTGGTGAAACCTTCAGAAGGGCCGGGGCGCGAAATCTTGCGTGTTTTGGTCGATAAAAAGGAGCAAGGAGATCCGTGGGTTCAAGTTTAACATTTAGAGCTGTAACCAATGCTGATATTGCTACTAAATTGCAGGATCACATATACACATGTGTTTCATTAAAGATGCCGACGATGTTCGGTTTGTTTAGCTTTGATGATTGTGATGATGGGACTTGTACTAAATAGGCCTACATGTGAAACGATTCCGCCTGAAAGGTATTACCAGGAGGAAAATAATCATTGAAGTGCATACGTTTTCTATGTTTTCTCTGTGAAAATGGTATAGTTTCCACTGAGCTGAAACTTAAAGGGATCGTAAACGTTTGGTAATTACTCCAAAAATTATTGGCAATAAAAACTTACTTGGTAAGAAGTACAGCAGCTTTGGATAGTATAATGCATTTTTAGAAACTGCGGTTATGTAAAAAGAGATCACTTTTTATCCCCAAAAAATTGAATCTGAGAAGCGTTACTGCAGTGACGTTTCTCAGACTGTGTATTCCCATGCAGATTATTCTTCCTGCGTGGACATAACCGCTCCAGATTTTTGGCAATATCTCAAAATCGCTACCACCTTTTGAAATGAAATTTTTACAGGTTAGTTTTATGGTATATATCTATAAATATATATGATTGAAACAAATAGTGGGTTCCAATTACCAAACGTATACGATCCCTTTAAGTTAGTTGTGAAACATCTGTTTAAGATACTGCATAAATTTTGTTTAAAACAAATGCACACAAAGTTAATGTCCGCACGCCGACACAGGAGGTTTGCATACAAATTCGAGTAAGTTCTTACCGTGGTTTGTACGTCGTACTGCTGCCAGTCGTTGTAGAGAGGCTGCGCCTGATGTGCCATTGCAACCGTCATGCCAACCGTCTCCATCTCCTCTATCCTTGTCTGTCGATTCGCCGCCTCGTTCAGGGTCTCCTGCAGGTGTACAATGTAATTGATGGCCGAGCGAAGCGTCTTTACTTTGGACAGTTTCTTGTTCCTGGGCTCGGTGGGGATTTTCCTGCGAAGTCGCACGAACCCGTCGTTGACGAGCTGAACCCGCCGTCGCTCCCTCGCGTTTCGTCGCTGCACGAGATGGGGCTCTTTCTCCTTCTGCTGGGCCGAGGGGCGAAGGTGCTTCTTCCCCGGGTGTTCAGGGCCGTCTTTCCCGCTGCCCCGTCGCCTCGTCCGTACTCCGGTCTGCGACCCATTGGGTCCCGAGGAGGGCTGGCCAGAGTCTTGGGAGTCGGGAGAGTCCAGGAGATCGTCGCACGAGTCGTCACTGGAACACGAGTCGTCATCCAAGGATGACGGGGAGAGACATGCCTCGCTAAGATCGCTGCTCAAATGTGGTAATGCCATAGTCGCGATGAAGAAATTCTCTACCTTGCCAACACAAAGTTTGTAAGTAAAAACCGATCAAAATTAAGTCCACTAACTGTCTCGGAATGTTCCCGTGTCCAGATTTCTCTTTCTATTTTGGTGACGACTGCTTGTTGAGTAATTAAATTAAAACTGGACTACGATTAAATCTTTTACATTTTCTAAAGAAACCATCAAACAGTTAAAACCAATAGAAGCCAAAAGGAATGCGTCTTTGCATACAGTACGAGCAGGTGACTCGTGTAGACGCGAAAGATCTTCCTCGGCAGCTAAAAAATGTCAAAACTCCCAACTCTTACACCGACGAGGCTTTTTACAGTCTTATTTACGTACCTCGACATTCTACAGGAATCATTGAAATCACAGTGTCGTCATCGAGGTTGCTATGCTCCAATCACTGCAGACGTCGTTCTCGCTCACGCTCACTTTTTCCACCAATCACGTCCGTCCTCGGCGCGCGCTAGCTGCGCGCGAGTTCTCGCCCGTTCGTATCGTAAGTCCAAAGGCCTCCCTAAAATCCGATTGTGTGGGGGGCATTAAAAGCAACAAATGAACTCGGTGATGCAAGGAAATTTACGGAGTTATCCCTTCAGCGTTCATATTGCACAAGGCGTTAATAATGCATGAGAAGCAACTCTCGCCGTTGTCCATTTTCAGGGGGAAGAAAAATACGACAAGGCCCTGGCGTTGGCGAGCCAATTGTCTGCGACCACTGCCACAAGTCCATACATTGTGCGCTCATTGTATGTGCTAATATGACTTTTATTCATCGCTATTAGCGCATAGCGGATTAACAAAGCTAATCTTCGCTCATATGTCTGTATGAATTTTGATCAACTGCCGGCGGCCGAGGCCCGGCTCGGCTCGGCCCGACTCGGCCCGTCTGAGCTAGCCAACGTAGACGCTTGCTTGGACGGGGAGGAAAGTCGCTTGGAGTTGGGCTGACTGTATGAGCTGTAACAGCCTTGCTATCTAATACGTTTGCTGTGGTTTGTCATGCAATGACTCGTATAAGCGGAATATAAATCAGACCCCGTGAGATTGTGGCACGGTTGATGATTGTTTTAAACCGCTCGTGTCTATCCAGAGCGGCTTGAAACTAAATGAACTGAAATCGGTTGTATCTTTGTCTCTCGTGGCGTGGTAGGCCTAAATAAAAAGGGCGGCATGTGCAATGGCGTAATTCTATGTAGGCGGGTAGGAGAGCCTACTTGTTTGTAAAGTGCTAGCGCATTCGATTCCGAAAATGATACATTGTTGCCTGTCAGGCCGCTAGTAGCCCTACAGCTTCTCCCACCGCTAGATACATAACCAAACAAAAGTAAGAACAGTTTATTAGATTCCGAGAAAATTATATGATGATCAAAACGTGATAAGTAGGGCTATTAAATATTTAATCTTTGCTCGTAGTTCTTCTTGAAAGTGATTGCAGGTGGTTGCTAACAAACTAAATCATAACTAAAATGTAGTTGTGTTTATTCAGTGTATAGTGTTGATGAGTGGTGTTGATGAGTGGTGTCAACAGATCAGACTGTTAATGTATGGCAACACACAGCAACGTCAACACCTAGCAAGTCTGGGCAGGACTGTAACGTTAAAGGGATCGTATACGTTTGGTAATTGGAACCCACTGTTTGTTTCAACCCTATTATAGTTATAGATATATACCATAAACCTAACCTGTAAAAATTTCATTTCAAAAGGTGGTAGCGATATTGAGATATTGCCGAAAATCTAGAGCGGTTATGTCCACGCAGGAAGAATAATCTGCATTGGAATACACAATCTGAGAAACGTCACTGCAGTAACGTTTCTCAGATTCAATTTTTGGGGGATAAAAAGTCGTATCTTTTTCCATAACCGCAGTACTTCGAAGTAAAAAGTTTCTAAAAATGCATTATACTATCCAAAGCTGCTGTACTTCTTGCCAAGTAAGTTTTTATTGCCATACATTTTTGGAGTAATTATCAAACGTAAACGATCCCTTTAACTAGCTAGTGGTTGACTCGTGACGTATAGTGTTTGATTCGTGCGCAGTGTGCACTAGTAATACTCAATAGCAACGTGGAAATGCCTAGTCAAAAATGTCATCACCAGAACCTCCGAGTCTTGGTCCCGACTTCCCCAGTTCCAAACTAGTTGACTCAGCCTGGATTAATATAACCATCGTTCGAGTGATGCTAGTCAAACCATGGCGTATATCATCGTCCTTGATATATTTTGATCACATTTGATCGCCTAATCGGTTTCAGTTGAAACCCCTGATACCAATATAACTATCCAATCCCTCCATTAACCCTAACTCCCTCACCATTGTTATTGAACAATACAATTCCTTCAAAATCCTCCAACTTCCTTTGTTGTGTAGGGAGTTAGGGTTAAAGGAATGTTTGCAAACAACATTTTGCGTACGTATATATATTTTTGTTGCCGGCACATTTTGATTAACGATTACCATTTAGCAGCTTAAGCTATTTAATCAAGCTAGTGAGATTAATAGTGACCTGCCATGGCATAATGAGGAATAACCCCCACCCCAACCCCAATAGTTCCAACATTTTATCTTTAGCTCAATTAATTCCAAAGATATACCACAAGAAATTGACAGTGCGCTGCCAAACTATAGCGAGCTCATTTCGAGAAAAGAGTCTCTGAAAAGACATACGCGTTTGCGCCACCAACGGTAGTTTCGGGGTATATTTCAACAATTAAGGACACACAGTGCGAACCTTGGACACCTTGGCAACTCAAACTACAGAAAACTCAGAATGGATTTTGAAACGATTGTTCATGTATGATAAACCTCAGGTAAAAATATCTCGCAACAACGTTTTGGGGAACATTCCTCATTTAGCCCTAATGGAACAGAAACTTTGATGAGTTTGTTGATATCGACCTGGTGTCAAAGACTCCAATGTATTCCATCAAAAGCCAATGGAATATAAACACCTTTGACCCGTATAAAGGACAGACGCCGTGACGTCGAGTTCCCAGCCCGTATACAATCAATAACTACAAACCGTTAGGTGTACTTTCCACTACAAACAGCGAAGGTTTTAGAACCCTGCGTCATCGTAGCCCGTATACCCTGTACATAAGCATGTTTCTGTTGTGACCATGTCTATGATAAATCTAGCAAATCGTGTTATTTTGCTGCCTTGTCCGTTGTGTTGCCCTCAACAACAATCTTGAGAGAAAAAAAATCGGGCCCAGGGGCGCGGAAGCCGCACGTGTGGGCAGTCGTACGGGATGGATACAAACATACAGCAGGCTTGCCTCGCTAACCACCGGCCGTCTGTTTCGCTTGACTTCGTCTGGTTTCTCGGTGTTGGCTGCAGAGTGCAGACTATAGCCGTCGAAGACAGTGCACGCCCACCTCCCCCAAAATCCGTAGAGTGCACGTACATGCACGCCTAAAATGAAACAACAACAACGGTACGGAGTTAGCGGAAATGAGAAAATGGAGGAATGGAAGGCAATGAATAACATTCGCAGAGATAACAAATTCTGGGGGGAGAAAATATTTCAAAGGGCAATATCATCGACTGCTCATTACTGTAATCAATTACGTCTGCCAAATTAATTGAATAACAAAATGAGTGATAGTTTTATTTGGACTTGGACATCATTGACCAAAAGAGTTGTAAAACTATTGAAAATAGTAACCAGAGACTTACCGAAAAAAAATACGTGCCTTTATAGACAGCCATAAAACGTTCAAGCCAAAAAAAAATAGCGTGAAAGGGTGAACTTGATCGATTCAGAGTTATTAATTAAATGACATTGTCCTCTATAGGTCGCATAGATATTGTTTTTAATCACTCCGGTTTTGTTACCGTTGTTTTTGAAGTAAATTCTTCTACTATTTGGTTTCGGCGAATTGCGACTGGGGAGCATTAGATCGAAACAATTTTATCTTGATCATCTTTATAATTATGTTTGCATAATTATGTTTGCCTAATTATGTATGTTTAAGTTTAAAATGATGATGGAATTAGGGATGAATGCAAAACTTAATTAAAGGGTAACTGGTATTTCCCGTATAACCCCGTAAAACCTCGCGGTAAAGCCCCATTTAATTTCGGTATTTGCATAGTCCGAACTTTGACGAACGAAATGCAGAATAGCCATCTTGTCAAAAACGTCTCAGTCAGTGTAACGGTTCAAAACATATGAATGCACGTTGGGTTTCATTCGGGGTAGCTAATTCAGAGAAAACGAACCAGTATCTAAAAAAACAAGGTTGAACTTGAAACCAATTATTCTTCCAGGTAGTGATTAAGTGAGAGACCTATATTTGGAATTACGTCTTCCCGGCTATTTTGAAATTATTATTATTATTATTATTTATTCGACCCAACAACATGGAATATACAAGGTAGAAACAAGACAAACATTCTCAAAAAGAAAACAAAACAATTTAACAGGTATACAAATGTAATAATAAAAACCGAAGACCGGATGGGAGCCATATAAATATACAAAATAACCGAAGACGAATTGAGTAAAAACAACTAGAAAATGCAACAAAATATGTGGGGCCAGGGAAAGCAAAAGTAAAATTAACTACTGTTACCCGCAGGTATGCTACCCCACACATATTTACACAGGGACAAACAGATGTAGCAAAAATACACAACAAAAACAATACTAATTGGCCCCCTTGATAAGCTAATGATGGCATTAACCGGATAAAACTTAGTTTTCAGGAAAGAATGAGTGCTTCAGATCTCTTAGAAAATGAGAGGAAGAGTTGATGACAGCAGAATCTTTAATAGGGGGGGGGGGGGGGGGGGGGGTGAAGAGCATATACCTACATTAATATCAATAATATGTATTTTGTACCCATATAGAAGGTCATTTTATTGTCTTTACTCAGATTATTCTCTTAACCAAGTTATTCCCCCCTCTTTTATTAATTTGATGACCTTTCCCTTCCCCTCTTTTTAATTTCAAGTATACTCGAGTTCAAGCCTTCCTGGTGCTCAACTAAACTACTATGATTGATGGACCGTGAACATTGTTGACTAACCCCCAGGCCCTATCGGTTTGATTTCCGCGGTTACCACCAATAATTAATCACGAATAGATGAATAATTCATTATTTAATTCCCAGTGACAATGACCTTGGTTTTGAAAGCAAAACTCAAAAGGACGAAAGATTTATAGAATTGGACAACAAAAAAGCCCACAAAGACGAGGATTGATCAAGTGGAAAGTCCGGGACAGTCTGACCACGATCGAGACTGACTTGCCAAACCGGGCGGAGACAATTGTGTCCGGTGGACTACGGCGCGCACGCCTGTAGGTCAATGCCTATCAGGTGTTCAATGAATCGCCGCTATAACAAAAACACCACAAATTGGTTTATGTTAGTATTTTACTGATTCTGGTTAGCTGTATTGTCAGCCTCTTTTTAATCTCGTTGACAAAATCATGTAGGATTGGTCACTACGAAACCATTACACAAAACCTATATACGGAATTTTCTACGTTGAAGAAGTCATTCCAGTTTTGCGTCGTCACTACGTTTTACAGAAATCATTTTTGTTGAAGTCCGACTTCATCCTGAGCTCAATGATCATACACTTTAAGCGCGCACCACAACAGTCAACCGCCACTCAAAAGGGTCTTCAGGCGTCTGCGATCAACTTGTGCCTGTGCCGTATTATGTTTAGCCCGTGGCATCCCCGCACAGTCCCGGATACATTATCCAATTTCCGAAACCTAAAATCCCGCCTCCAAATAAATAAAAGACTGTAAAAACGCTGAAGGGAAAACCTAAACCCCAAACCCACATATGGCCAACCCAACTCAGAACACCCCCCCCCCCCCCCCGAAAGCCCTCGAATGATGCCCTGGGGCGTTTTGATGTGCTCTCACTTTGAATGAAACCTTACCTAAGCAAGTAGCTATACGCACTAGTAGGGTTTGTCACAACACGCCTTCGTCTTTATTAGTATTCCTGCATGCACGCTTTTCTTCCTTTTTTTTTGGTTTTTGCCCTCGAGCTCCCGTTTTTTGGTACCCCCAGGATAAAAAGACGTTCGACCAAAAGGAAGACAAACAAATCCGAAATGAGTGGCACCTCTTAGTCTCCTAGAGTACAAAAGAAAATTACTTTCCAGTACTGTTACCCTGATCGGGACGAGGCGAGAGCAGCGGCAAAATTAATGATCCAATTAACCAATAACTGGAATAATTACCACGGCAATCAAAACACGTTTCTGCCTAAACCTGACTGTGGGTGTACGTGTTTAATCGCCCGAAAAAAACAGAGAATTTTGGGTAATGAATTTCATCCTGTGGCAGCGAAGCTATAACTGAGAGAGCCTGTATGTGGATTGGCATATTTCTTTTTATTCATCAACATTTTCGAGTTTTTACAGTGGTAAAACTTTTTTTCTGATGGAGGGAAAATGCGTATAGTATTTTGTGTGCGTGTGGTGTGTACACCGATTTGTGGGGTGATTTTTTTCAAAAGGAGAATACGCGTTGTGACTGCTGGATATACCAACTTTTGAAGACAAGAACTTCAAAAATAATTGTGTTTTTCCTGTGAATTAAAAATATCCAATAACAAACGTTATACCTTGCTTGACCTTGGTTTTTGCTCATTTAATTTGTTTTGCCTTGTTGTTTGATGAGCTTGTTTTAATAGATTTTTTAGCACCCTTCTTTAGGCCTATGGTATTTTTTTACAATAAAACTAACATTTCATTTGTTGGTATGATTGCTTGACCTGAAATTTTGCGATTTGTTAACTTCTAGTAAAACCTCACAACCCAACAAATACGCACAAATATAGGCATTTTGATTTCCTCCATTTATTCCACTTTTGGTGACCCCCAAACCGGACAAAATATTTCTCTGCACTGTGAGGCTAAATTGGTATAACGGATGGGGAGTCTTTCTGGATTAATTATAATAACAATAAATACAATTTATATAGCGCTTAATAATTCTAAGCGCTGAGAAAAGAAATATTTCAATGAAAAACAAAACAAAACAAAACTTACTACAAACTTACGAAACAAAACAGAAAATACGTTAACTATGATAGGATTGAGTGTATAGATGTGTCTTTAACATTGATTTGAAAGAGTCTATGGTAGGGGCATCTCTGATGTTGAGAGGTAAATTGTTCCAGAGAGTTGGTGCTACTGAGAAAAAAGCACGATCGCCGTATCTTGTCATGGTGCGGGTACTTGGGCATAGCTGGAGATGAGAAGTTGATGCAGAACGTAATCGTCTTGTAGATGAGGATGTTGAGCGGAGGGATACAAGATCTTGAAGGTAAGTTGGGGCAAGTTCGTGTGTGATCTTATAGACAAGCAGGAGAACCTTGAATCAGATGCGTTGGTAGATCTGGAGCCAGTGAAGCGACTGTAGAACAGGGTTTATATGCTCAGTCCTTTTGGTGCGGGTGACGAGCCTAGCTGCAGTATTCTGAATTCGTTGTAGAGGTGCTATATGAGAGTTGGGGAGACCGGCGAGTAAACTGTTACAATAATCGAGATGGGAAGAAACAAAGTCGTGTACAAGACGTTCAGTAGCGGATTTGTCGAGGAATTTTCGGATCTTTCCAATTTTGCTAATTCCCCATGAAGCAGATCTATACATGTATTGCGGATGTGTTGTTGGAGTGTGAAATTGCTGTCTAATGATGGAATAAAACAATATCAAGATATCTGGAGCTAGAACTATTAATTTTGGCTTTGTGTGGTGGAGGTGTGCTTGTCCTATTTTGTGTGGGCTACACTGTATAGCCTCAGTCACGTAAGCTTATGTCCACACGAGCCCAACCCAAATGCTTCGTGACTATCTATAATCATGGCAATACTGCAGTATACTTCTGGAACGAGTTTTAAGCGTAAGGTCTCTGATGCCAGAGTCATTCACCGATACAAAAAGTAACACCTTTCGACAGAACCTTCTGAAGGTTTTAATGAACCTTGTTGATTGTCACAGCCGTGTTCGCACTGGATAAACATTTTGGGTAACTTTACCATGACGCCGGGTAACATTCCGATGTGTTAATCTTCCCACCGTCCGCACTTGTATTTAATTGACGCGGGTAGAATTGCCGAGACCATGGGTAAACTAACCGTGAAAGGTCACTGGCTGATGTGACCTGTGGTCATTCGACCGGGTGATGGAAGATTTAACCGAGACGTCGCGTCCGCACTGGATTTTCTGGCTCGGTTAAACTGACCTGGTCAATCTTCCTGGGCACCTTTGGCTCGGTTAAACTACCCACGCGGCGTGGGTAAGTTACCTGTGAGGAAAGTTACCCAGGCTGTTCGCACTGGACTTGAAATTGGTTTGGTTAGTTTGCACAAAATTATTAAGTCCAATGCGAACAGTGCTTTTAACGTATATGCAGTAAGACAACCGCCCTTTTTGTGGTAGTCGCTGTGCTTGGGGAACGTTGTGGTTTCTCAGGAATTCATGGGGGTTCCAGTATGCGCAACTGAACTGAATAGCGCAATTGGCGCAATGATAAAAAACCTTTTAAAAAACAATGTGTATTGTTAAGGCCTGCCACTGCAAACAATTGAAATTATTCGTATGGAGTACATGGGTCTTCCTTCAAAATTCGTTCGAAAAAGTAAATAGGAATTTTGAAACAAAATTTAAATTTATATATGAATATATAAATCATAGCCATGTCATTTTCAGCATTTAATTTGCAGTTTTTGCCCATTCATTTTTGTTTTATCAGGAATTGTCCTTGGTTTTAATTCAGTCAGGTTGAAGGGCTTCATTTAAAACTGTTCCTTGCCCTGTGTTAAAACCATCGGTAGATCGGCTGCAAGTAGTCTCACCGTACTTCGTCTGTGTGCACTTGCGCCAATATTGCGTCGAGTCCGACAAAAAATTGTCATCGGCGATTGTAATTTCCACACGGTACCCTGACACTTCTTTAGACGAAACGGAGTAATTTATAGACGTCGAGGATTCAGGTCACGAAACCATCCTAGCTTGCTTGAACCCGTTCACAGACTACCCATTGCAAACGAAATTAGTTATGGACAAACTAAATTGGGGCAGTATTTCAAAAATAAATCACTGCCATCATCATTGAAAATTAATATTTAAAAATCACCTGTTCCCAATAATCACACTACACCGAACTAAAATTGCTGTTTACCTTTGATAATAGTGGCTTTATTTTGTACTCTATACACCCTTGACTTTTATCCTTTTTTATCAACGTCACATCCTTTAATTTTGTTGACTGAAGCTTCTTTGGAAAATCAAATATAGTCCGAGTATCATACGTTGGTTAAGCCACCTCCGATACCAACGAGCGGCTAGATGCGCGCCACGCGGGTTCAGATTGTCTTCTGCGGATAACACCTATTTCCGGCCTCGCTCGACCGCTGCGAGTAGAGACCCTAAGAGATCGAGAAAGCTCCGTGTGAATGGAGAAATTGAACGGGTGCGGGTCGCAAACTATAGGTTCCATGCCATGATTGATAACCCTTTCCCCCCAGTATTTGTTTATGCCAAAGAGTAGACACAGCAGATCCTCCGATCCAATCCCCCTCCCTTCCTATTCTTTCACCTCCCCCTTTTTTCTCAGTTTACCCGAGGTACACGTATACCCCCGCGCCCCCAACCTCGGATCCGCGCCTGGTCTACTGAAACACAACAGTATTTCGTTACACTGAAGAAGTTTGAAGGAACTCGGGCGTCTCTGATGAATCTCAAAGCGATGATGTTCTCCCTCATAATGATCGAAGACTTCCACCTTTAGAGTTTACGAACACATCCACTTTTAGAGTTTACGAACACACTTAAAGCTTCTCAAGTGAATTGCCTTTGCTCCTTGATACCGAACAATTCCATAACAAGAATCTTTCGGAAAGGGTCAGCATGCGTTTTGTCATTCGTGCCATCAATGAAAAAGAGAAGACAAGACTTCACAATGTCAATTAAATTTACTTTATTTTCCACATAACAAGAGGCAAACCATACAAAAGCATAACCAAATTACAATAATGAGGGTGGGGGTCTCTAAAAAGCAAAGCTTGTCGAGTAGTGACCCTCCTTCATTGTCGAACTTGTAAAGTTTAAAACTGTAATTGTACGAGAATTATAATACTTTCACTGAGACAATATACGAACAGACGCCAAGCTACGGGGTAGTCTACAGTATTAAACGCCAGGGTTAAGAACCAATACGTGCACGATGACCTCAAACTACAACGAGAAATCCGATATTATCGGGATGACGAACGCCGACTTTAAGAGGGAATTCCAAGCGCTGTGGGAAAGAGATGGACACCATGAGTGAGGAAGAGCAGTGACTGATGGAGCCAGGGATGTAGTCGAGTCCATCACAAGTCCCTGCAAGTCCCTGCAAGTCCCTGCAAGTCCCTGCAAGTCCCTGCAAGTCCCTGCAAGTCCCTGCAAGTCCCTGCAAGTCCCTGCAAGTCCTTGCAAGTCCCTGCAAGTCCATCACAAGTCCATCACAAGTCCATCACAAGTCCATCACAAGTCCATCACAAGTCCTTCAGTTCCAATTCAAATCACAAGCTATTCAAAACAGCTTTGACAAAAGCATTCCTTTGTCATTGTTCATCCAGTTATTTGTGACTGCCTTTATGAAGGGACTTGTGACTGGCTTCACGAAAGGACTTGTGAAAGGACTTGCAGGGACTCGACTACAACCCTGGATGGAGCACACGACGGCGAAGATTACATGGACGGGCATGAGAAAGGGAGCACGGGTAAATTCCTGGACTAAGCAACCGAGCAAAGAGTTCCGAGGCAGGTATCACACCCAAGAAGGAGAACTCGGTTTGGGAACCTTTGAAAAGACACAAGTGTGTTCAGGAAGGGAGGGGTTCGGAAAATACAATCTCTGGAACAATGGCCGAGCTGCCCGTCAAAGACGCGACTAGACTCAAAGACCTGTTACAACCTTGCACGGATAAAGGGGCAAGACGATTTGGATTTACCATTGAGCGATGCGCTGAAAAAGAAGACGAAGCTTGCGATCTTCTTTCGTGAATGTCTGGGGTAGATTGCGACCACACATGGTGGACACAGCGAAGCTGCAAACCTAAATGACAAACTAAACCAAAGCAAAAACTCCGGAACTGTTATGTCAAAAAGTAAAGCCGATTCATGGACAAGTAAATCTTTTGATCGAGTAGAAATATCGACAAAAAATTGACATAGCCAAACTCTTCGAAGAACGTTTAACAAGCCACGCCAGTTGCGAATGCTGATTTCTCGCCAGCATCCGATTCGGCGAAGACGCAAAGCTAAAATCAGCCTTAAAGTAAGCAAACTAATGAAAATAAGAGCAGAAAACGCGTAACGATTATGGAAAACGGAGAAAATACCTAAACATGCTGGAAAGCAGAGAATGAAAGAAACTGATGACCAAGATCATTTTGATCAGACACTGAAATTGCGGCCTCTCTCGGCCTGTTGTCTTACTAATAAGCAGATCTATTTAGAAAGGGACACCACCCAGTCCGACGCCGAACCGTTATTCCCGATGCCCGAAGAAACCATAGAAGCACACCGTAAACGATACTGCCACGAAGAAGCACCGCATCGCTTGCTGAATGCGTCCATTGTTAGTTTCATGAGCGGTGGTCGTTCACGACACAAGTCTCCTCTTGATGCAGATTGTCATCACTCGGGAGGAAGATTAAACAAGCTGTAAGCAGCCACGAGACGACGGTTCAGTTTCCGGACCACGGGACCAGCCATGATGTCCAAAAAGTACTTGAGTGTCCAGAAGCGGTTGGCTTTGTGCACGAGACGACAGTCAGGCTGCCACGACTAGTAAGAAAAGCATCAAAGCAAACCCGACGATCAACGACGACGAGTCAAAACGAGGCTGTGGCGTCCCCGATCCCAAGGGGCGCAGCCAGGTCGGATCAAAATAGCCAAAAGCTGGTGGCAGGAATTAGAGTTACCCAAACCTTCTGTCCATGAGGATGATCTCCAACAACTCCAAGGATACACTACTGTAAATAGGCCAAAAATCCGTCCGCCGGACTCGCGAATACAAGATATACACTCAAATTCTTCTATTAGAGAGTTCCGAGAGTTCTAAGATTTTCATAATTAAAGAAATATCGCACTACACCTCTGGCCCGGACTTGTGGCTTCCAAATTCCGAATATTTTGGATGCAACTGGGTCTGAAAGTGGCGCTGCATGTTTAGCCATGTAGTGAAGGGTACCCATTTTCAAAATGGCTACTCTTCCAGTTTGGGAAACATCTTTCGTGTTATGGGTGTTCTTGTTTGGGTGAGAATATCTAAACAAATCAATGGTCAAACCTCCAAAAATTGAAAGGAAAATAAAAGACGACATGTTGATTATTATTTTTCTATAGAGCCTAAACACCGGTTAGAGTTCCGAGTATTTTGAAAAGACTTTTGAAGTATAGGCATTTGTGACAGGTGTCTATAGCAGCAGCAGGAGGTCAACCACCTGAAGGTCATCGAAGAGGATAGGCAGAAGAGGGCCATGTCAAAGGTCAAATTGTTTATATCGTTATTAGAGGAACAAAGACACAGAAAGTAAACAGACAGGATCGGAGGGGAGGAGGTGTAAAATGTCTTATGTTTGGTGCACCATCCAAGTACCCTGTGGTCCATCAAAGATGGCAAAATGCTGCCAACAAGGTGGCCAGGAATAAATACAAAAATAGTAGTATATAGACTATACAGTTACTGATAACGAATTATGGACATTGCCCAAAACTGTGTTGCTGAATAATATATTGTCTCTAATGATTAGGACCGCATGAAATAATTATTTCGGGGATTTTTTTTCTTCTCAAGAACTTAAGATTTAAAGCAGAAAGTTCAAAAGATGAAACGGAAGGGGACTTGCTTTTTAAAACAGCGTCTAAGGTGAACGAAACAGCGGACATTCTAAACAATAAGGCCAATTTTTAGTACGGGGCATCGGACCTCTTCTAAGTCCGCCAATGTCCAATCGCTATTGCAGTCCGTCTTCTAATATATATTCATTTATGTAAATTGTAGCCTACTTACTAGTGTTGGTAATATTTATACACGTTCTAACATTCCGTAAACTCGAACAAAGTGACAATAACGCACACATACGTCTCGTGAATTTGTAATCGATGTAATACCTATCGCAGACGAAACAATCTGAATTTGTTTTGTATAGGTACATGTACTTATAATATTGTTGTCCTTCGCTGTCTTTCATTTAAAAAGAATGTGTCTTTTAGTGGACCATGAAAATGTACTATGATAAACGAGATTGTTCCGTCAACCAATAACCGGTCTTTCCTTGTACAATTTTAATTTTAAGGGCACCCATAGTTAAAAAGGGTTCAATTAAGGCATTAAGAGTTAAGAGAATTCTTAGCTATTCATAATCGTTTGGAGCATCGGCTTTAACTTATTGTGGCTTTGTACAGCGCCCTCTACCCCCGATCGTTATATAAATTACGGCCAAAAGAGGGCGCGTGTCCTTTTGAATGCCTTCGTCGTTTCAACGTTTTCTAAACAGGCGCCCCATTGCCGTTTTGATGTCATTAGGAGGGCGCTGTTTGGTTTGGGTAAAATGGTAAATACCACAGACATAAATAACCTGTAGACGGACAGCGCCTATGGAAATCAGCGTCCAGGTACCGTAATTTCAAAAGCGCCTGACTAAGTATGAAATCGTGGGCGGAAGTGGTTGACAAAATGTGCACGACTCTATGGAAAACTTTGGGAGGACGGATACAAATCGGTAATTTCGGTTGAAAACGCAGCTGATGTCGACTACAAATACTTTCATCTGTTAACTATATAAATGCTGCATTAATATAGTTATGAATTTGTATTTTGTTGTCAAAAAAGAATGAGTTCTAACAGAAATTAAACAATTGCCCACGATTTGTGGCTTTCATGAAATTTCACTCTGGCGCCCCCTGCTGTCTGTATTATGTTATTTATGTCTGTGGTAAATACCAATACAAAATACTTGACCCAAATCTAACAGCGCCCTTCTATTATATCAGCCATACCTAAAAAAAAAGCTACTCGTGGTTTCAACAGTTGTCGGGGAGGGAGGGGGGGGGGGGGTGTTATTATATAAGAGTACATTTTGCAATAAAAACCTCTAAGAAAAAAAAGAGGAAATTGTTTATTCATACACGCTGGTTATCAATAGCTTTTTTCCTCAAGAAAACATGGAGAGAACCAGTGACGTGAAAAAAAGTGATGGCAGTAGTCGGTCGGCGGGAAAGACAGTAAACTCTGGTATGCCTAATGGTATTTCTCTTGTTTGACTAACGTTATAAATTGTCTTACCTATATGCGCGGGAGAACAACACCGATACCCTTCTCATTCATGTCGCAAATGTAAAAAAAGCGGTTGCCATCTTTTTAACAATAGTTCTGCATTTGCGCAATCGCGTTGGTGAGCAGAGACTGACTAATGGTCAAATTATAATAGTTCGCGCCCGAGCTTGCTCATTGCTTAAACTATTTTAGCGCCCTCTATATATACCTCTTTTAATGTGTAATACATAATAAGAGTTACAGCACCCTTGTGATTTTATCGTCTGTGATCATGTGTAACCCGTAATTATAGATATAGACTGTCACCCGCACACGAGGACAACTATCGGATGTGACATGACTTTTAATGTGCATAGAGTCCAATCCAGGTAGCCCTGTTGTGTCGCTGCATTCTCTTTTCCTCAGCTGTTTGTTCCCGGGATTTCTCAGCTACAAGGACCCCTTTCTTGGTATGCGAGCGCCGTGTGGGTCTTTCCTTGGCTAAACTTTCAGGTGGTATGCTGGATGCTTGAAAATGTCGCTTCAAACAGCCCTTGGACTGTAGCCTTGGACAGCCTCTGTGACGAGCCCCGAGCGTAGAAGATCGCTTTCGGTGGACGAATGTCATCCATACGAACCTGGGGCCAATTTCATAGAGCTGCTAAGCACACAAATTTGCTTAGCATGACAATTTGTCCTTGGCAAAACTCGGTTACAAACCAAATTTTCACCTGATCTTAATTGTTCTGGATTGATAATCAGCTGTTTTTTTGCTTAGCATAAAAAACACGTATAACTTTGGCTGGTAACCTATTTTTAATGAGCAAGACTTTTTGTGCTAAGCAATTTTTTTTGCTTAGCAGCTCTATGAAATTGGCCCAAGGTGCCCACTTCGTCATAGCTGTCTTACGGGCATCATTGAGTCAATTCTGACCATACCAGCTCTAGCTGCACAGGACTCCAGCGTTCATAATGTGGTCTGAGCTGAGAAGATGTGTTGAGGAAAACATGGAGGTGACGAGGCTGAATTTGGTTAAGTTTCCGGATATGACGTTGATATAGTGTGTATGATTCTGCTATAAAGTAAAGTAAAGACTTGGTAGTACTATACATGGTGCAATTGATGATCTTAAATTCCTGCTGGGACCGTACTCGTATCATCTCACGTACTAGACTGTCATATGATGTTTCTGCAGCAGACATCTGTGTGTTTCAGGCTATTGTCGTTCGAAACTTGTACTTCCAAGGTATAGGTAAATTGTACGTGCAGCACTGCCTTCATATACTAATCGCAATAGATGGTTGGACGTACACCGAGTGTGAGTGGCGGTTGAGAGAGGACCTCGGTTTTCTTTTCATTTATAGTGAGACCAAAAGGAGAGGGTGTTCTGGCGAATCTGTCAGTCTGTAGTTCATCTTCTAAGTGAGCCAGAAGAGCAGCGTCATCTGCAAAAAAGTAGTCCCTGTAGGCGGATGTGGTGAGTTTTTGTGCTGCGCCTCAGGTTATACAGACTACCATCGAAGCGTGGTCTTCCAAAGACGCCACCAGTTGTATCCAGGGGGTTACTTCAAGCACTGCTGCCAAGAACATTATTGTGAAAAGCGCAGGTAATAATACGCAGCCTTGCTTGACACCATGATTAATGTCAACAGTGTCCAATGAGGACCCAGCGACAGAGGCCTGGCCGTTCATACCGTACCACAATGAAACTTTTTGATCAGGGTATAATGAGCTTTTCTGGACAGCCGTACCTCACTAGAACTCGCCACAGCATAGTACAGCTACTGAATCGATTGCCTTGGAAGATTATTTGTATAGAGTGGCATGTTTTGCTCTGTAGCCTTCTCCTGGAGTTGACGTATAGGGTAAATACCATGTCAATGGTGCTTCGGCCAGCTCTGAAGCCACGCTGATTTCCTCTGCAACATGCTGCAGTCGCATCAGAATGAGTTTCCCAGCAATGGACAACGGGGAGATACCTCAGTAACTTCCGCAGTCATGTCTATCTCCCAGCAGAGAAGTTACAAACTGTGAAGGGTGGATTGGAGGAGTGTTCCACTGCTTGTATATCTAAGTAGGGAGACCATTCAGTTTGCAGAGTGGTCTATTGTATTCGTTACCTCTGCAATTATGCGATCATGTTTGTCTGGGCGCTGTGGTATCAGATCTAGAAGATCTCCCGAGTGTCAGATGACTGTTCAAGTGAACCTGAAAGTGTTCAGGCCAAGGGTCGAACATTTTCTAAGTTCCCAGTGATGAGAGTGCACCCGTCACCGGGGGAATAGGACAGTAAGTTGATCTAACTGGGCCAACAAACTTACTTTGCGATGTATAGAATACAGCGATGTATAGAAACCTATCGAGATATGGGCATCTGCATTTTCGTTGCTCTTCCCATGTATTCCGGTTACATGAGAATAGAACCTTTTGCTTGGAAAAATACTTCCAATGAAAAATACCCAAAGGGCAACGCGGTTCGCGGGTCACTCGCAAACGGGGTTTCAAATTGAATAGGCCTACGTATTATTCAGATGTCGAATTTCAAATTGTTCTGGTCTACCATACCGTGGAAAATCTGTCCTGTATAGACTTGGATGAAGTCTAACGAGGAGTACGATAAATTATTGAGGGCTATATTTAGTCAAGCAGGCAGAGCGCACGAGTGCACGCGCGCACAGAATCACATACCAATAATGCACAACAAGAAAAGCTTTCGTCATGCGCTTGGCATTTTGCCAATAATTCAATTTGAAAGGTTAGCCGTCCACCAAGCCGTGAACACTTGAAAAAGGCTGCGGATTGTGGGATCTACATACGAATTGCTGCACCGATATAACGTTTTTGTGCGAGTTAGTAATACTTCACGGGTCGCGGTTTTGGTGTATAGAGTTGCTTATGGTGTCCTGGGGAAAATTGAATGGAGATTACTGACCCTAAAACAGTCACGGCAATTGTATTTACGATACAACAGTTAACCGGAAGGCAAATGAAACATTACATGGATTCATACTGATTATTGATGAATTGCTGTTTGTCATTTTCTCACGCCCCATTTTTGCATTGCAAGGCGCACGATATTTCATCAGACATCACAAAAAGTCTGGCGAAGATAGTTGCCATGCTCAGACCAACTTTGTACATCATGTGATGCTTCGATTTAATTCTTAACGAAAAAACGTATCATATATTGGTCCTGGCAAGCCTGCTAGCTTAAATAAAACACAACTTCAAGCCTAAAAGGTATGTCAAACCACCATTTAAAATTTTGTTTAAACCAAACAACTACTGCCGACTGCCATCACTAACACAGCACGTTGCAATACAAAACGTACCTCATAACCCATGCATTGACGGTTAGGGACACACACAGAAGTAGATAAACTAGCCGCAGAGTCTCTAAAAACTGCCTTGCCAAAATAAAAAGGGTCAAGGTATTTTTTTTTGAGCAAACAAAGTTATCTACAAGGCCAGGGTATGCACGAGCCAGTGACGCCACGGGCCTCACTACCTGGCTTATCGCAATAATCTTTTTTCTTTCTTCTATTTCTTTCTTTCTTTCTTTCCTTTTCAAAATTCTTTTTTGGTCCGGGGCCCAAACTATTCAGACAATAAACTTCCGCACGTGCAAGCCCTTTGTATGATCGGTAAGTGAGGTCACCTAGGTGGAGCGCTGTGATTGGTCGGTAGAGTTTCACGCACACGCGACCGATTGTGATTAAATCAATAAGGGGCGGAGCTTAATCAGTCACCGCTCACCTGTACGCGAGTAAAACCTGAACCAAAAAATTGACAAAAGATTTTTCAATTTCAGATTGTATTCGAATTTTTAAAGAAATTCGCCCAACTCTCTACTTTGGAAAAAGCCAACGAATATTTTGAAAGTTTTGTTAAATATAAAAGTTTCCTCGACAAATATTAACACTTTTTATACTCGAGATGTTTGTGCGGTTTATTTTTGTGTAGCGGGTGTTTAAGCAATCTCAGTATGTCATGAATCTTGACTGTATAGTTTGCAATTGAGTTATTTCGAGAGCAAAGGGATACGGAGTTCTGTTGTCTCCGTTAGTTGGAGTTGTTGGAAAGTTGGGAGGGATTAGGCTCCATGAGGAAAAACCAAGGGGAAAATAGAGACCAGGCAACAAAATAGATGTACATGGAAGTCTAGCCTCGTGTGTGCTGTGGATAATTAAGTATACATACCGCTGGGTTTGCGGTGGATAAATGCACTATTAAATGTGGAACCCCAAAATGTAAAGAGTATATCTCAAGCAATAATGGCTCCTATTGTCCCCGAGATTGGATGAAATTCTTCAGCCCACGCGACCAGGGTTACATGGGTGAATACGAGCGCTTCAGGGTACCCTTACCTTTCCACGATGTGGTGTTCTTAGTGGTTGTTCAATCGCCGGTGATATTCTGGTGCCCCCTCGTGAGTGACACTTTTGGGGAACTTTGGCGGTCACCGAATTTAGATAAACATCCTTTTGTGATCGGGCCAGGAGTAATCCCCCTTGGCCCATTCCCTATTCATATGCAAATGAACTCACGCGACAGGACGCGACAAGACTTTAATGAGCTTCGGGTTCTATTCAGGCCCGCACGAGCGGTATCGTAGAGGGGGTGCAGGGTTTTTCAATGAAGGGGTGCAAGTGGGTGGGACTAATAATTTTGGTAGGGAGCGACATCAAACTATATAGGCACAGAGTTACCCTCCATGGGCCAAACTGATTCCCCGTATACCCGTTAGTGGATCAGACTCGGCCTCATCAACTTTTTTTCCAACTTTATCTGATTTTGTTTTCTGAAACTTGATAAGTTTTCTAAAAAATCCAAAAACATTTGGACTCCCAAAACAAAAATGAACAGCATGGAAAACTCGCAGAAAATTCTTCAGCAGGCGGTACAGCAGCTGGTTAGCGAAGTTAACTCGACGCTCCCCAAGCGCGTCACAAAGAGGCGGTTAGACCGGTCGGACCCGTCCCAGCCCGAGCTCGTGCGGTGCAAGAGGCGGATTCACTTCAACTATTTGCAGCAGACCCCACCGGTGGCCGTGGCCCGTCGCAACGAGAGGGAGAGGAACAGAGTCAAGCTGGTTAACCTGGGATTCGCCAGCCTCCGCCAGCAGCTGCCCAACGGCGAGGCCAATAAGAAGATGAGCAAAGTAGAGACGCTCCGCTCGGCCGTGGACTATATCAAGCAGCTGCAGGATCTCTTGGACGAGACCGACGCAGTCAACGCCGTGTTTAACGGCTCGCTCTCGCCGACCTGCTCGCTGACGAGCAGCTCACCGTCGCCCAGCTACTCCCCGCAATCCTCGCTAAGCGAGGTGCTCACGCCGGAGGAGGAAGAACTCGTCAATTTTACGGACTGGTTTACGACGGCTTGATCTAAGCTTGCTCAATAATGTACTGCTGTAAATCTCTATAAAGGTAAGTTATCATTATTATGTATAGATTTCATGCAAGATTATACCTTTTTTTAATACAACTATAAACAATAGAAACAAAATGTAAGCAAGTAAGAATTATTTGGTTCCCTTCAATTATCAAATTATTCATACAGTTAAATCAGTTTGTTGGTCCTATTTACGGCATATTTACTGTAACGCGACATAAATTCGATAATCGGTTTTATCTAAGGTTCGTAAAAACATTTGATTTCTTCCTTCGAATGAAGCGCTCATTAATGCTTCTCTCTCTTCAGCAAACAGCTCAATGGAACCTAATTAAGTTTGCTCTCACATTGCGCAACAATGTGTATGCATTAACGATTTAAAAAGTCTTTGCGTAATGGTTATTTGCACGACGTCTTCACCGCCGGTTTAATGTGACGATGTAGTAAAGCCGTTGTAATCCGGACCGAATTCCTGTCCAAACCCCGCTGCGTGACGCGACGCTGCAACTCGTAAAAACAAACGGCACGCGAGTGCAAATTTAATACCCAAACAAGCGATTCCCGTGACTGTCTTATTCGCGTGGTCGTATTTACAGCAGCGGTTAACACCCCTTAATTAAACGGGTAGAGCTCCGCGTGCCTACATTGTAGCGGGCAGTTATTAAAATTAAATAAAATTCATACCTTTTTCGACTGGCCTCTGGCGCACCGCGTGCGGGTGGTTGCCACGACGGGTCATAACAACTCATTTTACGGGCTGAACTTGGGGCCGTTCCCCACGGAAACGGTACTCGAAGCTTGTAAAAAGTTTACCACTTGCAGTTTTACGAATGAATATACAAAAACTTGGTAATTTGAAACGTTTTTTCTTGAATATGTAAATGGAAGATTGCAGTTTTATCTGTAGATGTAATACACGTACGACAACAGTTCGCCAGTGAATTTGAAAGTTCTCGCCGTTTTTTTATATCCATTTGTTGAAATAATTTGATTGCTTTTACTTTTTTTCACTTTTTTTTCGTATAGAGGGTCTATACTTTGATTCAAACTTTGTTCTGAAACTACCACGTTGATTGAAAGTATTTTAGAATTGATTTTAATCCATCACTTTGAATTCGGTCTGCATGCTATGCAAACGACTGTACTCATTATTCCAACACGGCTCCCATAGTGAGATATTTTTCGAATGTAGAAAAGTTGAAATACAAAAATGCGTTTGATCAGAGATGCTTTGGTTTGAAACAAACAAACAGTAATTTGAATATGAGACAATTTAGTTTATTGGTCCCACATCAATGTGTTTTTTATATATACAGTAATTCTAAATGCTGTCGTAAACCGCATCACTTTTTGTTTTTTACAACACTTGTTTGTGATAATGTTGAAAGTTTTAGTTTATGAGCATGAATTTATTGGATGTGGAATATGAATATATGCCGAATTGGTGCATGTGTCTTTGTTCCCGACTACGTCTATTTTTGGACATTGAGTTTCAACTCGAAAAGCACGGCTCTTGGCCGCCAATTTCTGCCATTCAAGTTTTCCATTGACTCTAACCCTAACCCAGACATGTTTTTTTTCTTTGACTTTCTGCAGGAGAGGGCGTGGCCGGCTGGAGATGTGGCCAATGAGATCCCTCGATGTGTCTCCGACAGGCGCGCCGGTCTGCCAATCAAAAGGGCGGACCGGGTAAGAGGGGGCGACCGACGAGGACACACGCCAACCAACTCCTAAAAAACCCAAGAACCTAATCCTTGCGCCGTACGGGAAACGGCCGCTGCGAACAAAGAAAATCCAGCGGGAGCGCGTGGAGTTAACCACGGGGCCAGCCCGGTGCAGTGCACCGCTCATGAGCGTGCTGGTGTGAACGGGCAGGCACGGCGGACGGAGCTACAGACATTGGCATGTATTCAGCGGACCACTTCTTCCAGAATAAAACATGGCTATTTTAAAGGGTTTAAGTTATTTCTTCCGAAGGAACCTCTTTAGCATTGTATTCTTCAGCTCCTTCCCGACCGCCTCTTGTTGCTGCCAAAATTCTATTTAATTATAATGTTTCAAGAATATAGAATTTTCAAAATCAACTTGGACTGAAACTTTTGAACAAACTTTCTTACTTCACATGTAATTTAGCATTGTTTTGGGGAGTTTACTTATACGGTTCAAATTCCACATAATCTCAAATTGTTAAACCAAACGTCTGCTCGGTTATTTAAATATATTTCTTGTAAAAAAAAATGGGATAATTTATAAAGTGCCTGTTATTTAAGGCGTTCGTTTTGTGCCTTAAAATATCTGTAAATATAAACAAATGTATAAATATTATTTTGTACGGAAAGAAAGTGCTTCATACTCGCAACAGAAAAGTCATAATTGTATGGTTTTATTTGTATTGCAGATTTAGGGGAAAAAGACTGTGATTTGACTTGTTCTTAGAAATTCATGATCGCATGAGCCGCTGTATCAGCATTTTAGCAGGTTAGTTAAATCATACAAAGCATTTGCAGTTTTGTTTACCTAAAAAATTGCTACGTGAAATATTTTTCTACGTTACATAATATATTCATAATTTTGTCAGTAGGAAGTCACGAGAGTAAAGCCAGTTCGGGTTTCCAACTGCGCATGTGCACATGAAGATTTGACGAAATTTTGTTTCCGAGATAAACATTCTATTGTATGTGAAAGTGTTTTGGGGCGTTTTGTGTCTCCAAACATTTTGTTCGAACAAATGGAAACATCGTCATTTTCGATTGCACGAAACGAATACACAGAATACAGATTCGGTTACCACGTCCCCCATAGCCTTGCGTGCGTTTAAATCTGCCGTGTTTTTCCCACGAGAAAAATCGTCGAATCTTGTTGTGCACATGCGAAGTTGGTATACCCATGGATGAAGGAAAACTTACTGGCTTATTAACAAAATTCATTTCTTTGATTTGAAGCATTTGTATTCAAACTGCCGATTCTACAATTATGGAGCTTCGAGTTCGTTGTTTTTTTATTGTTTACACTTTTGTCAAACAAAATCATAAAATTAGAAAGAGATGATTTTTACTTAAACTTGGTAACAAAAAAAGCAACTCTTTCGAAGTTGGTGCTTTACCATTTAGTGTGCTACCCTAAATTTGTAATATATGCTGCTGTTTATATTTAGTATGTGCATTGACAATTATATTGAACTGTATTTATGCTTGTTGACATTCTTAAAGGGATCGTATACGTTTGGTAATTACTCCAAAAATTTATGACAATAACAATTTACTTGATAAGAAGTACAGCAGCTTTGGATAGTATAATGCATTTTTAGAAACGTTTCACTTCGAAGTACTGCGGTTATAGAAAAAGATATCACTTGTTATCCCCAAAAATTTGAATCTGAGAAGCGTTACTGCATTGACGTTTCTCAGATTGTGTATTCCAATGCAGATTATTCTTCCTGCGTGGACATAACCGCTCCAGATTTTTGGCAATATCTCAAAATCGCTACCAGCTTTTGAAATGAAATTTCTACAGGTTAGTTTTATGGTATATATCTATAATTATATAGGTTTGAAACAATCAATGGGTTCCAATTACCAAACGTATACGATCCCTTTAACCATTCAAATTGCGAGTTTAGAGTGTACATTTGAGATAAATATTGTGTCAATAACTTTACTTTAAAAGACGCTGTCGTCGTTTTCGACAATGTATATTCGTGTAAGAATGTATAATATACAATAAGTCATTCTCGAAAAATGTTTTTTCTTTCTCTGTTCATTTATACTTTTCTTCGTTTTGAGTTTAGCTTTGTCATATTCTGACAAAGCTAAATTCAAAACGAAGAAAGGTATGAATGAAAAGAGAAAGAAAAACATTTTTTTCGAGAATGACTTATTGCGAAACCATGAAGTGTCCATTGTGAATTACACAATGTTACACTGATTAGTCACGAAGGAAGACTAGTGCGCCATGCGATCAAAACATTATGTTGTGTTTGCGTTGTTAACGCGATTGACGAATTTGAAAAAAACTGAAAGTTTATTTTTATACCCGTGTCTGACTAGACTAGCCTGGCTGGTCGAGTCGATGCCTTTTTTTGCTACCTATCCATTGTACATTTTTGTTTACGGAAGAATTGTTCGGCCTGAGAAAGGTCGTGTAAATATAATTTTTGTTTTCTATACGATGGTTTCTAAGAGAGTTTTAATAATAACAAGAGAATAAATAGCAAGTTTACGTACACTCACTGTGGGATTTTTTTGTTATATTATTGTTCTTTCTCCCTGCCCCCCCCCCCCCCCCCCCATTAGCTAGTTGACAATGAGGCTAGGGTGTAGGTGGTTTCGAGAAACAGCTTTAGTTAAGTTGATCAGATGTAATCAACCAAATGTCCTAAAATTCCGTGTTGATTTCACAGAAACAGAATAATGGATCGGACTGGAATTAATGATGCAAGGGGATTTCGGAGATTGTGTCTTTTTAAAACTTTTTGGTTTTACTATTTTCGCAAATAATATACAAACTTGTAATGGATATTAATGTGGTATATGATAAGCGTATATGTGTTTTTCATACAATGCTCAAATGTTCAATTGTTTTTCTCTCTAAAATAGATCCCAGACAAGCTCTTGATTGCCATTCAACTTTGTGTAGGATTTTCCTCATAGCCCATCTAGGTCACTTGCCATAAAAGGAACAAACGGGTGAAGACAAAATATATCCCAGATTTACAAACCCTGTACAGACATTGTTGTGGCGCCCCCAACTTCAGCCCTGTGCGTTCAAAAAACAATTCCCAACATTATGAACGTTGAACGACTTTATAGAAAATGACCGTGTTACAATGGGCCTTTAGCAGAAATGATTTGTGTACACGTTATACATAGCGGATTTGTTGTACATTTTACATGCTAATTAAAACGTTTCTGTGCTAAGCAAATGTTGGCACACGCGTAGAACTAGTTCACAATACAGTTTGAAAGAACTAGTATTGACACTAGTACTAACAGACTGCCACGAGTTATAGGTTAAACTTTGATTTAGTCTTTCAAAATGTAGCTTAGCAGCAAACAGACGATTTGTGTTTGATAAGCTTAAGTTGACGGGACCATTTTTGTGACATCAATGGAAATACATGGCCAATTAGATACATATTTTTGATGACGGGCAGAGTATACTTTCAAAAAAACTCCGGTTCTTTTCAGAACCACACAACTCACACTAGATAATTACACCACATGGTGCTACCACAAACAACCACAACTGTAATATCTTATTGCCTTTTTAAAAACCTTCAAATCTCATCTAGATACAGACTATATCGCGAGAGATTCAGTAATCGTACTTTGGCTACCAAGCCAGTAACTCAAAAGATAACCTTCGAATTTTCACGTTTGACCTTTCGAAAAAACAAATCTATTTGACTACAAAAACTCGGAAATAAATCTCTTTTTTTCTCTATTTATATGACGTTTCAACTCTTAGTAATAGTTATTTGCCAATACAAACAAAAATTGGCCTACAAAAATAACTAAAAATCTATAAAAAATGTAATAGAGACCTTTAAAACTTAGAGAAGTAGTTTTGTCAAAAAGTCCGGTGGAGCGTAAAAAGAGACGCGATGACTCGTCCGGCGGTAGTGCAGCGAGCCGTGTTTAGGCTTTTTCGCAAGGCCACACGCCGCCTTTGTCTGGCGATCCATGCATATGTTTAACGCTCAACGCCCGGGTAGAGGGGCTTGCGTGTACGCCATGGTTCTACCTTGTACCGGTTTATTGTTGCTTTCTGAGACACATATCCGGGGACGTGCGGATCAGCGATATGTAACAGGTCGTCTGAGGGTCAATCAGCGATCAATTATAGATCCAAAAAGGAGTGGACACACTTGGAGTAACTCTAATTTGAAAATTATCGATTATAAATATTACAGTCGCGATTTTATTGTTAATCCCCATAGACCTACATGAACAAGTTAATTGCGACTCAAAGTAGACATACATGTACATTTAGCCGCTTCCTGATTAACTTGTATACATTGTATTTTAGTTTACACCAGTAATCATTAAGCACTTTGTAGCAGTTTAATTGATTTGTATGCCCCTGTTGAATAATAATATACTGGACACCAGATTCAAGATGAGAGAATCGGTGAACCTTTCGAATTTGATTATAGGTCTATATGCCTATGTACAAATGCATTTGAGTAGTGGATACTGCCGCTTATTTCTTCAGATAAAGTTACAGGTATTATAACAAAACTGGTTACTGTTCTTCGAGCACGGTTGTTTTACATGTACATGTAGATACGTATGTAGGCCTACAAGGTGCGAAACAAAACGAAATTCGAATCCGAACCGTTAGTTTAACTTCATGTACACATTGCCCAGCAAGTTATCAGTCGCATTGGTGATGATTAGTTTGTGTGCGGACAATGATTACCAATTTTCGTTCATTTCCCAATCTTTTAAGCTAAAATACCAAATTAAATACACATCAGGGAAGCATAATCGATTTTTTTTCTTCTCTCGTGCGCGTTTCGCGGCGGTCCCTGTGGCTTGCAAACAGGGGGCGTTCACCCAACTCCGGAAATGCCCTGTTGTTCGCGTGGTCCAATCGGTGTTATTTCCAACCGCTCGTGTGTGCAGTTACTACAGAGAACATTGAGTACCTGCGATTGGCCCGTGTGTGGCATATCGGCGCGTGAGTTCGCGTGCCAGCCTTACTTATATAGGTGCACTCAGGTGGGGTCCCGCTTTGTCCTACTAATTCAATACTCGCGCTGGCAAATCTTTATTTTCGTATGCGTACGGGGAAGGGTTTCTATTCAAACGGAATCCATTGAATCCAAACTTTGAAATTCTTCATTCAGACTTAGCCCTGCGGTGCGGTGGTTGGGTATTTGTCTCTCTTTAAGATTGTTTAGCCTCGGTCCGTGACGCTTAGAGGCTTTTCTTTCTTTCTTTCGTTTTAAAAAAAAACCACCAAGGTACAAGTTTCTAATGGTTCAATCTCTAGCGTCAGAACCGGGGAAAAAAGTTCACAGAGGGATTTCATTTCTGTCAGTGGGTATATATCGGCAAATCTGTTATACTATTTATAGGGTTCCCTTGTGTATAAAGTGATTAAAATGTTGGCTTTAAGGGGGAATTCTAATCAGAAACTGATGAGGAAAAGCATAAATCATTCATTGACTGTTGATTTAAAGGAATCGTATACGTTTGGCAATTACTCCAAACAATAATGGCAATAAAAAATTACTTGGTACAGCAGCTTTGGATAGTATAATGCATTTTCAGAGACTTTTCACTTCGAAGTACTGCGGTTATGGAAAAATATATCACTTTTTTATCCCAAAAAAATTGAATCACTGAGAAGCGTTACTGGAGTGACGTTTCTCAGATTGTGTATTCCAATGCAGATTATTCTTTCTGCGTGGGGCCAATTTCATAAAACATGTAAGCATAAAAATGTGCTTAGCATGAAAATTCTTCTTTGGCAAAAACAGGGTTACAAACCACATTTTCAGATGATGTTTATTGTTTTTTACTGGTATTTAGCTGGTTTTTGCTTAGCATGAAGAGTACATAGGGTTTTGGCTGGTAAACTGTTTTACTGAGCAAGACATTTTTGTGCTAAGCAAATTTTGTTGCTTACATGTTTTATGAAATTGGCCCGTGGTCATAACCGCTCCAGACTTTTGGCAATATCTCAAAATCGCTACCACCTTTTGAAATGAAATGTTTACAGGTTAGTTTTATGGTATATATCTATAACTTATATAGGATTGAAACAAACAGTGGGTTCCAATTACCAAACGTATACGATCCCTTTAATTATTAATTCGCGGTGATACCTATGGGGTCGACATGATGCGCTGAGAACGTCACTGTAACAAAATCGGGAGGTTTTTATGTGACGATATCACCTACTCAAAATGTATCATATCGATATACTTATCCTACGATGTTGTTCGTAGCTGGTTGCTGTAAAGTTGGTGGCGTTCTTCATGTTTTTCTTTCTTAAATCGCAATTGTTGAAACCATTGTTGTTTTAGTGGCCTACATTTGATTTCAAACATGCTGAAGTGTTTAAATACTCGCTGCCTTTCGAAAATCCAACATGGCCATGCAGAAAACTGTTTTCCGCTTTAAACAATATTGACATCCTTTGTCGCAAATGGACAGTTTGTTATTAACATGTACGCTATTTGCTAGAGTGCTTGAATCAACCATCAACCTTAGTTAATATTTATATTCATAAAGATTTAGAATTGGTAAGCATAATACATGTCATTTAAAAAAAGTATGTTCCCCTGCTGAGGTATAGAAGCATTCAACGCTGCTTTCCTGGGCTATTTGTCATTCCACAAAACATGTCAAACATCATCACTCCAAGTATTGGTCACGCGAGTTGTGGGTTCCCAACACGAATCCAATGAGATCTTTCATATTAAGGACAAACATTATATGATGTAGGAAAACCACATTATATCCTGTTAATCTCTTCTTTTTTTTTAAATTGTTGCTGCAACATACAGCGAACATTTACTCAGTAAAACTGATGCAATTCATTGACAGTGTTGAGTAAACAGCCCCGAGGGCAATGTGTGAAAATGTTGCTCGATGAAACAAGATGGCGCTCGTTCGCAGGAACGTGCATGGTAACCGTTGACCTTTGAACTCTTTACACGGCGTTGCTATGGTGCACGACTACAATGTATATATACGATAACTAAAGAAGTGACATGTTATGGTATGGTAAACGAAATCTTCGTGTTTTCAAATTCATCGTTAATATATAATGTTTCTATAACCACAGTGTAGGTTAACAAAAAACAAAAACAAACAAACAAACAAAAAACACCCATACCAAATAATTCCTGTTTTTGGTATAACATTTTTCAAAATGATAGCAAATGGTGGCATCATGTAACGATAAAAGAAATAAGGTTACTAATTCTACAGCAGGAGAGATACGGACGTTTTTTTGGCAAGTTATGCTGAACTACTCGAACACAGATTAAGATGATTATTCCATAAAATTGGGACACAAAGTGGGAAATTTTTCTACATTTTTACTTACACGCCATCTATCGACTGCATTATTTAAATATTTAATCCTGATATTTGTCTTGGATGTTGAACATAGTTTCTCGATTCACTTGTTTTTCAGGTAAGAGTAACTATAATTTAAAAAAGTTTGTATGGGGTTCATTCTGTATATCATTGAACTATAATCTTGTGTGTTATTGTACTGTACTACACAGCAAAACTGTGTAGTGTGAAGCGTGGAAGTATATACTGAAATTGCGTCATGACATTTTTGGATATAATACTAGGGACGAAGTGTTCCAACTTGGTGGAATGACCCAGGAATATAGAAGGCCTAGGCCTTAAAGCAAGCAACCATAGTCAAAAACAGACAGATTACAAAAAACACACACACATATACATTAAAAACAAACATCAATATACTCTAGAGTCTTATTTTTGCAATCGTGTACAAACGAATTGAGTAATCTGCAAAATGTGTGGGTGCGAGGAGCGTAATTCTTCCAAATAGGCACTTGGGGAGACAATTTATCATAAGTTATTAGGTAATAAGGAGACAGTGGTACTTAGGGAGACATTTCAGTGTCTCCCTAAGTGTCTAGCTACCCTAAAACACGATATTTGGGGGGTTATTTTTGTCCTAGAACGACAGATTTTGGTCTAAATAGCATAAATCTCGAAGATCTTAGAGAAAAGGGTTAGGGTAAACAAGTTAGGACTGTTTTAAGTTTGTGTACATCTCTATGGGATTGTCTCCCCAAGTGCCTATTTGGAGGTATAATAATACAAACAACTACTTTTTACAGAGTAGAGAGAATTCAAGAGGCACATACATGTACATGTACATGTATATAGGGCGGCAGTCTGGATTTCACAGTGGGCCACACGTGCCTAAAGCTTGGTTGGGCCGACACGGCGCGGTGCACGTGGCCTCACCCATTAAACGGGGCGCACTTTTGAGGGTTTCACGGAGACCTTTTTTTCCTTCTTTTTTTTACCCTAAACTTTACTCAGCGATTACCCGGACTCTTTTATCAGTTCCAGGTCGCGTGGTTGGTTTGTTTGAACAGAGTAAAGGGACGCGCTGCCGAGGTTTTTATGTCAATACGCAGGAACTACTTTGATATCTCCAAAGCGTGCCTAACGCCATTTTTTTTGTTAAAGGGACGATCGCGTTTGCTTGTTTCCACTTCGTATTTATCTGAAGTTATGCTTATGGTGTGGAAGTGATCCGCGTTTGTGAAACTCTCAATTTCGTTTTTAATATTAATAATAATAATAAGTTTGTATAAGGCGTCTTACGTATAAACCTCAAGGCGATGTACATAAAAACAAGGTACCTACAAAACACATTAAGGCGCATTATCCCAAAAAACACACCAAAACACCAAAACACTAAAATACTAAATTGCAAAAAAGAAAAATAATTCATAATGTTATCACACATTTGTAAACGTGTGTACGTTTTTACCCGAATTCTTTTGAGTTGTACCAAATCGAAAGGTGAGAATAATCTGTGGATCAACCAACTCTACTTTTGTGTTTCTGGACATTTTTAAAGCAAGTAAGCAAGCTGAACATAAATCAGTGGACATAATTTGGTTCATCATGACTGTGAAGTATACTACGTCCGGACAAAACTTGCACATGTTCTTTTTGATTCAAGGTATGTTTATGGCAATTGTCCCAACAGTTTAGCTCCTTTAACAACTCGCAATCTCAAATTCGAATCGCGATTATGGGCCAAATGGAGCAAGGGCGGGAAAGGGGCCAAACTACACGTTGATTATGGTGAACAACACACGGCGGTCGACGGCCGACCAAGCATGGGTGTGGCAGGTCCTTGAATATCTGCGTCACCGCAATGTTTGTTCTGATCCCACAATGAGCATCCCGTGATATTACAAACGCCTGCTATGCACGCTAGTAATAAACGGCCCAGCATGTTGACTGATCCGTGTGCAATGACATTCAAATGAGTTGTTGTGCCGAACTTTAGATCCATTTATTCGCGTGCTGAGTTTTCCGTATAATAGTTCTTAGTCTCAAGCGAAAGGGTGCGCTCGCATGGTCCATGCCCAGTGCCAGCGAACACGCGCGATTCTGGGGGCAGATTCAGCACGGGGTAGTCTCATCACGTGACACAGGCTAGGACTAGAAGAGTCCATGGAGAAAGGTGCGTGAAGCCTCGTCAATTCCGAAGAGAAGTCGGATGGCTAAGCACAGAGGGTTTTTTTTAAACAAGAGAGAAAGTGGCCTCTGTGGGCTATTTTGATAGCCCAAAACAGCTACATAAAGGGTTAGAAAATTAAAATGAACAGACTAATACTGTGTTTTTTTTCAAAACAAACAGCGTTCTGGAAACTGTATGTCAAGATTTAGTATTCTGGTTGATTGTGCTGATTTTTATGTGATTTTTAAAATCAATTACCTTCTTGTTCATGTTATCATGCATACACAATAATATTACAAATGTATTTTAGTTTGGCCGCAAACGCAACAAAACCATGCCCAATGTATAAAACCATGTCTAATGTTAGGTTGCAAGTACGACCTGGCCCCTTATTCCGTGCATTCACATTTAGCTTGATTTTGTATTTAACGAAATATAGTCTAATATCCCTCAAGGCACCGATCCCGGGCTGCATTCACTCTCCACAACGGGTTAGTTTTGGCCACAATCCACGGCACTACAATGGGTCAGCTATAGGGATCACGAACAACTAGCACGGAGTGAACAGGTCCTGCGTACATGTATGCTGTGAGCCCGTCGCCTAGAGCTTTGTTACCCACCAACCGACCCACCGACTGAAGCAGAGCGCTTGGTCGCTCGCCTGGTAAACACCGTACAAACACGCACTTTGTACCCGAATGCTTATACCCGAAGGGAAGTGATCAACCAGGCAGATCTATTGGTACTTATTCCTTTCTTCATGTGCATAGCAAACGGCCGCCAACTTTTCTTTCTTTTTTCTTCTTTTACTTTAATCCTCTTATGTGATTATCACACCCATTATATACAGTCGTGCCTGGCAATATTGGACGTTAAAAATCGAGGGCAAAATATTCCGTTCACTGACCAAGCAGAAAATTATGCGATTTTAATAAGAGAACAAGTACTTGTTTGCGGATGGTTTGGTCTGGTGCGCGCTCCGCATCCGGTCTACATCGTCAGACCTCGGTTACCACAATAATTGCATCAACGGCACAACAGGGGCCAATTTGATTGCTTAGCATGAACATTCTTCCTTTGCAAAAAACAGGATTAATACAAGCCAAATTTGTAGGTATGTATATTTTTTGAGGCTAGTATTCAGCTGATTTTCGCTTGGCATGAAAAACAACAACAACAACACGGGGATTTGGCTTGTAACCTGATTTACTGAGCAAGATTTGTTTTGGTGCTAAGCAAATGTTTGTGCTTAGCAGCACTTAACATTGGTCTCTATTGTACACACATGCACATTAGAACATGTATATGTACAATTTTATTAGACTATTCATACACAGATCCCCACCTTCCAAACTCAAGAATACTCTCAATGTGTTTTGGACAATAATCAAATTTATAATAAATATCTTTCCCTCTTCCACTTGCTGTAATTAATCTTGGAGAGGTTGGTCGAGAGGAGGGTAAAGATGGGGGTCATCCGATGACTTCTTGGTGGTATTTGCACTGAAACATTACCCTTGAAGGTAGGTTAAAAACATGAAGATTACTAAATAAAAGTATTGTAAAATTGGAAAACCTATATTTTTTGTTTCAGTTAGAGATGAAGTTCTTATTATGCTTCAGAACTTAGACATCAACTCTGACGTGCAACACCGCGTCAGAAATTAACTCAATAACGGGCATTCTGAGTTAATGTTATCAATCACACATTGGTGCATGCGTGGTTAAGTTGCTGCTGCCCATTTGAACAATTAGTCAGTGTTTATTTTATAGCGGCCTATAATATAATTATAAGCTATT
Source organism: Crossaster papposus (assembly GCA_037893245.1). NCBI lineage: Eukaryota > Metazoa > Echinodermata > Asteroidea > Velatida > Solasteridae > Crossaster > Crossaster papposus. Next base: position 465,185 of record JBAIAA010000235.1, on the reverse strand, counting down.
TGTGACCTGTCATCACAAAATAAGCGTAAAGTCGGCAAAATCAAAATTTGAGATATGGGTATTTCTAAATTCTGGTTTGATACTCAATATTTGTTTTATTTTTTTTTTTTATTCTGGAGTCTTAATACAGAGATTATGAGAAAACGGGCATTTCTTGCGAGAAATTGTGAGAAAGGCATAGTCAAAATTGTCTCAAAAACTAATTTTGTTTTTATCTGATCGTCCTGAAAAATTGGGAATTGATTGTTGGGGATTTAGTCTTAAAAAAAAAAATATAATCTCAAAATCGACCACCCCTTCAAATTTTGACTTTGACTGGCCGTAGTGGGAAATCGCTCCGTGCGACTTTACGCTCATTTTGTGATGACAGGATATTTATTTCTCCGTGATGGTTGAAACGACAGAATACTTCCATCTAGTAGGCCTCGCCCGGCCGGCAGAGCAACTGAGAGCGTGACGCGTGCCTGGCTGATGTACTTGCATAGTGCCATATGTTTACAAACAAGTACAGGTAACGCCTTTGGCTTAGGAAATGGCCAACAAAAATAGGTTTTCCCCTTTATTAACGACATTGGAAGTCGGATTTACGATAATGATTGTTGTCTTTTTTATTTTTGATGACTAATGCGGCACTTCCCGAGTTTGACTTGCATGTACTGTGTGGCTATATCTGCTGCATGGTACATGTAGCATGATTAGACCCAAGCATGTATCTGTATCTGCACTTTGTGCATCATTTGTGTTGTTTAAAAGTGCAATAATTTATTTTTTTGTTTTATTTTTATTTTTATTTTTTTAAATGATTCAACCGGTTCAAACTCTTTACATGTTTGTATTCATTTTTAATCTATGTGTTTCTTAATCTATCTAATATTTCAAATTATTTAAAATAATTTATTTATGAAATGGTATAGTGATCAGTAATTCTTATAATTAGAGGGCTCCTTTGGAAAGCAGTTTGTTAACTGAAAAGGACTACCCTCTTTAAAGATTACAATAAATAAAATAGACTATTAAAACCCTAAAAAGAATTCCTGAGAAACCACAACATTTCGCAACCACAATGACCACAACAAAGGAGGGAATTCGGGGGGGGGGGGGGGGGTTCCACTGTCCTATATCTTGCTTCATATTTCAAAAACATTTGGAGCAAGATATGAGACGAATCGGGGGGGGAAATTGTGTTTGCGGAATGTTGTGGTTTTTTAGGAATTATTATTATTTTGTTTAGGGGGGAGGGGGGAGGTAACAATAGTCTAGAGAGTGTATAGGTATGGGGGACTAAAACCAAGGGGGTCTCTGTGATTCGTATCGTGTTGGGTATATAAACCAAAAAAAAGTGAATATTTTTTGGTCAAACAAAATTGAGACCATTTGTAACACGATCAAGCGGAATGAGTCGGATGTCGGGGAATTCCAAAAATGAACTGTGTTCTTCGTTGGTATTTTAACAAATTTACATAACTCGACAACAAAACATCGTATCAACATGGGGTTTTCAGTTTTTAAAACGTACAGATGCCCTCTTTGTAACTACATGAAAACTCTTTTTTTGTCCGGGGCCGACATCCGACTCATTCCGCTTGATCGTGTCACATTTTGTTCGGACCATGGTCGGACCTATACAATCATACACTGTGATTGGTTGATTTGTCGAGGAATGTGGGCTACTGGATCGGTCTATTGTTTGGTGTAGGGACGAGGAAAACTGTATACCATTAAGACGAGCGGACTTGGAGTAGATGCTCCTGGGGTTGGTAGACGGGTGGGATGGGGCGGGAGGGGGGGGGGGGGGGGGGGGGGGGGGGGGGGTCCAATTCGAGCGATTCACAATACCTAGAAGATGCCGTTGGAGGCGCAAATCCTGCTATACTCGCAGTGCATCATGGGGAAAAGTCGGCATCGGTTTGAAAAACGGTGTTTATTTTGCATGAACTCATCAGTTTTTACGTCTTTTTGGACGCGTACGATTAAAGTTCTAATTTGTTTCGGCAAATAACAATGTTTTAATCAACGACGCTTCCGGATACATTTATGTTTGTGTTGTACGTCGCGTAACAATGAAAAATCGATATTTCACTATAGTATGATATACGTAAGAAGTCGACCGTAAAGTTTAAAAGTGGCTCTTTTGAGTCAAACGCTTGGTGGCGCACTGCATTGTGAATCGCCCGAATTCGAGCAGTTTGGATGATGTTATCATGACAAACAGTGCATTCTCATTGTATCTGCTATCTCACTTTACAACTTACCACGACATTGTGAAGTTAACTTTTTTTAATTGAATGTATATAAAACCAAAAAATCAAACTTGGATGATAGAACAGTCAACGCAACACTTGTTTGTTGAGGACCATACTTGTTTTCTTTTTGTTTTAACCCTTTGCACTCAGCCCCGCGCTACATCTGACTTATAAGTCCCTTAAAAGCTCCTGGGGGTCCAAATATTCCCCCAAAATATAGCCCTATTTGTAAGCTTCCCAATGATACATAATTATATGGGATTTGTACACTGTAAATGATATTTGTGTATACAGACTAGCAACACGTACAAAATCTTCGAAAACAGGCCTGAGTTTAAAGGGTTAACCCAACCCGTATCTGTTGCGTATTTGATGTTGCTTAAATGAGATTTTGACCATTTGCATCATGGTACCACTGCACTACGGATTTCAATAATGCTTGGCCGTGCCTGTTCCGAAACAAAATGACCGATGCCGGACACCGAGTATTACATATTACCGAATCAAACTATTGTTTATGTTCTATACTTTTGTATTTCCAAAGGGTAAAATCCTCCATATTCAAGTGGAAAATCACTCAATATTCTGAAACTAGGCACTGGACATTTGGGCGAGTGAAAATTCATCACTCCGGTATAGGTCCAGATTTCACTAAACTTATAGAGTGATATTTTACATCGTCTAGTCCTTAGTTAGTTTCACTCTCTGGGGTTTAAAGAGTAATGCATGTAGCGCCTGTGCTGAAAGCATTAAAAACTCTCATTAAGGCCGGAGGCTCAAGCTTTGTCTATCGTTGTATTAATAGTGCGATGTATAGCGCTCTATGAATAATATGTACGGTGATTGTGGTAGAAGCAAGTTTTTACCTTGGGGCGTTGTATACAACAACCATTGCCTACACCGAAACTTTACAAATCAAGAAGGAGAAAAGAACTAAAAGTACAGGTAAAAAAAAAGGGGGAAATGGGTATAGGAGAAGAAAACAAACGAGATTGAAAAAAAAAAAAAAAAAAAAAAAAAGCTCAGCCCAGGGCATGGAAGCTTCAAAGAGTTCCGTCGCGTGCCACGATCATTGTTCGTGTGCCGTGCGTGTAGGGTAGACTCATTGAACACAAACCGGGGCTCTCGTTCTATGGCGACAGCAAGCTTTTTCCCTCAACGAGTTCTTTGTGGGACTTTGAAAAGAGAGGTACAGAAACGGCCCTGAGTAGGACAAAAGCGGTCCGCATAGTTGGCCGTCAATGGATTGAGTTATAGCATTGGTGGTGGTGGTGGTGGGGGGGGGGGGGGGGGGGGGGGGGGGATTATTCCTTTACTTGCTTCTTGTTTGAGAGTGTTTGGGTAATTTTCTTTAAGCCTCCCATAACGCTGCTATCTACATAGGGGGATATAGGGGAAGAGGGATAATTTCTGAAATGGGTATAATTAAGGAAGCTTTCTTATAACCCAAAGCTTGCTTTGAACAAAATACTACCAGTAGATTTTTTTGAAAGGAGTGAATTGATGGCACCAACAGGTTTCTGTGAGGTAGCATTAATAATATCATTGAATCTTTTTTTTTCCCTTCACATGATGAATTGACTGTTTGATTTTTTTTGTACGAGAATTCGTGAACAATGCGCGGTTGTCGCCGCTGCGGGAGCTGGCCCCGCCGGTAGCTTAACTAACTGCGGTAACTAACATGAATCGGCACTTTTGAAGAAAACAATAATAATAAAGAAAACAACTGATTGATTTGGACAAATCTCACAAGTATTGCAGCAGTGATTGTAATTTCAATCAAGACATTGCGAAAAGTATTTCAACTTCTGCATGTAGAAGTCTCATATAACATGTTATCTGAGATCACAACATTATGTAAAAGAGTAAAAAGATGCACTTTCAAAAAGAGTTTATCTTTAAAAAACAAACACTTCAAAAAGAGTAAATTACAGGATATCTAGCGCAGTCATTTTACTGGATGCCTACAATCATTATATACTTTCAAATAAGTAAGACATTTCGTAATAATTCGGTAGTAAATCTTGTCGATTTCTGCAAATGGTGTATCTCCTACCTTTAAAGTTTGCATATCCGGGATAACAACAATAATCGTGCTTCGATTTTTATGTCATCTGATATTTCTTGTCAGCTCAAATTTGCAAACGCAGTTAGTTTCGGTTTCCCGCGAAACCAAAGGGTAAGGTTGAAACCACGTACTAATCAATCGCTGAAATCTGTCACATCCGGGTTTACCGTCGTGCGACACTTGACTTTTTCGAGGTTTGAACAGGGGAATTCCCTTTAATGCCCACATGCACGCGCGGCTTGTAAACATCTTAGTGCCACATTAAAGGATCCACTATGTCCTTGGGCCAATTTCATAGAGCTGCTAAGCACAACAAATTTGCTTAGCACAATTTGCTCATTAAAAACAGGTTACCAGCCAAAATCCTACGGGTTTTTCATGCTAAGCCAAAAAACCAGCTGATTATCAATCGAAAACAATAAAGATCACATGAAAATTTGGTCTGTAACCTTGTTTTTGCCAAGGAATTTTCATGATAAGCGCATTTATGTGCTTAGCAGCTCTATGAAATTGGCCCCTGGACTATCGCCCGATAGGGCTACAAAACGCGTTCTCAACGAAATGATGTTAATCGGAAAGAGCATTTAACACCCACACAACCATCCTTAAAAAAACTGGGCGTATTTGTGTTATTCTTTACGGAACCAGTTTCAGTAACGTAACTATAGATTCCCGATAGTGACTAGACTGACCAAGAACTTGAATATCTTGTGCTGAATAAAGATGCAAAATCTACCAAGGCCGTTATCGACAAGGTAGCAGGGATGTAGTCAAGTCCACCACAAGTCCCTGCAAGTCCCTGTAAGTCCCTGCAAGTCCATGGCAAGTCCTTCAGTTCCAATTCAAATCACAAGCTATTCAAATCAGCTTTGACAAAAGCATTCCTTTGTCATTGTTCATCCAGTTACTTGTGACTGCCTTTATGAAGGGACTTGTGACTGGCTTCACGAAAGGACTTGTGAACGGACTTGCAGGGACTCGACTACAACCCTGCAAGGCAGTGAATACTAGACCGGCAGCCCGCGGACATTTGGTTAGATGAACTAGGTACCAATATCTGACTATGGGAGTGTGTAGGGGGTCACCTGAGATGAATGAAAATGAGAGTCTGCCGGGTACCACCAGCTGCATGCACCCCTGGGGGACCCCCAAAGTGGTCAAAAACTGGGTACTAAATAGTTGAGCGAGGTACCACTAAAAAATGATGCCAAATGAACAAGTTGAGTTCATAGAGTACAAAATGGGTTACGACAGACGAAAAGACCGCTGCATTACGCGTACCAGACACCCCAAACCTGGACCCTCTACGTCATTTTCTGTGGCTATTTTTAGAAAAAAGGGGGCAAAAAGTAAAAACCGCTATATATTCACGCAAACAATTAACACCAGTTACTGTTTTTTAGTCCCTAATGGTGAGTTGAATCTGTGAAAATATCCACAATGTTTTCAAATTATAATTAATTATGTTTTATGTATATAATATCACTTTAAAATTAACAAGCCACGCCCCTTTTAGAGGTTCCCCTGATTCTAAGTAGTACGCATTTTCCAGCGACTATCAGTGCATGTGTTTGGGTGCAAACCAGTTTGAACTTGTAGACCAATGCCTTGCAAACATTTGACATCATTTTAACGATAAATTAGTTGTGGGCGTGGTTTTTAAATTAATAAACCACGCCTTTTTAGGGGTTTCCCTGATTCTAACCAATACGCATTTTTCACTGCGATTGTTGTATGTGGTTTGTGTGCAAACCAGGTTGAAATTGTAGATCAATGCCTTGCAAACATTTGACATCATTTTAACGATAAATTTGTTGTGGGCGTGGTTTTTAAATTAACAAACAATTTTCAAAGCAATTATTGTTGCATGTGTTTTGGGTGCAAACCAGTAGACCAATGCCTTGCAAACCATTTTTGGAAACATTGGACACCATTTTTCTGAGAAATTAGTTGTGGGCGTGGCTTTTAAATTAGCAAACTGTGCCTATTTAGGTACATTTCCCTGATTTTAAGCAGTATACGCATTTTGGAAATGGGCGTAAACCTGCGTCTACAGTAAAACACCTTTTATATAACACGGTCCTTTGGGACTTTACAAATACCTTGTTATAACAGGTACTCTATAACCTTGTTGAGTAAAAGCCACCATCTTCAATTTACCACCCAACGCCTTTAAAAGTATGATGTCGGCATAAATATTAAGAAAAGCGTATGGGTCAGAGGATTCCGCTTACTGAGACTTTCGATATGAATCATGCAACATTTTAACTGAATGGAATGGACTGGAAGCTCTTTTTAATCGCAATGCATTCATATTAGGGGAGTCAGGCTGGCGTAGCGGTTCTTTTCTCGCCTTCCACCACTATGACCCGGGTTCGAACCCCGCCTGGGCCAATATGTGGATTAGGTTTCCAGTCACTGCCTTCCCCCCCCCCCCCACACTGTTTCCAGTCCCTCCCTATTCTTCTGGGGTTTTCCTTCGACCTCTAAAACTGTACCTTCTTCTGATTGTTTTCTCTCAACAGGTTTCTTCAGGCTTGCGAGCTACAGTGCCTAGAGCGTTTTTGAGGGATCTTTGGTTTCAAAAAACAGAAAGAATTAATAACAGTAATAATATACTATACTTCTTCATATACAAACACGTGTGCGTTTGTATACAGTGCGCGTGCTTTCATATTCAAGGTTAATAGAAAATGTAGGATTTTTAAAAAGCCAAACCCACAACTAATTTCTTATTAAAATGGTGTCAAATGTTTGCAAGGCATTGGTCTACAAGTTCAAACTGGTTTGCACCCAAAACACATACAACAATTATCGCAGTGAAAAATGCGTACTGTTTAGAATCAGGAAAACCCCTAAAAAGGCGTGGTTTGTTAATTTAAAAACCACGCCCACAACTAATAATTTATCGTTAAAATGATGTCAAATGTTTGCAAGGCATTGGTCTACAAGTTCAAACTGGTTTGCACCCAAACACATGCACTGATAGTCGCTGACAAATACGTACTACTTAGAATCAGGGAAACCCCTAAAAGGGGCGTGGCTTGTTAATTTTAAAGTGATATTATATACATAAAACATCATTAATTATCATTTGAAAACATTGTGGATATTTTCACAGATTCAACTCATCGTTAGGGACTAAAAAAACCAGTAACTGGTGTTCATGTTTGCGTGAATATATAGCGGTTTTCACTTTTTGCCCCCTTTTTTCTAAAAATAGCCACAGAAAATGACGTAGAGGGTCCATGTTTGGGGTGTCTGGTACGCGTAGTGCAGCGGTCTTTTCGTCTGTCGTAACCTATTTTGTACTCTATGAACTCAACTTGTTCATTTGGCATCATTTTTTAGTGGTACCTCGCTCAACTATTTAGTACCCAGTTTTTGACCACTTTGGGGGTCCCCCAGGGGTGCATGCAGCTGGTGGTACCCGGCAGACTCTCATTTCCATTCATCTCAGGTGACCCCCTACACACTCCCATAGTCAGATATTGGTACCTAGTTCATCTAACCAAATGTCCGCGGGCTGCCGGTCTATACTTATGAGGTGTAGTAAAGCAAATACAGCATGGTTTATTTTGAGAAAATAGTGGGAATTACTAGTCCCTCGGTGTAGATCAGCTTGACTGACCTCCCCCCGCCTTGCGTTGCAGAATGTAGTCGAGCTGACCTACACATCGGAACCAGTAATTCCAACCCCTCTCCCTAAAATAATGCTGTATTTGTATATTACTGATAAACCGTATTTGTAAGGTAAACAATCTGTAAAGTGGCATAATATACAGGGTTTTTTCACCGTAAACATTTCTTTTATATTCGTAAATACAACTGCGTTGCGGCCGTCAAAGATATACGACACGAGATATACCGTACGTGGCCCCTCGCTGCACGACTTTCGACTGTAAATGTTACGGTAATTTTGTTTTACAGTGTATAGGATAAGTTGCTTCGCGTGCATTTTGTTCATTTCCAATAATAACACCACTTAAAACCAAAAGTAGAATATTCAAAACCAGTTATACTTGTTTAAAGGGATCGTATACGTTTGGTAATTGGAACCCATTGTTTGTTTCAACCCTATATATTTAAATTAATAATAATTTATAATGTGTGTATATATCTTTCCCATTATAACATTATAAAATTGTATAATGCACGTAAAAGAACCCAGAACACTTATCGCTAAGAGAAGGGGTTTGCCCCGGTGTTCCTGGCTGACACAGCCTCTGTCTACGGGTTTCTTTTCTTCTGGCTTACGAGCTACAGTGCCTTGAGCGCTTTTGAAGGATCCTTGGTTTCATTACCAGAAAATAATAATAATAATATATACCATAAAACTAACCTGTAAAAAGTTCATTTCAAAAGGTGGTAGCGATTTTGAGATATTGCCGAAAATCTGGAGCAGTTATGTCCACGCAGGAAGAATAATCTGCATTGAATACACAATCTGAAAAACGTCACTGCAGTAACGCTTCTCAGATTCAATTTGTGGGGATAAAAAGTGATATCTTTTTCCATAACCGCAGTACTTCGAAGTAAAAAGTTTCTAAAAATGTATTATACTATCCAAAGCTGCTGTACTTCTTATTTTCTAAGTAAGTTTTTATTGCCATTAATTTTTGGAGTAATTACCAAACGTATACGATCCCTTTAAGTTTCTGGTCAACAATTTTCGTGAAAAACGGTGAAAAACCAAGCACAACTTTTGATCACGAAACATGATTTCGTCAATAGCACTTGTTATTTAAAAACAAAATGACTGACTGTTGGGAATCAACTATATCATTCGGGATTTCTTCTAAATTACACCGAGCCAGACAGACTAATTTCACAGTTTTTCGGTATCTTTGTGTGGAATCTTATACATGGCGTCGACCTGACGGAGTTCACCTAAACCGATTCACCACAACAAGTAACTAGAGCTAATGTGCTTCAGGAAGCACGGATATCAGCCTAAATAGTCTTTTGTAAGGCTTGTGTGAACCGCCTCGCACCACTTGGTGATGACTACCACTCCCAAATTTCAAAAGCATCTAACCAAGTTTGACTGAAATCGGCTAAAGAATATAGAAGAAAATACATTTGATATGCTTCAAGATAATGACCTCTACTGACCATTAGTTGACCAGTGGCCAAATTAATTAGATCAAGGCTGTGGGAGAAGCATTTCGTTATTTTGACAAAAAATGACCCCTACTGACCATTAGGTGACCACTGGTCAAATTCTGTGAACAACTTTTACGAGTTAATTAGATTAAGGCTGTGGGAGAATCATTTCGTTATTTTGAAAAGAAAATTACCCCTTGGCTTGGTCCGGAGATATAACTGACCAAGTTTGACATGAATTGGATCAAAACTTTGGGAGAAGCAGCATTTCCTAATTTTGAAGAAAATGACCCCTACTGACCATCTGGTGACCACTGGCCAAATTCTGTGAACAACTTTTACGAGTTAATTAGATCAAGGCTGTGGGAGAATCATTTCGTTATTTTGAAAAGAAAATTACCCCTACTGACCATTAGGTGACCAATGGCCAAATTTTGACCCCTACTGACCATTAGGTGACCATTGGCCAAATTTATCAAACCAAGACTGTGGGAGAATAAGCATTTCGTAATTTTGAAGAAAATGACCCCTGCTGACCATTAGGTGACCACTGGCCAAATTCTGTGAACAACTTTTACGAGTTAATTAAATCAAGGCTGTGGGAGAAGCATTTCGTTATTTTGAAAGGAAAATGACCCCTACTGACCATTAGGTGACCAATGGTCAAATTCTAACCCTACTGACCATTAGGTGACCATTGGACAAATTAATTGGACCAAGACTGTGGGAGAAGAAGCATTTCGTAATTTTAAAGAAAATGACCCCTGCTGACCATAAGGTGACAATTGGCCAAATTATCGGTGTACACCCTATATGAGGCTTGGTCCGGAGATATAACTGACCAAGTTTGACATGAATTGGATCAAAACGTTGGGAGAAGCAGCATTTCCTAATTTTGAAGAAAATGACCCCTACTGACCATCTGGTGACCACTGGCCAAATTCTGTGAACAACTTTTATGAGGCATGGTCCAGAGATGTAACTGGCCAAGTTTGACAATAATTGGACCAAGACTGTGGAAGAAGTAGCATTTTGTACTTTTAAAGAAAATGACCACTAGTGACCACTAGGTGACGTTTGACCACACCTGCTGATCACTACAGATAGAACACGGGGCAAGGAAGATCCTGTCCAAATTTGGTTGAAATCGGTCAAAGAATTTGGCAGATATTGAATTTGGCAGATTTTTTGGTGAGCGTTTGCCCGAAGAAAGAAAGAAAGAAAGAAAGAAAGAAAGAAAGAAAGAAAGGCGACGAATACAATATATCAGCCTGCTTCGCACGGCTGATATAATGATCCAAAGTTTACGTCAATAGATTGTTGAGATAAAGCCCTTAACAAAAATGAGGTTAATTTTAATTTTAGCCAATAAACTAAAATTGATGAGTTGGTGGGATGTATAGTTCTTCAGAATACTTCACAATAATTAGGACACTTTCGCACAATATCGGCACACATCCTACGATGTTTGGCTTAGAGCTTTTTCATTTTATATTTCTTGGGAGAGCCACAAGTGATTTGTATCAAGCCTTATCGTTCCAAAGAGTCAAAGGTAAATGCATTTTTCTCCTTTTTTTCGTATGAAACTGGGAACAGTACAGTTTAGAGTATAAGTACATTCAATCAAATGGCCGTCGTGGTCCAAAACATAAATATAGACAATTTATGTGCACAAGTCTATGAGAATGTCTCTCTAAAGTTCCATTATCGGTAATATTTGTATTAATACATTATTACTATAATTATGTTTTAGTATGTTAAAGGGATCGTATACGTTTGGTAATTGGAATCTAATGTTTGTTTCAATCCTATATAGTTATAGATATATACCATAAAACTAACCTGTACAAAATTCATTTCAAAAGGTGGTAGCGATTTTGAGATATTGCCGAAAATCTGGAGCGGTTATGTCCACGCAGAAAAAATAATCTGCATTGGAATACACACTCTGAGAAACGTCACTGCAGTAACGCTTCTCAGATTCAATTTTGTGGGGGATAAAAAGTGATTTGTTTTCCCATAACCGCAGTACTTCGAAGTGAAAAGTTTCTTAAAATGCCTTATACTATCCAATGCTGCTCTACTTCTTACCAAGTAAGTTTCCATTGCCATTAATTTTTGGAGTAATTACCAAACGTATACGATCCCTTTAATACATGTACTGCCAATCCCCATTATTGTTAGTTTTGTGACTTACAGAAACAAAGAGAGTCTCGGGCTGAATACTAACAAAGCAGTCCTTTTTTTCTATCGTCTACCCACATTTATCTATTTTCTCAGATGATCAGTAAACCGATTTTCCACAGCGGAATAACGATTTGTTTGTATGGCATCCAGTGTCACTCAAGCGATTTTATGAATGAAGTGTTGCCGGTACGACGCATGCGTCTGCGCCAAACAAAAATGACAAGGTCATTCTGTTTTTGTTACTATAGATGACGCGCTTGCGTGATTTTCAACGGGGAATAATTTTGGCGCCAAAAACCAGGCGGTTTGTATTGTTTGGGAACTGTCTTTGTCCTTACATAATTGACATTTGTATCTCGAGTTTATTTAGCAGAAATGAGAGGGGGAGGGGGGGGGGGGAGGGATTGAAAGCAGTTTTGAATCGGACTTGTGATGTTACAGTTGTTCAAAAATACCTACGTATGATGAATAGTGTTAACGCTTGCATTAAATAATTGTGTTTCGAATTGTACCGGCGTGTATGCCGTGGTGTTCATGTGGTAATTCCGGCGTTGGTTTGAGATGATAAGGGCTATCGAGTTAGCCATGAAATCGGCTTGCACAAAACCACATACTGCATAATAATTGCTGTATTCGTTTCATCAGATAAACCAATGTTTGCAAGGAAGACTTTGCACATGTTCTATTTCATTTGAGAGAAGGAACAAATAAAACAAAGGTTGACCCATCTAAGAAATGTCTAGGTTTCAGGAGTCAGGATTTATATATTTCGTTTTGTTTGTAAGTCTTAACAATACTCTGAAACTAATTGACTTTGCTATTAGTAACAACAAAATCATAAAAATGTTTAATTATACGAGTATTTTTCCGTTTACGGGATAACAGATAACACAATAAAATTGATTGAATATGCAATACGATTAAATTGTATGAGGTGGTTTCATATACCAGACAGAATTAATGTATTTATTTCTTCCATTTCCTCAGTTTTATTCCACAGTTTAAAACTGGTTTTCATTGGGGCCCTGCATACATCATCAAATAAAATAACAGTACATATAATAACATAATACAGACGTACGAGGATATTGACAGGAATCCAAAACATTAATACTAATTCTGATTTACGAGATAGGCGAAAACCCGCCAAAAACCCCCCTTTTGAGAGAATAAAGAGAACGGGAAATTCCCATCTGGCTCCACATTATAGTGGCAACCAAGTTATAACTCCGTAGATCAGCGCAATTGGCATAATATCTAACGGATGACATGTCGGAGCTCCGATTTAAATGTGCTTAATGAGTCCAACGTTCGCAATTGTTAGGGCAGATTATTCCAAATGTTTGCACCACTCGCAGCGAAACTTGTGGCGTAGCATTCTTTTTTGGCGAAAGGAACTTTCAGTGCCGTGTGGGTTGATTGACTTGTTTCGCGAATAACTGTAAGTGGTTTGAAAATAAGTGTCATGTACAAAGGGGTAATTTTGTTGAGACTTTTGAAGACAAGAATAGCCTTTTTGACTTGACTCTTTTTGAAAGAGGAGCCCAATTAAGACGAGCAAACATATCCTCTGAAGGGGTTCTTTTGAGACATTTGTTTAACATATTATCGTGAGATATTTACCTTCCCGTACAACAATACTCTAAAGTTGGCATAACTAAACTTACACAAAATTAATCATTAACAGGGGCGGATCCAGGAATTTCGGTTAGAGGGGGCGCCAAAAATTGTCAACATAATATATTGGGAGAAGATATATGGGAGCGCAGGAGGCGCGAAGCCCCAACGCCGAGATCTTCTCAATCTTCTCGAGATTTTTTTAGGGGGGGCGCGCGCCGGGTGCGCCCCCCCCTGGATCCGCGCATGATTAATAATTCATTAGATGCACGCGTCGCTTCATCGAACAACGGAAAAAGAAAAGATGCACTACCTGTACCGTGAGCTATATACTAGCTCAACGCACAACATGACACGGGGCATTGCTTTCCTTGCGGCCACGGGCGATACTGCACGTGCACGTAAAACTGAATCGCACTGAGACTATACATTTGAATGTCCAACCAACTGGAAATAAAACATATCGGAAGTACGGCACCCAATGTTTGACTTGTGTGGTTTGTCTATATATCAATCAAGTAACCAAAAGTACCAAAATGTCAAACGGACATAACTCCCAATTTATGATTTTGCAACGCTGAATACGTTTAATTTTACACCTGTCGTGTCAGATCAGAGTCATCTATAATTGCTCGTGGTTTCTTTGAAATGTCAACGTTGGCCTACAGAATACTAGGCCTAAGGCTAAATGACTGTCAAACCTAAAACTAGGCTACACCATTTGCAGATATTTGAAAGTAAATATTGATTGTAGGCATCCAGCGAAATGCTTGCGCAAGATATCCTGTAATTGTTTCGAAAAATTATTATCGTATGGATTGCTTGTGTGTTTGCAATTTGGCCGACTAAATAATAATATTAATGATTACATGACAGAACGGAAGGGAAAACAGATGCACTGAGTTAAGGTATGTTTTTTCAGACTCGCGTTTCAAGTGTTGTAACGTAACAAGCCACTTCACTTACAAGCGACTTCAATTACACATTATTCTATGACGCCAGCAATGGAATTGCGTGTATGAGACAAAACTACCACGTGACCGAAGCTGGTGCTTTTAAGCTTGTCGCTAATCGTCTCGAGTGGCAAAACAATACATTTCATTCAACACCGTCTGAATAGGGTTGAGACAAGCACAGCGGACACGATTGGAATATCCCTCCATCATCTCCCAAGGGGGTCGACCAAAATGTACGTTAAAACCGAACGCACAAAAACACGGGAGCGAGTTCCTAACACGGGGGTTATTCTTCGGTCAACAATGGCTCTGCAAAACCAATAGCCGGTTATTACGACCCCCTATTGGGCGATTGTTCTCGTCGCGTGCCGCGGAAGATCATGAATGCATCATCAGGAATTAGTATCAGAGTCTTCGTGGCATCTTGCCGTTCACTCGCTGTTATCGATTGGAAACTTCCTCGGGGATGGTAAGACAAGACAAGGGTTAATAGGGGAGGGTAAGGCTGACCCGGTCCACCCACAATGGCCCATGGATGTAGTCGAGTCCATCACAATTCCCTGGAAGTCCCTGAAAGTCCCTGCAAGTCCATCACAAGTCCTTCAGTTCCAATTCAAATCACAAGCTATTCAAATCAGCTTTGACAAAAGCATTCCTTTGTCATTGTTCATCCAATACTTGTGACTGCCTTTAGAAGGGACTTGTAGCTGGCTTAACGAAAAGACTTGTGAACGGACTTGCAGGGACTCGACGACAACCCTGCAATGACCACAATATTATTGACCATAGAAATAAAGCGGACAAAATGGGTTGGGCCTAGATGTATTAACAAAACTCATCGACTGTACGATTAATTCTTTAGTTCTTTGATTGAACACGTTCCACACATCGCACCAACGCGCGCCCAAGCACGCCATATAGTAGCCGGTATAGTCAGTAAAATATTGGCATTGCGTTTTATTCGTGACGAGCATATAATAGTATAGCCGAGTTGAGAAACCGAAAATGCAAGCTTGAAAACCTTGACTAAATTCTTATATTTGGGCCGATTTCACACACCCCAAAAAGAACACTCTTAGGAAGACTAACTCATCCTAACTTGCATTAGATCTATTGCAAGTTAGTATGAGTATACCCTGTCTAAGATTGATCTCAGCTTTGGTGAAATCGGCTCTAATTGGCCATTTGCGTGTGGAATTTGAATAATATCTGGTACACTGACTTGTTCACACAGCTTGGCACAGTTTACATTTAAATTCTCCAGACCAAAGACACTGTTGCTATATCACGTGATTCGGGGCAAGCCTTACGCTAGCAACCCCCGGCTCTGGAATGGTCTGGTGTCTTTGTGCCACTCTCAACCATTGTGAACAATGTATTGGTGCTGAGCGTCTTTAACGTAACTATGCAAGAGCTTGCCCCGAATCACGTGATATAGCAACAGTGTATTTGGTGTGGATAATTTAAAGTCAAACTGTGCCAAGCTGTGTGAACAAGTCAGTGTACCAGATATTATTTAAATTCCACACGCAAATGGTCAATTAAAGCCTATAGGATCATTTGCCTTTCGTTCATTTTGTTCGTTCCCAATATTAACAGCACTCAAAATCCAAAAAGAATAATCTAACATTTTGAAGTTTTAGGTTGATGTATATTATTATAGAGCCTACACTTTTCGAGAAAACAGTGCAAAATCGTGCACAGCCTTTTGGATCCTGGAACACGATTACGTCAATAGCACTTCTTTGTTTAAACAAAACCAGTCAATGGACTCGTTAGAAATGACCTACATTTGTAGACTTCTTCTACAATGGCAGCAAGCCAGACAGAATAAGTTCACATAGTGTTTATTCATTACCAGTACAGTCTTTAATCCAAGTACGCTTTTTGATAATTATTCAATTCCACCGTATGGTATTCCACCGCTTGGTATTCAGCCTCCAAGACATCGCAGGCTGGTTGCTGGTCTAACATGCAGTTTCCAGGAAAATATAGTATTCTCCTTTGCCTCATCCACTTGACTGTCTCAAAGTACCTGAACTTACAGCACGTCGCTCTACTATAGGCAGTCATCTGCATACCACAGTTGTTCTTCCAAAGTCACGAACCTTGCAACATCAGAGGTCCTTCACAGCAACTTATGCTAGACTTTGGAACTTGCTGCCTTCTTCTGCTGTTGTTGCCAAATCTAGCCGAATATTGATCATAATATTTTCCTTAATAAGCCACCTGCTCACAATTTTTGAACTCTAGCTGTAGTTTTTTCTACAAGCTTCTTGTTCCCTAGAGTAGGGTTTTTAAAAAAATCAAAACAAAAATATCCGTATTTTACTTTTGAGCTAAATGCAAATAATATACCTCCAAACAATAATAGCGCGAGAGTTACACTTTCAGGTTCGCCGATGTGCATTATGTGGCATCTCCGCGCCCAACAGCCCAACTCTCCAGGTTGTGTGTAAAATCATATTAGAATTGGAGGATTTAGGACTGTTAGGGTATAGCCCTGTTCGCACTGGAATTAGTTTGGGCAAACTAACCGAGCCAATGGGTAACTTACCCATTTCAAGTCCAGTGCGAACAGCCTGGGTAACTTTCCTCACAGGTAACCCACCCACGCCGCGTGGGTAGTTTAACCGAGCCAAATGTGCCCAGTAAGATTGACCAGGTCAGTTTAACCGAGCCAGAAAATCCAGTGCGGACGCGACGTCTCGGTTAAATCTTCCACCACCAGGTGATGGAAGATTTAATGTTGAGAGCTAAAGTCGGGAACAGACGATCCGGTCGTCAAGTCGCGGTCATAGGTCACGCAGGGCGCCCTCTTTATTGTTTTGGAGCCAGCTCGGTTAGTTTACCCATGGTCTCGGCAATTCTACCCGCGTCAATTAAATCCAAGTGCGGACGGTGGGAAGATTAACCCATCGGAATGTTACCCGGCGTCATGGTAAAGTTACCCAAAATGTTTATCCAGTGCGAACACGGCTTTAAGGGGCCGTATGTAAAAAAATTGTTACGTTACACGGGACTCCGCTCGTTCACGTCGCCCTATTAAAAAAACGTTCTTATTTGCCGTGACACTGCTCGTACGTACACAATTCCGTGCGCACGTGTCATGCGCACGGGTATAGTACTATAGGGTACCCGGACCGGTACCGGTAGACCGGCAGCCCGCGGACATTTGATTAGATGAACTAGGTACCAATATCTGACTATAGGGGGTCACCTGAAATGAATGGAAATGAGAGTCTGCCGGGTACCACCAGCTGCATGCACCCCTGGAGGACCCCCAAAGTGGTCAAAAACTGGGTACTAAATAGTTGAGCGAGGTACCACTAAAACATGATGCCAAATGAACAAGTTGAGTTCATAGAGTACAAAATGGGTTACGACAGACGAAAAGACCGCTGCACTACGCGTACCAGACACCCCAAACCTGGACCCTCTAAGTCATTTTCTGTGGCTATTTTTAGAAAAAGGGGGGCAAAAAGTGAAAACCGCTATATATTCACGCAAAAATTAACACCAGTTACTGTTTTTTAGTCCCTAACGGTGAGTTGAATCTGAGAAAATATCCACAATGTTTTCAAATGATAATTAATTATGTTTTATGTATATAATATCACTTTAAAATTAACAAGCCACGCCCCATGGTTAGACCCTTACCCGACGTACGATGACAACCTCATCAGATGTTTGTACGGAGAGTGATACAGATACGGTATACACATATGGACTGGCAATGAGGTCACTAGAGCACGTCTATACCCCGAGGGACTATGAGTGACCAAAAGGGGGACCTATTTTTCGAAATAAAGCAGTCAATATTTGTTTTATAACACCTCACTCACAGATTCTGCACAATTTAAGCTTCCTGAAAGTATAGTAATGACAACAAATCTCCGAATTATACGTCTCTCGATCATACGTGATGTACTTTGTTGCCTTGATGAACGGGTGCGAAGGTGATAGAGCAATGTTTACGCAATGCACCGAAACACACGTCTGGGTTTCAGTCACGCTTTCGTTGCTATGCGCATATTTCGTGTGTTGCTATGCGCATAGTCCTTTTTGCGTGGTATAGTCTTTTTGGATAGCGCAAGTAAAAAATAGTAAAAATAGCAAGTGACACGTGCCGCGCTCTCGGCCAATCAAGACACAGAATCTGTGAGTGAGGTGTTATAATATTAACTGTCCCTGTTCGAACTTATTGAAATGTGAATTAATATAGCCCGGAGCATGACCAGCATTTGTCTTTAGTGGGGCTGTTTAATTAGAAGTGTGGGAAAGCCAAAACCTTCACGCAGGGCAGGCCGAAGACAGGCACACTTTTGACTGAAAGGACGTGAACATTCTTGCTCATTTGGTAGAGCCTTTCAGTATCCCCTTGAATATAGAGTCCTCCATCTTCGATGGTTCATTGCAGCCCTCATTCAACTTCCATCAGAGAACGAATCTATCGCTGTCTGCTCTATTGCTGACCGTAGTACCGCAAAGATCTTGAAGTACGCAGACAACATTGGGCAGTAAAGCACTCGACAGTACTGACCGACATCTACAAGAACAGAGGAAAGGTACGGTCAGATACTGGTCCATCTGACAAAAAGGTAAAATTTTTCCTGGCCTTTGAGGATGGTAATTCTGCAAAGTACAAGATGAATGGGGACAACACATCTTGTGATTTCTCCGTGGAATATCTTTCCCCTGTACAGCAGGACAGATCCTTGCCCGTATCATACTCAAGAGGCTCATTATTCATGTCACTGACACCATCATTCCCGAGTCGCCGGCAGTGTGGCTTCCGTGCCCCGTGCCGGTGGTGGAAGTGACATGATCCACCAGATGTTAAGAGCAAAACAGAGAAAGTCACATAATTACATGATTATGTTTGTGGATCTCACCAATACTTCAACGCTGCGAACAGAATAGCCTCTGGAAGATACGTACTGTTTGGCATGTCCTAAGAAGATTGGTCTTTCTGATTGAAGAGTTATGACCACTAGAGGTCGCTATTCTTATTACCACTAGAGGTCGCTGTTATATTAGGCATGGGGAAAACACGGAAGTGTCGGCCACACTCTATATCATACGTGGGCCTGTTCCAAGTTGTTTGGTTTATCTAGTTCTGGGGACTCCAGTTTGACTTAGTTTTGTAAGTTCTAACTTTCTTAGTTTTATTGCCATATTGTATTATGTTTAGCAGTTGTTTAGTCCTCGGGCACATTCACACTTTATAGTATTGTTCACCTTTTGTTTTGCCTAGGACTCTATCATCGTTGTGATTACAATAAACATATCAACAATCGAGGAGACTGTTTCTTCATGACAGAGTCAAAATGGTGATCGTCGAGTGCTCGGTGCCAGACTGCAACTTCAAAACCACCGACGTGTCGGAGCAACTGGCCATCGCCCTCCTAGCGAACCATGCATTGGCCCATACTAACCCAGCACCTCCCCCGGCACTACGAGGCCCGAAGCTTGATCGGCCCAAGGTTGATGTTGGCATATCGATCGAAGATTGGAATGTATTTTTTCGCCGATGGGAGGTTTTCCGTGTCGGATCCGGAATTGACGAGGCATCAGCTACAGCGCAGTTATTCCAGTGCGCTGGGACCGCGTTGGGCGACGGCCTATTAAAGGCGAACCCACACGCCGCTTCAGACACGCTGCCACAACTGCTCGCCGCCATGCGTTCCCTCGCAGTCATCCCGGTTGCCACATGTGTTCTACGTACCGAGCTGCTCCAGTTACGCCAGGAAAGAGACGAGACATCCCGTGCATTTACAGCCAGGGTTCGCGGAAAAGCTGAGCCTTGTGCCTTTGCCGCACAGTGTGAGTGTGGCAAGAGTATTGATTACACAGATCACATAGTCCGTGATGTCATCCTTAACGGATTGTACGACCCGGACATCCGCCGTGAAGTACTCGGGACACCAGACATCCACAAGAAACCGGTCAACGATGTGATTGCCCTCGTAGAAAACAAGGAAATGGCTCGTAACGCCCTCCCCTCGTCAGCCCTGTCCGCCATGTCATCCTTCCGGCGCCAACAGATTCCGCCCATTCCTACTGCGGCGACACCGTCCCACGCAGACCAGGCCAGGCAGGCGACGTGCCCAACCTGCAAGGGGGTATTTAGGATTTTCACTGAGGGGACACGGGGGTGGAATTCCAAGCCCCATCGGGTTTGCACCAACTGTTTCAGGGCCAGTCGTCGTAAGAAAGGCCAGCCACGCCTGCACCAGGCCCCAACGCCCAACGTCCAGGCCTTAGAGTCAGGCCCGATTTTCCAGGTTGCAGCTTTTCAGAACGGCGGCGCCCGTCTCCCTCACAAACGGCCACGACGACATCGCAGACGTGCATCTGCCACACACAGCACTGTCAACAAACCCCCACCCACGCGGCTTGATCATCACATCTTCTCCAAGGGTGAGTGGAAACGAGCCCGCCTCCTAGACCACCCCAGAGTCCCGATAACCGTCTCGGTTGACAGATCAGCCCAGAAGAGAAAGACCAGCCCCACCCAAGCCTCAGACACCCACGCGGAAGTGTCTGCGATCGCAGACACTGGTGCACAATCAGACTTATGGTCGCTGGCAAACTTCTTGGCCTGTGGGTTCTCCCGCGACGACCTACACCCCGTTAGTCTCAGCCTGTCAGCTGCCAACCGCTCCCCAATCCCCATTGAAGGAGCGTTTTTCGCCAAGCTTACAGCACACTCTCGCTGCGGCGAGACAGCGTCATGCCGCTCCATCGTCTATGTGAGCAGTTCGGTTCAAGCCATGTACCTATCATATGAATCGCTGCTCAGCCTCGGTTTCCTCTCAAATGATTTCCCGTCAATTGTTAACGTGAACAGAGACAGTGAGCGGCACCACAAGCGTGACCCTAATGTCCCAGGTGCATCACATGACCCTCCGTCCATGAACGTAACACGGTCCATCAACGAAGGATGCCGAGCGCCTCGTACCCTACACGACGCAACGTGCTCCTGCCCCAAGCGCGAAGTCGCACCACCACGCCCACCTAAGTTGCCGTTCCCATGCACAGCAGAAAACAACGAACGGATGAAAGCGTGGCTACTTGAGAGATATGGCTCTTCCACGTTCAACACTTGCCCCCATCGAGCGTTACCCTGCATGGACGGACCACCGGTCGAGATACATGTCGACCCCGCCGCCACACCCAAGGCCTGCCACACCCCGGCTAATATACCCATACACTGGCAGCAGCGAGTACACGAGGACCTCCTTCACGACGAAGCCCTTGGCGTTGTAGAACGCGTGCCATACGGCGAACCCGTGACGTGGTGTCATCGCATGGTGATAACGCGGAAGCACAATGGCTCCCCTCGTCGTACAGTCGATCTCTCGCCATTGAACAAGTTCTGTCAACGGGAAACGTTTGCCATGGAGTCACCTTTTAAACTCGCTCGTCGTATTCCTAAGAACACATGGAAGACGGTCACAGACGCCTGGAACGGCTACCACAGCGTCCCTCTGCGTGAATCCGATCGTCACCTAACCACCTTCATCACACCGTTTGGCCGCTGGCGCTACACAAGGGCACCACAAGGCTTCTTGTCATCAGGAGATGGTTACAATCGCCGCTTTGACGCCATACTATCGACCTTTGTACGTAAGGAGCGCTGTGTTGATGACACCGTCCACTACGACACTGATTTGGAGCAGCACTGGTGGAGAACCATCGACTTGCTCACACGAGTCGGCCAGGCAGGTATTGTGTTGAACCCAGACAAGTTCCAGTTCGCCAAGAGGAGCGTAGACTTCGCCGGCTTCAGGGTGTCCGACCTAACCATCGAACCGCTTCCAAAGTACCTCGACGCCATCAGAGACTTCCCCTCCCCAACCTCCACGACCGATATCAGAAGCTGGTTTGGCCTCGTCAACCAGGTGGCCAACTACGCCCAACTGCGCGACACGATGGCCCCGTTTAAGCCATTCCGTAGCCCACGCTGTAAATTCTCATGGACCCCCGAGTTGGAGGAAACCTTCCGGGTCTCCAAGGAAGCCATTGTCGAAGGCATTCGTCAGGGCGTGGAGATTTTTGACATGAAGAGGCGCACCTGCCTTCGCCCCGACTGGTCAAAGCGTGGTATCGGATACTTCCTACTTCAACAACACTGCAGCTGTCCATCGGGCATACCAGACTGCTGCTCTGAAGGGTGGAGGGTCACCCTGGCTGGCTCACGATTCTTGTCCTCGGCGGAGCAACGCTACGCAGCCGTCGAGGGTGAAGCCCTAGCCGTAGCCTGGGGTCTCGAGCAGTCGCGATACTTCACCCAGGGGTGCGACAACCTCATCGTGGTCACTGACCACAAGCCGCTTGTGAAGATCTTCGGCGACCGCACACTGGACGAGATATCCAACTCGCGACTGTTCCGACTTAAGCAACGCACCCTCCCATGGCGCTTTGATATCAAGCACTTGCCCGGCAAGAGTAACCACGCCGCTGATGCAGCATCGAGACACCCTTCCCCGTCAGGCCCATCAAACGACTGCTCACTGGTAACGTCAAATTGCCCTGACCTCGTAGAGTCGGCACTGATGGCCTCCATCCACAACGAAGCCCAGGAGCTCGGCTTGATCTCATGGTCACTTATCGCGCAAGAGACAGCGGCGGATGCGTCCCTGGGCCACCTTCTACAGCTGATTGAGCATGGGCCCCAGGCCCCCGACCGCGACGACCCCGCCCTTGCCAGCATCGGGCCCATCGCCGAGTCTATCTACACACACGAGGGCGCCCTATTATACCAGGACCGCGTTGTGGTCCCCCCGTCCCTTCGACGCCGGGTCCTACAGAATCTTCACGCCGCCCACCAAGGCACATCCACGATGGAACAGCGTGCCCGTGCCATTGTATATTGGCCGGGGATGTCGAAGGACATTCGTGAGACCCGAGAGGGGTGCACCGATTGCAACCGGAACGCCCCTTCACAAGCTGCCACACTACCCCTGCCATCACCACCACCCTCATCTCCATTCGAAGCAGTCTTCGCCGATTTCTTTGATTACGGAGGCTGCCACTACCTCGTCGTGGGAGACCGCCTATCGGGCTGGGTGGAGGTGTACAGCTCAGCAGCGGGCACTAGCCTTGGTGGATCCGCCGGCCTGGTCCGCCACCTTCGCTCATTCTTCGCCACGTTTGGTGTCCCGGAGGAGCTCTCAAGCGATGGCGGCCCAGAGTTTAAAGCTAGTCACACAGAAGACTTCCTCCACCTATGGGGGGTCAGACACCGCCTGTCCTCCGTCGGTTTCCCCCAGTCGAATGGCAGAGCAGAGGTCGCGGTGAAAACGGCCAAACGCCTCCTGAGGTCTAACACTGGCCCAACCGGCAGCCTTGATCACGACCGCTTCCTGCGCGCGATGTTACAGCTACGCAACACACCCGATCCAGACTGCAACCTCTCGCCAGCAGAGATCATATTCGGCCGTCCACTACGAGACACTCTCTCCTTCGTCAACCGACTGGAGAAATTCTCCAATCCTCACATCCGCCCCCTCTGGCGCCAGGCGTGGGCGGCGAAGGAACAAGCTCTCCGGACACGGATCGCCCGCACCACGGAATCCCTTAAGGTACACTCGCGCCCCCTCCGGCCATTGGCAGTCGGTGAGAGAGTCTTCCTTCAGAACCAACAAGGTGCCAACCCGACCAAGTGGGACAGGTCAGGGGTGGTGGTGGAATCCCCAGGCCACGATCAATATCGGGTAAAGGTGCATGGATCCGGACGGCTCACGTTGCGCAATCGTCGTTTTCTCCGCGCTTATACACCAGCTACTCCATCTATCCCTTGGCAGCTGACTTCATCACCTCAACCGACCAGCAGCGACCAACGATGCTCACCACCGTGCCATCAACCCTCCGTGGAGCCCCTGTCGCATCCCCAGGAGCCTTCGCGACCCACGGCGGTCGCACCTCGAGGCATATCTACTGGTGGACTACAACCGCCGGATGCGATGAGCCAGAACCCGACCGACGACGTCCCAGACGCCCCGACTAATAGCGCCCCAGTGTCACAGCCGCTGCAGCCGCTGGATCGCTCCCCACGCCCGCGTCGCGTACGGCGACCGCCAAAACGCTTTGAACCGGAGACCGGCCTATGGATCTAACACTGAGTCCGTTGACCTATGATGAGTTTAGCTCCCCGGACTGGGGGGGATGAAGAGTTATGACCACTAGAGGTCGCTATTCTTATTACCACTAGAGGTCGCTGTTATATTAGGCATGGGGAAAACACGGAAGTGTCGGCCACACTCTATATCATACGTGGGCCTGTTCCAAGTTGTTTGGTTTATCTAGTTCTGGGGACTCCAGTTTGACTTAGTTTTGTAAGTTCTAACTTTCTTAGTTTTATTGCCATATTGTATTATGTTTAGCAGTTGTTTAGTCCTCGGGCACATTCACACTTTATAGTATTGTTCACCTTTTGTTTTGCCTAGGACTCTATCATCGTTGTGATTACAATAAACATATCAACAATCGAGGAGACTGTTTCTTCACTGATGATCATCCTTCCACAGTGGCATGCAGAGTAGAGTGGATACTTCAGAGCAATTTGCTATTTGCACGGTCATCAATTACCTTAAGGGGAGGTCCTCGATCTGGCAGCAGCCACAATACTAAGCAACATACACGGCCCGGGAATCACTGAGCCGGCTATTGTTATTTGGACGGTCATCAATTACCTTAAGGGGAGGTCCTCGATCTGGCAGCAGCCACAATACTATAAGCAACTTTATACACGGCCCGGGAATCACTGAGCCGGCTATATTTATTGTGTAAAGTTGCCAGTTGCGAATGGCGCGAAACAAGGATGTGTCCTGTGTGCCGACCTTCTCCCGTCCTGTTTGCAGCCATGTTGATAATTAACGCCTTTAGGGACCTCGATAGATGAGTCTACATTAAAGATTTGCACTCGGACGGAAGCTCTACACCTCACGCCGTTGATGAGTTCCTCTTTGCGGAAGGCTGTGCACTTGTACATCTCCGCGAGGACATGCAATAACTCAAAGTTGACAGTTTCCCTGCTGCGCTTCGAGCTCACAACAGGCCTCAGCAATACCAGTGAGTACTACATGTACATGCTACGACAGGCACCGCCTCCCGCCCCTAGTGCTCCGTCCATCTCCGCAATCCGTCACGTCACCGACAACACAGTAGTGAAGAAGTTCTGCTACCAATAAATAAATATCTGGAGCTCGGGCTGAGCTAGTCTAGCCCTAGACCCTTGTGTATGTTATTTCTGGTCTCACGCATGCGTAGTTTACAAAATGCAGCTGGATCCATGTTCGCACTGGAGCCGGCGTTTGACAAACGTACATGATTTTGGATTCCGTGGGTCTAGTTTGCGGGTGGTGGTTCGTCGCGAGATAGCGCCCTCTATAACATCGGTGGTTTGTGTCAGCGATCGCAAAATAAACAACACGAAGGTCTTGGAACCAAGACTAGGGCTGAGCTGGTGCTGCGCGCATCGCTAGCTTAAGCCGTGTTCGCACTGGACTTAATTTGGGCAAACTAACCGAGCCAATGGGTAACTTACCCATTTCAAGTCCAGTGCGAACAGCTTGAGTAACTTTCCTCACAGGTAACTTACCCACGCCGCGTGGGTAGTTTAACCGAGCCAAAGGTGCCCAGGAAAATTTACCAGGTCAGTTTTAACCGAGCCAGAAAATCCAGTGCGGACGCGACGTATCGGTTAAATCTTCCATCACCCGGTCGAATGACCACTGGTCACATCAGCCAGATGACCTTTCACGGTTAGTTTACCCGTGGTCTCGGCAATTCTACCCGCGTCAATTAAATCCAAATGCGGACGGTGGGAAGATTAACCCATCGGAATGTTACCTCCTACATAAAAACTCATCATCCCATTCAGTTACAGCCCGCCTGCATCCGCCGACTCGGAGGGACTGTGACTCCACCACTAACAAAACACAAGGAGAAGGGGGGGGGGGGGGGGGGGGGGGGTGTAGCCCAGGCTGGACTCCTCCGTTCTTGTAATGCAACGAAGGCTATCCAACCTTGGCTATGTAGGGAGTACACTTTTACTTGGGAAATGTGTCATAGGGTCACTTTTGTGGGTTTTTTTGTGTGTGTTTTTTTTGGGGGGGACCGGCGTCTAGCACACCAACTGTCCGCTCGTGCCCATCCGCCCACACCGGGAGCTGGGAAACGCTGATGCGCTTTGAGCTCCGATGTGATTTTGTGTGACCTGTGAACGGAGGTCATAGTTCCAAGGCTCAGCTGCGCGCTACATGCCATTCAAAAGGTTATGACTTTCTTCTCAGAATTCTGAGAAGTTCGACTAGCGTTTCCCAGCGCAGCGCCCATTTGGGCGGTAACCACTATAGAGATCAGTGGAGGTAAACTCATGGCACGAGCAAACACCGTCCGGATGTAGTGTTAGTTCGAGTCTCGGTGTGGACACGTGTGTCCTTAAGCAAGGCAATTAAACCACTATTGCTTCGTCCTTCGGATGGGACGTAAAGTTGTAGGTCCCGTGTGTTGTATAATTTATAATGTGTGTATATATCTTTCCCATGATAACATTATAAAATTGTATAATGCACGTAAAAGAACCCAGAACACTTATCGCTAAGAGAAGGGGTTTGCCCCGGTGTTCCTGGCTGACACAGCCTCTGTCTACGGGTTTCTTCAGGCTTACGAGCTACAGTGCCTTGAGCGCTTTTGAAGGATCCTTGGTTTCATTACCAGAAATTAATAATAATAATAATAATAATAGTTCTTGGCTGACAATAGAGGGCGTAGTAGTGTATTGCCAAACGACCAAACGGCGGTACGACGAATCCGTCGAGTTTCTTGCTCTCCTAATCATGTAAATAAATAAAGCAATTGCTCTCGTACTGCGACGGGGATTTGAAAGTGCACTACAAATCAGGTATTTATTAGTTGTGAGATCTGCTTACTACAAACTCAAGCCAGAACAAACTGAAATTTCGTGAGACAAGTTAGCCTTTAAAAATAAACCAATAAAGGGGTTGCATTGACGTCACGCGCGCTACGCGTACGCGCTAATCGCACGTACAACCATGCGGAGCAGTGTGTTTGACCTCACCGCTCCGCCCGGTTGTACGTGCGATTAGCGCGTACGCGTAGCGCGTGTGACATCACATGCATTAACTTTATTGACATTCCCATGAACAGGATGAAATGAATGAATGACAAACAGCATTCTCGCGGTCGGCATGACGTCACCAGGCCTTGTTTCTTGTTTGATTGGTCAGTGGTGGCTGTTAGTTATCGCACCTCTGGACTCAAAGGGGGAATGAATAGTGTTGTGGTCTATGTGAAAAAAATCTAAATAATTAATTATTGTCCAAAACTACACCGAAATATTATCAAATTTTATTGTTATATAGAGTAACCAAATCTCCCATGTTACACCGAAGAAAAAAAAGTATTCAATTTGTATTGCTGTAAAAAATATAGAAAACACGTAATTCCCTGTACAAATTGAATGGAGGGCTACCCCTTTGCCCGGCGGCGTGTGCAATAGGTGGAACAGCCTCCGACCATGAGAATGCAAACATTGCATTTGCATTTTCTTTCAACTTTGCACAAATTGCGGCAGCTTATTTATGTACATAAATATAGGGGGTAGCCCCACTAGTGTAAATGCAGCGCTAGTACTAGTGTGTGTCTAATATAGAGAATGAGCTCATGGTTTTCCTTACATTTTTGTCTGCTTGTCATCTTGTTTGTGAAAATTGACGTCATTAGTTTGGTTGCGACTGCGAGTGCGAGTTGTCAGTTGAGGAATCTTCTGGACTTTGTTGACTATTCATGTGGTCTTCCTGTAATCCTGGCCTGTGCTGTTTCTGCTGTTAGAATGTATTCTACTATGTATACAACCTGTTCTGACTGAACGTGGTCTTTGTTTATGGATTAAGCCCTCGTGCACACAATGGCTTAGTCCAGGTAATTATAGGACCCTACTTAGTACTTATCGCTTTTTAACATCTAGACATGATCTGGCGATAGTATTAGTAGGGTCCTATGGGGAGTTCCATTGGTTTATTTACATTTAAATCAAAATGCCATTTTGCCCAAATGTTTGCTCAGACTCGGAGAAACATCCGATTTCACCCTCAAAACCACGGCCACAAAATTAAAGTACTCGATAAGCCATCTGAGATACAAGTACACATCGACGATTAAGATTGTGGTACATGTACTACTGGTTTACTTACGATTCTGATGAAAAGTGAAATTTACAGCTTAATTCCGCAAGCTGCATCGGACATCGGGTACTCTTGTTGTTGCGATATAATATCTGCATATGAATACGGCGCGCGGTGACCCCGGCTTGACCCCACATATCATTATGTCACTGTACACGGGAACGCTGCTGACAGTGACATAAGGATATGCAAGGTCGAGCCGGAGTACTTTTGTGGCCGTTTTTTAGGGTGCGGTGAAATGTGATGTTTCTTTGAGCAAACATTTGGGCAAAGTGGTGTTTTGAATTAAATGTAAAAAAAACAACGGAACTCCCTAGGACCCTACTATCGCCAGATCATGTCCAGATGTTAAAAAAGCGATAAGTAGGATCCTAGTTACTCGGACTAACAATGGCCTACCAAACCCTCACTCTCTTTGTGTTGCTGTGCTGGCTTTTATTTTCTACAGTACATATACTACTGCTTGCCTGATGCTACCACTACATGTACTGTACACGTATACAACCATCAACACTGCTTTGCTTGGTTCTGGGTGGAAGTCCGACCCTCCGGCCCGGACCTATAGTCGGATCTTCCCGGATCCTCAATAGAAAACGCTATAATAATATGATAATAATGTGCGGTGCTTATATAGCGCTTTATCACCAAAGACAAGTCTCAAAACGCTTAACATTATTACCCCGGTCATTGGGCCAATGAAACATTCCAAATACCATCTCAGCTCCCTGGGGAGTATACAGCTCGATGCTGCCATTTTAGTGCAAAGCAGCTAAATCAACCACAATAACCATCTCTGCCCTCACAGGTGCCCATTTACTCCTAGGTGGAGAGAAGCAATGAGTGACAAGGGTGCCTTGCCCAAGGGCACACGTGTCATAGTCCCAGGCAGGATTCAAACCCACAACCTGTAGCTTTTTACCTACAGATTACAAATTCAATGCTCCAGACCATGAGACCACGGCACTTCACAAAAGCTTCAATGTAATCGCATTCCAAAGAATGCTAACTCAACAAAATAAACTATGCTGTTTAAAGGTAGAATACACCATTTGCAGATATCAAACAATTGTACTACCGAATTATTAAGAAATATCTTACTCATTTGAAAATGAATAATGATTCTAGGCATCCAGCAAAATTATTTTTGCTAGATATCTTGTAATTATTCCAAAAAATAGAATTTTATAAAGAACAATTCACCGGACGGCGCCGGTAAAAAAATGCTGTTTTTCGTGCTTTTCTCGGCATCCATGACTGTAAAATTTCGGACAGGTCAGTTAAACGATATTTACAATAAAATACAACCCCCCAAATCTACTCATTCATAATAATTCGAGCAATTACCAATGGTGTATCCTACCTTTAATATTAACCTTTGCCAATGATGAAAAATAAGAGATATTAACAGTGAAATTACAAACAGCCTGCATGTTTTTATTTACATTGGGTATTTCATTATGTTTTTAAATCAGAGTGAAATGTATTGAAGAATTATCTAAAAGGCCTTTAACCCTCCTATAAATAGGGCAGTTGCCATAGAAATGTCTGACCTTTCAAAACCTTTCAAGTTTCCTGGACTGAAAGGTTTTGAAAGGTGAGAAAACTGTCTGACAAAAGAAACCTACATTATGAAAGATTTTGAAAGGTAAAACAACTCTCTGAACAAACTGGTGTGAGAAAAAAAATACCTTTCAAATAGTTTTGAAAGGTGTAGTAGTGCAGTAGCAACAAATTCTGGAGCGTTTCGAAAGGTTCATACTTATTTACAGCCATTTTGTCAAGTAAGCAGATTTTGAAAGGTAAAACCAAAGGTAACACTTGCTCTATGAGGGCAGAACACTAGTGGCACATGCCAAATCATCCCAGCTGTGTGCATTAGGATTATACACATGTATCGGTTTTGATCCCACTGTGCCCTATATATACCGGTAGATGCCCAGCTCCGTCATATGTGGCCCGATCAAGGGAAATGAGTCACGTGTCGTTTTTCAGTGGTGCTGAAAATCCCTTAAAAATATATATATTTCTCATCAAAAATTTGCTAAGATACTTTGGAAATATATAATTGAAGAGTTAAATACTTCATTAATAAATACCTAGGAGAGTTGATGGCTTCTGATTGGTCGAGACTCGATCACGTGGAGGTCATTATTTTGTAGTAATGACCGGCTTCCAAAAAGAAGCGAATAAATGTCCCCTGAACCAGCATTGTTCAAGCATCATGTAAGCCAATGATTGGCTGAATGCAACAGTCCTACAGTAACTTGTAACAAGAACGCGTCAAATCTTGATACTACGCGCTATAAATGTACGCGTAGAACGTTTGTATCTACATGTATACGCGCGATATTTTTCAAAATGCGCGTGTCGTCTGTTTAACGCTAGCGCGTTGCTATGCACGGTGGGCATCAGTAGTCAGCTAGTTTGGTCTCACAGTATGGGTAATAATAACAACACATATTGAAGAGACAGGGTACCATGCATAAGCTAAAATATGGCCCCTGAACACGAAAACAAAACACTGGAAATATCGTCGACAGAAAAGTCACGAAATCTAGAGAATGTTTACCATTTTTCTTGTTAAAAAGGTATTTATTAAAGGGAATAACAGTGTGAGGACCCGGTAATTACTGTGTGATAATGACCGGGTTGGGTGATGACCGCTGGTAATGGACCTCGCCTTCAGCTCGGTCAATTACCAGTGGTCATCCCCCAACCCGGTCATTATCACGCAGTAATGACCGGGTCCTCGCACTGTTATTACTTAATCTCAATTTTCAAAATCATCGACCTTTACGTTGTTTTGTCCTGTACGCCGATAAGACAATAGCGACTCATTTCTCTTGATCGGGCCACATATTTTGCCAGAACACCATGCATTAATTTTTTTATTTTTTTATTTATTGATTAAATATTTTATTCCTTCATTTTCTTCAGAATGAGATGCTGAAAAATAATTCAACTGGGATTGGATTTGACCAGCCATGGCTGAATCCATCTATCCAGAAGGATTTGAGCGCCTCGTTCAAGGGAAGACGACCGATCTTCCAAAGCAGGATTCGAACGTAGTCCGTGTTTTCCTCAGCTCCACATTCACAGGTTGGTGGTCGCTTTGAATAATCTTGAAATGCAGGGCTTGAAGGTTTCTGGAGTGTCGTGGCCAGGCGATTAAGAACCCGGTTTTCTGTTCTGCAGAGCGCGAGTTTGAGTCCCGGTGTCGACACGTGTGTCCTTAAGCAAGGCAATTAAACCACTATTGCTTCGTCCTTCGGATGGGACGTAAAGCTGGAGGTCCCGTGTGTTGTGTAATACACGTGAAAGAACCCAGTAACACTCATCGCTAAGACGAGGGGTTTTGCCCCGGTGTTCCTGGCAGCGCCTCGGAATAGGCAACTAGATCGATTGGCGCTTTACAAATGCAGATTGGATTGGATTCGATTGGATTGGATTGGTTTGGATTGGATTGGATTGGTTTCTCTCCACTGCACAGTAAATAGTCAGGTTTTTTGTTAACTGCGTCGTAAATTCGACATCGGGGAACTTCTTGGTAAGCAATTAAATAGAACGACCGATATGACAACCAAAGCCGCACGACGATGTCGCGTAATTAAATCCATCCGACGACGTTGTCATTTTTGATTGTAGGCGAACAGTGCCTTCCGAACATTTAGAAAAGGTTTGTACAATAAATCTTGCAACACGACAAAAAGATGTAAAAGAAACACGGCGTCTCCCCTTACCGGTACGTCCGAGTACTAAATTTGTTAGGAAATGTCAAATTTTCTTGGAAACTAATGTTTGAACGGTACATAATTTGCCCAATTCTGTGCAACATTCTTGCGGTCGGCATGAAGTCACCGGGCCTTGTTTCTTGTCTCTGGTTGGTAGTTATCGCACCCTCTGGACTAAAGGGGGAATAAATAGCAATGAATAGTGTTGTGTTCAATGTGAACAAACTCTAAATAATTAATTATTGTCCAACACTTAACCAAAATATTTCAAAATTTCATTGTTTTATATAGTAACAAAATCTCCCACGTTACATCGAAAAAGAAAACAAATATTCATTTTTTATTGCTGTAAAAAAATGAAGAAAACGCGTAATTCCCTGTACAAATTGAAAGGAGGGCTTCCCCTCTGCCCGGTGGCGTGTGCAATTGGTGGAACAGCCTCCGACCATGACAATGCAAGACAAATATCAGGAATAAATATTTATTCAAATAAATATTTATTCAAATAATTTAGTCGATAGATGACTTTTAACTAGAAGTGTAGACACATTTTACACTTTGTGCCCAACTTCATGGAATGACCTCTCTTCAGCAGACAGGATTGCTCCCAACCTTGCCTTGCCTTGCCTTGCTTTGCCAGCTTGGCTGTGTCCGAGTTGCCATGGCAACGATTAATTTGTTGATATTTTTAGGACTGTAGGATACAAGGACAAGATTGTTAGTCACCCATGGCTGCACACGCTACAATGAGCAGTTCTGACTTTGTACTTCAAATAATGATTTTAAAAGATCTTAAACTGCTCTTTGATAAACAAAATTAAAGAATAAATGAGCGTAGGAAAAAAAATAACAAAAATATTGACTGTCTGGGAATAAATTGGAGGCAGTAGTTATTGAATACCATACATGTACTGTACTTTAATTTTGCTTTTTTTAGGTTAGTTGTCGAGCGCCATTCTTTAAATTTTGATAACTTTTGCTGCTTCAAACGATAAAAATGAACAACTAACAAATGGTATACTACACAAATAATGAATGTTTATGAGTGCAAAAGTAAAAATAAGTTTTATTCCACGAGGTGAAGCCGTGTGGAATAGAACATGCCATCTGTCACCTCATGACGGCGGCAGCGGGTTCACCCAGGGTTGAGTTCAACCCGGGGCAGCAGCGTGTTAACCCAGGGTCGAGTTCAACCCGGGGCAGCAGCGTGTTAACCCAGGGTCGAGTTCAACCCGAGGCAGCAGCGTGTTAACCCAGGGTCGAGTTCAACCCGGGGCAGCAGCGTGTTAACCCAGGGTCGAGTTCAACCCGGGGCAGCAGCGGGTTAACCCAGGGTCGAGTTCAACCCGGGGCAGCAGCGTGTTAACCCAGGGTCGAGTTCAACCCGGAGCAGCAGCGGGTTAACCCAGGGTTGAGTTCAACTTGGTGTCAGCAGCGTGTTAACCCAGGGTCGAGTTCAACCCGGGGCAGCAGCGATTTCACCCAGGATTGAGTTCAACCCGGGGCAGCAGCGGGTTAACCCAGGGTTGAGTTCAACCCGGGGCAGCAGCGGGTTAACCCAGGGTTGAGTTCAACTTGGTGTCAGCAGCGTGTTAACCCAGGGTCGAGTTCAACCCGGGGCAGCAGCGATTTCACCCAGGGTCGAGTTCAACCCGGGGCAGCAGCGTGTTAACCCAGGGTCGAGTTCAACCCGGGGCAGCAGCGTGTTAACCCAGGGTCGAGTTCAACCCGGGGCAGCAGCGTGTTAACCCAGGGTCGAGTTCAACCCGGGGCAGCAGTGTGTTAACACAGGGTCGAGTTCAACCCGGGGCAGCAGCGTGTTAACCCAGGGTCGAGTTCAACCCGAGGCAGCAGCGGGTTAACACAGGGTCGAGTTCAACCCGGGGCAGCAGCGGGTTAACCCAGGGTTGAGTTCAACCTGGGGCAGCAGTGTGTTAACCCAGGGTCGAGTTCAACCCGGGGCAGCAGCGTGTTAACCCAGGGTCGAGTTCAACCCGAGGCAGCAGCGGGTTAACACAGGGTCGAGTTCAACCCGGGGCAGCAGCGGGTTAACCCAGGGTTGAGTTCAACCTGGGGCAGCAGCGTGTTAACCCAGGGTCGAGTTCAATCCGGGGCGGCAGCGGGTTAACCCAGGGTTGAGTTCAACCCGGGGCAGCAGCGTGTTAACCCAGGGTCGAGTTCAACCCGGGGCGGCAGCGATTTCACCCAGGGTCGAGTTCAACCCGGGGCAGCAGCGATTTCACCCAGGGTTGAGTTCAACCCGGGGCAGCAGCGTGTTAACCCAGGGTTGAGTTCAACCCGGGGCAGCAGCGTGTTAACCCAGGGTTGAGTTCATCCGGGTTGAGAGACTGTAGTGTGAAAAAGGGTTCTTTTTGTGTTCTTTTTCCATTGCCAGATACCATCCACGAGAGGAATCGCCTCTTGAAGGATGTCTTCCCCGAATTGCAGAGATACTGCCAGGGCAAAGGACTGGATTTTGAGGTGGTGGACATGAGGTGGGGGGTGCGGGACAATGCTACGGCCGATCACCTGACCTCGGCCCTCTGCATCAAAGAGATAGAGACCTGTAAACGGCTGTCCATGGGACCGCACTTTGTGGTAGGTGCCGTACCGGACCAGTGTTGTCATGAGTATCTCTCATTGTATTTTTAACCAGTTCGCGCCGGAGGACATACACGCAAAGTTTTCCCCAGATTCACAACGGATGACGCATAAACGCGTCACGAGCAAGGCCGTAAATGTCTGTCAGCATCGAGCAAGGCCGGAAATGCATGGGTGTGCTTCTTGATACCATCGGCTTGAACCCGCCTCAGATCGAGTTTCGTTCAAAATAATCCCGCCCCTCGGCTCGGTGATGTGAAAATAATCCCGGCGCGAACTGGTCATAACCTCTTGCAGTGAGGCTTGCAGGGGAAATCCAACAATTTTGGAATTGATTCTGATCCCGTTTGGGAATTGTGAATCCATTCGGAATTGATTTGGAAAGAAGTAAACCAAACAAAAAACATTGCCCCGATCTAAAATTGCTACTAACACTGTCATTATAAGGTGTAACAACTCTGTTATAGACTGTCATAGTCAGAAACTATTAACAATAATGTTTTGCCGGGCAGCAGCGTTCGGGAGCTGCATAGAATACCATTCCAACATTAACCCAGTAACTGTAAACATTTCTTCCTATGATACATTTTTCTCCTATTTCTTCCTACATGTACTGTATAAATTATTAGGAAACCTGATTGGCACAGGCAAATCAACTAAAAATTTTACCTCAATGTATAAACTTAGTTTAACCCTAACTACCCCAAACCCATCAAACTCCAACTGCAGCTTTCGCTAGGTTTTGGCAGGTTTGGTACCAAACCGTAACAACTTGTTGTTAGACTTTGTTTGACTCAGTACCAAAGGCCCAGGGAGACCCTGTTGAATTCTGTGAGGTTCAGGACAGGCAGGCATGAGACTTGTCAAAATGTTAGAAATTTTGAGAATGCACAGGCATTTATATGTGAGTGACCCACATTGTCACGGCACAGTTCCTGGTCAACTGTAAGTGTATGTACACTTACACCTTGTATGTGTTCCCACTAAAACACATAATACCACTGGCCAGTTATCACTGTTCCAAGTCAATAAAACTTCAACTGTTGGAGTTTGGCAGGTTTAGTACTGTTAGGTTCAGTACAGTGTACCAAAAATTACTGAACATGTGTGAGCTGTTGAAGTTTGTTAGGTTTGGTATATGCTTCCTAGTGCGAGAGCCTAGGGGGTTAGGGTTAAGCGACAGGCAGCTGCATTTGTATTCCACAAATAAAATAGCTTCATTAGCAGACGATTCAACAATATTTTGGTTGGTTACTATATGTGACCCACCACCCCAAAACCAGGCTAAAGTCGAAATTGTTCATATGAGAGATTTTTATACCATTGGATTGCTGGCGTTTTAAGCTTTAAAATGATACATCACATGCACCAGTACCGCTATGGAATTAAAAGTAACGACGCTTCAAAAGGTGACATTTTGTTGCCGTTCGCGGCAACAAGTTTGCTCAATTTGAGTAATAGCAACGACAACAAAAATCAGGAGAAGGCCGATATTATCACTTTCGGGGATTTTTTAAAAGGTTTAAACATGAACAGCCTATAAATTAGAGTTTTAACTAACGATTTATGAAAAAACAAACAATCGACCGGCAACACATTTTTTTGTGTACAATGCCATATCTTGAAATGGCATTTGCCGACTTCCGCCTGGTTTTGGCCTGGTGGGTCACATATGTGACCTGACACCAAAAAATGAGAGTAAAGTCGAGATATGGCCATCCAAAGTCTAAATATGAAGCGGTGGTCAATTTTGAGATTTTGCCTAATTTGGAAAGCCCAAGTCCTCCTCTACATATTCCCATTTTGGGGGTAAGATCAGATATTTAAAAACCTCTTAAATGACGCCATTTTGCGTAGTGTTTGCGTAGTTAGTGTTTTGATTAAAGTCCATTAGTGGTCTAATTAACACGGTAATTAAATATGCAAATCAGGTCCTTGTAAGTATCCCATGTTTTAGAAATTTTGATATTTTGTGAAAGTTTATGCAATAGTTTGTATGTGTGAAAAATTTCAAGAAGAATTATTGATTAGAACATAGCCGTTGCTATACTCAACCGAACCTTACTTGTCCTGTTTTGTAATCTTTTGCATGTTTTGTTTAAGATGTTTAAAGTAAGTTTTCTCACAGACACGTTTTGTGAAACCCAGGACTTTCTAGAGCGCTGTAAATTGTATTTATCGCAAAACCCCCAAGTGTTGTGTACCATTGGAAAGCTCTCTTTCTCAAGAATTTAAAAATACTAATATCTCAATTTTCAATATTTCCGACTTTACTCTCATTTTGTGGTGACAGGTCACATATAATTAGCTGCAAACGGTATACTTCAGCTTAAACTGCCTGGACCGATATTCATAAAAGCCTGCTAACTTAGCAGCCAACTAGGCCTTGGCAGTCTGCTAAATCCGTAGTTTGCTGCTCCGTGGTTACCAACTAATTTTGTATTCATAAAACCTTGCTAAGAATGTTGCCAGCTAGTTGGCAGCTAGATATTTTAGGCACGCAGCTGGGACATCAGGCAAGTTGCCAGCTTGTGACTTAGAGACACCCCAGATCAACTTTAGCAGCCACTGTAGCAACCAACTAAGCTTAGCAAAGTTTTATGAATATCACTTAGCTTCCAACTATGCTTAGCTGTCAACTAGAGGCCATTTTAGCAGCCAACTAGGCTTAGCAGGCTTTTATGAATATATCGGCCCTGATTTCCAAGATGGCGTAGAGTCTACTTGTATTCATAAAATGTTTTTGTTTTAAAAGTAATTCAATTTTATACTATTTCCTCTCCAGGGTTTTCTTGGGAACAAATACGGCTATCGACCTTTACCGCCAGTGATTGACTCCACCCACTTTGAGAAATTGGTTCGTTCTGTCCAATCACTGGGGGTGGACCCCGAGGAGTACCAGCTTCTAGCCAATTGGTACGTCCAGGACAACAATGCCATGCCCCCGGCGCACGTACTGCAGCCAATCACGTCGCGCCTTCCAAACTTCTACAATGCCGAACAGCTCGAGCTGCAACAGAAGGACCGAGACGATTGGTGGAAGATCTTCCGGAGGCTGCAGAGGCTGTTGCAGAGAGGGGCCAGAGCTGCTGTCAAAGAAGGGCTCATCACGGATGAGGAATCCAAAGTTTATTTTGAATCGGGTAAGGAATTCCGGATTTCTTTGGGTATCAGTAATTCAATGCAATTATACCAAATGTATACCAAAATTACCATTTGTTTTTGACATTTTGTTTGTAATTTGATTGGTTTAAAGGGATCGTATACGTTTGGAAATTAATGACGATAAAAACTTACTTTGTAAGAAGTACAGCAGCTTTGAATAGTATAATTTTTATAAACTTTTCACTTCGAAGTACTGCGGTTATGGAAAAAGATACCACTTTTTATCCCCAAAAATTTGAATCTGAAAAAGGTTACTGCAGTGACGTTTCTCAGATTGTGTATTCTAATGCAGATTATTCTTCCTGCGTGGACATAACCGCTCCAGATTTTCGGCAATATCTCAAAATCTCTACCACCTTTTGAAATGAAATTTGTACAGGTTAGTTTTATGGTATACATCTATAACTATATAGGATTAAAACAAACAGTGGGTTCCAATTACCAAACGTATACGATTTTGAGAATGTCGAGTCGAATTATGATATTTTTTAAAACAGAAGTGGCTCTAAATTGTCCGATTTTGATGAAATTTGATGAATCACTAAGTTTGTGTGTGTGTTTAGTTGTTGTCGGGGTCTTGGTTCGTTTGTCAATCAGTTTCCCATTTCTCGCTTCAGGGTGCGCCCCTATAGTAATTGCACACTTGTTGTGTCCGATTTCCCATTTCTCTACTGTTTGACAGTGACTGAGCTTGAAGTAAGGCACGGCTTGAGGGATGTGGTGGAGACATCTGCAAGCTGTCTCTTCTTCTTGCGCGATCTTGAAGGATTGGGAGTCAGTATAGAAGATGAGGCCACAAGACGTTATCTGGACATTGACGAGGATGGGTCAGTATCTGAATATCATAGACTGTTGAAAGAGAGCAACAGTTTTTTTTTTAAAAGAAGAAAAAAAAGTTGGATAAGATTTAAAGGTTTGCATGGTGAAAAGGCAATACAATTTTTGCGGTAGCACCGTGTGATAAATCTATTTTGTGAATTGTTGCGGTTCTAAAAAGAACTGGAGGGTAACGTCGATATTACTCAAATACTCGATACTATTATCGCCGATGTCACTTTTTAAAATCATATCGAAATTTCTAAATTTCGATGTTCCTACATGTAAATGATATCGAAAACATCAAAAGAGTGTCAGATTATCTAGAAAATCTCAGGGCTTTGGTATATTAAAAAAGATGCCGTCTTCATTTGTAGCTTAATAAACCCTCCTATGGTTTTACCTTTCAAAACCTTTCAAAATCTGCTTACTGGACAAAATGGCTGTAAATAAGTTTGAACCTTTCAAAACGCTCCAGAATTTGTTGCTACTGCACTACTACACCTTTCAAAACCTTTTGAAAGGTATTTTTTTTCTCACACCAGTTTTTTCAGAAAGTTGTTTTACCTTTCAAAATCTTTCATAGGTCCCTTTTTTCAAACAGTTTTCTCACCTTTCAAAACCTTTCAGTCCAGGAAACTTGA
Source organism: Crossaster papposus (assembly GCA_037893245.1). Taxonomy (NCBI): domain Eukaryota; kingdom Metazoa; phylum Echinodermata; class Asteroidea; order Velatida; family Solasteridae; genus Crossaster; species Crossaster papposus. Next base: position 425,835 of record JBAIAA010000235.1, on the reverse strand, counting down.
AAGGTTTTGAAAGGTCAGACAATTTTATGGCAACTGCCCTATATATAGGAGGGTTAACACATTTGAGTAGGCCTATTAAATAAAATACGTTCGACGACCAACTGCGGTTGTAAAGTTGTTCTTTGTGTTTTACCCGCGGCCCGCCGCTATAGTTCCTGACCGCTTGCGCAGTTAAATCTCAAAAGAATCCGGCCATGCCGACCCAGCCTATCGGTTGTTTAGGACACAACCCTCTAAGCGGAAGCGGCAACCGTAATCATTTCTTATCTTTGTTGTAAAACCATAAACACGCGCAATTTGATATTGTTCGAACCGACAACATGTGCTTAGGATCAAGCCGAAAACCGGTATACATGTATACGCAACCCTATTAAACTGTCGGTCTTCAGTATATTGAGCGCTTTTTTATGCTTCATCTTGCACACGGGAAATAATCGATATATCAAGTATACTCGATCAGGGTTGTCACCAGACCATGTATAGGGCCGGGTAATTTGTGCCATCGATCCGCGGCCTGAGGGAGGGGTATAAGGGGAGGGGGTGTCCCCCTCCCCTTTAAAATTTTTTTCAAATCCTGATGGTGCCTACATGCAAAATGGTGGCAGTTAGAAAGGGTTTTGACACTCAAGATTCTTCTGAGATACCTTTGTTTTTTCATGTGGATCACTGAATATTCCTGGGATTTTTTTTGTATTTAGAGCCCCTCATCACTTACCCCAGTGTAACAAGAATAAAATCATCGTCAACAGCAGAATCTCCTTCAGTTGAAGTATTCCTATCACCACTGTTATTCTCTTCAATCCTCCTCTTACTCGCAGATTTTCCAAAGAAGAATTCCAATTTTTATTGTGCCATGCTGAATTTCGATGCAAAAATTTCCGCGAAAACTTTTAATTAACTTTAATATGCCACGATATCGCCCGAGGCGGCTGTGAAAAACAGAATCAGTGCGAAAATGTGTAATTCAGTGTAGGGACCTGTAGCCAGTCTATACATGAGAGTAGTCTGGTGCCGTGTTTTTAGTAGTAAACAACTCAACTACTTTGATATGGTTGCCATGCCACGTTCGGTTCTCCACTGCAGGTAAGTACTTCGGTGCGCGATGTGTGGCAACCCATGACAAGCAGCATTATGAAAACCAGTGTGCGGAAGCGCGCGTACGCTACGTACAATTTTACTTTTATAATGGGTCACAACGTATAACGTTAACACTTTCGAATACATAGTATAATTAAAATGGAAAGGGGCACGACGGCCAAGTGGCCGTAAGCTACGTGTTTTTTTGAAGGGGCTTCACGGCAATTGGCTGGGGCATCGCGGCAATGGCCGCTGGTGGCCGCTGTTGAGGTTGAGGCCTGAGTTAGGGTAAGAAATTTGAGCCGGGCGGTAAGGCTGAACTTGACCTTGAGTACCGGGCGAAAATTTTGGGATCTGGGTAGCACCGCCCGGCGCTGCCCGGCGTGGTGACAACCCTGTACTCGATATTGAATTTCCGATATATCGATTATTACATCGACGAACGTTACTGGAGGGAACTCAACGTTTTGGGCAGTATGCCTAAAAAGACTGAGCGATTCCAATGGTGAAGCGGAGTTATGGTACCTGGAAGCGGTGATGTCTGAGAAGGATGAAAACCTCGGGTAGTGGCCGAGTGTTTTGTTTTTGGTTTCTAATGGCCTGTTTTGTTATTGGCTACCCTACTTTGTTTCTGATTTATAATCTGTAACCTCACCTTTTGACGGCGGCCACAACAGGTCTGTTGACAAAGATGCCCAGACCTCCCTAAGGAATCTCAAGATCGACTACCTGCCATCCGTCATAGGTGAGGAAGCCCTACACAAATTCAGCCTTCCCTGGACCCCCTCCGGTATCGACCCCTCCCACCCTGTACATGCCCAATACCTGGAAGACATCTGCAGCAGATTCCGGGACGGCGTTAGAGGAATGATTGACAGGAGCTTGGAACAGAGGTCAAAGGTCGCAGATCCAGCTGTGGGAGCTCTTCAGGAAGAGCTTCTGCACCATGCTAAGTTTTGTGAATTAAAGTGCAGGTAAATCAGTTTATGAGTTTGACCCATTAGTAAAGTGCTACATTGTACATTGTGTTTTCTTAATACAAGTCGTAGTTCATGGCCCAAGATAGGAGATGAGCTATACAGTTTTTGCAGTTCAACTTGTGGAATGAGTATAAACAGAAAATGTACTATGCTGATCTTCTGAAACAGCCACTGGAGAAAATAAAAAAGATTCAGCATGGGAAGTATCCTGAGCCACACAGCGCTTTTACGCGCTTTCTACTAATAGCGCTCAAACCCCTGCGGACATTCGGCCAGATCCGTGGTTATGAGCGCAAACAATCATGCGCCCAATTAGAGCCTCTGTTACAAACAGACCAAGGCCATTTCCCAAACCCTGGCTTTGGATCCGTTCCGGCTACAGCCTATTGCTAAACTGTATGAATGAAGCCTGAGACGAAGACAAAGCTGGGGTTCGAAAAACAGCCAAAGGCATGCGAACCAACTTCGACCCCCAACACGCATTTCTATTGGTTCGTTCGCTTGGACATCTGAAGTGTTCTCACAAATGTTCATCCTCTCACGTAAACATTAAAATTAATCAGAAAAATTGTAGAAATTAACATACAGAACGTGAAATGAAGCCTTGCTATTATATATTATACAGAATAAGAAACATAAAAGACTGAAAAGCTACGTAAACGCCAATAAATTTTTATATAGTGGTAGAAATTGTCATTTTACCAGGGGTGGACGTTCATATCATGTATTGGCCAACTTGTTTAATGATTGCTGCAAATGTCCGCAGGGTTCGAGGGCGACGATTCAAGAGCCCGTTAAACTCTTCGTGGCTCAGGATGCATGGGAAGCTGACAAAAGGGGTGCTTTTCGACCACAACAATTTCAGCTACCCCAAAATAGATATTTTACATTAAAGCCATGTTCGCACTGAACTACTTGGGGGGAGGTTTTACTGAGACCAATGGTAAAATAAAAAAAAGTCAAATGTGACTACGGTTCGCACTTGGACTTTCGACATGTGAAATTGTTACCGAGACCGTGGGAGAAGTAACCGAGCTGTCAGTATAATGACTCATGAGGGCGCTTTGCGTGACCTTTTGCATTGACCCCTTGTACCCAAGCGCACGTGCCTTTTGTCTGATCGTCTATGCATTGTCGATGTTACTACTCTCGTACGTACGTGCACAGGCTCTTTTTAGTTCTGGTTCGTCTTTTTTTGTACGACGTGCTACAAATCCAAACCAATCAAACTTCCGACTGTATCAATAATGATGTCTGCCATGATTTTGACCGAAGGAACAACAACGCTCCGACTTTTTTTTGCGGAATTGCCACATGCGATGCATGCAGCATGCCGCCATGCGCGCACCACGATGAACAATGCAAAGCGCACGCGTGGTGTCCCTGTGTAGCATGACCTCGCACTCGGGCTGGATGTACGTTTTCCTGAACCTCTTTTACCGACTTGCGCTGTCCGCACTGGACTTATGGTCTCGGGAAAAGTTACCTGGAAAGTTTTCCTGGGCAGCAGTTGGCCGGTAAAAGTAACCGCTGGACTCGGGAAAAGTAACTGAGAGGAAAACGTCCCAGGCTGTCCGCACTGGACTTAAAATGGGAAAAGTACATGTACCCATCGTCTCGGTAAATTTTACCCCAAAAAGTCCAGGGCTTTAGTGTAAATATTTAGAGAAACCAGTGGCCAATTTCATAGAGCTGCTTAATTAACCCTAACCCTGCCAGATCCAGCACAGTGCATCTGTGGTGACTGCTTGAACTTGCTAGACTCTGCACAAAAGTCAATGTGACAAAGTATGCAATCTGTTGTGTCTGACAGGGTTTCTAGCCAAAACACCCTGGAGGGTTAGGGTTAAGCATACAAATTGCTTAAGCACAAAACATTCTTGCTTATTAGTAAAACCATCTTACCAGCAAAACTGTATGTGATGTATATTATTTGTGATTGGTATTTAGCTGTTGTTAGCTTAGCCTAGCGATCACATGGAATTTTATCTCCTAACCTGATTTACCAAGCAAGGATTTTTGTGCTTAAGCAATATTTTGTGCTCTATGAAATTGGCCCCTGATTAGAGAAACCTTGACAGATGTCACTATCACTCCTCCCTGACCCTGTAGTGTGTTTCATGGCCGGCAAGATCTCATGACCAACATCCGAGAGTACCTGTCCCTGAACCCAGGCAGACCACTAGTTGTACATGGCGTCTCTGGGTCAGGCAAGACCTCAGTCATGGCCATGCTGGCCCAGAATGCCTGTAAATGGCTAAAGCAGGAGGTGGTCGTGGTGTTGCGATTTCTGGGCACATCGGGGCAGAGTTCGGGAATACATTCGGTTTTGCAGTCGGTTTGTAGACAGGTATGTTTCAATGATTTTTGTGTGTGTAGATTTGCAAGCCAGATAAAGCTTGGAATCATGTCATGCTTAAAGGTAGGATGCACCATTGGTAATTGCTTGAATTATCGTGAATGGGTAGATTTGGGGGGTTGTACATTGTATTTTATAGTAATTATCGTTTAACCAGTTCGCGCCGGATGACGTATATAAACGCAAAGTTTTCCCCAAATTCAAAACGGATGACGCATAAACACGCCAAGTTCAAGTTCGGAAATGTCTGTCAGCAGCGAGCAAGGCCGGAAATGCGTGGGTGTGCTTCCTGGGACTATCGGCCTGAACACGCTTCGGAACGAGTTTCGTTAAAAATAATCCCGCCCCTCGGCTCGGGGATGTTAAAATAATCCCGGCGCAAACTGGTTAACTAACCTGTCCGAGGTTTTACAATCATGGATGGCGAGAAAAGCACGAAAAACAGCGTTTGTTTTAAACTGGCATCAAGCAGTCATTATGTTTTTTGTGGTTTTTTTGCGATCGCCGTCCAGCGATTGCAAATTTTTCTTTATAATATTCTATTTTTCAGAATAATTACAGGATATATATAGCAATCATTTTGCTGGATGTCTAGAATCATTATTTACTTTTAAATGAGTAAGATATTTATTAATAATTCGGGAGTAAATTTTCAATATCTCCAAGTGGTGTATCCTACATTTAAGCGATGAAAAATTCATGATAAACTTGAAAACTGCTTTATTATGTTAATCTGGCTGATGAATGCACTGGCCCAACCAGAATACTAAATTAAAATTCTAACTTTTCATACGCCGCCTGCATGTATCCCTCTCACAAACGGTACTCTGGATTCACCCGTAACCAGTTCGCGCCGGGATTATTTTAACATCACTGAGCCGAGGCGTGAGATTATTTTTAACAAAACTTGATCTGACGCGGGTTCAGGCCGATGGTACTAGTCAGCGCGCAGCCCACTGAAAAGTGCTTCCGTTTGTTTTTTACGTATGCACGTTTCGATCAGCTATGCATACATAATGAGCTCGGAGGACTTGTTTTTAAAAGCTTGTAACGTAAAAAGTTTGGAGTATTATTCTTATTTTATTGGATTTACATGGCCAAAAGATATGAAGTTTTCATCGTAAAGAGAAATAATGTAGATTGTGGTTTATACATTTTGTGAAATTTTACTGCAAAAACTGTTGTGTCTTGGTGGAAAATAAACTCTTAGAAATAGTCTTCAAACGTTGCCTCGTATGTCTGCCGTAGAAATGAATTATACGTATCGATAGAGAAAGTATTCCTTCAACACATGATCACGTATTTTACGCTTCAAATATTACGAAATAGTCAAGAGCAGTCAAAATGTTCACTCTCTGCTCTCCAAAGAGTAACGGAACACGAGTTTTAGCGTTCTTCTCCGTCTTCCACAAAGCGCAACGGTGGTTGGTCAACTGACGGTTCGACGTCATCCATCCGTGAATATCAGCCAATCACGTACTGCCATTCAGCCCACAAGGCAACGGAATCAAGTCTGACTCCCTGACTCTCTATATAGGAACCAACGCAAAACTTGGCCACATGGAGCAACCACACGATTGTAAGAATGCGGATGGTGTTGGTTTTTTTTCGGAGTTCGTTTGCCGACAGTTCGAGCAAATTCTCGCGTGATGAAAACACACAAATCATGACAGATTTTGCAGACAATAATAATAATTCTACAAAGCCAAAGGCCTTTTCACCGGGTGATTTTCTTAAGAAATCGATGCCCCAAAATTAATTTGTAAAAAAAATCGGAAAGAGTTCCATACATACACGGACAACACTTGACACCCTGTGCACAAACACTATGAGAATGCTTTGAAAAATTCTAAGTGTATTCTAAGTAAAGGCTTTTATTTTCTCACTGATAAATTTGACTTTTAAGGACATGCCATTGCTTTTCATGGCTAGTTGTAGATCACCGTAGGTAAAAATAAGTGTTGATCGTGTATGGAACTCTTCCCGGGATGGGATAAATTTTCATACTATATTACACAAAAAAAGAGTTCATTTTGTAATCTTATTTATTTACCCGGAACTCATTTCGATAAAGGAGTGAGGTTCTTCATATTAAAAATATCTGCATTTTCTAGTATCGACGCAACACTTAAAACATTCACTGAGTCTTTCTTCTTCTTTGGCAATACAACAATGTATTTTTTATTTCAACAGTTTACATTCAACTTCATGTTACTAGTACTGCTAGCACACTTTGTTACTGATAGAAACAAATTAAAACGAAAAACAAACTCAACTAAATAAATTATAGCACCCGAGATTTTCTGTAAAAAACTCAACTGAGATATAAAAAATAATGCACTTTAAATGTCACCGCTAGTACATGTAAATATCACAATCTACACAACCAAAGAAACAAAAAAAAGTTAAACATACAATGTACATGTACATGTGACAAGAACCCGTTATTGCATAGATGTACTCGTACGTTTTGGCAATCGTAGTACAATGTTCCCTGTCTGCATGGGGAACAGAACCATTGTTCATATATAAATAAATATTTGTTGAATACAGGAATGGTCAACATTTTACCCGTGTGTGTCGTCAGTTCCACTTGGTTAATGTAAAATAAAATGTATATGGTTTAAAATATATAGAAAGTAAAATATACAAAATAAAATATATTCAGGCAAGGAACAGATCTGGCAACTGATATAAGTTTAACCAAAAACAATGGAATGTAACTGAAATTAATGCATACAGATGTTGAGAGTATTGAGTACTTCTACAAATAAAACAATTACTACTTTGTGTTTTCTGTTATAAAATAAATTAAAACTGGGTAATGAAAACATCAAAACCATTTGATTTAAAAAGTAGAGATCCTCATTCTGTAAGGCAAGTTACTGACTCTAAATAATGTAAAAAACTTTATATTTAGTTAAAACGCCCATGTTCATGTATAAAACATTTAAAAAAAAAAGGTTTATATCTTTGTTTTTTCAAAAGGCACAATATGATGTATGCCAAAAGAAAAGCATCAGCTGCAATACAGGGTGATTAAAAAAAAAAGGTTACCCGGTATTGAGATTAATGGTTGTTTCCCAAAATCATGACTTCTTTTGATTCAACATTAAACTGCGTATTAAAAATGTGCTCCTTAGCATCAATTTCAGTGAATCTTTCTTTACGATGTGTGGGAGAATAAGCTCGTTTGAATACGCAGTTCAATGTTGAATAAAATAATCGTGATTTTGGGAAAACATTATTAATTTCAATAACCTTCTTTTTCACTCGCCCTGTAAAATATTTATTAAAAAATGAAATCATAACATTCACTGTCAAGATATTTTGGAAGATACCTCGTCAGTGAGTCCCCAAGATGTTAACTCTGAAGAAGGGAAGGTCATCTTGACTGGTGGGCCTGTAGTGATGAAAATCAAAAGCAAACAAAATAAAATTAAACAAATGGGTTTTGTTCATCCATCATGTACAAGTATGTTTATGTTGTGCCAAGGTAAATTTGCAAACAAACAAAAATCCAAAAAAATAAAACTTCCCTTTCAATAATTATTGTTTCTCCACTCTAACGTAGCATTTCAGCTTATCACCACTATGAGTTCCATATATGATTAAAATAAATAATACAATATGCATTCCCACAACATGTACATAACATTTATTTAATGTACTTGAACTTGAATGATGTACATTAGTACATTAGACTCTTGGTAACTTTAAAAAAATAATGAAGGAACATTTCAAACTATGTAACTTATGCACGCTTGATTTAATATTTTATAGCCACGCACTTCCAGTTCCATTATGTCCATGGTGCGGACAATGTCAACAGGGTAAAGTTTCAGGCTAAGAAAATACTAGACCATTGTATACTGTGTCATGGTTACATGTAACTTGTACGTAAGACAATTGATTTATTTATGACGAGAGGCGGAGAGCTACAAATAAGTGCATGAAGTGTGGCAACTCACTTCGTGTTTACAACTAACAAGACACAAATATAGTACATTTTTCCATGCTTTTAATTTCTAGACATCTAAATTTTGTGAAATTAAGTCTGTTGAAAGTGTTGTCTAACCATCAGGTCTAACTAAGTAGGCCTATGTCACACTAAAAGTAAAAAACAAAATCAAAGTTTAAAAATGTTTTATCACGAAACTAGTTAAGCATACGCTATGCCGAGTAAACGACGACTTTTTACATTGTAAGAAAATACATGCAAAACAACACGGCGTGACGTCACACATATGGCCGATGCGTCGCTCAAAACACGAAATCTCGTAGTTTAGAAATGTAAAAATCGGATAAATGCTCCGACCCCGTAGAAACTGTATTGGTACGGAACGATGGCAAAAACCTCGATGTCACTGAATATCATCACCGTTTAAATGTATATTTTCGGAAACAGTCAGGAGCACTTAAAATTCTGATGCCTTACAACGATTGTATGAGAATTACAACACACTTTGAAGGCCCTTTTTGATACAAAAAACTTGAAAAAACGGGTAAAAACGACTTTTATTTCATGCTTATAATCGTATTCGATGCACTTACCAATCCATGTCGGCCCAGCAGTGACCTACCGGGTTTCCCACAGCTTTTGCAGGGCTACTACTGAACACTCGTTTTTTCTCGCGAACTTCCAAAACGCGCGAGAGTTTTTTTTTCCTGCAAACAAAACTTCGCTTGCGCCTTATTATAGCGTAGGCTGCGCGCTGACTGGTACTGGGAAGCACACCCACGCATTTCCAGCCTTGCTCGCTGCTGACAGACATTTCCGGCCTTTCTCGTGACTTGCTTATGCATCATCCGTTTTGAATCTGGGGAAAACTTTGCATGTATTTACGTCATGGTTAAATGTGTTATTATAATTCTATCGGCAATTATATATTGTTTGAGTTTAGCAAAACTGAGATATAATCATTAGTGAAATTCAAAATCGTGGGAGAAGTAAACTTGTCCTCTCGAAGATTTGAATAATACATGTAGGAATTATTTTACCATGATTATAGATATGCTATGCGTACAACCTGGATCAGCCAACCTCTACCACACTCGGTGATTACACAGAGCTGACAAAGCTCTTCAGAAAGCTTGTAGCTACAGTGGCTACTCCAGAGAAGCCTCTGTTGCTGATTTTCGACAGCATTGATCAACTCTCTGCTGCAAACGATGCCCACGCCATGAACTGGCTGCCCACGTCTTTTCCACCGTACGTTCTGATTGTGGCTTCGATGCTCTCAGTTGATGAGCACAGATGCCAGGAGAAGATGCGACTTCTACTTCCGGACACTAGTTGCTATCTTGAGATGCAGCCGGTTCCCCAAGAGACAGGTCTCGAGATACTCCAGAGCTGGCTTGACGCAAAGCAGCGTAAATTGACTAAGGAGCAGCTCTGCCAAGTTTCTGCGGCCTTCTCCAAGTGTCCGCAACCCCTTTTTTTGAAGCTGTTGTTTGAAAATGTCCTGCAGTGGAAGTCCTACACCATGATGTCCTCGGAAAGCATGTTGCCCACCAGCATCCGGGAAGCCATCACGGAGCTCTTTGAGGAGTTGGAGCGCAAGCACGGTCAGATTGTCATCTCCCATGCCCTGGGCTACATCTCGGCAGCCAAGAGTGGCATCACAGAGGCGGAGATCGAGGATGTCTTGTCATGTGACGATGAGGTGCTGAACGACGTGTACCAGTATTGGGATCCACCGGCAGAAAACATCGTGCGGACACCGCCTTCTTTATGGAAGAGAATCCATTATGATGTCGATGAGTTTTTGTCTAAACGACAGTCAGGAGGTAGGTGCCTGTTTGCTCTGTCAATTTGTACAGGTCTGAATAGCTACATTTTTTGTTTTTTTCCCACGCAAAACATCTCAACAAATGGAGCATGGTTTTCCTTGGTCTGCTTTTATAAAAAAATGTCTAGAATATTTTGCATTTGAAGATTGGGTGTCACTTACATGTACTGGTGTTTTATTTTGTAGAACTTATGAGATTCCACTACTTAACATACTTTGCACTGGGAGGTTTATGTTCAATATGATCTGTTTTGACATTGCTGCTTACACAAACACTATATCTGATTCTTTAAATAATTCTTTGTGTTTCATTGAATACTGTACTAATTGAATCTGAAGAATGATAGGTTAGGATCTCGTTTAAGGCAAAAAAAGTTCAAATATCTCCAGTAAAAAATTGTTCTACAATTGAGAACACCACGGTGAAAGCATTTGTATCTTAACATTAGGAATTAAAAACTTTCTTGAATCTATACATGTATTACATGCATATTATTTTGAATGAAGAAGCCATTTATGATAATGTGTTTGTATGTAATCCACAGGTAAGAATGTTGTTGCTTGGTACCATCGTCAATTTGTTGAAGCTGCAGATGACCGTTACCTCAATAGAGAAGAAATTATCTCAGCCCGTCACCAACTTCTCGCCGAAATGTTCCTTGGTTCTTACAGCGTAGGAAAAGTGCGACCAATCACCTTGCATAAACGCAATAAGGTCTTTTCTGAAGCCGAACGACAGGCGGCACCTCAACCTTTGGAGTTCAGCGATGGTGTCTTTAACAGAAGGAAGTTGATAGAGCTGCCCTATCACCTTGCGGAAGCAGGAATGTTGGAGGAGCTAGTCTCTCATGTCCTCTGTAACTTCAACTGGCTCCTGACAAAATTGGTGTCCTTCAGCTTTCTGGAGTTGATGACGGATTTCCGTCCGCTCAATGAGGAAATTGTCATTTTAATAGAGGCCATGTATCTTGCAAGCAGTAACCTCAAGGTAGATCCTTTCTCCCTGGCTGGACAGTTGATTGGACGGATTGGTGATTACGGGATCAAGTATCCTAACCTGGAAGGGCTGATCCAGCAGGCGAAGGACTGGATAACGAGCACCCGCCTCCCCGTTTTCGTACCCTGTGCTCCTTGCCTGATACCTCCTGGTGGGCCGCTGCGTACAGTCTTTGGAGGCCATCCCAGTTTGGTCTTAAGCGTAATGTGCACTCCGTCGGGGGAACTGATGCTATCGGCTTGTCTTGATTCAGAGGGCCACCCGATGTTCAATGTCTGGAACATGTCCACTTTGGAGGTTGTCCATACGTTGCAGAAAAAGACTGACAAATCTCTTGTGGTCAAAAACAGCAAAGTGAACATGTGCATCAGCCGAAGTAGTCGTTATGCCGTCTTTGGCAGGAACTCCCTGGCATTGTTTGACCTGGTCACTGGAGAGTGTTTGCGGGAGTTGGACACTGATGGCTTCACAAGTTTCAGCAACCTGCAGGTTGATGACAGGGACTTGAGGGTTCTTGCGTTGGCCGAGCCTGGAAACGCGGTGTGCATTTGGAGCTTGGCTGATGGTCAGAAAATTGCATCCATGCAACATCCGACACAGGCTATCTTCATCACAATGCTTTCATCTGGAGAGGATCTTCTCTCAGTGTACAAAGAAGGGCGACTTGGAGTGTGGTCCTTGAAATCACAAGAGTGCATTGTATGCCAAAATGGGCACGATGAAGGTAAGACAGTGACATGTGCTGCTCTTACTCCTGGAGCTAATCACCTGGTAACAGGTAACTCAGACGGCCAGATAAAAATCTGGTCAGTGCCGCTGAGCTTTGCTTCTTCATCTGCAGAGAGCCTTATCTCGGAGTTTATCGTATCTGTTAAGGAACCTCTTGTGAGTATTGTCCCCCATTCAGACACTACCTTTGTGCTGCGAGATAGCAGCAGCGTTGCTCGGATCATTCACCTCATTCCAGAGAGAGATCCAACAGTCCTTGAACTGAAAGGGCACGATGGACTGATAACGTGTGCCTGGACCCATCAGGAAGCTTCAACTGACGTTGACAGGCCGTCCTTTGTAGTGACAGGGTCAAAAGACGACACCTTAAAAGTCTGGTCCCTGGATGACGGCAGATGCCTCAACACGCTGAAGGGACACTCCTCTTGGATTTCGGATGTTACTGTGTTGACCATGGAGGATGGGCCGCGAGTGTTGTCGGCTTGCAACGATAAAACTGTGAAGATGTGGATACCAACTAAAGAAGAGGTAAGTATATCTTGGCAACTACTGGCATGTATAATTGTTTCAATCAAAGACTTGTGTCCTCGTGTAATGATTGAGATAGAATAACTTAACTTCAGTATGACTCTCAATTAATTGTTACCTATATACCTATTGATGAAAAAAAATATTTGCATACACTAGGAAAATAACTCGGTGACTGAACATGGATTTAGTTGGTATTAACAAATTTCCCACATCCGTATTTTCTGAAATAAGAATAGTCTGTTTGCATTTCTATTTATTTTATGTACTTTCTGTTTCAGGTGATAAAGAGAGACAGTCATGAGCTATCAGGACTGTGCATCGCTCTGTTTAAGGGTACCAACTCTGTAATAGGTGTACGGGAAGCAAGGATAAACAGACCAAGTTCTGGAACTTGGACAATGCCAGATGCTTCAAGTCAGTCAACTGTGCCTCGGTTGCCATGGAGGTCCTGGAACCACAAGAGTTGGTAGTCTGTTGCACAGACACCGGAGAAGTGGTTGCTTTTCGGTTAGAAACGGGGTCCGAAGCCTGGCGACGAGCCTTCTTTAAGAAGGGCATCGCGGCGTTGGCCCTGGCCCCGAGGCAGACGGTTCTCGTAAGCTCCAAAGATGCCTCGGACAAATCAATCAGGGTGTGCGACGGAGCCAACCAACTGGAGGAAAAGTTCAGTTTGGTCGGTCATGCTGAGGCGGCGACCATTCTGAGATCAGTCGATGGCGAGGAGAATATCATGTACTTGTCAGCATCTAAGATGGCTGGCCAGATCAAAGCATGGGATGATGTCAAGGGAAACTGCCTGACAACCATGATGCATGAGCAGGTGAGTTATGATGGCTTGTGATGAATTACTTTTGAGGTAGTCAAATATTCTTTGAGAAAGGTTCTGCTAGGATTTAAAACGTTAGAGACCCTCTCTTTTTAGCTGTTTCGGCATTTTGCCAAAACGACCTACGTTTTTGTTAAGATTTGTTTTATTTATTTATTTATAATTTTTTTTTCGGCCATGGCCCATATCATAATTTGTACACATTTTTATCATGCATGGGACTTTGGGCACTCAAATTAATTCTATTTATACTTGGCACACACTTAGACCAGCACCTGCATCACGTGACGTCACATTAAAAGTTAATATTTTGAGGGCCTATTACCGCCTATACCTCCATAAATACACGTTCGGTCAAGTTGAAAGTCACCGGGATGTGAGTCGTCGTGTTTACCTTAATATTTGTTTACCTTAATATAGCAATATCTTCAACAAAATGCCATTTTGCAACTTGTGTAAGTCTTATTGTAACCTTTTAAAGCAATTTAGTTTTTACAAATGTGACCATCCATCACAAGATAGGGCTTTAAAGTGGAATTTCCACTTTTGGAGGTTGATGTAAATTTAGAAAGCGTACGTCATCAGCTTTAAAATGATACCAAAACTAATATTTTCTGACATTTCTAATCAAAGTTGCCAAGCCATTATTATATAACATTATATAGATTTTTTTCGACGGTTTGGTCCCTCCTGCAAAATTAACATGTGCGACTTTACAGCCCGTTCGTAGTGGACGGTCACGAATGAAAATGACAAAAACTGCAGCAAACTGCTCACTGGCTGGATGGATATACAGATATAAATTAGATTTATGTTTAAGGACAAACACATGGCTGTTTCGGTATCTCATTTTACAGACCAATGAGACCTACACCTGCAGTAGTAGAGTTTGTTTTAAAGGGATCGTATACGTTTGGTAATTGGAACCCACTGTTTGTTTCAATCCTATATAGTTATAGATAAATACCATAAAACTAACCTGTAAAAATTTCATTTCAAAAGGTGGTTACGATTTTGAGATATTGCCGAAAATCTGGAGCGGTTATGTCCACGCAGGAAAAATAATCTTCATTGGAATACACAATCTGAGAAACGTCACTGCAGTAACGCTTCTCAGGTTCAAATTTTTGGGGATAAAAAGTGATATCTTTCCCCATAACCGCAGTACTTCTAAGTAAAAAGTTTATAAAAATGCATTATACATGTACTATCCAAAGCTGCTGTACTTCTTACCAAGTGAGTTTTTATTGCCATTAATTTTTGGAGTTGTTACCAAACGTATATGATCCCTTTAACAAATACTTTGTTTTTGGTGGGTCGTATATCAGGTCATGTCCATGGAAGTTTCGCCCAACTCCAAGTTCCTGGCAACCGGCTCTAATAAGGGAACCATCAAGGTCTGGTCGCTGGGCAAGACATCCCTTGGCAGTCTGATGGCCGAGTTGACCGGCCTCTACAACGACACCGTCGTCTGTTTGGCCTTTGAACAGGAGAGTCGTCAGCTTGTCTCTGGAGCTCATGTCGGCCGGGACCAGTTGCTAATTTGGGACTTTCAAGGGAATAAGAAGAGGTACTGATGTTCAGTTGTTCATGTGCATGTATTATGTGGAGTGTCGTGGCCGGGCGGTTAAGAACCCGGTTTTCTGTTCCGCAGAGCGTGAGTTTGAGTCCCGGTGTCGACACGTGTGTCCTTAAGCAAGGCAATTAAACCACTATTGCTTCGTCCTTCGGATGGGACGTAAAGCTGGAGGTCCCGTGTGTTGTGTAATGCACGTAAAAGAACCCAGAAAAACTTATCGCTAAGAGAAGGGGTTTGCCCCGGTGTTTCTGGAGGATCAAGACAGCTACATTCTCGTGGTGATCCGGCTAAGAGAAAAAAGACCTCTCGAACTAAAGCTGTCAATCAGGACTTCGGTCCATACGCATTATTATTATTATTATGAAGGCACCCGATTTAAAGTATATTTCTAACGAGGACCTATCTGTCTAAATGTGAGGCATTTTGGCAAAATGAGATGGAACTGGGCACAGTCCAAAGTGGAGAAAACTGAAATGAGGGATTTTTTATTATTTGTAATCTTTGATATTTCTACTACACATGTTGAAAATTTGAAAAAATGTTTGGCAGCTTTCATTTTCACGATGTCCATAAACACAAGCTTTTAACAGGCATAACTCGTCAATGGAGTGTCCGATTGAAGTGCGACAAACAGTACTGTCAGTCTGTATCACGTCTTCAATATTTAATGGTCGCGATACTAAAGATGGGCTCGTAGATCGGCTCTGTGTGACCTGGGGCCGATTTCACAAAGCGACAGGACGCGTCTTATCTCGAGTTAGGAAGAGTAACTCATCCTAACTTAGGATGCGTCCTAAGAACGATTTCACAAAAATTAAGAAGGGTTTAATAAACGTGTCTTAACTTCCATGACAACGGCGTCAAACCCATCTTAACTTGAGATGAGTGTATGGGTCATCTTAGCTATCGAATTTTACGCTCATATTTGTCGTCCGGCGCTCTCAAATAATAATGGCGCTTATACTTTTGGCAGACCACGAAGCAAAAAAAATGCGGGCGTTTGAAAGAGACACTTTGGATAATCTGACTGACGAAGAAGTTATCCGAAGATACCGGTTTACACGGCTTGGGGTAACTCAATTGTTTTGAATGTGTTGTCGGTGCTGTGTGATGTGTTGTCGGTAAATAATATGACCGCCAAAAAGTTGTGCAGCGTCAACTCCCAAATCAGCCATCTTGAATTTGCTTTGTGAACAGATCCCGACGGCAGTTTCGTTAAGCGCATTACAATAAATATAAAATAGCCGTCAAACTCGCCAATTCAGCCTCGTTTAACAAATAGCTTACGGTTTTATTATATACGATACGTCCGACTTAAGACGCGTTTTGTGAAATCAAATTTAGGACGCATCTTATGTAAGATCGATCTTACAGCTGGGACTCCTAAATCCTAAGATCGATCCTAGGAAAAAGAAGTTTTGTGAAATCGGCCCCAGGGCTTTATAGCATGGTCTCAATCCTTACTTTGCCTTTTAAAAATGTAGTGGACTTTTGTTTCTTCATTGTTTCTTCCCTGCCAAATTGCCAACAGATACTTGGTTGGGCACACCCATGCCGCGATGTCGGTCAGCGTAACAGCCAATAACAAGTATGTGTTCAGTAGCTCACGAGACTGCACCATCAAGGCATGGAGTCTGGAGAAGGCAGACCTGCTGGCTTCGTTTGACTGCCAGTCACAGGTGAGTTCCTCTGATACATGGTATGCAGGAGTCAGGTTGGCGTAGCGGGTTTTTCCTCGCCTTCCACCACTGTGACCTGTCACCACAAAATGAGAGAGAAGTCAGAAAAATTGAAAATTGAGATATTGGTATTTTTAAATTCTTGAGAAAAAGAGCTTTCCAATGGCACATAACACTTGGGGGTTTTGCGATAAAAACTTTTTACAGCGCTCTAGAAAGTCATGGGTTTCACAAAACGTGTTTGTGAGAAAACTTACTTTAAACATCTCAAACAAAACACGCAAAAGATTACAAAACAGGACAAGTAAGGTTTGGTTGAGCATAGCAACGGCTATGTTCTAATTATTATTTCTTCCTGAAATTTTTCACACATACATACTATTGTATAAACAACAAAATATTAAAATTTCGAAAATGTAGGATACTTACGGGGACCTGTTTTGCATATTTAATTACCGTGTTAATTAGACCACTAATGGACTTTAATTCAAACACTAACTACGCAAACACTATGCAAAATCGTGTAATTTCATAGGTTTTCGATCATCTGATTGCACCCAAAAAATGGGAATATGTGGAGGAAGACTTGGGCTTTCCAAATTACTCAAAATCTCAAAATTAACCACGCCTTCATATTTTGACTTTGGATGGCCATATCTCTGAATCACATTGTGCGACTTTACTCTCTTTTTGTGGTGACAGGTCACATATATGAGGATTGGGTTTTCAGACCCTGCCCGATTCCGTGGGGTTTATTTCCCCCAGGATATTATTTTCCTCCCACCTAAAAAACTGTACCTTCTTCTAGTTGTCGACTCTCTACAGTTTTTTTTCCCAAGCTTGCGAGCTACAGTTTCTTGGGCATTTTTGAGGGATATTTGGTTTCATTACCAGAATAAATAAATAATCAAAGACCTCTTTGAAAAATCTTGTTAAAAATTGAATTAATCTCGTAAAATCAGCTGCTCGTAAAATCAGCTTTCGCATCAGCTGCTCATTGGCAGGAACCACAGATAAGTAGCAGGCTTTCAAGTTTTTCTACTTTTTTCTACTTTTCCCTAGATTTTAAACTGTTCTACTTTTGTCCTTTTAACCCTTCCTCTTGTTTACACTCCAATGCACTTCAAAAGTGGTTGCCTTAAAAAAACCTATATTTTATTAAGGTACTGCAAATCACTTCAAGGAATGCCACAGGTCAACTAGGTCATGCTGAGTCTACTGTGTATATCACACTGACACAAGCAATATATGTTCACTCACCAACTACTAGAGGTGCAATTCACTGTACATGGGAAGAATCGTTCTAGGC
Source organism: Crossaster papposus (assembly GCA_037893245.1). NCBI lineage: Eukaryota > Metazoa > Echinodermata > Asteroidea > Velatida > Solasteridae > Crossaster > Crossaster papposus. The sequence goes on along the minus strand of JBAIAA010000235.1, from coordinate 407,977 downwards.
ACTTCAGCTGAAGTGATTTGACATGTACCACACTGACTTTCGATAAAGAAGTCTTATAGAGAATGGGTTAAAGGTAGGATACACCATTGGTAATTGCTTGAATTATCATGAATGGGTGGTTTTTGGGGGGTTGTATTTTATAGTAAATAGCGTTTAACTGACCTGGCTGAAGTTTCGCAATCATAGATGCTGAGAAAAGCAAGAAAAAACGTTCGTTTTTGATCGGCGTCAATGCAGTGGTTATTACGTTGTTCTTGTTTTTTGCGATCGAAATGATTTTTTAATAAAATTCAAATTTTGAGAAACAATTACAGGATATCTAGCGCAATAATTTTGCAGGATGCCTACAATCATTATTTACTTTCAAATAAGTAAGATATTTCTTAAAAATTCGGTAGTAAAAAATTTCACTTTTTGCAAATGGTGTATCCTACGTTTAATATCTACTATTTCTTATCTTTGTTGTCCTTCAACTCCAAGAGATGCAAACTCAATGAATATTTTGTATAATAGTGTTACACACAGTCATGTGTAGTAAATAACACAATGAAGGGCTTTGGACATCGAAGTACTGCAACTGAACATACACTTTCAGGAGCTTAGTTGGGGATGGAGCACTCGTTTTGTGAGTACAGAATATCCGGGTGTGCTATCCACAGAAGCCGGCCTGAACCCATCTCGGAGCTAGGTCCGTGAAAAACAATCCCAGTCAATGTCAGCGCCCCAGTCAATGTTAAAATGATTCCGGCACGAACTGGTTTATTATAATGTCTGGTTTTTCGACTTTTCAAATGCAGGTTAAATTCTTCAAATTTGTCGAGATTGCCGAGGACCACTACCGCTTCATTACCACCAACCAGTCGGGTACCATTGCCATGCTGGACCTATTGCTGGAGAAAGCTGAACGAGGTAAAAAGGACGAGCAGGGTACTAGACAAATCATGAGCTTACCTCCTTCAAGGTCAGAGGTCAGCCCTGATGAGGTCAATGGAAATGCTTCAAATGGATCAACACCTCTTACTAAAGATTGGAATGATGAGGATAGTAGAAGGGGAAAGAAAAAGTCAAAAGTTTGCGTAGCAATCTGAAGTTAATCATGACATCATACACCTTTTGTCAGTTGTGCATTTTTTATTTAACCCTCGGACGTGCCACCGTACTATTTCTGATAGTCGCTTCGCCGTAAAAAAGCAATAATTTTTTCATCAAAGGTCAAACAAATCTCATGTTACATGTATTCCTAGTTTAAAGCATGCCGAATAATGTGTGAACATATAAAGCCGTGAAACCAAAACAGCTTAGGGGTATACACGAAATACAAGCGACTATCGAAAATAGTACGTAGTATTTGGTGTATAAACAATATTGCGGCACGTCGTCTTAGCTTTTTGAGGTTTGGATTTCACCGCGAGACCTTCCCAAGCAATCAATCGTGCTATTGTTTTCTTGCCTTATTCAACAACACAAGCAGGTTTCTGGGTCTCTGACCTATGATAAAGGGCTGTGTGAACATATAAAGCCGCAAAACCAAAACAGCTTGGGGTATACATGAAATACAAGCGACTATCGAAAATCGTAGTTAGGGGGTTGCCTGTATAAAAAAGATGGCGCCGCGTTGCAGGGTTGAAGCAGCACTAAAGTGTTCAAATTAACAGAAAGGTGCTTGACAAATAACCCGGTGAAGTTTTAGCTCTGTGAATGCTGCATATTCAAAGAAAACAATTTTGCCAGATTTCTGTTTGTAAAGTCACAATTTTGTGGAAGTGCCGGAGCATTGAATTCGTGGTCTGTGGTTCGTTCTGCAGGTTGGGGGTTTGAACCCGCGGCCTGGGCTAGGATACTTAATACCGACACTTTATAGGCATTATTAATACCGTGCAGTGGACTATTGTTACCCATCCCAACCCTATTCGTACTGTAAAGAGTTCAGATTGTCTTGTTTCAGTGTGAGAGGCTGGTTCTTTCCTCTAGTAGCCCACACCTTGAGTGGTCTTTGGCCTTGTGATGGGTGATTTGCATAAACAAAAGAAAAAAAAGTCAGAATTTGGGGCGCGTTCTAATTCAGCCAATTGCAGCTGCGTGTCACACAATGAACCAACTAATAATAACTCTTGCGTGCATGTGCGTCATTGGAACACTTGCGCGCATGTGCCTCATTGAAACACTTGCGCGCATGTGCGTCATTGGAACACTTGCGCGCATGTGCCTCATTGGAACACTTGCGCGCATGTGCGTCATTGGAACACTTGCGTGCATGGGCGTCATTGGAACACTTGCGCGCATGTGCGTCATTGGAACACTTGCGCGCATGTGCGTCATTGGAACACTTGCGCGCATGTGCGTCATTGGAACACTTGCGCGCATGTGCGTCATTGGAACACTTGCGCGCATGTGCGTCATTGGAACACTTGCGCGCATGTGCGTCATTGGAACACTTGCGCGCATGTGCGTCATTGGAACACTTGCTCGCATGTGCGTCATTAGAACACTTTCGCGCATGTGCGTCATTGGAACACTTGCGCGCATGTGCGTCATTGGAACACTTGCGCGCATGTGCCTCATTGGAACACTTGCGCGCATGTGCCTCATTGGAACACTTGCGCGCATGTGCGTCATTGGAACACTTGCGCGCATGTGCGTCATTGGAACACTTGCGCGCATGTGCCTCATTGGAACACTTGCTCGCATGTGCCTCATTGGAACACTTGCGCGCATGTGCGTCATTGGAACACTTGCGCGCATGTGTGTCATTGGAACACTTGCGCGCATGTGCCTCATTGGAACACTTGCGCGCATGTGCCTCATTGGAACACTTGCGCGCATGTGCCTCATTGGAACACTTGCGCGCATGTGCCTCATTGGAACACTTGCGCGCATGTGCCTCATTGGAACACTTGCGCGCATGTGCGACATTGGAACACTTGCTCGCATGTGCCTCATTGGAACACTTGCGCGCATGTGCCTCATTGGAACACTTGCTCGCATATGTGCGTCATTGGAACACTTGCTCGCATATGTGCGTCATTGTAACACTTGCGCGCATGTGCCTCATTGGAACACTTGCGCGCATGTGCCTCATTGGAACACTTGCGCGCATGTGCCTCATTGGAACACTTGCTCGCATGTGCCTCATTGGAACACTTGCTCGCATGTGCCTCATTGGAACACTTGCCCGCATGTGCGTCATTGGAACACTTGCGCTCATGTGCGTCATTGGAACACTTGCGCGCATGTGCCTCATTAGAACACTTGCTCGCATGCGCGTCATTGGAACACTTGCGCGCATGCGCGTCATTGGAACACTTGCGCGCATGTGCGACATTGGAACACTTGCGCGCATGTGCCTCATTGGAACACTTGCGCGCATGTGCCTCATTGGAACACTTGCACGCATGTGCCTCTTTGGAACACTTGCGCGTCATTGAAATGCTTGCGAGCACCAGTTTGTGAGTAACAAAACAATTATAGACATGTCCAAATAGGCGTCTCTGACGCATCATGTAGTTGGAAATGGTATTCTTTTATTTTCTTCCAAATGACAGCATGCCAGAAAGAAATAAGCTCACAGGTAGTCAGTCATCAATATCTAATAAGCTTTTCAATAGTATTTTGGTTGGTAACTTTTTGGGATAGCTGCAAAACGTATACTGAAGCTATAAACAAATAACAATTGGGTGTTTTTCAGTAAAAAAACACACACAAAAAACCACAGAACAAGTGCTTTAACAAATTTAAGAAAAGTTGAAATGATTTTATTCAGAGAAAAATCTAAAATTTCAATAAGACTTTTTAGCATAATATAACGGGTGTCTTTCTTAACCATATTCTTTTGTGACAAAATGCCAATATATATTTTTTACAAATAGCCCCCATGGTATTCATATATATCTGTATGTACAACTGTTAAAAATATGTTGTATAGTGTTACAATGAATTAAACTTGTTTGTTCCTTGTACTTTGCTGATTTTGTTAGCTATCAAATAGTTTTGTGCAATAGAACTTTGCACTTTAGCCTTCTTTTTAAAATTGTAAGTAGAGTTTTTTTTTTTTTTTTTAAATGTATTTAATTTGTATTATATTTTTAGATATTTATATGTTTGTATTGTTAACCATCTGTATTCTATTTTTTGTTAAACAAATATGTTTTCTTGGAAATACATGTACATGGATGTATTTTAGCTGCTATGCTTAGATGCAATGTTTAAAGTAGAGATGTTTTTCAAATTGCTTTTGCCTATTTTTTTTTTAATGTTCATGTGTGCCCTTGGATATTAAAAACACAAAATATATAGTTTTGTATTGTAAAGTATATATTATATTTTATTAAAAACAAAATATCTTGTCTTGAATATACATTGGGGATGGGGTGTATGAGTAAAAACTAGCATTTGCTTTTACTATCAATTTTCAAGCTTTTACTAGCATATGTATAAATAAAAATGAAGCAAAAAGTTTTTCTGGAAAGTATTTGCTGAAGACTAAAAGTATTTACTTTTTACCTTTCGGAATTTGCTAGAATATTAGTATTTGCTCAATTTGGTATGAATACACATGAGTAAATGCTTCAGAATTGCAGTATTTACTGCAGGAAAAAGTATGAACATAATTCATGTACAAGCAGTTGAACCGGGTTTGAGAACAAAATGAGACGTAAATGGCCGATCACGTAGATCAGGAACAGCCTGACTGCGAAGCAGCAACTTCGGGTTATAATTTCATAAAAACATACATGCCAGCGAACAAAATAGCTAGCTGTGTGAGTTTGTATTGACCGGCAATCGTGGTCGTCGGACAAAAGAATTGGGAGGCAAACAATGGGTCCACGATTGACACAACGTCCACGATCTTTTCCCGTGTACAAATCCTATGGCGATCATCCGAAAACGTTAGAGTATAAACAAAAGAGGGAAGACGGTCGGACAATGCCCCGTCCACGATTGCCGGTCAATACATGGGTGTGTGTGTTCTTGTATCGTATTACGATCGAGGATCGAAACACAAAAGAGAACAAAGGGAACAAAGGATCCTCGAAGGACGGTTTGCTTGTCCGAATTCGGTCCTCGATCGTTGGGGCAAGCGCTAGGTAATGGGGTTAGGGTATAGTAAAGGAATACAGGAAAACACAATATCGATTCTCGGTCGTTATGTGGTTCACGACTGTATGTGTGTGTTCGTGTATGTAAACAAAAGACTCTAATGTTATAAATTATTCGGCTTTGTAATCAACTGCAAGTAAGAAGCATTTACAAAACGTGTACTGCTATTTCAACTAGTAAATGCTCAACAGTCAAACTTCATTTTATTCATAGGAATAAAGCTTTTGCTTTTCCTCGATGCTTTCGCTCTGAAGTTAATGCTTTTACGTTTTGCTTGTACCTCATAGCATTTGCTAGTTTTTATTTATATGACCCATTTTACTTGGATTCATATATTTTACCTGATATGATCAAATGCAATCAACATTTATTATTGAACGTTAACCTTGTAATTGTATCAACATTTCAAGTCGAAACTTTATCACACAATTTGTGTAATTTACAATTTCAAAGCATACTTAAATCTATTTTTCTATAAGACTGTTTGAGATATGTCAACATGCATGTTAAACATTTAAACATTTAACTTTTTAAAGATTTGTAACAAAAGAACAAAAAAAACGAAACACTGGATATTAAAGTACCCGAATAACATTCTTAATAATATTTTGCCCCTAAAGTTTATAAAGATGCGTTTACATCAGTGAATTTAAAGTTTGAATTTGGTAACATATTTGTATTTCAACGTGTATTTTGTAATATCAACCCTTTTAGGTGTCAGATTCCTAGCATTCCTTCATCTGAAATCTTAAATTGTTTATCAGTAAGATGTATTTTCAATGACAGTGTTTGATTTCAAGTTTAATTAATTTCAGTAAACAAAAATCGATTTCAGCCAATCAAGCAGTTAACACTGTCTTAACTTGAGGAATTTGTTCTGTGCATTTCAAGTGAAGTCCACCTGTATATTGATCAGAAATAAATATAAAACCAAGCAATGTTTCTTATACTGTTTTGTTTTATTGTTAGCTTTCTTTTTTGTTAGTGTCTTAAGTCACATTTCAGCCAGTTTGAATACAAATACAAGGGGTGGATTAAATAAAATGGGGTGGATTTGAGACGGTTTTGGACAAAATCATATTTTGACCTAATTTGCATACAGATGCAAGGCTAACTCCTTACAAATTAATTTGAGGTTGATTTGAGACTTTTTGGGGCAAAATCATAATTATTTTGACCTAATTTGCATACGAATGCAATGTTAACCCCTTATTAATTAATTTAAGAGACATTAAAGACAATGTTTGCATAATTATCATATTTGACCTGATTTGCATACAAATGCGAGGCTAACCCCTTATCAATTAATTTAGGGGACATTGGAGAAAATGTTTGCATAATTATCATATTTTGACCTAATTTGCATACAAATCCAAGGCTAACCCCTTACCAATTATTTTAGAGAAATCGGAAAAATGTTTTGCATAATTATCATATTTTGACCCAATTTGCATACAAATGCAAGGCTAAACCCTTATAAAAAATATTAGGGAAATTGGAGACATTTTTGCATAAATAGCATATTTTGAGCTAATTTGCATACAAATGCAAGGCTAACCCCTTATCAAATAATTTAGGGACATTGGATACATTTTTGCATAATTATCATGTTTGACCTAATTTGAATACAAATGCAAGGCTAACCCCTTATCAATTAATTTAGGAGACATTTGATAAATATTTGCATAATTATCATATTTTGACCTAATTTGCATACAAATGCAAGGCTAACCCCTTATCAAATAATTTAAGGGACATTGGAGACATTTTTGGACAATCATACTTTTTGCATAATTATCACATTTTGACCTAATTTGCAAACAAATGCAAGGCTAACCCATTATCAATTAATTTAATGGACATTTGAGACATTTTTTGGACACTAATATTGTTTGCATAATTAGCATATTTTGACCTAATTTGCATACAAATGCAAGGCTAACCCCTTACCAATTATTTTCGGAAAATCGGAGAAATGTTTTGCATAATTATCATATTTTAACCTAATTTGCATACAAATGCAAGGCTAACCCCTTATCAAATAATTTAAGGGACATTGGAGACATTTTTGGACAATCATACTTTTTGCATAATTATCACATTTTGACCTAATTTGCAAACAAATGCAAGGCTAACCCATTATCAATTAATTTAATGGACATTTGAGACATTTTTTGGACACTAATATTGTTTGCATAATTAGCATATTTTGACCTAATTTGCATACAAATGCAAGGCTAACCCCTTATCAATTAATTTAGGGGACATTGGAGACATGTTTGAATAATTATCATATTTGTTCTAATTTGCATACAAATCAAATAATACTTATCAAATAATTTAGGAGACATTTCTCCAAAAAATTTCTCCAATTTCCATAAATTATTTGATAAGTGGTTAGCCTTGCATTTGTATGCAAATTAGTAAAAATATGATAAATATGCAAATATTTCTCCAATGCCCCCTAAATTAATTGATAAGGGGTTATCCTTGCATTTATATGCAAATTAGGTCAAAATATGCTAATTATGCAAAAAATATGATTGTCCAAAAATGTCTCCAATGTCCCTTAAATTATTGGATAAGGGGTTAGCCTTGGATTTGTATGCAAATTAGGTCAAAATATGATAATTATGCAAATATTTCTCCAATGTCCCCTAAATTAATTGATAAGGGGTTAGCCTTGCATTTGTATGCAAATTAGTTCAAATATGATAATTATGCAAAAAATATGATTGTTGAAAAATGTCTCCAATCTCCCCGTAACTTATTTATAAGGGGTTAGCCTTGCATTTGTATGCAAATTAGGTCAAAATATGTTAATTGTGCAAAAATGTCTCTAATGTCTCTTAAATTAATTGATAAGAGGTTAGCCTTGCATTTGTATGCAAATTAGGTCAAATGTGATAGATATGCAAAAATGTCTCTAATGTCTCTTAAATTAATTGATAAGAGGTTAGCCTTGCATTTGTATGCAAATTATGCTAAATATTCCAAAAATATAATTGTTGAAAAATGTCTCCAATCTCCCTGTAACTTATTTATAAAGGGGTTAGCCTTGGATTTGTATGCAAATTAGGTCAAAATATGATAATTATGCAAACATTTCTCCAATTTACCTAATTTTTTTTATAAGGGATTAGCCTTGCATTTGTATGCAAATTAGTTCAAATATGATAATTATGCAAAAATGTCTCTAATGTCTCTTAAATTAATTGATTAAGGGGTTAGCCTTGCATTTGTATGCAAATTAGGTCAAAATATGCTAATTATGCAAAACATTTCTCCAATGTCCCCTAAATTAATTGATAAGAGGTTAGCCTTGCATTTGTATGCAAATTAGGTTAAAATATGCTAATTATGCAAAAAATATGATTGTTGAAATATGTCTCCAATCTCCCCGTAACTTATTTATAAGGGGTTAGCCTTGCATTTGTATGCAAATTAGGTCAAAATATGTTAATTGTGCAAAAATGTCTCTAATGTCTCTTAAATTAATTGATAAGAGGTTAGCCTTGCATTTGTATGCAAATTAGGTCAAAATATGCTAATTATGCAAATATTTCTCCAATGTCCCCTAAATTAAATTATAATGGGTTAGCCTTGCATTTGTATGCAAATTAGGTCAAATGTGATAAATATGCAAAAATTTCTCTAATGTCTCTTAAATTAATTGATTAAGGGGTTAGCCTTGCATTTGTATGCAAATTAGGTCAAAATATGCTAATTATACAAAAATATGATTGTCCAAAAATGTCTCCAATGTCTCTAAAATTAATTGATTAAGGGGTTAGCCTTGCATTTGTATGCAAATTAGGTCAAAATATGATAATTATGCAAATATTTCTCCAATGTCCCCTAAATTAAATTATAATGGGTTAGCCTTGCATTTGTATGCAAATTAGGTCAAATGTGATAAATATGCAAAAATGTCTCTAATGTCTCTTAAATTAATTGATTAAGGGGTTAGCCTTGCATTTGTATGCAAATTAGGTCAAAATATGCTAATTATGCAAAAATATGATTGTCCAAAAATGTCTCCAATGTCCCTTAAATTATTTGATAAGGGGTTAGCCTTGGATTTGTATGCAAATTAGGTCAAAATATGATAATTATGCAAACATTTCTCCAATTTCCCTAATTTTTTTTATAAGGGATTAGCCTTGCATTTGTATGCAAATTAGTTCAAATATGATAATTATGCAAAAATGTCTCTAATGTTTCTTAAAGTATTTGATATGGGGTTAGCCTTGCATTTGTATGCAAATTAGGTCAAAATATGCTAATTATGCAAAACATTTCTCCAATGTCCCCTAAATTAATTGATAAGAGGTTAGCCTTGCATTTGTATGCAAATTAGGTTAAAATATGCTAATTATGCAAAAAATATGATTGTTGAAAAATGTCTCCAATCTCCCTGTAACTTATTTATAAGGGGTTAGCCTTGCATTTGTATGCAAATTAGGTCAAAATATGTTAATTGTGCAAAAATGTCTCTAATGTCTCTTAAATTAATTAATAAGAGGTTAGCCTTGCATTTGTATGCAAATTAGGTCAAAATATGATAATTATGCAAATATTTTTCCACTGTCCCCTAAATTAAATTATAATGGGTTAGCCTTGCATTTGTATGCAAATTAGGTCAAATGTGATAAAGATGCAAAAATGTCTCTAATGTCTCTAAAATTAATTGATTAAGGGGTTAGCCTTGCATTTGTATGCAAATTAGTTCAAAATATGCTAATTATGCAAATATTTCTCCAATGTCCCCTAAATTAAATTATAATGGGTTAGCCTTGCATTTGTATGCAAATTAGGTCAAATGTGATAAATATGCAAAAATGTTTCTAATGTCTCTTAAATTAATTGATTAAGGGGTTAGCCTTGCATTTGTATGCAAATTAGGTTAAAATATGCTAATTATGCAAAAAATATGATTGTTGAAAAATGTCTCCAATCTCCCCGTAACTTATTTATAAGGGGTTAGCCTTGCATTTGTATGCAAATTAGGTCAAAATATGTTAATTGTGCAAAAATGTCTCTAATGTCTCTTAAATTAATTGATAAGAGGTTAGCCTTGCATTTGTATGCAAGTTAGGTCAAATATGATAATTATGCAAAAATGTCTCAAATTTCCCTAAATTTTTGTATAAGGGGTTATCCTGGCATTTGTATGCAAATTAGGTCAAATGTGATAAATATGCAAAAATGTCTCTAATGTCTCTTAAATTAATTGATAAGAGGTTAGCCTTGCATTTGTATGCAAATTAGGTCAAAATATGATAATTATGCAAATATTTTTCCACTGTCCCCTAAATTAAATTATAATGGGTTAGCCTTGCATTTGTATGCAAATTAGGTCAAATGTGATAAAGATGCAAAAATGTCTCTAATGTCTCTAAAATTAATTAATTAAGGGGTTAGCCTTGCATTTGTATGCAAATTAGGTCAAAATATGCTAATTATGCAAATATTTCTCCAATGTCCCCTAAATTAAATTATAATGGGTTAGCCTTGCATTTGTATGCAAATTAGGTCAAATGTGATAAATATGCAAAAATGTCTCTAATGTCTCTTAAATTAATTGATTAAGGGGTTAGCCTTGCATTTGTATGCAAATTAGGTCAAAATATGTTAATTGTGCAAAAATGTCTCTAATGTCTCTCAAATTAATTGATAAGAGGTTAGCCTTGCATTTGTATGCAAATTAGTTCAAAATATGCTAATTATGCAAATATTTCTCCAATGTCCCCTAAATTAAATTATAATGGGTTAGCCTTGCATTTGTATGCAAATTAGGTCAAATGTGATAAAGATGCAAAAATGTCTCTAATGTCTCTAAAATTAATTGATTAAGGGGTTAGCCTTGCATTTGTATGCAAATTAGGTCAAAATATGCTAATTATGCAAAACATTTCTCCAATGTCCCCTAAATTAATTGATAAGAGGTTAGCCTTGCATTTGTATGCAAATTAGGTTAAAATATGCTAATTATGCAAAAAATATGATTGTTGAAAAATGTCTCCAATCTCCCCGTAACTTATTTATAAAGGGTTAGACTTGCATTTGTATGCAAATTAGGTCAAAATATGTTAATTGTGCAAAAATGTCTCTAATGTCTCTTAAATTAATTGATAAGAGGTTAGCCTTGCATTTGTATGCAAATTAGGTCAAAATATGCTAATTATGCAAAAAATATGATTGTCCAAAAATGTCTCCAATGTCCCTTAAATTATTTGATAAGGGGTTAGCCTTGGATTTGTATGCAAATTAGGTCAAAATATGATAATTATGCAAACATTTCTCCAATTTCCCAAAAAAAAATTATAAGGGATTAGCCTTGCATTTGTATGCAAATTAGTTCAAATATGATAATTATGCAAAAATGTCTCTAATGTCTCTTAAATTAATTGATTAAGGGGTTAGCCTTGCATTTGTATGCAAATTAGGTCAAAATATGGGTTAGGCTTGACCTAATTTGCATACAAATGCAAGGCTAACCCCTTATAAATTAGTTCAAATATGATAATTATGCAAAAATGTCTCCAATGTTTCTTAAAGTATTTGATATTGGGTTAGCCTTGGATTCGTGTGCAAATTTGTTCAAATATGATAATTATGTAAAAATATCTCCAATGTCCCTTAAATTAATTAATAAGGGATTAGCCTTGCATTTGTATGCTAATTAGGTCAAAATATGTTAATTGTGCAAAAATGTTTGTAATGTCTCTTAAATTAATTGATAAGAGGTTAGCCTTGCATTTGTATGCAAATTAGGTTAAAATATGCTAATTATGCAAAAAATATGATTGTTGAAAAATGTCTCCAATCTCCCCGTAACTTATTTATAAGGGGTTAGCCTTGCATTTGTATGCAAATTAGGTCAAAATATGATAATTATGCAAAAATGTCTCCAATTTCCCTAAACTATTTGATAAGGGGGTTAGCCTTGCATTTGTATGCAAATTAGGTCAAAATATGATAATTATGCAAAACATTTCTCCGATTTCTCTAAAATAATTGGTAAGGGGTTAGCCTTGGCTTTGTATGCAAATTAGGTCAAAATATGATAATTATGCAAACATTTTCTCCAATGTCCCCTAAATTAATTGATTAAGGGGTTAGCCTTGCATTTGTATGCAAATTAGGTCAAAATAATTATGAATTTGCCCCCCAAAAGCCTCAAATCAACCCCAAATTTGTTTATAAGGAGTTAGCCTTGCACTTGTATGCAAATTAGGTCAAATATTATGATTTTGTCCAAAACCGTCTCAAATCCACCCCATTTTATTTAATCCACCCCTTGCATTTGTATTCAAACTGGCTGAAATGTGACTTAAGACACTAACAAAAAAGAAAGCTAACAATAAAACAAAACAGTATAAGAAATATTTCTTGGTTTTATATTTATATATTTACAAAAGTCCACTACAATTTCAAAGGCAAAGTAAGGATTGAGACCGTGCTATAAAAGCCCTGGGGCCGATTTCACAAAACTCCTTTTTCCTAGGATCGATCTTAGGATTTAGGAGTCCCAGCTGTAAGATCGATCTTGCATAATTATTATAATTTGACCTAATTTGCATACAAATGCAAAACTAACAACCCCTTATCAATTAATTATGGGGAGATTGGAGACATTTTTGCATAATTACCATAATATTTTGACCTAATATGCATACAAATGCAAGGCTAACCCCTTATCAATTAATTTAAGGGACATTGGAGACATTTTTGCATAATTGTCATATTTTGACCTAATTTGCATACAAATGCGAGGCTAACCCCTTATCAATTAATTTAAGGGACATTAGAGACATTTATCATATTTTGACCTAATTTCCATACAAATGCAAGGCCAACCCCTTATCAAATAATTTAAGGGTCATTGGAGACATTTTTAGACAATCATATTTGTTGCATAATTATCACATTTTGACCTAATTTGCATACAAGTGCAAGGCTAACTCCTTATAAATTAATTTGGGGTTGATTTGAGACGATTTGGGACAAAATTATATTTTGACCTAATTTGCATACCAATAAAAAGCTAACCCCTTACAAATTAATTTAGGGTGGATTTGAGACGTTTGGGGCAAAATCATATTTTGACCTCATTTGTATATCAATTCAAGGCTTACCCCTTACAAATATATTTTGGGTGGATTTAAGACGTTTATGCGAAAAGTGCGAAAAGTTGATACCGGAAAGATACCGGAAAACCTCAATATACACGTAGATTAACCTGATTATTTAAATATTTAAATATTCATTTGACCTTCCTTGACCTTGCATTATAATGTTTAAATACATAAAATCAACAGTTCGCCAGTAGCTACATCACTGACATCTACACATGGACAGATCATCATTGTTTCACACTTGAAGTCGGCGCGAACTGGAAGTGCAACATGGCGGACCCACGACATCACTCTGTGAGCCAATGAAATGTCCAGGTGTAAGGTTCAGTGGGTACGGTACGTATGACGTAATGTTTATAAATAAAAAATGTATAGAGTAAATCCACTGACCTCTACACCTAGACATTTCATTGGCTCACAGAAGTGACGTCTTGGGTCCGCCATGTTGCACTTCTCGTTCGCGCCGACTTCAAGCGTTAGCACAGCAGAATATGGGCAATGTGCCGTCCAGGTGTAGAGGTCAGTGAGCTACATATGTAAGGGCGCTGTCAAGTCTCCTTGAAGTATGCGTTAGTTCGAATCACAGGTAAGCTAGACACGTGGAATGTAAAAGGTAGAGAAGGGAGCAAGAAAGCAAGAAAGAGAAAAGGGGAAAAAGAAGGAAATTAGACGAAAACTTTTACCGTATTCAATATAAAAGTGGCGTTTGTGCAGTGGTAATCTTTTTATTTCGGACGTCTTTTAGACGTCGGGAAACGACGTCGTTTGGTGGTCAGGTAAAAGAAATCGTTTTGTTTTGCATACACGACCAAAAAAAGACATTTATAAGACGTCAATATTACGTCTACAAGACGTCTTAAAGACGTCGGGTGCCCACTGGGATAGTAGTTGACTGCGTGAAGATGCTATGCATATAGACGATGTGCCCTCTGACGTCACGTGTTTACATCAGGGGTGCGTTCCACTTACGCGAACTGTTTGCGCGAACGTTCGCCTAAGTTTTGAGTTTGCGTTAGTTGAAGTGGAACGATATTTTAAAAACTATACGTTTTCAAAATGGCGGCGCCCATTGACAGTAACATCGTTTGCTTGGCTGCTTTTTGTCCAACTCATTATTTTTCTTTAAAATATCCCTGTAACTGCTCAAAACAATCCACCATTTATAACGAAAAGTATGAAACGTAAATCAAAACTGTGAAAAGAACACTGCCGTCTGCTAACCTCTTCGCCATCTTTAAAATACGTCACTGGCCAACAGCGAACAGCTCGGAATGTCGTTCGCCGTTTTCGCTAACGTTCGCCAACATAATTGGCGCACATTGCGTTCCACTCAAGCGAACAACGCAAACGTTGGCCAACGTTGGCAACGTTCGCGTAAGCGGAACGCACCCCTGTATTCAAATGTGCTCGGCAGTATGCGCACACGTCGTGTTTTACATAAAATTTGCTTAAAGAGTGACGTCGCAGGTCAGATCGCCTTTGAATTATGTGACCTCTGATGTCATCTTCTAACCAAATTTATGTAAAACATGATGCGTGGGCATACTGCCGGGCACATTTCAATACAAATGTAATCAGAGGGCACATCGTCTATATTCGAATGGTCGAATTTGCATGAAAAAAAAAATACTGCGTGATCGAGGGAGCTGATGGGAATATAAACCGTGTCGTTAGCGGGCGCACTGTCGAATGCAGTGGTAACAGACATAAATAACCTATAGACGGACAACAGAGGGCGCCAGAGTGAAATTTCGACTAGCGTCACTGTGTGATGACTGCCAAACAGTTTGCCCACGATTTGTAAAAATGGCGGTTTTTCCTGGCATAGAGTCGTGCACATTTTTCAATCGCTTCCGCCCACGATTTCATACTTAGTCAGGCGCCGTCGAAATTACGGTACCTGGACGTTGATTTCCATAGGCGCTGTCCGTCTATAGATTATTTATGTCTGTGGCAGTGTTCTTTGTCAAAGACTAAGCAAAAACCAGCTGAAGACCCAGTTACAAACAATACCCACCACATGAACATTTGGTTTGCAACTTTGCCAAGGGATTTGTCACAACTTCGTTCACCTTGCAGTTCGCTTAAACGGTTGCCAAATCGTAGGGATTAAATGAACGGAGCAAACCGACATATGTCGCCATATGAAGCAATAATTAGACGGAGTGAACTCCCCCTCCATTGTGGTGGTCATATCTTGCTGGGTATATCTCTCGCAGTTGTTGCTTATTTCAACAACCCCACACAACCTCGTTCTAGCGAAACCACCCGTTCGCCTAACCTTTTCACCCGATCACTGCTATCGATTTAAACAACGCAACAATGACCCCTTTGTGTCCCCCACATTTGTTTAAAACACCAACAATGGGTCTTTCCGTTTTCGAGCCATAAACATAATTTGATAACACGTTGCTTTGGTAACCGAGCGGTCAGGGTCGGCGCTCGCGGGTCGAGCAAAAATAGAGCAGAAATTAGCATTGACCACGGAGATCCAGCTGATTTTGGACGAACCTTACCGTTTACGTTTGATGTCATTCCTGCGGCTTTGGTTTTATGTCGGGATATGGTTAGCTCCCGGGCCCAAATGATCTTTGATACGAAAGAAAAAGAGCGTTTTATTTTTACGAAAGAAAAAGAGCGTTTTACACATAGAGATATCTCAAATACATTAAAGGGAATATAAATAAGTAAACATAAATAAAACACTTAAAATTACCAAACCATTATGAAATACGTCACTAGACTGGTATTTCTTTTATCAATTTGCAACGCTAGAAAAAAACTGGCTTCTTTCAATTACTACTCCCAATTTACCATATTTAGTTAGTCGGCATGTTGTAATACAGCTAGACTAGTTCCCTGAATGTACAATTATTCCCCGACATCTATACATTGCCCCGTTTCATCTCAAGTGGGGTCAGGGAAACAGACTACAAAAACATGAATGTATTCCCCCCCCCCCCCCCGGCCCTCAGCATCTACGAAAACAAACCTTCGAAATAGTCAGTTTAATATTTGCTATACTAAACACCCTGAAAATTACACATTTTCTGAAAATTACACAAAAAGCAAATGTATACAAATGTATTCCCTTCGATACATCACCAATGTAAAAGTTTACGGATATAGTGAAAAATGATCTAGTCTGAGTATCTTGCAACATGTTAGGCATTATTTTAAAAGGAGGACCTTTCATCGGAATAAATAATTTGTGGACACCCAATGCACCTGTTTCTGACACTAACATTCATTTACCATGTAAAAACAAAGCCAGGGCGATAGCTATAAAGGTAGAACATCAACGTTAACAAAATACTAATATAAAAAAAATACTAATATATACTAATATAAAGTAAAACACTAATGTATCATAATGTTGCTGTTAAAATTGAGCCGGACTTTGTATGGTGCGTCGTCTGTACGTTGTTAACAAAGCAATTTCCAACCCAACGTCTGATTATGTGAACATAATTAGCATATGTGAGACGTCATTTCGAGCAGAATTGTGGACAAAGCTACCTATTGGTTAATAGGTGTCAGCTAACCCTGTTTATATGGATTCACCCACTGATCTCTACATATCGGAGCACGATGGGAGTCACACTATGTAATAACGGTTTTTATAACACCTCACTCACAGATTCTGTGTCTTGATTGGCCTCGGGAAAATAGAATGCTCCATGGATCACCTCGGGAGGCTAGTTTTACTATACCACTCAAAGCAGTCAATATTTGTATAATATGCCCGGACAAGCTAGCCTCACCGAGTTGATCGTCTTTCGAGCTGGGCTTTTTTTCCCAAACGACATCGCCATAGAACTGATTTTTAGCGCATCTGATTGGTTGTTTAACATCTACGTCATCCATTCATCCATGTGTCGCATGAGTCCTATAGGTCAAAAAGGGTTAGGCTTAGGGTTTGGGTTAGGGTCAATAAGTTGAGAGTCCTAGGGTCAATAAAACCCAGAGTCCTACGGTCAATAAGTTGAGATTCCTAGGGTCAATAAATTGAGAGTAAAATTTACTACCATGACGTAACAGATAGCCAATTAGATGCGCTTAAAACCAGTTCTATGGCGATGTCGTTTTGGAAAAAAATTCGCGGGCCGGCCAGGCACTAGTAAAACATCTTTTGCGTTAGATATTCGTCATACGGAAACGTCAGAATTTATAGAAGTCGTTGGAGAACAATCATATGTTTGCAAACACAAAAAGGTTGCGTCAGCTAATAAGCGGTTTGTCAAGGGGCCGCAAAACAAGCTTGCTCATTGGTCAAAATGGTTATGATCTTCTATAATTAATTAACGGATCGCACAGCCATTATAGACGATTGTCCAACAAGCGGATATTCCAGCAATTTGTGATTCCCAACGATCAGTCAATTGACCGATTTTGAGAAATAAGGAGTGCTGGTCGAAATGTTGTGCATTTCGTAAAGCGTATTATTATCTGCTGAGTTGAAACGTCAACTGTTGAGGTTTTAAGAATCTTCTTTCATATTTTGAGTTGACAAACAAATGCATGCAACTCAAATGGTCCTATATATGCCTTTATTAAACTACTCTTGTGACGTCACTATTCAGAAAAGTGTCGATTATTTTAAAGAATGTATAGAGTTTACTGTACATTCTTTTAAAGAATGTACAGACCTCTGAATATACTGCTTTAGTATATAAATCCTCAATGAAGTATACATCATCATGCGTGTATAAATCCTTATCGGATAGGTCTCAAAATACTGGTTTGAATCGCCATCGAAATAAATTGACGAGTCAGTTCTTGAGGGTGACACAACATATCTCCAAACGTATTCCTACTCAAAAATATGTACGGATCGTCACTGGAAGACATTTTAGCGGAGTTGGCGTACGTTCGATGTCCAACGTACTGGGCATTTGAAAGACCCTTCCTTTAGTATATTGTTTGGTTACGCAACATGGATACCAGACAGGGCAAAGCTTTCACAAGCTTTCATCTTATACCTTAAAGCGTTAGTAAGAATTGAAATTATTGACAATGGGTGTTAAGGAGACGTAGTTTAAGTCGGAGAAACGACTTTTTCGTCATTTCTCCTTAACATATTTTACAGTTCCAGTATTAAAAGAAGTAGCAGAAGCAGCCAGAAATGTAGAATTAAAAAAGATATTTGATCGGTTTGCGTAGCCCCTCCCCCCCCCCCCCCCCAGCATGATAACGGGGAAATGGGCGTTTCTACACCCCTCGCGTATAGTTTCAACAATAACGCTAAAATGCATTGTTATTGCTTGTTCAATTATAGTTACACGTAGGTCACGAGGTATAACTTAAAGCACTTAAAAGAAAAACCGGCTTCTGTCAACCTCTCACATTTTCTTTATTTTTTAGTAAATAATGGGTTTTGTTTCGTAAGATCTGGGGTTCAAGTTCTGTCTATGCTCATTGGCTGTTTTGGTTTCTCAGTTTATTGTCGGGATGAGTTTAATTTAAGGGAAAGCAAGGTTCTAAGAACCTAAGTTTCTTTCATTCTGTGTGGTCTAGATACGCCCAGTTGTGGGAGTCAGGTTGGCGTAGCGGTTCTTTTCTCGCCTTCCACGACCCGGGTTCGAACCCCGCCTTGGCCAATATGTGGATTGGGTTTTCAGTCCCTACCTGACTCCGTGGGTTTCCCCCAGAATATTCTTCTGGAGTTTTCCTCCCACCTGTACCTTCTTCTCATTGTCTTCCCTCTACAGGTTTCTTCAGGCTTGCGAGCTACAGTGCCTAGAGCGCTTTTGAGGGATCCTTGGTTTCATTACCAGAAAGAATTCATAATAATAACTGCATGCCTTTACCATGCTGGGGAAAAAACAATTCGCGAGCGGTTCGCTGTCATGAACCAGACAACAGGTCGAGATGAAGGTGGATCCATGGCGACACTGGAAGTCTCTGTGATAATTACAACCGCCACGATAATACCCTCCGTCATGATGACGATGACGCCCTGTGAATTATCTGCCAAGTCGTCATCACAAGATCCTCCGAGTCTAGCTCCCCAACATGACTACAATTTGCCCTCATTTCCCTTCGCAGTTTCGAGTGACGCTGTTTATACAAAATAACTGCTCCGGAGATTGTAAACAATTCTCGGAACGAACAATCAATAAGGTTCGCAGATTTATATATAGGCAGAAATACTGGGAAAGGTATGGATTTCATCGCTGGGTGGTTTAAGGTCGCCGCACCCTGCGTATACCCGCCAATCATCGCCCGTGTTAATTTCCGCCAGAACCACGGCTTTGTGTCAAATTGGCGAGTTTACGCGGTTCTTTTGTAAACCTTCCTCTAATCTAGTCTTTGCCAAAGACCACTGCATTCGACAGTGCGCCCGCTAACGACACGATTTATATTCCCATCAGCTCCCTCAATCACGCAATGGTCTTTGCAAATTGACCATTTGCGTGTGGAATTTGAATAATATCTGGTACACTGACTTGTTCACACAGCTTGGCACAGTTTGACTTATTATCCAGACCAAATACACTGTTGCTATATCACGTGATTCGGAGCAAGCTCTTGCATTGGGTGCGTTCGTTTAGCTCACCCGGGGCGCCTCGGGTAAGCCCCGCGCCGTTCTTTTAGCTCTGATGTGTACTCGTGGCTAGGCACGGGTCAGCCACCAGAAACCCTGCTCCCGTAGCAGGGTCTCTGGTGGAATGACGTCACACGCATGCGTAGTCGAGTCGACGACGTCTAGGGCGGCGTAAAGATGGCGGAAAGGTAAATATTTTGTTGCAAAATATTCCGATTTTTCATTTATTTTGTAGGTTTTTTGTTGTTGTAGAATTGTATTTGAAATGCATGCAACTAAAAAATACAACCATGCAGAACATTTAGTGGAAAACACGAGTGCGTTCGATTAGCTTCCCCTCGTGCCATCCCCCGAGTGTTAACCCTAACTCCCCCGGGTAAGCTAATCGAACGCACCCATAGTTACGTTAGAGACGCTCAGCACCAATACATTGTTCACAATGGTTGAGAATGGTACAAAGACACCAGACCATTCCAGAGCCGGCGGTTGCTAGCGTAAGGCTTGCCCCGAATCACGTGATATAGCAACAGTGTCTTTGGTCTGGAGAATTTAAATGTAAACTGTTCCAAGCTACATGAACAAGTCAGTGTACCAGATATTATTCAAATTCCACACGCAAATGGCCAATTGCTCAAATGGGGTGTGTTGTACGATCTGCGATCGCCGATTGGCTCCCTAGGAAAGCCTGCTGAGAAATAAGGAAAAAGTTAAACCGCCAGAAGCATTATTTGCAAAGGCGTATTCCTGAGCGAGGGAGCTGGTTTATAATCGTGTCGTTAGCGAGCGCACTGCGTGAAAAGGTTACGCGACGTACACGATCGATCAAACGCATTCGTCTTGGCAAAGACTACCTCTCTAATCCCGTTCCGCTGTGGTGGTATGTACTTACCAGCCACGTGGATGCGAGTGAACTGGCGCGGGTGCGCGGATGCCCCAAAATACAGCGTATTCATAAAGGCACTTAGGATAATTGGTATCCCAGTTATAAAATATAGGGTGGAATTATAGGCAGACATTTCAATGTCTCCTTAATGCCAAAGATCCTACTTGGAGGCAATTATATACTGTCGGAAATAGGATATAGATCGATTGCTTGTGATCCAAAACAGAAATACACCAAATTTCGATAGGATAGGGGTCTGCAAAATTTGATAACTGCAATGTCTTCCAAGGGTACCATTATCGGTAATAATTATTATTAGGAATGATCTAAGTATTAAATAAATCGTAATAATGATGGATTTTAAAGAAGGAAAATCAACCTCTTAATGTTCAAGAAGATATTATTTAGGATTACGCTGGAAACTAAAGAAGCTCTGGTTGTCCCTTAGAGGTAGGATACACCATTTGCAGATATCGAAAACATTTATTACTGAAATATTAGGAAATATCTCCCTTTTTTAAAATCAAATAATGATCCTAGGCATCCAGCAAAATGATTGCGCTAGATATCCTGTAATTGTTTCGAAAATTGAATTTTAAAGAGACAAAAATCCTCACATGGCGATTGCCAAAAAACTGCCCGGCGCCGGTTGAAAACGAACGGTTTTTTTCCTTGCTTTTTTCTTAGCATCCATAATTGTAAAACTTTGGACAGATCAGTTCAAACGATATTTACTCTAAAATACAACCTCCCAAATCCACCCATTTCTTGATAATTCAAGAAATCACCAATTGTGTACACGATCTTTTAATGTAACGGCGAATCATCCGTGTGAAGTGGCCGAGAGTGCTCAATATTGTGTTTATTATAATATGTCTTAAACTTAAGGATTAAAAAAAAAAAAAAAACCTGCTGAACACTTATTCGATTATATACCGGTTCACCTGATCACCGTGCCGGGATGCGATAACAACATTTCTGCAGGTAGGTTGGTACATTGGCCAATCAGAACACAGATGGTGTTGACGTCATTTGTCTGGGACAATCCTAACCCCAACCCCTATAACCCCTAACCCCTAACCCCAACCCCTTACTCCTAACCCCTTACTCCTAACCCCTAACCCCAAACCCCTAACCCCTAACCCTAGTCAAATCCCCGACAAAATCTAACATCATCGATGACGTCAACACCATCTGTGTTCTGATTGGCTAATAAATGTACACTATGTACCAACCTACCTGCAGAAAACAACTATTGCGGCCGGGATGGGTCATCGGACACACAGATCGGGGAAGTGCGCTGAAAAATCAAACCGATCTGACCGTACACGCAGGCGACCAGGTTAAATCAAATATGCTTGATCTTGTTCGCAATCGATTTCACCGGCTGCAATGTCGCCAGAAAAAGTGTGATGGTCTGAGAGTCAGCTCCTGGAACCTGTCGTTTTGTTTCATCCCTAAATGGGAAAGGGTTTGGCACTTGTATTATGGAAGTGGGTGCCGCTGGAGTATTTAAAGACCGGGTGTAAGCATCTAAGGTGGCAGCAAGGTACTTTATTTAACCAATCTCTAGGTACCCCCGCCTTGCTACTCATATCCCCCAAATTTATATTTTGTAAGAACAAAGTATAGGCTGAGTAAAACAAAATTACATCAAAGTCCATTTTTTCAGAACTAGAATAAGTGTGCCCCAAATGTCCGGCTATTCTGAATAGATCATTCAAAACACATTGAGAGTAATTTAGAAATAATGAGAACTTGATGCTTCTGCCCTTTTACAATACAAAGTGCAACCGAGTTTCCAAGATACATTTTTTCATTTGAAAAGCAGTCCCCTACAAACTTTCTCGCTTGCTACTCATCAGATCTATACATTATTTAAAAAAATCAATGCTGCTGTACACATAAAGGTAATTTAGACAAAAATCATTAATAAAACATCAAGGCTTGTTTATACTGTTATAATTTCTGCATTTCCATCAAGGTCGGAATTTCATTTTGTGATTTGTTTAGATTTTGAAGTTATTCAAGATGTTTGCTTTTTATTCTTAACTGAGATTATGCCATATAATTGTAAGCTAGTTATTCACACCTGGGAATATAATCCCTTCACAATTGCAGTCTGTTCATTCATGTCTGAGAATAGAAGCCCTACAATTGTAGGCCATCCATTCACAGATAATATAATCCCTACAATTGTAGGCGGTCCATTCATATCTGATAATGAAAGCCCTACAATTGTAGGCCATCCATTCACAGATAAACGGAATCCCTACAATTGTAGGCGGTCCATTCATATCTGATAATGGAAGCCCTACAATTGTAGGCCATCCATTCACATCAGAGAATGAAAGCCCTACAATTGTAGGTCTTCCATTCTTCATATCTGATAATGGAAGCCCTACAATTGTAGGCCATCCATTCACATCAGAGAATGAAAGCCCTACAATTGTAGGTCTTCCATTCTTCATATCTGATAATGGAAGCCCTACAATTGTAGGCCATCCATTCACATCAGAGAATGAAAGCCCTACAATTGTATGGCTTCCATTCATATCCGATAATGAAGCCCTACAATTATTGTAGGCCATCCATTTACATCAGAGAATGAAAGCTCTACAATTGTAGGTCTTCCATACTTCATATCTGATAATGGAAGCCCTACAATTGTAGGCCATCCATTCACATCAGAGAATGAAAGCCCTACAATTGTAGGCCATCCATTCACATCAGAGAATGAAAGCCCTACAATTGTAGGGCTTCCATTCATATTCGATAATAAAGCCCTACAATTGTAGGCCATCCATTCACATCAGAGAATGAAAGCCCTACAATTGTAGGTCTTCCATACTTCATATCTGATAATGGAAGCCGTACAATTGTAGGCCGTCCATTCACATCAGAGAATGGAATCCCTACAATTGTAGGCTGTCCATTCACATCTGATAATGGAAGCCCTACAATTGTAGGGCTTCCATTCGTATCTGAGAATGGAAGCTCTACAATTGTAGGCCGTCCATTCATATCTGATAATGGAAGCCCTACAATTGTAGGCCGTCCATTCGTATCTGAGAATGGAAGCCCTACAATTGTAGGCCTTCCATTCATATCTGAGAATGGAAGCCCTACAATTGTATGCTATCCATTCATATCTAATAATAACAGTCCTACAATTGAGGCCATCCATTCACTTCTGAGAATGGAAGCCCTACAATTGTAGGCTGTCCATTCATATCTAATAATAACAGTCCTACAATTGAGGCCATCCATTCACTTCTGAGAATGGAAGCCCTACAATTGTAGGCTGTCCATTCATATCTGAGAATGGAAACCCTACAATTGTAGGCTGTCCATTCATATTTGAGAATGGAAACCCTACAATTGTAGGCCTTCCATTCATAATAAATGGAGGCCCTACAATTGTAGGCTGTCCATTCAGATCTGAAAATGGAAGGCCTACAATTGTAGGGCTTCCATTAAGATCTGATAATGGAAGCCCTACAATTGTTGTCCATACATATTTGAAAATGGAAGCCCTACAATTGTAGGCCTTCCATTCATATCTAAGAATGGAGGCCCTACAACTGTAGGCCTTCCATTCATGTCTGAGAATGGAAGCCCTATCATAAATAGTTTTAAATAAATGACAACGGTTTTATTTTATAACCACAGAATTTATTTTTCTAAAATTTTCATTTGTGCATTTTAGTATATTTTTTTTGGACAAAACTATTGTAATCTTATACAAGTACATTGAAACAAAATATTAAGCTTTCACAGTGTATTCATATCAAGTACATGCACATGTATACACAACAGCACATTTAATCAGACTTTACAGAATTTCAAAACGCACATGAACATAACACCGTTCTTTTTAATACACAAATGAAAATCCTCACGTTTTTATTAACAGAAATTCTGCCTTTTCTTAAAAATCAATGACCTAAATGTAAAAGGTTTAACAATATATTATAGGCAATACATGTACACTGAAACAAAATAAAAATTTAACTACAGTCGACTCTTGTTAAGAGCTCGTTACTTAGGACGAGAATCTGTTTAAGACAAGCTTTTCCGGAAGTTGAGCTGAAATCACCGCGAAGTTCAAATCCTTAAAGGTAGTATACACCATTTGCAGATATCGATAATATTTACTACTGAATTATTAAGAAATATCTTACTCATCTGAAAGTAAATGTTGATTCTGGGCATCCAGCAAAATGATTGCGCTAGATATCCTGTAATTATTCCAAAAAATAGAATTTTATTATGAAAAATTCGCGATCGCCGTCCGACAATGACCAATGGTGTATACTACCTTTAAGTTTCAGCTTCCTGAAAACGAATTCTAGTCCCATATTCTAGCCCATATAAAAGGTAAAACCCACCCATATTTTATAATGGCATAATGTTAAAGAGTGGCTTGATTATTATTCTATTTTTATTGGTTTCGGTAATCATATAAAACATATTTTTTCGCACTGCGCACAGTCATGTGAGCCGCGCTTTTGTTCTGGTTTCTCTGGGAAATTGTGACGTAGTGTCTGCACCACCAGTAGGCGAAACGCAATCAATAGCGGCCTTGCACGCGCAAGGAATGCAAGTGAACCCTTTTGTGTACGGCATAGTGTATACATAATGTGTACTACACGTGTGAAAGTGGGCTCAAAATCATACGGAGAAGACCCTGATGCCATAATTACTAGCTCACAGATTTTCTATATTTTCTCCTCAAAAAATACGACAAATAAAATTTAATTTGTGGCACGTAATGTCGATATTCTGCACAGAAATGCAATACATGTACTCGCAATAGTCAGGCGCCGTACAACATGCATATGTAGTTGGCCGCATCAATGTAGGATACCAGTGCAGACACTACGGTATAATGTTCCGGATGACGCGGGAAATTTAAAGAATATGAACGCGCTCTTGTACTCCTGGATGGCAAGAAATCGTGAATAATAGGCACACGAGTCTCTGTGGAGTCAGTATGTTACCATACTATTCTTTAAGACTAGGAATTTCCCTTTAACAAAAAAGAACCATTCCCTACCCCGAAAGACATGGAACGAATGAAATAGCAAAAACATTAGCCCTTGGGGACACCAACCAAAAATAGAAAATGTATAGAACTGAGTTCACGCGGCTGGATTGAAGGATAAACGAACTCTGTTTCAAACATGCTTTTACAGCTTATACGGAGGGAGTACAAGGATATAGTTACAATTTGTTTTGAGTGGAATTAGTTCAAAAAAATGTTCAAGTTATACAATTGTTTTTTTCTTTTTCTGAGAGCTGGATTTAATGGTAAACGAACTCTGTGTCAAACATGCTTTTACAGCCTATTCGGGTGGGGTACACAAACAATTAGTTACACCAAAAATTCAGCAGAATTGGCCCATTTTGTTTAGTTATATACAAAGTATACAAACTTGTCTCACGAGTGAGCCCCTTTGTTTGACGGACAAACTTGGCACGTCTTTTTATACCCCTCCCCATTCATACAATACGTTATTGCCCGCCCTTTACTGCCAGCTCGCAGGGTTGTTTGTTTCGTCTAGTCTTCTTCTTCTTCATCTGTGTAAAAAAAATGAGAAATAATTATGTACACGTACAGTTAAATTATTTGTATAGTATAGTAATGCCCCAATGTAATGAAGGCAAACAGGGTAAAAGCTGGAGTACCTGTTCCATTTCTAATGTTATTATGTACCGAATGTCACGTGACATGTAGTGTACGTGTTTTAAACATCAACAAACATGGCAACCCTAACAAATGCTTCAACAGCTGGACACAGGTTTAGTATATCATGGTTCTGAACCTAACAGTACTAAGGCCGTGCCGGGTACCCGTAACCCGACCGCTGATTGCGGGTACCCGGCTCCAATTTATCGATTTTATTACCCGAAACTGCCTTTGTAAATGTTGACACATTATTTCAGAAAGGCAAGCGTCTTTTATGTTCATTGCGTGCCGATAAATTGTTAGAAAACATCTGAGTAAAACGTCTTTACGGACAATTTCCCGATGTCTAGATAGCAGCCTAACGGGTGATTGTGATTTCTTTGTAGTCATTGTGATAAAAAAATGCCTTTGAAGTCTATTTACCTACAATTCTGACAGCTGCTATAACTTGCGGCTGACATTGTATCAGTGTTTTGTTGCAGTTGTCCTTTGAGTCAGTTTTTCCGAGGTTTTTCTTTTTGGAAAATGTGCTGAATTAATTCACGATCCCGCAGACCCGTACCTGGAATGTGGTTTTGAAACCTGATACTGCAGGAGAGGTATTTGATTCTATTGTATCAACTCTGTGGCCAGCAAGGAACTGTGGTCGGCTTTTTTGCTACATTTCGTGTTGGCTCACTCAAAGGATTTAAGTCATTGAACCTTATTTATTTTGGAAAAAGACGTGCCACTGTAGGCGTGCAATTATGGGGAGCGGCAAGTCAATTCATTTACAAACATTTATTAAGCTGAGAGTAAACTCCACGCAATACGGGATCGCTGTTGACAATCTGGCTCTGTTTTGTTTTTTCACTGGACCGCCGGACTACTTAGAAAAGGGTTTTGACTAGACCGCCGCTGTTTTGAGTGACTAGAATTTGTTTGCGTCGAACCCTGAGTTGCAAAGTAGGCCCGTGCATTTGTTTAGTTGCGGAATGCAGGGGAAGTAAGCATGCCATGCCAGCGCGCGCTGCAGCTTGCTAGTGGATCGAGCTGGGATGTACATGCACGTGCCGACGCGGTGTATACTTCCGGGTTTTTGTTATGATTATAATAATAGTCACGGGTACCCGGGTACCCGACCGTGACGGGAATAGGGTACCCGGGTCCCGTACTACCCGTAAACGCACACCCTTAAACAGTACTAAACCTGCTAAACGCCAACTGTTAAAGTTTGATTGATTTAGTACAAATGGGTCTATGCATTGTTCAGTGTTCAGGATCAGGGATGTGACGACAGTCCATTGGTTCTACATGTACATGTACTTACAGTTAAAGTTCACCAATAACAGTGCTGTGGGCATGAGCTCACCCACGAATAAATGCGTGTGCATTCCCCAAACTCCAACATTTTGACAAGTCTCATGCCTTTCTGCCCTGAACTTCACAGAATTTAACATGGTCTTTCTGGGCCTTTTGTACCGAGTCAAACAAAGTCCAACCAAAAGTTGCTAATATTTGGTACCAAACCTGCCAAAAACTAGCAAAACTTGCAATTGGAGTTTGATGGGCTTGAGGTAGTGAGGGTTAATGTGTAATTAAGCAGGCCTACGTACCTGGTGTTTGTACCGAAAACTCTTCACCAAACAAGATGTCACATGATGTCTCCACGAAGCTTGTTTGCTTGGCATCATTGTCGACAGCAACACAATTCCGATTCATTGGGAGTGATGTCATTAAGACTGTGCCTAAAAATGTATATAAAGGATTGAAAATACACATTATAGATTTGTAATTTACAAATAAGTTTAAAGTTAGTGTGTCTGTGATTTGTAGGTGTAGTAACCTGAAAATATTTTTTCATATTAAATTGGTTGTTTCTAGCAATATATTTGTTATGAACTTTCAAATGAGACATCGCACAGCGATTAATGAATACTTTGTACATTCATTTCACTTTTTTTTTTATTTAAATAATGGATGTCAAACAATTGAGAGGCAATATAGTATGGCGAAGTACCAAATACTAAAAATTAGGTGAGAGTACTGCATACTATATTTTACCTCCAATTGAGTTGACATTGGCTGTGCACATACAGGGGGATACATAATATATTTGGTCTGACATTATGATGACATCACCAGGTGTCAAATATATAATATTCAACTTTTCAAGGTTCAAATTTTGATCTCACACTATTGATGTCCCCTTAATTTAAATTTTAAATTTTGTGTTTGTACACAAACACATTTCTAGTTCGTTTTTTGTATTTCCTTTGCTTACATATGTGACCTGTCACCACAAAATGAGAGTAAAATCGCACGATGTGATTCAGATGCCCATCCAAAGTCAAAATATGAAGGGGTGGTCAATTTTGAGATTTTGTGTAATTTGGAAAGCCAAAGTCCTTCTCTACATATTCCTATTTTTTTGGGTGAGATCAGATAATCGAAAACCTCTTAAATTACGTGATTTTGCGTAGTGTTTGCGTAGTTAGTGTTTGGAATAAAGTTCATTAGTGGTCTAATAAACACGGTAGCTAAATATGCAAATCAGGTCCTCGTAAGTATCCCACGTTATTAAAATGTTGATATTTTGTTGTTTATACAATAGTTTGTATGTGTGGAATATTTCAAGAAGAAATAATGATTAGAACATAGCCTTTGCTATGCTCAACCAAACCTTACTTGTCCTGTTTTGTAATCTTTTGCGTGTTTTGTTTAAGATGTTTAAAGTAAGTTTTCTCACAAACACGTTTTGTGAAACCCATGACTTTCTAGAGCGCTATTAAAAGTATTTATCGCAAAACCCTCAAGTGTTATGCACCATTGGAAAGCTCTCTTCCTCAAGAATTTGAAAATACCAATATCTCGATTTTCAATATTTCCGACTTTACTCTCATTTTGTGGTGACAGGTCACATATAGACTAACCTGTACCGCAGCATGCATCTATTATCATGTCGCCCTCATGACTCAGAAGCCTGATGATTTTTTTGCACAGCTCAGCTGGTTTTTGATGTTTGTTCACGACTGCCCCAGAATCATCAGTGTGGAGGTCGTCCATGGGAACACTCAACAGGTTATCTTGTGTCCCCACATTTATATGGCTTCGGTCGACAGTGCCTGTTCTGTCTGCAAAACCAACCACGATGCCCTTCACTGCAGATCCAAATATGCATCCCTGCCCTGTTGAAGTAGGGAAAATTATGCCTCAATAATAAATATACATAAATATACTATCAGAACACATAACGTTTGTAATGCTCGTAAATTTGCAGTGGTTGTATCTAAAAAACACTAGCTAAATACAATTTTACCATGTTATGTTATACACTAAGGCCTAAAAATATAATATGCAGATTCAGTAAAATCTGCTTTGACTGCAGGTATGCTACTTTTTTTCCTAAAATATTGCAAGTCACCTTGTATGTAATATGTCAGTAATGGTGTAATTGCCCATACATGTATGTATGTATACATTTCTTCTTGTTTTTGTACCACTGTTGAGACATGGCTTTGTCCTTATGTACAAAATGGTTAGAAAGTCGAGCATGTTTTTCAAAATGCTCCTATTTCAACCACAATTATTTTTCTGGGTTGAAATTTCGACCCATTACCCTAACCCAAACACTAACACTATAACCCACATTCTAACCCTAGTTTTTGAGTAATTTGAGTAAAATCCGAAATTCTATTTCATGAAATTTCTAGTGGAGACCTTTTCACTCTCATTGTCCTCATTTGTGTTTACGTCTCGACTCCAGAGGGTACTGTATTTTCCACTATACCATGCATACGTATACGGACGTACAGAAATAGTGATTGCATGGTCTCTTCATTCAGCAAGACATAAATAACAGTTTAAAATAATTGCTGATGATCGAAGCACCTGCATTACAGAATGGCCAATTTGTAGCTGTGGAGGCCAGGCTCTCAGTACCACCATATATACATTGTGTATATCATATTGCTCTCATAAATCATAATCACCAGATCAAGCGCTGTTTGTTTTATTATATATTATTATTTACATAATACTGTTACATCAATTCCCGAGTTTTACATACCTTTATTTGTGTTGGTCAAGTGGTAAAATAATTCTTCCGTACGAATGAAGAATCCACTTTTTTGCAGTACGTCATTGACGAGGCTCATTCGGGAGGGCATACACAGCACAACTAGACGGTAGTGGGTTTTGTTGGAAGTGGCGTTAATATTTTGCACTGTCCCGCAAAACCTTGAGAGTTCGTTTTGCTCCCACTCCTAGTTAACGATAAACAAATACGAGTGCACAATAAGCTCCGGTTGTCTTGCATGAAAGTCTTGCATGAAATCTATTGAAATGATCCCTGCCAATGGTACGTATGGAACACCATACTTTATAATTAGGCCTAGAATTTTGTGGAGAACTGTTTTATACCACGTGATTGTAACATTAATGCACATATTCTGCCACTGTTTACAAACTTTTTATAAATATCCTTCCAAACCGTTAACAAATAAATGTTTCGTGTTTAATTTATTTTGTTTGCTTTTTCTTTATTAAAATGTAGGTGTTATATTTTATGGAAAAGTTTGGGTGCTCATTTTTGTAAATTTTCTTGGCGACCGTTTTTCCTAGAAGTTGAAAAAAGTATCCCTACATGTAAAGTCAATTATGTCTACAAAATCATGTTTTCTTTTCTCAAATTGTGTTGGCTAGTTCGCAAGTACAGAGAATGCAATGAAGAGATTGAAATATAAGCAAATTTCTAAAATGTACATTGCTTAAACAGTTCGCGCCATAGAACGTATATACACGCAATTTTTCCCCAGATTTAAAACGGATGAGGCATAAACATGTCACGAGCAAGATCGGAAATGTCTGTCAGCAGCGAGCAAGGCCGAAAATGCGTGGGTGTGCTTTCCGGTATGGCCTAAACCAGCCTCAGCTCAGATCGAGTTTCGTTTAAAATAATCCCACGCCTCGTCTCGGTGTTGTTAAAATAATCCTGGCGCAAACTGGTTATGAAAATTTCATTTGTTTGATTCACAAATAACTTACCTGTGGGAGATTGACAAGGGTGAGTTCTGCACCCTGAAATGAGGGGAGCTTTGCCTTGATGACATCGTTTGTCAAGTTCAATACATTGGCTGTCATGACGACTCCACATGCGTCTCCACATGTAAATGCCGCTGTGCTGGTCACCCCAACTTCGCGCCGTTTTTTCAGCTTCCAGCAGTACTCCTGGAGTTTCGAATCCGTTTGTTTGAATCCTGGTAAGAAGCGAGCCAGCACTTCTCGGTTAGCAGCTTCTGGATATTTTTGCTCTGCTTCTTCCCAGGACTGGCAACCCATGTGGTTGCAGAAGACTTGCTGAACCTACATACATGTATTCAGTAATGTTATTATGTCATGCAAGTTTCAGAAGAAACAAAATTACTAAATGGGAACTGGTTGTCAAATGTTTGATAGTAAAGGTTCAATATTTGTTTTCTTTTGTTTAAAGAAAACTGGATTCATGTCCATGAATCTGCATTGGGGCTGAATATGGGCCTTTACTATGTTCGTATGTAGTTTATTTTAATGCAATCCTTGAAAATGTACTTTAGTGTCCTACTTAACGTTATTTCAAAAAATATTGTTATTCCATTTTCTAATTTGAAAGTCGGACAAAAATCTAATTACTGAAGAGCTCCATTCTGAAACGACAATGCCATAACTTGTACAAAATGATGTACAATATTATTTATTTTTTTAAATAAGTGCATTTTTCGAAAAAAATTACCAAAAAGAAATATCCAGTATTATTACACCTCACTCACAAATTCTGTGTCTTGATTGGCCGAGAGCGCGGCACGTGTCACTTGCTATTTTTACTATTTTTACTTGCGCTATATCCAAAAAGACTATACCACGCAAAAAGGACTATGCGCATAGCAACACACGAACTATGCGCATAGCAACGAAAGCGTGACTGAAACCCAGACGTGTGTTTCGGTGCATTGCGTAAACATTGCTGTATCACCTTCGCACCCGTTCATCAAGGCAACAAAGTACACGTATGATCGAGAGACGTATAATTCGGAGATTTGTTGTCATTACTATACTTTCAGGAAGCTTAAATTGTGCAGAATCTGTGAGTGAGGTGTTATTAAAAAAAAAATATTGACTGCTTTATTTCGCGGTATAGTAAAACTAGCCTCCCTCGGTGATCCATGGAGCATTCTATTTTCCCTCGGCTTTGACTGGGAAAATAGAATGCTCCATGGATCACCTCGGGAGGCTAGTTTTACTATACCGCGAAATAAAGCAGTCAATATTTGTATAGTGGAAAGACTCCAGCATAATTATGAGTATGATCTAGACAGGGATGTTTTCTGTGCTCGAAACCAAAATTGATAGTAGTTTACACTTCCGTTTTTATTTTCAGGCACTAGTAATGTCTAGTTATATAAAATGCTGCTACTTACAATTTTACAAGATAGTGTTTTGGAGTTATATACTGTAAAAGTTCTTCACTTTACCTCGCCCAATTTCTTGATTCGCACAGCCTCTTCCTTTAGTTCTGCTGTAGAAAGTTCTCCATTTTCCACCTGCTGGAACAGCTGTTCAATGGCTGAGGAGTCCAGTCCCATCAATGGCCGAAGGGTGTATGCGATTTTGCTGAAGTCAGGCAGAGAAACTCTGTCTTTCTTTTTCAGCTTTTGGTTCTTCAACTCGCCAACCTCAAACATGTCCATAATGTTTTTGAGAGATTGGTGAGCCACATCCTCCAAACTGGCCAGGAAACACATCACCCTCATTTTTTGGTAATCCTGTTAGTGAATTAATAATACATGTCTTAGTATAATGGAGCTTTGTCCTACAATAA
This sequence comes from Crossaster papposus, assembly GCA_037893245.1. NCBI lineage: Eukaryota > Metazoa > Echinodermata > Asteroidea > Velatida > Solasteridae > Crossaster > Crossaster papposus. The sequence continues at coordinate 374,782 of JBAIAA010000235.1, read as the reverse complement.
TTTGAACATAAACAATTTGCGTTGGATGACATGTTCATGTGTACATTTTGCGTAATCAGAATAGAGACCTCCGAGCAGCATTTGTCCCCTCCCCCCCCCCCCCCATTGGTCACCCCCTTTCCCTACAAATAAATACTCCACTACAAAAAAGCCACAACATGCATTTAGTTTAAAAAAACATGTATTTCTGACCTCCTTCAAAATAAGAGCACATGAATCCTTCCACACTCTGATCTTGTCATCTTTCTCAGGCATCTGAAGCAAACGTCGTCTGCAGATATCAAGCTGTTAATTGAAAGAACGTGAAAGAAAGGCTGAAATGCACAAAAGCTTCATACATATACCGTGCTACCGTGGGTTCGAAGCAGAATTTTTAGGGGAGGTATTTGATAACGTCGTTTCGGTATTTGTGCACATACAGCAACAGTACGTCAACGTTCATTTTTTGCGACTGCTTTTTTTATTTACAATACAATTGTTGTCATTGGATGATAACAATTGAAGGTAAATAACAACCTTTTTATCAACTACAAAAAGACAAGATGTTAAGATTATATGCCAAAAACTCTTTATTTTTCACAGAAAAAATTGTTCCCTCTATTTTGAGAATGGACGGTACCACAGCGTTTCGCAATCGCAGCATCGAAGGGCCTCTCCCCCCCCCCACCCCCCCCCCCCCCCCCCCCCCCCCGGTTTTTCTCTAAATGTTGTATCTATTCCCCTAAATTTTAATAACACTTGTAGGGCTGTAGATCCAAATTAAAATAACGCATATTGAAACATTAACCAAAACCTCTTTCTTTGTGGTTCATAAGCTAACACCATATATTTGAAACGGGTTGGTTTAGGAACAAATGATTGATAATTGAAGTTATTGTATGTATTTTTCACTAACCTTCTCTCTGAAAGTGACGTCATGTTGATGCTGCGCAATTCGATTGTGCTCCATGCTGAGCCAAAGAAGCTCTTCGTTTGTCAGACCAAGGTACACAATGCACCGCCTTGTATTAAAGGAGTGATTGTCCGCATGCTTTTTTCTAGACAACTCTAGGGCTGCCATATACTGGTGCTGGCCACCGATGACGGTATATTTATAGGCATTAACCTGAAGCAAATAATATACATTTAAAAAATGTACTTTACATTTAAAACATGACTGTGAAATGTTGGGGTTTTTTTTATATTAAAAACACATATTTATGCTTTATTGATAACGAACAACAGTAAAAATATTATTAAAACAAAATCATTGATATTTTATCTTGTGATCGAGAGATGCCATAATTTTTGAAAAAATATAGTAGTGAACGAGTGATCAGTTTTTGTTAACATAATGGAACACCTTTGGATAATTGCATTCAATGTTTGTCAATCTTCAGTCTTGGCATGAACAACCAATATAGATGACAACAATTAAATACTATGGAGTCCTGCAAGTGATAATTCAAAATTGTTACCTTTCGAGAGTCATAGTTTTGTCGCTCCACATTGTTTGCGACCACATACAGGCTTTGGTAGGATGGATCAGGGTTGATGCTCATCGAGTGCACAAGACTCTTCACAAAGGTAGGGTCTAAGCTTCTTGCTTGCTCTCCAAGTTCCAGGTTTGATGTTTGTATGTGAACATCCACAGCTTTTAATGGTAAGGGGAAAACAAATACATTTTATAAACTGATTTTACATTTCTCAATATATAAAGTAGAATTGTGTGTGGGATGGGGGAGGGTGTGGTATTCTTAAGTTAGTGGACAATAGGTAATCGTTTTGCTGCCTTGTGAGAATTACCAGTTGGACCATTCCTATTTTTTATTTATCTATTAATAATATAATAAATATTTATCTATTAATAATCTATTAATTATTTATCTATTGTTCAATAAACTAATAGTGTCATACATTGAAAAAGTTTGTTTTAATTTTAGTTTCAACTTGGACATTTTGTCAATTCCAGCATTCCTGTCAGTATTCATTACTATCTTGGTGCGAAATACCGTACCCTCTGGAGACATGAACACAATGTGTACAATGGAGACAAAACGTCTCCGGAGGGTAAATTTCTATAGATGAATAGGTCTCCATTGGGAATTTCACGAATTAGATTTTTGGATTTTACTTAAATTACTCAAAAACTAGGATTAGGATGTGGGTTAGGGTTAGTGTTTGGGTTAGGGTATAATATAGGGTATATTGGGTCGAAATTTCAACCCAGGAAAAAAATTATGGTTAAAATGGGAGCATTTTGAAAAACGTGCTCGACTTTCTAACCATTTTGTACACGAGAACAAAGCCATGTCTCCACAGTGATACAAAAATGCGAATGTGTGTGCCTACATACATGACCTTGTTCAAAGAACAGGAGCTAGCCAGATGTGTACAAAATGAATTAAGGAATTTACAAATTGTCTAATTATGTTGATCAACAAACAGATTTTTTACTATCTACTGGCTTACCTATTCTACACCTTTGGGATGACACCTGTAATCGGTTTGTTGCTTTCTCAGAATCTGGCGACTTTCTGACTTTCTTAAGTAAGCATGGCATAGGTGTCCCCTCAGTGACTCGCTTTTTTGATGCAGTGCGAGAGGATGAGGACCTGTGAAATGAAAGGGACAACAAATAAACAAATCATGATTAAACAATAAATAATAATTCTGTGAGTGGATTAATTAAATTATTACCGTTGATTTAAACACAAATAGGCTGTAAAGTCAAATCTATGTTTCACAGGCCTTTATGCCGTACTTCTTGCCATGCAAACTGTAATTGCAAAAAGGATTTGGTTGAGCAGTTAACAATCACTGTTGGGTTAATGTTTTCTACAACTGGGATCAAAATGTGTGTTTATAAGTTCTCATTTATCAACGACTATTTCTAGTTGGCCTAGAGGGCCTTCTGTGTTCTGTTATTTCAATAAAAATGGTTAAGCTACTTATTATTCTTTTCAAACGTCACAAACCTTTGGTTTGGGGTTGTGGACAAAGAAGAACCTGGTGTGGACAAAGAAGAACCTAGTGTGGACAAAGAAGAACCTGGTGTGTACAAAGAAGAACCTGGTGTGTTCTCAAAGTCATACTCGTCTAATCCAGATGGTTGTGAGACAAACACAAGACCCGCTGACAGCGATAACTCCGTAGAATTGGAAGATGTATTCGACATCTGATCCGAAGACTCATCATCTGCTGGTTGGGACTGTGGTTAAAAAAATATGATTAGTTTTTTAGGGCCATTGCTATTTGTACAGCAACCGTAATACGACTTTCAACATATGTATTATTATGGAACTGTCTGGTTACCTGAAATACTGGTATTCAACGACACAATTGTTGTCTGTTTGGTTTGACCCTGACTATCAACCAACTGGTTCTTTGATTTAATTTCCTGTTTGAAAATATTTTTAAAAACTACTAATTAAAAACAAAAAAAATGTTTATTAAAAAAAATGAAACCCATGATTAAAACCGGCAAAAATACCCATGATTCGGTGGATTTGGCGGTGCTGGAGCCAAAACACTGGAATTCGTTCTTTAACATTTGTTTGTAACATTAATTTACACCAGTTACATGGTGGTCCATATGTAGGGACCCTATGGCCACTCCCCACCCCAACAAAACCCAAACAACTAGTTAAATGAATTTACAAATGTACACTGAAATGAAAAATGAGGTTATGTTTTTTATGGCAAATGTATTTCTATATGCCTAACAACCACCATTCCCGAAGTACAAGAAAATGCCTTTCAAATGGTCCACCTTTTTGCTCGATAAAATTGAACGTATTTTGCAGTCCTTACCGAAAGTTGTGTAGGCTCCTCTGTAGAGCCTGAAACATCTTCATTGGCCACACCGACGACCTCCCTGAACTTCAGAACGAAGGCAGCTGGAGAGGAGGCTGTACGGAAGTTTCTACTGAAGCTGGTTTTGCTCCAGTCGAAGTCTTCCCGTGATCTTGCGGCCTTACTGCCATCTTCACATATTATCTATATGGGTAAAATGAGAATATTATTTATTAAAACAAACAGAAAATTTGCAAAACAACAGGACAGTTTCTGCGCTGACGAAAAGTAATGGTTTTGTGAAGCTCAAACTACATGTACTGTACTAGCCTGTATATGTTGGAGTTGTGCAGTATGTACTCACCATTCAAATCAATAGGCCTATTTAAATAATTCTCTATGCCTAGACACTGTACATGTATTATTATTTACTTTGTTTGGTGTAATCCTGCTGACTGTCCCATTCCTTATCCCTATCCATTACTTGCTCACAGCATGGAGCTATAGGCATGTGTAAACAATCAGCAAACTAAACCAAACCTTGTGTGGGAATCATGCATGGTCTAAGTAAACTATGTACAAGTATACAATGTACCAATTAGCTAGCTACTGGCTAGCTAGCCTGTGGTTTAATTATGTCAGGATGTTTATTGAGGGTTATAAGGGTTTATGTTGCAGGGAGTTTATTGGTGACCATGAGTGGAATAAAAAGGGGGGGGGGGGGGGGGGCTCTTGAATAATAAGGCATTTGAACAACAAAGAACTTTCACGAAATGCTGTGACTTAATATTGGGACTCCAATGGAAGTATTATAAAGCTTCAGTTGTTGATTTAGGTTTTTGTTTATGTTTTGGGGGTGCTATTCTGTCTTTGTTTGTTGTGTACATGTACTTCTTTCTGTCAGAATGTCGGTCGATCATTTCGTACCCAAGTCATTTCGTACCCAGGTCATTTCGTCACCCAACTACACCCAAGAGTGAAAGTTCTAGAGTATTGTCAATGTCAGAATGGAAGTCACTTTGTCAATGTCAGGGAATCCTACCGCCAATTGTCGTAACGATAGCCACTGTGTCAATTGTTTATATGCCTTAACATTAGAAGTTATTTATCTTATATCAAATATAGATGCATGCTTTTTAGGCAATGGGTCAACTCGTACCCAAGTCAACTCGTACCCCAAATTTTACACCCAAGTCAAGTCGTACCCGAGTCAACTTGTGTCCAAGTCAACTCGTATCCTCGTGCATACACGACGATACCCGCGCGCGTGAAGACTTTGGGGTAGCGTTATTTTAGCGTCATGACAGACGATTTGGCTCGGGCACAATTTTGTTTTAAAATGTATATAAATTTCTCACCAAATAAATATCAACAAAATCATTAATATATGCTTCTGCACTCTTTAAATATAATTAATAGTACTCTTTGAATAAAGTGCTTCTATTTTTGTCTAATTTTCTTTTTATACCGGCCCTGACAAGGCCCTGAATGAGTTTTTCCTTTTATACCGGCCCTGGCCTTAATAACAACTATATAGGCCTACTAGTACCAAAAGTACCATTCATAATTTGTTCGATAATAAAAATAAGAGATATTCCTTACGAAACATTCCTAGCCGATTGCATTTAAAGAAGTTCACAAAGTCACTAGCCATAGCCATCCATGATCCAGTAAATAAGATACATACATCATGATCATTTTGAGAAAATATACTCTGGTAAAAAGATGAAGGAAATTCAAATAATGGGAGGGGAGTACGGGGGTGTCAGTACGGGTACCCCTGGCCCTAGAACTCTGGGTCTCCCGACGCCCGTAGGGCGGAGACCCATAGATAGAGAGGGTTTTTACAGGTTAACCGCCGTTAAACAATAGAAACCGTGCACAAATTACGGGCAATAACTCCATACTGCCGCACAGTCTACCCCAACCAAAATTGTGTATGAGTACTTTATCAACTCACCCAGCTTCTGCCCATCAAAAACCGGTCAAATTTCGGCCAATTTGTCTAAAAAAGGTGAAAACTATGCCCGTTCCGCAAACGCGACTGTTACGAGGGTTAGCATTACAAGATGGCGAAAAACATCGTTCAATGGGTGCTGTTTTTTAAACCCTGGCTTTGGTCTATTGTGGCTGTACCTCTGGGACATTGCTAAACTGTATGGATAAGGCCGCGGAAGATAAAGCTTGTGTTTCAAAAACGGCTCTGCGGCTTGAAATTACGCACGAGTTATCCGCCATCTTGTATTGTAACACAAAACAGTCGATTTGCGGAACGGGCATAGTTTTCACTTTTTTACCGAAATGGCCGAGATTCGACCGGATTTTGGTGGGCAGCAGCTGAGTTGCTTGATAAAGTACTCATACAAAATTTTGGTTGGGGTAGACCGTGCGGCAGTATGGAGTTATTGCCCGAAATTTGTGCACGGTTATTATTGTTTAACGGCGGTTAACCTGTAAAAAACCCTCTCTAGTATCTATGGGTCTCCGCCCTACATGCCCTACGGGCGTCGGGAGACCCAGAGTTCTAGGGGTAGAGTACGGGTTGACTCGCCGGGTAGGGCCTACGGGTTGACTCGGGTACGGGTTGACTCGTCGTCTACTACGAGTTGACACAAGTTCGTTATTTACATATGCTACTTATAAAGAAATTAAGAACCTTTTTGTTGATTGTGTGGTTCATTTCCGACGAAGAACAAAATACAAGTCACAACATTATGAACATACATAACAATTAAAACTCAATTAAAAACTTACCTTGATATACGAAGGTTTCTTGTCAGATACGACGAGATCTACTACTTTAGGAAACGCTTTGATGCAGTTCCCTCTCCCTTGAGGGTGACAAAGTCGAATTTCTTGGGGGCCATTTTTTGTAGATGAAATAACCATGACAAATATGTCATCAATTTCCTTGGCAAACCACCAAGATCTCTGAGGCGCCATGGCGTTGACTTTCTGAAGTAGGGCTATACCTCATATGTAAGTGTAAACTTTGAAAAAGTTTGACACGATATAAAACAAGACAGCAAAAGCAAGATTTGACAACCGACACAACTGAGGTGGCTTCGAAGTTCTGCGACGCATGCAGTGAGCAGCGTGGAACATATCACAATGGATGCGGAGCATCCAGGGATTTCACAGGGGATTTCATAAAGCTATCCGCGAATTCGAAGTAAAGATATGTAATCAAACTGTCCCTATTGGTCAGGGGCTGTTCCACCTATTGCGCTTGCGATAACTAACAGCCACCACTGACCAATCAGAGACAAAAAACAAGGCCCGGTGACGTCATGCCGACTTCAAGAATTGCTCACTCGTGTCAGACGTGCGTCGCATATAGTCGCCGTATTGATCACCGCGGACATACGTCACAGGTCAGCGCGCCGATGAAAACATGCACTAGACTAGTGTAGACAACAAAGTTAGAACATGGTTAAAGTTAGCGTCACGTACGTTTGAAGGGTCTATAGCCCCAACAGAGCCGCGCCTGTATGTGCGGCCATATAGGACAAAATAAGACAACCGCAAAATTTAAGTAAAGCAAAAATAAAATGTGAATAAAATGCAAACAATTAACAATAAGCTGCAATTAACAATAACAATGCAGCAAAATCAAATAAAGTACTCAACAACTAAGTCAAACGACCCAAAAAAATACAAAAAATAACAAATAAAGAATTAGTCTAAATTACAAAATTACAAAAATGCCGTTAAAAATATGATAAATTCCACGACAAAGCTCTGCCACAATTAAACTTAATCAGCAATAAATACAAAATTTGGACTGAATGACCAGATTCTCGATTCTTGTCGGTACCACAAATTTCAGACAAAGGGGAAATTGTTTATTAAAATTATGTAAGGAATTTCATGTGATTTTCATAATACGAGTCAATTTTTCACCAAAAATATGGTAAAATACCGATAAAATGGTTATGAATGACCAATAATGTTACAAAAATTTGCATATGATATCGTGAAACCAATATATTTTTGCTCTGCAGATTTAACAAAAATCCGTAATTTTTAAAACAGACAAACGTCAAAATTTGTTAAAAATTGGAAGTTTCTGTTATTTGGCCTACAAAAAGGCAAAATTTCCCATAATATCAGTTGTAAATGACCAATCACTACAACATTTTGACTGAGTAAGCAGATTCTCGATTCCTGTCGGTACGACAAATTTCAGTCAAAAGGGAAATTGTTTTTTAAAATTATGTAAGGAATTTCATGTGATTTTCACAATACGAGTCAATTTTTCATCAAAAATATGGTAAAATACCGATAAAATGGTTATGAATGACCAATATTGTTACAAAAATTTGCATATGATATCGTGAAACCAATATATTTTTGCTCTGCAGATTTAACAAAAATCCGTAATTTTTAAAACAGACAAACGTCAAAATTTGTTAAAAATTGGAAGTTTCTGTATTTGGCCTACAAAAAGGCAAAATTTCCCATAATATCAGTTGTAAATGACCAATCAGTACAAAATTTGGACTGAGTGAGCAGATTCTCGATTCCTGTCGGTACCAAAAATTTCAGTCAAAAGGGAAATTGTTTATTAAAATTATGTAAGGAATTTCATGTGATTTTCACAATACGAGTCAATTTTTCATCAAAAATATGGTAAAATACCGATAAAATGGTTATGAATGACCAATATTGTTACAAAAATTTGCATATGATATCGTGAAACCAATATATTTTTGCTCTGCAGATTTAACAAAAATCCGTAAGATTTAGAACAGACAAACGTCAAAATTTGTTAAAAATTTGAAGTTTCTGATATTTGGCCTACAAAAAGGCAAAATTTCCCATAATATCAGTTGTAAATGACCAATCAGTACAAAATTTGGACTGAGTGAGCAGATTCTCGATTCTTGTCGGTACCAAAAATTTCAGTCAAAAGGGAAATTGTTTATTAAAATTATGTAAGGAATTTCATGTGATTTTCATAATACGAGTCAATTTTTCACCAAAAATATGGTAAAATACCGATAAAATGGTTATGAATGACCAATAATGTTACAAAAATGTGCATATGATATCGTGAAACCAATATATTTTTGCTCTGCAGATTTAACAAAAATCCGTAATTTTTAAAACAGACAAACGTCAAAATTTGTTAAAAATTTGAAGTTTCTGTTATTTGGCCTACAAAAAGGCCAAATTTCCCATAATATCAGTTGTAAATGACCAATCAGTACAAAATTTGGACTGAGTGAGCAGATTCTCGATTCCTGTCGGTACCAAAAATTTCAGTCAAAAGGGAAATTGTTTATTAAAATTATGTAAGGAATTTCATGTGATTTTCACAATACGAGTCAATTTTTCATCAAAAATATGGTAAAATACCGATAAAATGGTTATGAATGACCAATATTGTTACAAAAATTTGCATATGATATCGTGAAACCAATATATTTTTGCTCTGCAGATTTAACAAAAATCCGTAAGATTTAGAACAGACAAACGTCAAAATTTGTTAAAAATTTGAAGTTTCCGTATTTGGCCTAAAAAAAGGCAAAATTTCCCATAATATCAGTTGTAAATGACCAATCAGTACAAAATTTGGACTGAGTGAGCAGATTCTCGATTCCTGTCGGTACCAAAAATTTCAGTCAAAAGGGAAATTGTTTATTAAAATTATGTAAGGAATTTCATGTGATTTTCACAATACGAGTCAATTTTTCATCAAAAATATGGTAAAATACCGATAAAATGGTTATGAATGACCAATATTGTTACAAAAATTTGCATATGATATCGTGAAACCAATATATTTTTGCTCTGCAGATTTAACAAAAATCCGTAAGATTTAGAACAAACAAACGTCAAAATTAGTTAAAAATTTGAAGTTTCCGTATTTGGCCTAAAAAAAGGCAAAATTTCCCATAATATCAGTTGTAAATGACCAATCAGTACAAAATTTGGACTGAGTGAGCAGATTCTCGATTCCTGTCGGTACCACAAATTTCAGTCAAAAGGGAAATTGTTTATTAAAATTATGTAAGGAATTTCATGTGATTTTCACAATACGAGTCAATTTTTCATCAAAAATATGGTAAAATACCGATAAAATGGTTATGAATGACCAATATTGTTACAAAAATTTGCATATGATATCGTGAAACCAATATATTTTTGCTCTGCAGATTTAACAAAAATCCGTAATTTTTAAAACAGACAAACGTCAAAATTTGTTAAAAATTTGAAGTTTCTGTTATTTGGCCTACAAAAAGGCAACATTTCCCATAATATCAGTTGTAAATGACCAATCAGTACAAAATTTGGACTGAGTGAGCAGATTCTCGATTCCTGTCGGTACCAAAAATTTCAGTCAAAAGGGAAATTGTTTATTAAAATTATGTAAGGAATTTCATGTGATTTTCACAATACGAGTCAATTTTTCATCAAAAATATGGTAAAATACCGATAAAATGGTTATGAATGACCAATATTGTTACAAAAATTTGCATATGATATCGTGAAACCAATATATTTTTGCTCTGCAGATTTAACAAAAATCCGTAATTTTTAAAACAGACAAACGTCAAAATTTGTTAAAAATTTGAAGTTTCTGTTATTTGGCCTACAAAAAGGCAAAATTTCCCATAATATCAGTTGTAAATGACCAATCAGTACAACATTTTGACTGAGTGAGCAGATTCTCGATTCTTGTCGGTACCAAAAATTTAAGACAAAGGGGAAATTGTTTATTAAAATTATGTAAGGAATTTCATGTGATTTTCATAATACCAGTCAATTTTTCACCAAAAATATGGTAAAATACCGATAAAATGGTTATGAATGACCAATAATGTTACAAAAATGTGCATATGATATCGTGAAACCAATATATTTTTGCTCTGCAGATTTAACAAAAATCCGTAATATTTAAAACAGACAAACGTCAACATTTGTTAAATATTGGAAGTTTCTGTTATTTGGCCTACAAAAAGGCAAAATTTCCCATAATATCAGTTGTAAATGACCAATCAGTACAAAATTTGAACTGAGTGACCAGATTCTCGATTCTTGTCGGTAACACAAATTTCAGACAAAGGGGAAATTGTTTATTAAAATTATGTAAGGAATTTCATGTGATTTTCATAATACGAGTCAATTTTTCACCAAAAATATGGTAAAATACCGATAAAATGGTTATGAATGACCAATATTGTTACATAAATTAGTATATGGTATTGCTTGCACGACTAATTTATTTTTGCTCTGCAGATTTTAGAAAAAAAATTCCCTTACAACTTGCCGAAATACCAAAAAGATAAATACTTAATACAAAAGTGCAAAAAAGTAATGTTTTGTTTTGAAACTATTGAGGGCGCATACATTTTGTCGACTGGTCCCCCCTATGTTTTTGTTAAGGCATGTATGCATGTACATGTACATAATGTACTGGGAACCTGACTGTTCGCCGCTCCATCCACTGACCTCTATACCCGTACCAGTGGCTCCATCGTATACGTACCACTGATCTCTACAAACTGGATAGGTCGATCGTACATTGGTGGGATAGCGAGCCGTGAAGTCACCGGCGGCCATGTTGGGATATTCAAAACAATGCAGTGATCGCACGACGTACGTGCGCACACTGAAATTTTCTAATTTATTTTATTATAAAACTGGCACTTTTTAGTGTCTGGATATAAAATTAAACCCAACATTTTTAGAATTTCCTTGATCCAAAAAAACCTCGTTTTTCCTTTTCCTATGGTTTGTGCATAAGGTTATGATGTTGGAAATGTTAAAACAAAATTTTGGTCTCATATCTTTTCCCGAAAATAGGGCTTTTTAATATTCAAACTTGGCGTATACATCTCATTATTGGGTGTTATTATGTTTAACTTAATTTTCCTAATCAAACTAGTCAACTAGATCGTTTTTGCGACGTTAACTTCGTTTCCTGTGATATTAAATGAGTTTTCTCGGTCGTGCGCTACAAACGTGTGTACGCCAGCAATGTTTTTAATATCCCAATATGGCCGCCAAGGGCATCACGTGCAGAGCCGCTCGACCTATCCCATTTTGTATAGATCAATGATACGTACGATGGGGCGGCGAACAGTCAGGTTCCCAGTACATTATGTACGCATCCATATCCGACGAGTCTTGTTCCATAAACTTCCAATTTCCAGAGTAGATTAAAGTTCATAAACAAATACTTATTTGTTATAGGAGGATGTTTTAGTCTCAGTAATACGGTAGTGTTTCCGTCATTATATTGTGTGTTACGTATGTGTGCTCGCCAACTTTAAAAATCACCGCGAATTGCGCGAAATGAGCGACACGTGCAACACGCACGCAGCTGGCCAACTCAACTTCAACTTGTCTTGGCCCTCCATGCAAGTGTTGGCCAAGTGTTGATGTCGTTTATACCCAACACAGTCATGAAGGAAACTCTATGGTTCGGCGTGTTGCAGGTTGCATGGCCTAGTATTAACGATTCCCTTGTGTGATTGTTGTAATGTTTTCATGGATTATGCATGAACTTGACTTGCACATTATAATGTATGCGGTATGACTGATATCATGGATCAGTCTGGCGCTTTACAGTCACTTCGCCCCATTTCCACTTCGCCCCGTGCCACTTCGCCCCGTGTCACTTCGCCCCATTGCCACTTCGCCCCATTGCCACTTCGCCCCATCGCCACTTCGCCCCATCGCCACTTCGCCCCATCGCCACTTCGCCCCATCGCCACTTCGCCCCATCGCCACATATAGATACACTGTAAATAAATAACTAACTATACACGTCCTTTCACTATGCGTTGTTTAACTTCATAAGGAAGTAATAAGTAATACATGTACTCCAATATTGTTACTCCAATGTACATTGTCCACCACCAAAATATTGTATTTTTTACTAAACATACATTTCTTTACAGGTACCTTTTGTTACTCTATCCAAGATTATTTGTAACATTAAAGATGTTATAAATGAATAAAAAGTAAATAAATCAATAAACTAGTGAATAAAAAGTTTTAAAAATGAATAAACAAGTAATTTACAATAAATAAGTAAATGTTTAAACAAATAAGAATTTATAAATAAATAACCATCACTGTGTTAAAAACAACAAGCCCCAATTCCCTAAATTGGAGCATACAGGCGACCACATGCCTTCAACAACATCATTCTTTTAACCAACCCAATTTCAAATGAAACTGTAAACAAAATTAGGCCTATAGGTTTTAACTTGAAGGTTTTAACTTGAATTTATTAAATTCTGAGCCAATTCTACAATTAAGAAACAAAATGAGGGGTTCACAGGCCTACTTATTATGTTCAATGTTCCCAAAGTAGAGTTGCTATAAAACAAACGTTCCCGATGTCTTGTAATTGGGCTAGCGGGATTCGTGACGGAAAGACTTCCATACATTTCCGCCACTCATTTATTCCTTAAATGCCACAAGTTGTAAATCTGATGAAGAAACACTAGGCCCAATTTAGGAGTAAACAAAAAGTTACTCTTTGAAAATACTTTTGATCACTTTATTGCAATTATCAAATTTTATAATATAAATTATAAATTATCATAAACGGGGGAAGGGGGAGGAGAAACAAAAAGAAACAGTAAGGGTAACAGTTAAACTAGCTGTTTCGGCTGTTTGAAAAAACTCTGTAACTTGTGGTATGTTCCTAATGTTGATGTTCGATCAAGACTAAACGTTACGACTGAATCGGACCTCTTCTTTACAGAGGATCTAATTAAGTAACCTACGTCATTAACACAACAATTTTGTTTTTAAGTATACAACTAATGTAGCCTAGAGATGGTAGTTTGAGCACGGCCAATAGCAGTTTGGGTATGGTTTGGGGAGTCCTTGTTGTCGCCCTCCACCAATGAATCCGTGATTTATAGAAAATAGAAACCCTCTTAAAATTCATGCTGACCGACGCGCGCAGCATGCAGACGAGCCGGCCGGGCGCGCCCGATGGGGCGAAGTGGCGATGGGGCGAAGTGGCAATGGGGCGAAGTGACAATGGGGCGAAGTGACAATGGGGCGAAGTGGCAATGGGGCGAAGTGGCAATGGGGCGAAGTGGCAATGGGGCGAAGTGGCAATGGGGCGAAGTGGCAATGGGGCGAAGTGACACGGGGCGAAGTGGCACGGGGCGAAGTAGCAATGGGGCGAAGTGACCGACAACCAGTCTGGCAATAGGACATGGACAGCCTCAGAGCTTGACTTTGCTATGGATGAGCTTGAAAAGGACACTGAATATGAGAATCTTCTCATAGAGAGTCACGAGGGTGATGCTGGTCAAAGTAGCCTCATTGATAACACCTGTTCTGCTTCAGAACTTGACCTGTCCTTAGGACACACATCTCAAGCCTTGTCTAATACAAGTTCACGCACTTTCTGTGATTCAGATTTTGACTTTGAACATGCCGAACTGGACACAGAATTTGAACTAGATCATGCTGAATTCCAACCTCAATCGTCATCAACGCCGCATAGGAAAAGAAAACGAAATGCAAGTTCATTGCCACCTGTTCATACACTTACAAAAAAATGCTGCACGAAACATTGCATAAATGCAATCAGCATAAACGACATAACTCAGAGCCGCGATGAATTTGATGCTATGAACGAATGTGAGCAACGGAACTTCATAATTGAACAAATTCATAGGCATGCTCTCATTAGATCAGACCAACCAGTCAATTTCAATTTAAGCATATATGGCAAAAACATTTGTCATTTGGCATGGTGCTCAGTATATGAAATTTCAAGAAAACGGTTTGATAATTGTACAAATCTTGTGAAAGCAGGCTATAAGAGCATTTCACATGGAAATGCTGGGCAAAGCCACCAACATGCTAAAACTACAGAGGTTAGGGGTTGGATGGACCATTTCTTTCAACGTGTTGGCGACTTCATGCCGCACAAAAGTGTCATCAACCTTCCACCGACTTGGAACAAGAAACAAGTGTACCAGCGTATGGTTAAAGAGTTCAAGGTAGGTTTGATCACATGTACTTTTATGTTAGATTTGTTAATTGCATGATCAACTTTTTTTTCTTTTGTAAACGGCCCTTTAGTTTTAGAAGGAACAGGTTAACTCGTACGGTACGTACACGACCTAACTCATACGTGGTCCAACTCGTTCCCGTTCTAAAATTGTGGTTCACATGTAGCATTGATCAGTTAGAAAGGCAGATACGGCATCCAAGGCGAATCTGTACGATTGTTGGCATTATTTACTTTACGTTTTAACCTTGTACATTTGTATACATTTTCGTCAAGAATATTAATTCCATTAAAATGTAACAATGTTGTACAGGTACAAGGAGATTCAGTCTGTTCAGTTTCAATCTTACCTGTATCTCTTTCGGTTTTTAAGAATAAGCTCAAGACTTTTCTTTTTACAAAGACATTCGTGTAAGATTTAACTATTGTTTATTTTACATCTTGGTTTTAATTTCGTAATAATCGTTTGACATAACTTTTTTTAATAATTAATATTTTTAGACTGATGTTTAAAATTGTTTAGTAATAATTTGATTAGCATTTTTAAGAAAAACAAATGTATTGTTCCTCGCGTTCAAGTTGGTCCGCAAACAAGTTGGACTCAATAGACTGCATACGAGTTTGCCACGCGGACGAGATGACCTTTTTTTCGTTTTAGAATATGAGCATTATGAACAAACAAACAATTACTGATAATGCAAATGACTTGTGCAAACAATGTTTTTTTCTCATTTCATAAAGCATATGGTGCTCTTGCCAACTCGTACGCAAACCAACTCGTACCCGGACCAACCTGTACACGGACAAACTCGTACGCGGGTTGGCTCGCGAGTTGTATCCACAACAACTACCTCAGAAACCATGCTTGTAACAGCTTTTTACATATATCCATCCAAAAAATATAATGAACCAATTCATTACATTAGAAAGAGGCAAAAAAAAGGCTTTCTATTATTCAACGTCCCACAAAGGTATAAATTATGATGCAAAAGTGTAACTAATGATGATAAAATGGGCAGTTCAGTTTTTGACTTTTTATGTTTTTTATTCCTTTAAGGAGCGTGGAATGAAGACGGATGTTATATCCTATGGTCATTTTGCTCACTTGTGGAGATTACACTTTCCAAACATACATTTAGGAAAGGTAAGAACTTTTTAATTATTTTTATCGTCGCATTTTATCGATCACTGACCAATTTTTTTAGTTGGTTTTATAACTGGGGATGTCACAAGGCAGCTTGTGTGCCAGAAGTTAATGATTATTGATCTGTAACAATTTATTAAAGGGAATATGTATTGTAGTTTGTACATTATTAGCTTTCAATCTAATTATCATAAATAAATACGGGACAATTTATAAACTTTGGTGGAATTGTATGGTCTAGCTGGCTTGTACTCATTTTGGGATTTATGCATTTCAGTTGCTAATTAAATATGGTAAATTGGAGGTAGTATTTGAAAGAAGCCAGTTCTGTAGGAATAATTTGGTACATGATTTGTTTGTTTACAAATGTTGTATACATTTGTATCCCCGGTTACCAGTGTTTTTTTAGGCTTTCTTTTAGTGTTAGAGCATTTTTAAATGAATGAGCCTATGTCATGAATATGCAAGAGGTCATCCAGCCTGGCCTATGGGCTCATTAAAAATCAAGCTATACCTGAGGGGATTAACTCTAGAAAGCCAGAGAGTGTACAATAAAAAACCACAACTTTGACATAAACTATACCTGAATACATCCATTGTGTCTACTAGTACTAGAGAGATAAGCTGGGATTATTTAAAAGCAAACTGATATTGATTGTGTGATACATACAGAAACAGAATTAGATCGATCATCCAGTACATTCTGGCTACCTGTCAAATATTGCCTGAAAACAACAAAATATGGTACATAATGCCCTGATTTGTGAAAGACACATTTCACCTGATTATTGTAATGCAAGTGTTTTAACAAAAGAGAAGTACCGATTAATGATTTAATAAATAAACAGTCAACTATTTTATTAGTGTTATTTTCCCCAAATACCACAGGGCTCAGAGTTTACTAAATGTAGTACCTGTGTTGAGTTGGATGAGAAGTTTCACAGCACCAAGAATGAGGATTTACGACAAAAGATGAAGGACTTGAAAGATCTTCACTGCAGGCAACTCATGTAACTTAATTGTCAAATAATATCTTTTAAATGTAAATAGCATTTTCCCAGTAAATTGTCCCAGCATTCTTTATAGATGTGATCACATTCATACACAATGGGCTGTAGAGGTGTATTAACCAGTTCGCGCCGGGATTATTTTAACATCACCGAGCCGAGGGGCGGGATTATTTTTAACGAAACTCGATCCGAAGCGGGTTCAGGCCAATAGTGCCGGGAAGCAAACCAACACATTTCCGGCCTTGCTCGTTGCTGACAGACATTATCGAACTTGAAATTGGCGTGTTTATGCGTCATTCGTTTTGAATTTGTGAAAAACTTTGCGTTTATAGACGTCTTCCGGGCAGTTCCGGCGCGAACTGGTTAAACAGAAAATAATTTGTAACATTTTTTATTTCTAACTGAATAGTGAAAACGTTCACAATATGGGGGTTGTTTTTTATTATAGTATCTCAATAATTTAACAAAATACTATAATTGAATCCTAAAATTGCCATTCGAAACCTATAGGGCTGAAAAATATAAAATAATATAATTATTTTTTAATTGTGTGTTTATGTATTTGTACAGTTAATAAGATGCTTGATCCCTTAAATCTCAGGCTAGAGCGGGACGAATACCACCGCCATAGAGCTGATTCCAGAGATCGTCCCAATGAATGCATTGCCATCATAATCGATGGTATGGATCAGAGCAAGACCAACATTCCACACTTGGTCACCACTGATAAGGCCACACAGCCCATGGCAAGATTGCGCACACATCTTACAGGTAATTAATTTAAGTTGTATTTTGTTCTGACCACAGTACCCATTGTATCATTCCCTTCCACTTTCTTCTGAGGCCCAACATAATTGTATTTGGGCAAAATATGCCAACTGCATGATAAAATAAAGTTAAAAGTTAACTGAAGTATAAAAACTCTAAAAACACTGGAAGCATTTTCCCAGAATATGCAGTGGATATTCTGTGACCTTGTTTAGCATACCCTGTACACATTCACAATCTGGCCTTGGAGCAATCCTGGTTGTATAACTTGTACATGTATGTATTACAAAGTTCCCAATAAACACCCATGTGCTTTCTGTTAGCTGCACACTGCACAAACATGATTGCCTGTACTGCCCTTATCACTGTGGAGCTCACAGCTTAACTGGAAACTGTTTATAGCTCATGCTGTTTTTATTGCCCTATTAAGTTTGTCTTCTTTGTGCAAGAATAGATTTGGGAAATGTTCCCACACTAGATATGTGTACAGGATTAAAGGGAAATTTCAGGCTCAATAACATTTTACCTAGTCTAAAAGAATATATGGTAACATACTGATTCCGAAGAGAATTTGTTTTGATTTGTTATCGAGAACAACTCACGCGCCTATTTTATTTACGATTTCTTAACGTTCATGAGTACAAGGGCGCATCCATATTGTTTATATTTCCTGTCTCATCCGGGACATTATGACGTAGTGTCTGCACCTCAATGCACATCGCTTTATTGCCTGTTGTTCGCACTGGTATCCTACCTTGACGTGGTCAACAGCATTATGCATACGAAGGTTGTACGGCGCCCGACTATTGCGAGTACATGTATTGCATTTCTGTTCAAAATATCGACTTGACGCGCCACAAACTATTGTTTATTTCATTTTTTTCTGAGAAGAATAGAAAATCTGTGGCATCAGGTCCTTCTCCGTATGATTTTGAGCCCACTTTCACACGTACAGTACACATTATGTATACGCTTTGCTGTACACCAAAGGTTTCACTTGCATTCCTTGCGCGTGCAGGGCTGCTATCGATCAGGTTTCGCGTACTGATGGTGCAGAGAAACTACGTCACAATATCCCGGATGTACCAAGAAACCAGAACAAAATGGTGGCTCGAATGACGGTAATCGCAGTGCGAGAAAATCTGTTTTTTTTTATTACCAAAATCAAGTCACAGTGGCAATTGACACTCTTTAACATTATGCCATTATAAACTATGGGTGGAGTTTCTCTTTAAGTGTTGATGTCTCAGATCTGTGTGCAAAAAAAAACGGCACTAAAAACTATGCTTGAATAAAATGTTTCAAATAAAATTTTGAAAATTTGTTTCGAAGTGGTGCCAACAATTAGGGGAAGAAGAACAAAAACATATATGATTTTGACACTTGTTTGTCTTTCATATTGGCTATAATGCAAGTTTGCTAAATGGGCTAATTAAAACTATTTTATTGTTACTGTCTTTTAATTATGTTCGTATTTCAGGTGCCATTGTACATACGGACGTGGCAACAGGAAAAATCCCTCTTGTTTTTGCTGACATTCGACAATTTCCCCATGACCCAAACCTGACAATGAACGTTCTCCTAAGAACCCTGTTTTATAACAGGAGGCATCTGTCAAAAACTCTGTATCTTCAGCTGGATAACTGCTCGAGGGAAAATAAAAACAAGCATGTCATCTGCTTTGCTGCTCTGTTGGTAGAATATAATATATTCGAAGAGGTAAATATTATTCATATAATTATTTGTATACAATTAAAAAATGTAGAAAAACTTTATTTTGACTCTCCTTTCATCTTTCTAAAATTAGAAGGTATTTGATCTATGTTTCTATTGCATGAACTTTATCTTTTTGTCTTTTACCCAGGTTTTTGTCAACTTCCTTGTTGTAGGACATACACATGAAGATATCGATCAGATGTTTTCGACTTTTGCCAGCAAAATTAGACAGAGAAACCTCCACACATTGCAAGGTAAGTTGGTTACATTCTACCAGTACCACAGCATGGAGAGAGTATTAGCATTTATTTAAAAAAACCAGAATCAATCAGCGCAATAGCGTGTCTGAAAACCACTGTGCATTTCTTTGTTTCGGTCATGTTACACTTAAGCCTCAAATTTGTTTATAAATGTTTATTACATTTAAAGTACAATACTTTTAAAAAATGTCTGTCGCGTAATATTTGTTTGATTTGTTTATTAGAAATTTATTGTGGAATATATATGTTTTTTATTGGTTATTGATGGTGTGGACGTGTGGCCTAGTGGTTAAGATTGTTTCACCCCACTTGCTTCTTTCGACCCAGGAGTATTATTAGGTACTGGTATTAGCATATTCTCAGTCATTTCATGCAAGAAAAACTGGAGTTGAACACCGGCTTGATGAGCCACTTTGGCTTTCCCAAAAGGATTTGTTCATTAAACAAAATGCATGGTAGACACCGTTTAATTATTTAAAAAAATGTGTCCTAATCTCGTCTTAATCTTTGACAACTAATACTATATTGATTGGTATGACTAGATCCTCAAGACCTCGGCAGGAAATTAAAACATCATTAAAATTCAACCTAGAGCAGTGTATAGGATGATCAAATGTTCAAGTTTAAACGTGTGTGTAATAATAATATTTATTTTGCTTTCTTTGTTGATTATTATTTTAAAGATCTATATTCCAGCCTAAGAAGTAGCTACACCCCCGAGGTTCTTGTCGATGAAGTGTCTTCCCTCTACAATTTCAAGAAATGGCTCGACCCTCACATGTTTCCAACGATGAAACACCATTCCCATCCACATTGCTTCCGCTTTAAACATCTGTATGGGAAAACGCGGATGCACTACAAACTATGGAGCTCAGATGAGTGGAAACCAGTACTTCAGTATGAAGAGGGAACAGAGGAAGTTGAGCCTGACTCTTTGGGACTTATCTGTTTCAAGGTACAGGATTCGACTGTACTCAACAATCATAAAATGTGTAACACTAAATCAAGGGCGAGGTTATGAAAACCATTATTAAAACAAAACTTAAAGTGTCATATTGCTAATCCACCTGAAACAAGTAAACCAAACAATTATCAGGGGGCGTAATCCAATCCAATCTGCATTTGTAAAGTGCCATCAATCTAGTTGCCTATTCCGAGGCGCTGCCAGGAACACCAGGGCAAAGCCCCCCCTCCTAGCGATGAGTGTTACTGGGTTCTTTTACGTGTACTACACAACACACGGGACCTCCAGCTTTACATCCAATCCGAAGGACGAAGCAATAGTGGTTTAATTGCCTTGCTTAAGGACACACGTGTCGACACCGGAATACGAACTCACGCTCTGCGTAACAGAAAACCTAGTTCTTAACCGCCCGGCCACAACACTCCACAATCATACATCTAGCTTCCATATATTACATATTTGGGTCACATGGGTTAAAAAGTAAATTTAAAGACGTGTCGCGCTTGGTTTTATAGACTTTTTTGCCGGAATAAGTTGAAGATATTTGACAAGAAAAAAGCAGAGTGAAACAGGTTTGTGCATGCAAATTACAAGCAATATTCAGCTTATACATGTACAAAATGTATATACATGTATGTGTAAAGATCATTTTAAAATACAGCCGTGTTAAGTTTGAGTTCAAAGACAAAAGGGGGGGGGGGGGAGGGGGCTGGTTTTGTAACAACCATTCACAGACACAGAGCCATCTCCTCATTGTTTTTGAGATACAGGATGGGACTCTGCTGACTTACTATTATTTCATCAAATAAATGTAACAATTTCGTTTTTCAGAGTATCCCTAATCTGAAGGACGCACCAGAGTGGATTATCCCTTGTGCTGACAAATTAGATTTGGAGCAACTTAAACACGATTTGCCACGTGGCTACGAGGGACGCTTCACGGATGGAGCCAGAGACTGGTGGACATCATTTTTCAATGATTTCGACAAAGTGATGGAGGTAATAATAAATCAGTTCAGCCTAATAATTTGCTGCTCTCTCTGTTGACATTGTGATAAAAATTGATTGAGCACTGGCGCGGGAAAGCCAGGCCTGCATGGATGTTAACAAGTCGATGACATATATTTCCGGCCTTGCTTGTGACATGTTTATCCTACATCCATTTTGAATCTCTACATATGTGACCTGTTCCAACGAAACCCGGACAAAGTCGACTTTTTAGTTTTTCAGATTTTGCTTTTTTCAAATTCTCTAGGTTCTCAGCTTCAAAATGATGTATCATTTACATATGTACCCCCACCCTATCTTCCCTGGGGTCTGGATTTAGTGATAAAACCCTGACAACCTAATTATGAGATAAACAGCTTTGAAGTTCAGAAAAGCGTATTATTTCTATACACAAATGTTTCACAAAATTAAAAAAAAAAAACACTTCTGGTAGACGGATGTTGTTCAAATTTGAGGAGATTGTAGATTAATAGTAAGTGACTCAAATCTCAAAATGGTAAAATCCATCCCGAAATTACTTTAGGAGTACATTGTGACAATACACATTGTGCGACTTTGTCCGGGTTTCGTTGGAACAGGTCACATATGTCATCCAACGTAAACTAGTTACACAGATTTGTTTAATTTTTATTATTTTTGCACTCTAACAATTTATGTACTGTTTTTTATTCCAGGTACCAGAACAGGAAGAATTCTGGATGCTGGATCGACTTGTGTCATATGTCAAGTCCAGGCCCTTGGGTAACACAGAAATGCAGGTTCTTCCAGGTAGACTGCAGGCACTGAGTGACAAACTCAGTGAAGACTGCCCTCCGGTAATTATTTGTTAATTAAATAATGCAATGAGGGTTTCATTTCTAAAAGTGCCAAGCGTGTAGAATCATACGCATGGGCAGAACCAAACTAAACATTTCTGCGGGGTGGTGTGTAGGTTATATGTGTTGTACAGGTTAAAGGGTTTTACGGGTCATATAGGTGACCAGCGCAGACTGCCACAGTGTAAACAAAATCAACTTGACGGGGGGGGGGGGGAGGTTGTAAAAAAGTGTCTGCATGCACGCGCATCAATTTTTGTATAAATTCGGTTAAGCGATGACAAATGTTATGCAAAACACGATGTGTATTGGAGAATGTAAACAGAGGGCAATATTGTCTAAAAACATTTGCCTGGCGGTATGAGCACGCATTATACACAAATATTTTGCAAGGTTGCAGATCAGAAAGCCTTTTAATTATGTGACCTGCAAGCACATACCGCGGCCACTGTAGTTAGGCATTATATCAGCATATCACTAATTCCTGTTTTTTTTTTTGTTTTTTTTGTTTTTTTTTAAGGTATGCATAGGTACACAAGGACGGCCAGCAAGACCTGCTCCAGTGACCTTGGTCGATGACTTTAGAAGCCTCGAGCAGGGAATGCTGGTTGGATTGTATGTGGACTACATACCACAAAGGCCACAAATTGCGAAGGTTCTGGAGATCGACGAAACTAATTTGACAGTCAATGTCCACTGGTATCACTGTTCTTGGTCTGGCCCATGTAAACCAAAATATACAGGGGCAGCTTCCAACAGACGCCCATATACAGAGTTAGTAGACCTTCGGACAGTCATCCTTTGGGATTTTCAATTAACAGGAAAGAAGACCTGTCTGAATAACCACACAGTAAAATCTTTAAAAGACAAGTACAGCGAGCTGGACAAAAAAGAGTGAATTTTGCACATGTATGTATGCATTTGAAATTACCAACAGATGACAACAGTCGATGTATGTTAACATAATTATTTCCCAACCTAAACGTGACGCGAGAAGAAACCAGCACCGGCGACTGCAAATATTTGTTGCAAAGTTTTTCTCTTTTTGTAAGACTCAAGTCTTGTTGGCCTTTACTAAAGTTGAGTATTCTGATGAGGTACTCGAGTTGAGTCATTTGCCTTCCTTCTGTGACTTAAGTCAAGCGGAGTCATTTACCCATGCCAAAAATTGTGACTCGTGTCAGAGTCTAGTCATTCAAACTTTGTGTGCGAGGCAGTTGTCGCGTCAACAGCTTTGATAATATTGCTAATAAAGGGTGTTATGGTTATGTCAATAATTAAGTTGTTTTTTAATAGTGCGTCATCTGATTTGCCCTTGAAGGAACTTGCGAGCGCATCTGCATTGTATTCCAAAAGCAACAACCTTTCATCGGTGACGTTATTGGCCAGTGAAGAGCGTTCTAATTTAATATGGTGTTAAATAATATCATAAGCACATGACACGAGTACAATTATTATTTCCACTAATTGCCTCAAATTTAAACATGTCACATGCTTTAAAGATTTGTTGTTTTTATTTTGAAACCAGACTGGCCCTAGTCCATGATTACCGGTGTTTACATACCCACAAAAACTCCCCCTGCCCCCCCCCCCCCCCCCCCCCACCCCATTAATGAATGAACAGCCTACAAGTGTAGGACTTCCATTCTCAGATGTGAATGGAAGGCCTACAATTGTTGGGTTTCCATTCTCAGATACGAATGGAAGCCCTACAATTGTAGGGCTTCCATTCTCAGATATGAATGGACGGCCTACAATTGTAGGGCTTCCATTATCAGATCTGAATGGAAGCCCTACAATTGTAGGGCTTCCATTATCAGATCTGAATGGAAGCCCTACAATTGTAGGGCTTCCATTCTCAGACATGAATGGACAACCTACAATTGTAGGGCCTCCATTCTCAGATATGAATGGACAGCCTACATTTG
Source organism: Crossaster papposus (assembly GCA_037893245.1). NCBI lineage: Eukaryota > Metazoa > Echinodermata > Asteroidea > Velatida > Solasteridae > Crossaster > Crossaster papposus. Next base: position 350,396 of record JBAIAA010000235.1, on the reverse strand, counting down.
TAGGGCCTCCAATTCTCAGACATGAATGAAAGCCCTACAATTGTAGGGCTTCCATTCTCAGAAGTGAATGGAAGCCCTACAATTGTAGGGCTTCCATTATCAGATCTGAATGGAAGCCCTACAATTGTAGGGCTTCCATTATCAGATCTGAATGGAAGCCCTACAATTGTAGGGCTTCCATTCTCAGACATGAATGGACAACCTACAATTGTAGGGCCTCCATTCTCAGATATGAATGGACAGCCTACATTTGTAGGGCCTCCAATTCTCAGACATGAATGAAAGCCCTACAATTGTAGGGCTTCCATTCTCAGAAGTGAATAGAAGCCCTACAATTGTAGGGCTTCCATTCTCAGATATGAATGGACAGCCTACAATTGTAGGACTTCCATTCTCAGATGTGAATGGAAGCCCTACAATTGTAGGGTTTTCATTCTCAGATGTGAATGGAAGGCCTACAATTGTAGGGCCTCCATTCTCAGAGGTGAATGGAAGCCCTACAATTGTAGGGTTTTCATTCTCAGATGTGAATGGAAGGCCTACAATTGTAGGGCTTTCATTTCTAGATATGACTGGACACCCTACAATTGTAGGGCCTCCATTCTCAGATGAGAATGAACGGCCTACAATTGTAGGGCTTTCATTATTAGATATGAATAGACACCCTACAATTGTCGAACTTCCATTCACAATGTTTAACTTGAGGTTGTAAATGTTTGTATGCAAATGGAAGCCCGATATTTGGAGAGCTTCCATGCTCAGATCAGATGGGAAACTCACACTTAACATTTGATGATATGAAAATCAGAGGTACCACCTATCGCGTGAAAAATATGTGATATTTGTACTGATTTAACTACAGAACACGAGATGCTGTTAAGTTGCCAACAGCTGTGATATAAATGCTTTTGTAATGGAAATTTTTCAAGGGAAATATGTCAAAACATGCAAACAATTTTTGTAGGAACAGAATCTGTTGAAGAAAGTATACTTTATTGAGGTTAATATCAATTTATTTCAATAATGAAGACGACGCAGTCGGTTCTTTTTACACAATTTGCTTTGTGATAAAAAATGAAATTGTGATTAAGGCTTTAGTGACCTTTGTGTAATTTTCTTAAACAACTTAATGTGAGACTTCGTTTTGATGAGAAATGTTTGCATTATCAATGTCCAACACAATTTTGGTTAAAAAAATAAAAATTCCTCTATTTGAAAAAGGGCTGTTTTCTTCACAATGTGTAGCTTTCTAAACATTGAATATCATATTTTAATTGAAATTTCTCTTTTCAAATGTTATACGTGTAAGCTTGAACATTTTGCTAAAATATCTGAGCTAATAAATGGATTATTGAAAATTTTAATGATTTTTTGCGTATTTTTAAAATCTCATTATTTCTAAATTGCTCTCAACGTGTTTCAAATGTCATGTGAAGCTAAACATTGCGATTGTGTAAGCACCTGTTTATTGTTTTATCCTGTCATTACCGTTCCAAATCCCGTTCTGATAGTCTGAGAGAAAGTCAACTTGTGGATTGGTCTGATGGGAAACAACCATTATCCATGTATTAACAAATCCCATATTTAGGGGTAAAAAGGAACTAACGAAATAAGCTTCTTTTCTAACTTGGCTCCCAGACTATGGGAGCAGCATGCACTCCGATTTCACGTGCTTCAAAATGGCAACCCCATAAGAAAACTATTGCCATTGGTATCCTACGATCACATGATCGATGCTCGTCGGAGACGCAACCTCCGTCAAATTATCAAGTGAAACATAACCGACACGTGATCTACCATCCACCAATCCAACAACGGGGATTTATACAGGTGTTGTAGTTGTATAAAACTACACGAACGTGTATTTCTTTGAAACTTATAGTAAAATACAACCTAAGTTGCTCTATTTTGCATCAACAGATCACCAGAGATCATAGAGAGGGAACATTTTCAGAATGGCGACGAGCTAAGACTACCATCACCTACTGAGGGGAAAAGTCACCACAAAAGTCATTGACATCTTGAATTGCGCCTAGCCTTCTTCTGGGAAGTTTATCTAACTATAGGCGGCGAAGGCTGGGCGGAGTAGATAGTTTCAGACTTCCATTTCGAAAATTACAACCTATTATAAGGGCATGTTTGTTTCGCGCATTTGGTGTCTGGAGCTTCGATATCTGATCTGAATAAATCACGTTTAAAGGGATCGTATACGTTTGGTAATTACTCCACAATAATTAATGGCAATAACAACTTACTTGGTAAGAAGTACAGCAGCTTTGGATAGTATAATGCATTTTTAGAAACTTTTCACTTAGAAGTACTGCGGTTATGGAAAAAGATATCACTTTTTATCCCAACAAATTTGAATCAGAGAAGCGTTACTGCAGTGACGTTTCTCAGATTGTGTATTCCAATGCAGATTATTCTTCCTGCGCTCCAGATTTTCGCTACAACCTTTTGAAATGAAATTTTTACAGGTTAGTTTTATGGTATATAATCTATAACTATATATGATTGAAACAAACAGTGGGTTCCAATTACCAAACGTATACGATCCCTTAAAACAGATCCTGCTCGCGAGGTGGGTTCGCAAGATCCAAGATGGCGACGTTCGCGACAGACGGAGAGATAAAATGATTATCTTTTTGGAGATTTGAAGCATGAAATGAACTTTTGTGACAATATTTCTTCATCATTTTTTTTCGAATATGTTTCCATGATTACAAAATAGTACGGTTCGTTTACTTTTTATGGAAATTTCAGATAACTCATCTCAGTAATTAATAGCCCGTCTGCCTATATAAAATACGAAGCAGACGACATTCGTCCCGTGTGTTTGGATTCGACGTGCTAGAGTGGTTACGTTTGTTTTCGCACGGTGCTGGGTCGCTTGATCTCGCGTAGAGTTAGACAACGATACTATACTACTTTGCTGACGTCGAAGCTGCCGCTGTAGTCTTGACTCGAACGAACGAACGAACGAACGATGAACCAAACAGGCCTTAAGACTTACTGATGTCTCAGCAATTACGTCTATTGCCGGTCTATGTATCAACCAGGCAAATTATATCGCCCAATGACCGGTTACTATTTCGCGGTACAAATCCAATGCTGACAAATAATTATTATCGGGTAGAAACGTTTCGTTGCCAAGCTGCGGTGACGCGGATGCCACGCCATAGGGTCTACAACGATGTAACCACGCAAACACACGTATTGCCTTGTATTGCAATAATTGATTCAGGTACAATAATAAACTAGGTCTTGTCTCGATAACCTCGAAGTGGTGAACGCGATGTCTTGTCGTTATTAATTGGTCATTGAATCATATCATTGTTTTGAAACCCACATTATTTATACACTCTAAAAACTCCTGGGTCAGATTTGACCCGAAAAAGCATCAGAATCTGCACAGCCTTTTCCGGGTCAAATATTAAACTTGTTGGGGTCTAAATTAACTTTTAAAAACCCAATTTGACCCGGAAATTGTCATTTTCGACTCGGAAAAGGACTGTGCGGAAGCTTTTTCGGGTAATTCTGACCAATGAGTTTTAAGGGTGAATAGGTCAAACCCTATCAGACCTGTGTTTATGTCCAGTTAAAGGTAGGATACACCATTGGTAATTGCTTAAATTATCATGAATGGGTAGATTTGGGGGTTATATTTTAGAGTAAATATCGTTTAACTGACCTGTCCGAAGTTTTACAATCATGGATGCCGAGAAAAGCACAAAAAACAGCGTTTGTTTTCAACCGGCGCCGAGCAGTTATTCTTATGTTATCTTTGTTTTTTCGCGATCGCCGTCCGGCGATCGATAATTTTTCTTTATAAAATTATGTTTTTCGGAATAATTACAGGATATCTAGCGCAATCATTTTGCTGGATGCCACTCGGTATTTTGGTTTTAATATAATTACTCACGATACTATTATTTCAAACAATATGGTGTGTGACTTTGTTTTATCCAATAACATTAATGTTGTGACCGGGTTGAGCTTTGTCGTTTGTTGACTTGTGTGATCTCAGCAGGTGGCAAAAAACCCAAACATCTAAATTAAAACTAAATATGTAATTTTGCCGAATCAGCTTGCTTACATTTTTAAGATATCTGTAAAAACCGTTCCCCTATTTAGAGGCACGAGTAAAGGCACGTACGTGAGTAATCAAACATGCTGATACAAGAATATGCAAAGTTGACGCATGCGCATTGGTGAAAACAAAACGACGGCTTTCTGATGGACGTACAAAGCTGTGAAAACTAAAGTACAATGTTGTAGCTTACCCTGTTCCACCGATCCATAAGGAACAAAATGAGACAGAGAGATACGGTTTCTCTGTATTTTGCCCAAATAAATTGGTCTGTTGCGAAATGAGCACCGACTCCACTTCACAAAAAAGGGTCTGGAAGCTTGCCTAAAACTACTAGCCTAAATAATAATATATTGGTATCATTTTTCTCCTAGAAAGATTTGTGTGACTCGACTTGATCTAACTGAACTGCACCCGTGACTTGACTCGATCTAACTAAACCCTACCCGTGACTCGACCTAACTAAACTACACCTTCTGTGACTCGACTCGACCTAACTAAACTACACCTTATGTGACTCGACTCGACCTTACTAAACTACACCCTGTGACTCGACTCGACTCGACCTAACTGAACACACTGTGACTCGACTCGAATACACACTGTGATTCGACTTGACTCAACCCGACTTGACTCCACTAGACTCGACTCGACTTAACTGAACTACACACTGTAACTCAATTCGACCTAACTAAACTACCCACTGTGATTCGACTCGATTCGACTCGACTACACAATGTGATTTGGCTTGGCTACACGCTGTGATTCGACTTGACTCGACTCTACTCGACTCGAGTCACTCCTTAAAAATGACTCGTCTCGAGACACAAACTAACTCGATCGTTACAATTGTCTTAACCACTGACACCGTATCTGAACGTGATGTCGATGGCGTTAAATAAAATTGAAATCAGACGCACCGCACTTCAGAGTGTCAATATAAAACCCCACTGACCGTTCGGTGCACCATCACCGTCAAACGCATCAACGTGCAACTCAACCCCCCCCCCCCCCCCCCCCACCACCATCCCCACCACCACGACATCGATTTGTCAGGACATTCCTTAATTCATTTTGATCGCCTTCAAATTGTCAACTTGTTCATGTCCGAGCCAGGGACTGTGGACATACACCACATTCTCGCACGTGCTCGCTCGCACGCGCGCGGCGCGGGCCTGCTGCACGACCCGTGCTTTTACTTAGCAAGAAAAACCGGGAGGAAGATTTCGGCGGGCATTTCTCGCCAGAGAATTAATCAAGCGTGGATCACTCAGCAATCACGCCGCACTTTGTGGGACAGAATCGGGTCGACCGGATTAGAGCCAAGCCCGAGGCGCTTAGACTGAACTGTGTTTTTTTACTCTTCAGAATGAACAAAAAGACAAAAAGACAGAAAAAATGTAAGGTTCACCTGTCAATTATCGGTCGAAATGTCAATTTTTGGTGTCATTTTATAGAAAACAATTATGCAGACGGCCTTTTATAATGTGATGATAGTTGATACTCACTAAAAATATTATAGCACGCCCTCTGCTGACACCACATATACAGCGCTCGAAAATGGGATTGTTTCTGAAGGGCGAAGATCAGTAAATATACGTGGACCAAATCGCGATTTGTTTTTGCAATTAGACATTTTGTGGGCAATAAACTTGAGAGTTTGACAAGGAGAAGAACGAAAGCCGTGCACAGGACTGCAAGCTTCTGTTACTGTGAAATTCAGAAGAAACTGGGCCCTACAATTGCTATATTTTGCATCATTTTCAGGTGGCGATGGCCTGTGCATATAGGACTATACTTTTATAGGGGTGATCATCTTTGGATGACAAATTTCCCAAAAAAGTTATCGGTGACCCCCCACAACAATTAAACAGAAACTGAAAGACGAAGAAGAGTTTGATGTGTTGTGTATTCTGAATGCCGGAAGAGGGCATCGATGTGACCTTCTCCCACGAAATCAGAGTAAAGTTGACAGTTTGACATTTTGAGATATTGGAATTTCCAGATTTCTTGAATTTGATATGATATATATTGCCATGGGTAATAGAAAAATAAGGCCGCGGTTTGTTATGTGAAAATACGATCATTATATTATGATATTTTCACATTTTCCTTAATTTCACTACATTTTACTTTTTGGGTACGATCAGTAAAATCTATTTTTTTTATGCTAATCTTTTGCAACAAATACTTGGTAGTCCGAAAGAAAACATATGTGGGAATTGTATCATGGCAAAACCCCCCCAAACGATTCCCCACTGTCAAATCGGCTATTTTAAATTATAACTCAATATAGCATGGCGCGACTTTACGTCGTTTTCGTGGGAGCAGGTCACAATAATCATGGGCCTCTATGTAAATGTATTTACTAGTGTGCAACGTGCCCTAGACACGTGATATGACATCGGGACTATTAATATACGGGCTCATTGGTTGTAATGCGCATGCTGTGAGATGTTTCAACCAATGAAAGAGTCATGGACTAGACTTCACAGGAGTCCAAATTTAATGCGACACCGAAAAAGCGTTTAAAACTGGCTGCGGGTCTATGTTTTATGGCCGTTTAAACATACCCACGTGTCGGGATCTCGACCAATAGGAATGGCTATAAAACTGTACCAGGTTATCATGAAAATAGTAAAACAAAATAGCCTTATTTTATCACTTAAAGGGATCGTATACGTTTGGTAATTACTCCAACAATTAATGGCAATACAAAACTTACTTGGTAAGAAGTACAGCAGCTTTGGATAGTATAAAGCATTTTTAGAAACTTTTCACTTCGAAGTACTGCGGTTATGAAAAAAGATATCACTTTTTATCCCTAAAAATTTGAATCTGAGAAGCGTTACTGCAGTGACGTTTCTCAAGATTGTGTATTCCAATGCAGATTGTTCTTCCTGCGTGGACATAACCGCTCCAGATTGTTGGCAATATCTCAAAATCGCTACCGCCTTTCAGGGATGTAGTCGAGTCCATCACAAAGTCCCTGCAAGTCCCTGCAAGTCCTTGCAAGTCCCTGCAAGTCCCTGCAAGTCCCTGCAAGTCCCTGTAAGTCCCTGCAAGTCCCTGCAAGTCCATCACAAGTCCTTCAGTTCCAATTCATATCACAAGCTATTCAAATCAGCTTTGACAAAAGTATTCCTTTGTCTTTGTTCATCCAGTTACTTGTGACTGCCTTTATGAAGGGACTTGTGACTAGCTTCACGAAAGGACTTGCAGGGACTCGACTACAACCCTGCCACCTTTTGAAATGACATTTTTTACAGGTTAGTTTTATGGTATACATCTATAACTATAAAGGATTGAAACAAACAGTGGGTTCCAATTACTAAACGTATACGATCCCTTTAAGCGACCACTTGCTGTAACTCACAGGAGCTGCACACTCACGCCCCCTAATGAACGTGGCCTGATTGTCCAAGCATCTTCCTTTTGGCGATCACCTTATAACCGTGATGGCCCTAAAAATATAATCACTTGTCTAAATCTCACACCAAATCCACCAATCACTGTTCTGCTGTTTGTCTTTAGCCTCCCTCGCGGCCTTAACAAACGCTGTCAGAAAAGGACCACAAAAAAACAAATCCAACGTAATTTGTCTTGCTCGAGGACAGAATTTGTCAACGACGTATTTTCTCGGAATAGTTTATACAATCAAAAATGATCTATCGCCCTCTGTTCAAGATCAGATTCGACAAATAGAGCTTTAAGCTAAGGCCGAAAAACGATACTCCTCGAAAAACGAAAGAAAATATATGAAATTGTTGAAGGAGGGGAAAGGAAGTGATTGAAATGAATCCGTGTTTTTATAAACCAACATTTTCCCCTTTTTTTTCTAAAGTAAATTTTTGGAATGACCTGAATTCGAAACTATACTACTGAGATACCATTGTGGACTGGTAATGTGGTTATAGGACTTTTGCCTAGTTCGTCCAAATGCAATGCTCTGCAGATTTCCTTTAAAAAAATACATAGGCCTATTGGTGTTATCACTTCAAAATGTATTGCGTAAAATTGCTTGAAAGTACATTGAGGGCCTTTTCGACTCCCTGGCTTTGTCTTCGTCTTTGGCTTAGGATGATTTTAAGCTCCCAATTTCGGAAACTCCAGCCGTGTTCTGGTGCCTGTGCTTCAGAAACATTTAATCCGTTGATATGAACCTAAAAGTTCGAATATTTCCGGTTGCTTCTATTTCAATTTGTGATTCGGAATTCGGAGGCGAAGCCCAAGCCCAAGACGAAGCCAAGGTTTCGAAAAACCCATATGTTTACATTAAAAATATAATTATACTCTAATCAGGATTCACATCGGCTGATGGAACATCGATCAAGACACAATACAATCTTAGCTGTTTTTTCTCAATTTACCCCAGAAAATCAACCTTTGATCTGTTTTGGATTTTTAGATACTCCAATAAAATAGTAAAATGGTTGATCGATCCTCAAAATGTTATACACTGTAAACAAATTGTCGTAACATTTAAGGTTAAATTCATGCAGCGCGATGCCAGGATTCGACGGTACGGTATGGTAGGATCAGACAGTATTGGACCGTTCGGTCGGACTGTAGTTATACTGGTAAACCGTATTTTTTACAGTGACAATTCTGTAAATTCTGCCACTTTAAAAACTTGTATACCGTACAAAAATAGGGTTTATTGGTAAATACAACTCAAACAAAAAACTAAATATTTGTTATTTTTACCACTATTTTGGTTAAAATTGACCAATTTGGCTTGACACATAGGCCTATCTACAATCAAATGGTTATTTTCAACCAATCTGTTTTTAGAGTTCACGACTGAATCCTTGCATCTCATTGCATGTTTGACTTTCGACAGTAAATTGTACGGATTTTGTTTTACAGTGTATTACCTATAGCTCGCCGTTTATCGCCACATCAACCACCGCGTCAGAGGTTACAGCACCGTGGCCCGCGTAAAACGACGCGGTTACCCGGCCGTAGTGCACTGTAGCTTCTTGTGACGTTGATTCAACAATAGCAACCGTTAAGAACAACAGAAAACAACCGGAAATTAAAAACAAAATAATGGCAAAACAAACATGGAGAAGTGGCGTTGTCGCGACCCTGAAATACCGCTATCATCAGTTCTATGACAACTACCAATTAAGGAACCAAGATGCCACTGTATCTTTGCTGCGGCAACCACCCATCACTCCCCCCCCCCCCCCCCCCTCCATCCCCTCTCCCACTCCCCCTCCCCCTTCTCTGTCAGGGTTGGCATGTGAATAGAGCCTGCAATTTCCTCACAGCTCCGTTTAATTTTCTCCCTTGTCTTTTGTCTTTTGTTATACACTCCCACTCACTAACCTCTCTACAAAACTACACAGATTTGTTTTCCACACGTCATTATTTTTTACCACACTGGTTCATTTGCGGCAGACCAATAAACCGTTTACGAGCAATCAATTTGCAAATGTAAAATTCCTATATTAGTCTTATTGTTGAAATAAGAACTACGTCTTATCTCAAGCACACAAATTATCACTTCAATATTGTATTAGAAGTGCCACCCGTCTATGTTTAGTTTCTGTAGCACTTTTTTCAACCTTAATTAAGTGACGTTTAATATTTAGTGTTTATAATATTAATTTAAGTTATGTTATTTCCCTTTTTAATGTTTGCAGAAAGCCTTGGTTTTATTGTGAGGCGCTTTAAGGTGTTTAACACAAAGCGCCAAACAAATGTGTTTTATTATAATAATTAGTATTAGTTATTAGTAATTACTAATATCTTGAAATAAGTACCCTTTAGGAGACCAATTTACAGTATTAAGGAGACCAGTGTCATTAGGAAGACATTTCAATTTCTCCCTAACGTTCCAAATACAAGAAGGAGTTCCTTTTTTTAACATCTAACAGTCTATCGATAGAGCAGGGTCCAAAGTCATACATAAGAAATTTCGTGGGAAAAGCGCTAGGTAAAAACGGGTTAGGTTACAGTAAAGAAAGACAAAGTTTGTGCACGTCTCTATGGAGATGTCTCCCTAATGTACCATTTATCATTATTATTATTATTATTATTATTATTATTATTATACCGTATTTTTTGCGGGCGGACTGAAATCGGATTTACAAATAAACCGTATCTTTTTACGGTGCCAAGTCTGTACATTCTGCCACTTTACAGACCTTTAACCGTAAGAAATACGGTCCAACCGTAAGCCAAAATATATTAGAAGGGTGGCACCTTGCTTGTTGTACTCTTTTTGATCGTAAAGTTTACGGTACTTATTTGTTTGTACAGTAAAATCTTTCACATAAAAAAGAAAATCTTCACTTGTAAAAGTCTTTTCTATAATCTGTGTTTTATTTTCCCCTGTCTGAAGCCCCGAATTCTGTCTACCCTGCCGGTTCTTATTGCACCACAACCCTGCCTTATTTGTTATATGTCCTCCCGCAAGCTACATCGCACCCCATTTTGTACTCTTTCGTCGTGTCGCCCTTACCTTAGATTTGCAGAAAAAGCCGTAAACTGTTTTATACAGCACGCGGTCACTCGCCCCAGCCTTGCCAGCCCGCCCCGCCAAAGGCTAGAGAACGGGTTCTGCCTGCGCCGATTTCTCGAGTTACGCCGCACCTCAATGATTACAACCGCCATAGCAAGCAAAATTGTTCCCCCTCTTTTTCCAAAACGTCGCTGTACTCCCTGCTTGGTCTCCAGCCATCAGCTAAGAGCCCGGGAAGTAGAAACAAAAATCGATGAAATTTACACCTCGGCAATAAAGTTACATCGCTGGCTGAGGTGACGGGCCACCGGCTATATGGCATTGATCTGTAAGAAAAGGTAGATGGGCTTTCACCGTAGAAACATTCGAGTGCGCCGAAATGAAGCGCGCTAATTTTTCACCCTCTTTTTGCCCCTGAAACAAAGCAATTAACAAGCGGCGAGTTTTGGCGACCATGTTTGTTACACGACGGTTCGGTACAGGGGTTAATTGGGATGGTTCAGGGGAAGAGACACGCTTGAATTGGCCAGATGGTTGATGCTCTTTCGTTGCACATGTCTGGAAACCCGAGTTCTTATCTTAACGCACATGCCGCCTATCAATAAGCTTAAAGGGACAACATACCATTTGTCGGTTGTGCATTTGTATTGTTTAAAGCAGCAGAAGTGCTCCAAGTATAAAGGATGGTGCTTGACAAAAAAATGATAAAGTTTTTAGCTCTGTGAATGTTGCATATCCTGAGAAAACAATATTCTAAGATTTCGATTTTAATTGAACATTTGCTGAGTCACAATTTGTATTGCGACCACAATCTGCGTTAAGGGCGCGTTCTCATCCAGCCAGGGGATTGCAGCTATACTCGCGTGTTACGCACTAGTAATAGCGCCAACGCGTGCGCCGCGCGTCGTTCGAACGCTTGCGTGCACTATTTGCGAAAATATTCAAAAGGGCGTCTCTTAGACGCATATTTGAAAAATGGCATTCTTTGTTAGTTTCTGTAAAATTGCATAATGTCAGACATAATAATTTCATAGGGAATTTAGAATCATTAATTTCTTTACAACGAGTAAGCTTTTCAAAAAAAATTACTTTTGTGATTGAATAAGTGATTGAATATTTGACGCGCACTTTGTTTTTAGGCATGATAAGGTCATTGCTACCTATGTGTCGATGGTAGCAAGATTGCATTAAAACCCAACTGTGTGAGGTTCCGGACAAGATTGGTGTTTTCGCGACATTTGAATGTATGACCTTTTTGTATGTTGGACTCAAACGGTACGGTTCGTTCAACAGTACTGATCTCGCTATTGTGAGTGTTCGTTATAACCAGGTCTGGGGCCAATTTCATAGAGCTGCTTAACCAGTTCGCGCCGGGATTATTTTAACATCACCGAGCCGAGGGGCGGGATTATTTTTAACGAAACTCGATCCGAAGTACAGGCAGATAGTGCCGGGAAGCACACCCACGCATTTCCGGTCTTGCTCGCTGCTGACAGACATTTCCAAACTTGAACTTGGCGTGTTTATGCGTCATCCGTTTTGAATTTGGGGACAACTTTGCGTTTATATACGTCATCCGGCGCGAACTGGTTAAGCATACAAATTGCTTAAGCACAAAATATTCTTGCTTATTAAAACCAGCTTACCAGCCACAACTCCATGTGATGTATATTATTTGTGATTGCTACTTGGCTGTTGTTAGCTTAGCATAACAATCGTATGGAATTTTGGCTCCTTATCTGATTTATTAAGCAAGAGTTTTTGTGCTTAAGCAAACAAATTTGCTTAAGCAGCTCTATGAAATTGGCCCCAGGTCTGGTTTGAGGATTATGGGAAAGACCAATGGGGGAAGTGTGTTGCCACCAAATAGTTGTAGCTCTCGTGTACGGCGAACATTTACTGAGTTTTCAGCCTCGCGACACCTTGAGGCAAATATCTATATCCTGTTTGATTCCTTTCGCTTCGCGTGGCGAAAAACTCACCGTGTGCGGTGAACCTAAGCTACGTGCTGAGCGAAAACAAACTTATTGAAATCACGTGACCAGAGTATGTGCGCTTTCATTGGCTAGTTCATTTTAATTCGAGATCTGAACGTATCTATACAAACATAAAAACGTCGGTTCGTTCAACCACCAACTTCCGTTAGACATTAAATGCGGCAATTACCGAGAAAAAACGAACCCAAATAAACCAAGCACGAAAGATAAAAACAGTGGACCAGGAAAAAAATAATACCGTCCCAAATAGTGACCTTTATCAGCGGCCAAAAATTAAGGCCAAAACAAACAAACAATCAAAACTGGAAATCGTAGTTCGGGTGCATATCAGCCACATCACACACTGTTGTTTTAATATTTCTTTAATAAAAAAAGAAAAACACTAGTGACTCAGTGCGGATAATATAGAGAAAGATAGGCCTATATAAAAAATGGGCCAACCGTGAAAATTTGACCTCACCCAGAGCAGATAATATACACCCCCCCCCCCCCCCCCTCCCCCACTCCCCCTCCCCACAAAAAGATGAAGACTCAGATAAAAACACAAGTTTTTATTTAAAGGTTTCACGTATCTGGCTGACTGGCTTCAATCATCGGAAACTACTCCATTTCCTTGTCATCATTCCTGCGTACGTTTCAACACCACGCGTGAGAAAAAAAAAGGCGCGAAAGAATGGGGGAACAAAAACCACTAACAAATAATTATCTACAGTACTGTCGGTTGGCCGGTCGCGTATTTGACACGCCGTGGTGGCTTCGGTATAATATCTTGCCGGTGAACTGTCTGTATACGCACGACCGCCAATCGGCTGTGCGATGTACCGCAAACCCATCAATACCTGTTGAAGATGTGCCTGGAAAATTGATATTATGTTTAGGCTCACTCGCGAACCCACGGCCATTTTGTCCATTGATTTGTGGAAAAATGTCATTTGCTGCCGTAAAGAAGTCACCGTAGTAAAAAGCAAGTGAGTTTGTATGGATTCGTGCATTTTAGGTATACAATATTTGAAACTTGCAAAATCACCTATGAACAAAAGGGTACATTGTAAACAAATATCCGTAATATTTAAGGTCGGAAGTCGTCCAGCGAGAAGCTAACGTTCGACCGTTTAAAACAAATATATATACTTTTATTTACTGATAAACCGTATTTTTTTACGGTTTTTGCAACTTTACATAATTTGTACTGTAAAAATACGGTTTATTGCCGAATACAACTACGGTCGAAGGTTGTCAGCTCGATCGCTGCATGAATTGTAATCGTAAATGTTATGGATTGTTTTTACAGTGTACCACAACAAGTTAAAAACAACTTTAAGGCATTTTTCTGACCCTTTTAAGGTCGGGGCCATGACAAAAGGTGGGAGTTTCGGGCGAAAAAATATACAATTTTGATAATTTCACTTTTGATAATAATAATTGTTACTGGAACACCATTAGGGGGGCAAATCAATACTATTCTAATTTTCTATTTATAAGTGTACCCCTTATGTTTAAATAGCTGTAACAGACATTCACGATGCGGTTATTTTACATGCAATACGTGGAATACATGCAAATAAACGTTCGAGTAATTTGTTATTTCAAAGAGAAAGTTTTCCCATCACTGCCTTTTGCCAAGTGATAAAATGTTTGAACTAAGATAGTTAACTTGGATTTGGTTTAATTAATACAAATATCTCCATAGCAATAAGCATGTTAGTTAGGTGTTATAAAACTGTGTTTTGACACAAAACCATAATAATATGTGAGGCGTTCTGGCAAAATTAGAAGGAACTGGGTACAGGGCATAATGGAGAAAAATGCAAAATAATGATTTTTTTTCTTTAGATTTATTGATATTTGTAATCTTTGGTATGCTTACTTTTACTAACTATATTTTGTAAAAAAAAATGCATGTGTTTTTAAGGAAAAACACTGACAATTTTTCAATATCTCATGTACAAACTAGACACTTCAAAGGCCTTTTTCACTTTCAGGGGAAGGTAGAGAATTGTCTTCCATGAATATGCAAACATTTGTCGAGTCTACAGCGTAGAATAAACAAAATAAAACTTGATTTGTTTCAATGGCTGGCTTCGGAGATCAATTTATCAATGCAAATTACTATCCAAGAGTGCACAAAGCGGGGCGAACCATTCCTTAGAGGATTTTCAGTAAACAGTCGTGGACCATCCCCTTAATTTCCAACAGGCCGCCCTCCGTGCGTGATGCAACCTGAAATATTCCATGCAACTGTATTAAATGGAATTGGAAAGAGCCAACGAACAAAGGAGGCATCGGTGTTAAAACGTAGGCCCCTACATAATTTCTTCACAACGGCCCACAGGATGAAGAAAAACTATGTACAAACATGAAGCCTTGTCCGAAAATATTGATTTCTTTTGTGGTCTCATCGTATGGCCTATTAAAAAAAATGCACGTGAAAATTCGTATTGAAATCGATGAATTCGTCCCTGTTTTTAACGTACAAGTGATTTAAGGTATACAATTTTAATAAA
Organism: Crossaster papposus; assembly: GCA_037893245.1. Classification (NCBI taxonomy): domain Eukaryota; kingdom Metazoa; phylum Echinodermata; class Asteroidea; order Velatida; family Solasteridae; genus Crossaster; species Crossaster papposus. The sequence continues at coordinate 335,333 of JBAIAA010000235.1, read as the reverse complement.
TACCTAGGAGAGTTGAAGGCTTCTGATTGGCCGAGACTCGATCACGTGCCGGTCATTATATGTAGTAACATCATGGGTTTTCCAAGGGCCGTTTTCTAAACCCCGGCTTTGGGCTGCACTCTGGCCACATTACAGACGTTTTCCTATAGTTCCGGATCGCAAAAAATATTCAGGCTGTTTTCGGCAAGTCTAATCCTCGAAATTTAAACGAAATAGATTTAGTAGTTTACCTTGAGTGATGGAGAAACTACAGTTTTTGTTTCGATATTTATGCTCTTCTTTATTTGAAAATACATACTGTACGACGTCAAATATATATACCGACATCCCTTTTTCTAGTTGTGGGTCAGCCTTATTAACCAATTCCGGATCGAGTAAAAAACTGCTTCATACATGAAAAATTATCACGCTAGAACCAACCCGAATCAAGCCTATATTTCTGATAAAGTATTCATTAATTTATATAAATACAGTTTAAAATAAATGTCAAATACTTTAACTTCCAATAAAGTTTTAAAAGAGGACTTGCAAGGAAATGTTTTGAAATGTTTTGTCCGTGTACGTACATGTACGTACGTGTGTTGCGCGCGGCAACGAGCCGATAAACTTTGTCCCACCGACGTGGAGGAATAAACTCCATGGTCCATTAGAACACGTCATATGAAATCGCTTGCGCGCGTGCTGTTGATGCATGTATTTTACGGGCGATCCGGAACTAGGAAAAAATGAACGTTCAGTCTTTGGCAGATTTGAGACTTTTACTTCGACTTATTTTTACTTATGTATCAAGAAGCTTGTATGTTTCTTTTCCAAATGCACTTCATCTAAACAAATAGTATTGGAGACCAAGCCATAACAAGGTAGGTTTTTATTTGAAGCGATCTGGAACTAGAAAAAATCCGGAACTAGGAAAACAACTGTACTACCACTGCTAAACTACATGAACGAAGCCAAAATACGAAAACGAAGCTGCGTTTGTAAAACGGCCTAGAAGAAGCCGCGAAGTCGCGAAATTCGGAGTATTTTCACCATTTTTCTCGTTAAAAAGGTATTTATTAAAGGTAATAACAGTGCGAGAACCCGGTTATTACTGCGTGGTAATGACCGGGTTGGGGGATGACCGCTGGTAATGGACCTCGCCTTCGGCTCGATCCATTACCAGCGGTCATCCCCCAACCCGGTCATTACCACGCAGTAACAACCGGGTTCTCGCACTGTTATTACCTATGTAACGTCATCAAACGTCATTGTAAAGTCATTAACTTAGAGAGTTCGTGTTTGACATTTTATAATTTGTGCAACCCCTACGAACGATAGAATACTACATGTAGTTCGGTATTTCAGCTGCGAACGTGCACAATAATAAGGTGTCACGGGTCATTCAGGGCCCAATTTCTTGGCTCTGCTAACCACCGAATTCCGCGCTTACGGTCACCATTTTCCGCTAACCGCGCTAGCAGAAAAATTTTGCGCTCACCCTGTAAGCACAGAATCCTTAGTTACGGGATGTACGCATGCTCAGAGACCAAAATTCCTCGCTATCGCGTGAAATACGTTTACCGTAAGCACCGAATTTTCTGCTATAGTAAGCAGGGATTTTTCGCTAACGGTATAAGCAGAGCCAAGAAATTGGGCCCAGGTTATAACTAAAGCGCGCGTATATGAACGCACACCGCGTATACGTAGGCGTAACATCATAGAACACGCGTCAGTAACTTTAACCCAAACTACCTTTGGCCTGAACTACGTCATTGAGATGCCGACATTGACTTTGAGTCATTAGGCAGATTCACGTTTATTGAAAACTGTGGTTAACCAACTGAAATGTCTCGCTTGCAATAATCACAAGCTGATGACAACTAAGGATAAGCGCAAAGAGTAAGCTACACCAATAAGTTCCTGGCACCACGAATTGAGCGGAAAGTCGCACACGACCAAAACGAGTTATTGGCTAAAACGTCAATTTTTCAAGTGGGAGGTCGGTTTCGAGTTGTTAACGTTTTTACATACAAAAAACACCTTCTTTATCATATCCCGAAATTGTATAGCTCAATTAATACTCTAAAGTGTGTATTTTTGTTGCTGAATTGCACTAAGTGATACTTATAGCGGCGGCTAGGAATAAGCTACAGCAACACACAATACACCATTTGAAAGTTTAGGACTTCTTCTTTCTAGAAATGTAATAATGTCAATTTTTTGGTTCTCGACTTTCCACCCATTTCGTGGTACATTATATTAACAAGGGAATTATTCTCACACCACACACAAAGTACATTTTGAAACGATTTGGCATAGTTTTTTCGAGCTGCTAGTTTATTTCTTATTCTCAATTTAAAGGGAAACTCCACCCATAGTTTATAATGGCTTAAAGTTAAAGAGTGTCAATTGCCATTGTGACTTGATTTTTATTTCATTTTTATCGGTTTCGGTAATCATAATAAAACATTGATTTTCTCGCACTGCGCTTACCGTCATGCGAGCCGCCCTTTTGTTCTGGTTTCTCGGTACATCCGGGATATTGTGACGTAGTGTCTGCACCAGCTTCGACTCCATGGGCGCGTGCGCGTTCCTTCACTAATATCGCGCAAGGCATAAGGGTAAAAAATGGCGAAGCAAGATCGTAGCCATGGTAATGAGGTTGTGTTGTACCAGTACGCGAAGCTCGATCGATATAGCGGGCCTGCACGCGCAAGGAATGCAAGTGAACCCTTTTGTGTACGGCATAGCGTATACATAATGTGTACTGTACATGTGAAAGTGGGCTCAAAATTGTACGGAGAAGGACCTAATGCCATAAATACTAGCTCACAGATTTTCTATTCTTCTCAGAAAATACAAAAATAAACGATAATTTGTGGCCGGCACGTCAAGTCGATATTCTGCACAGAAATGCAATGCATTGTTTCGCAATAGTCGGGCGTCGTACAACACACGTATGCATAATGTAGTTGGCCGCGTCAAGGTAGGATACCTTGTACTCCTGAATGGCAAGAGATCGTGAATATAATAGGCGCGTGAGTCGTTCTCGGTAACAAATCAAAACAAATTCCCTATGGAGTCAGTATGTTACCACATATTCTTTTAGACTAGGTAAAATAATATTGAGCCTGGAATTTCCCTTTAAAACCAAACAATAATTGTTGTCACATTTGCCCAAACAAGGGGCACACATAACCCAAGAATTCAATTTGTATTATGAATATACTTCTTAAAGGGAGCGTATACGTTTGGTTGTTGGAACCCACTGTTTGTTTCAATCCTATATATAGTTATAGATATATACCATAACCTGTACAAATTTCATTTCAAAAGGTGGTAGCGATTTGGAGATATTGCCGAAATTCTGGAGCGGTTTTGTCCACGCAGGAAGAATAATCTGCATTGGAATACACACTCTGAGAAACGTCACTGCAGTAACGCTTCTCAGATTCAAATTTTTGGGGATAAAAAGTGACATATTTTTCTATAACCTCAGTACTTCGAAGTGAACAGTTTCTAAAAATGCATTATACTATCCAAAGCTGCTCTACTTCTTACCAAGTAAGTTTTCATTGCCATTAATTTTTTGAGTAATTACCAAACGTATACGATCCCTTTAACTATTGTATTTTTATTGGCCCCACTTGCTATGCTTGGCTATAGACGATGTGCCCTCTGACGTCACGTGTTTACATATGTATTCAAATGTGCCCGGCAGTGATGCGCACCCATCATGTTTTACATAACATTTGCTTAAAGACTGACGTCGCAGGTCAGATCGCCTTTGAATTATGTGACCTCTGATGTCATCTCTTAACCAAATTTATGTAAAACATGATTCGTGCGCATATTGACGGGCACATTTGAATACAGATGTAAACAGAGGCACATCATCTATACCGGACCCATTTACTTGGCACGCTTGCCACGCACTGTGGATTTTCACCGTTTGAAGTTACGGTCGGATAGCCCCAGCAGAACAAGTGCAGTGGGCGCCAGCCACAGTGTTTATATTTTGTCACGTGACTTGAATTTATGCATACATTACTAAACCCTAAATTGAAAAAGAGGCGCCGTTTTTTCCACCGTTTGTAGATACGGATGAAATAAACCCCGCGAGCACAAGCGGGTGTTTGACGCGTTTACTGATTCTAAAAACAAGAACTTGTTCATTTGTTATGTTTCCGTTCAAATTCAAAGTCATTAATAACTAATTACACTTGTTTATTTAGTTTGAATTGAGGCACTGTCTAACGCTCCCAGCCAATTCCTTTTTAAAGTTATGGCGGCGAAGTGGAGGCTGTGGGTCTATTGATGACGTAGCGACTTCGAAAAACTACGCCGAAGTGAGGCATTTTCCGCCCCACGCATGAAGGACGAGAAAATTATTACATTTGTATCAATTTGTTATGTTGTCGTGAAACGTTATTGGCTAACTGCCGCTACGTCAAAATGTATACTATTTGTTTGCACCTTGGCAACCATCAGCCGGTTCATATCAACATGCATAGTCTTTTTGATGGACAATGTTGGGGTGTCTGCCCGAGTGATAATGTTTATTATTTCTGCACTATGACAACCATCGGCTCATTAAACGAGAGCTGGGACCAAACCATGTGTTTGTTGGGGATAATGCGTTAATTAATTGATATGTAGTTGGCCGGTTTTAATAAACAAGTATGTTAAAAATTTGACGGGTTAATTCCCGAGCCGAAGGCGAGGTCTTTAAAAACATTTAGGCCCATGAGGCGGTTTTAAACAAGCTGGTTACCACATATTTATTTCCATTCAAAAATACCTTTCACTCTAAAAGTGTTTTTGAGGAACACCCCTCCAGCTATTTTAATGGGTTGTGCCTCACGCACGTGCCCTTGTAATTATGGTGATTGAGGCGCGCGTTCCACCCGCTGTTCGGGTGTGGAGCGATGTGTTGCAGATTGAAATAGGACTATTAATATACTAATTAGTAGTATTGCGCATGCCGTGTGGAATTTTAACCAATGAAAGGGACATGGTGCAGACTTCACAGGAGTCCAAATTTATTGTGACAGCGGAAAGGTGTTTATAACTGGCTGGGCGTGTTTTATCGGCTTTATAAAACTACCCACGTGTCGGCCTCTCGACCAATAGGAATTGCTAAACTGTCTCGGGTATTTAGGCCCTTTGAATAGCATTTAATTGAAGGTATAGATAAATAAGCCGGTCATTTATTGACAGCTTCGTAGTAAGGCACCCCACCCACACCCCACCACCACCCCCCACCCCACCCCCCAAAAAAATAAAATAATAATAAATAAATTATAATAATAATAATAATAATAAAATAAAATAATTTTCAACGTGCCTAATTTTTTTGGAACTTTAATTTATATCAAGATAAATTAGAAATCAAGCCGAAGAAGACTTTTTGGTTATTTTATTGACGCCTTTAAGCGTTTACGATTTAAAACATTTTCATATGTCGATAAACTCGTTTAGATGTTAGAAGACAACAGTAATATTGTTAGAAACAGGACATACGATATTTGAAAACTTGCTACTTATTGTGCATTAAAATGGTAGAAGTTAATGTAAAATAGAATAAATGTATTTAAACCAGCAACAAGTGGTATGACATTAATCCTATAATGCCACCTATAGCTAATACTACAAAGTAATACTAAAACTAGTAGTTACCACAATGGCCTATGAGAATTGTGTATATAATTTTGAAGTACTAAATGAATGTCTAGAGAGTTTGCAACGCATTGCCGTTTCGTACCGAGCGCGCGATAGTGTATAACTATAAGATGCTCGAAATCCTGCCTGGGCGTGGGGAGGGATGGACTGCAAGTTCTTAATTATAACATAGAGTCACCGTCATTGACAACCCACCATTGTGTGTGAAGCGCGACCACTACGTCACGAATATCATCATCAACCACTTCATACGTGTCTGTAAAATACACCCACTGCTCAACCCACATACGCACGCAGTGCGTACACCACGCACGCGGCCCGGCCCCGGAGAGATGCTTATTCAAATGATTATAGAAGGTAGCGTAGAAATCGAAGCATTTGAGTCAACGCGCTCATGAACATCGCACATGGTCAGTTCATCAACGAGCCCAGTGTACATCACGATCTCTAACTGCATACATACCAAGCGAGCCTGCATTTTCCTGTTCTTACATGGAGACAGTGTCGTGAATTTGAACTCCTAACTACCCTCTTTTGAACCTTTTTAGCGCAACTTATATACCACCGCGTGCGAATTGACAAAATCGGGAGAAGGCCATTCGGATCGTAGCTCTTTACCCAGCCCGGGAGCCTACCTCTAGTAGCGGGGGGCCTTGGTTTTGGGGGTTCTTTTTAGGACTCTTTATATCACATCATGAGGTTCTGTTGTGTTGCAGCTGTGTTGACCACGGTCTGCGTGCTAGCTGGGTGTCTGGTAGCCCGGGCAGCGCCCAGAAGGGGAGGTGGAGGCAGCGAACCCCGCTGGATACGGAATTTTTCACCCCTGAGACCCCAGGAGTCAGACGGGGACTACAAAATAAATGGTCTCGTACAGAGGGTAAGTTTGTTCTTTATTTTTTGGGTCTTATATAATATAATGAAACTAGAAAATTTAAACTAGAACCTAATGAACTATTTGAAAACAACATAGGGAAAAATACAAACTATTGTTGTAAAAGGGGAAAATTACAAAATCTTCAAAAAAAATGCATAAAGACATTGTTTCCTGGAGTGTACAGACAATAGAGTAATCCGTAACCGTTTGCGTCCTGTTAAACAATTCAAGCTGATGTCGCTGCAGAAATACAACAAAGTTTTAAAAGGGTTTGTGGGGTTGAAGTTTGACTCAAATTGCATATTTATAGCCTCGTGGCGACCACGGCATGTTAAAAAACAAGGCCGTCTTAGTTGAATTACTCAGCGAGGGAAATTTAATAGTGTGTAAATATAGAACGAGCTAGGCGAATGTCGGAGACATGGCCGGTTGTTCACTATAGATCAGAAAGCTATATTCTGTACTACAAGAGAATAGCCAGTTTTATCGGGCCTACGAAGCTCAATATCAAGGGTCGCCTTTCTTTTTAAATCCTAGTTTCTTCGATTCGCATAGTTTACAGAGCCTCCTCCGACAACCAAATCTACCCTTTCTTTACATCGCGACCACTGTCTTTATACGTTGACTGAATAACGACTGTTTTTCATCAAGAGTGAACTAAGACTGCACCATACAACATTTTGTTGCAATCGTACACACCCATACCTGACAATTTGGTACACATTTTGTAGGTGTCGTTATACCGTGTGCGTTTGTTTATGGTGTAAATGGAGGACACATACCTGGCGACACGAAGGTGAATTGGGGTTAGGGTTAGAATCGAGGACGACCTCGATTGAGATTCGTGTACAAAACCAATGAGAGCCGTCGGAAAAAAGTTAGAGTACAAACGATTTTCGAGAGGAACAAAGGAAACTCCTCGATTTACACCATAAACAAACGTCAGTGTACATGTATATGCAACCAGTAGTAGTGTCAAACGCCCACACACCCAGACAGTAGCTCCAACTGTATAGGTGAAGTCCGTACACTGTTCAAAAGTTGGGTAAAAACAGTCGGGCAATGTAACTTTAACCAATTTGGTCTGCGGCTATACAGCTGTTAGTAAATTTGTTGAGAAATAACCCAACTTCAATTTCCGTGAGTAAGCAAAACCGAATTCGGAAGGGTGGGTGAACAAACCTTTAGAGTTGAGTTTGGTACAGTTTTTACTTTGTATTAGGAGTTTAACCAAACGAAACATTTTCTGGACAATACAACTTTAACCAACGGTTTAACTTTAACTGTTAGGAAATTTGATAAAACAAATCCCGAACTTCATTTCCCGTTTGTTGGGCAAATGGAATTTACCAGAGGTTTGGTAAAATGAAAGTTTATGAAAGTATTACAACGGTATTACATGTGCGTATAACCAAATCCCAGCCCTTCATTTTCTTACCCTCACAACCGTCTTTTTTAAAGCTGTGATATATGTCTACAGTGCATGACATAGAAGCAGGACGCGTACATTTGGACACAACAAGGTGTATGTTGATTCGCCTTGTTACTATCACTTCAGGGGTTGACCAGAGGTATACGTAATATCATTATCACTCGTACATGTATAAAATGATAACCCCACTTCACCAAGTCCCCCTCATGTACCCCGACTTCCCCTGTTGATCCGCGTGAATCCCCTATAGGTACTGGTATCTTGTCTCTTAGTGTGGTATCCGCTGTATATACCAAATATTTCCGACAAAATTGTACATGCAAATTGTTTACTTTTTGAATGTGGAAATGGTTGGATTTTAGGTACATTTTGTTTTAAACGGTTTTGCATAAATAAATGTACCTACGGATTTATGAAAATAAATATATATTTATGCAAAAACGAGGAATTGGTAATAACTCCACACTAACCAATTATTGATAACAAAAATATCCGGAATAAGTGGTAAATAAACAACCAATTGTTAAATACAAATGTTCGCCCCTAAAAGTAGTAAAAATCGTTGTCCAATACCGTCGGGTAATAAAAACCCAACAGCAATGGCAGTTGACAATTTTACCTTCTTCAGGTTTAAAGTCGAGTAAATATTACCTCTTTATGGTTGGTGTTCCCTAGCTTTCTAGGATATCGCCTAGCCTCTAAGTCGTTTGCAAAAAGAAAACGACCTTCACTTCAAGATTCATGCTCCTCGGCAAGAAACTAGTATAACACGTGTTATTGTGTTGGTTAAACAAGTTGGTTAAAATTGTTCAAAATTTTTCCAATTTGGTCAATGTTGGGTAGATTTTACCCAGCGTTGGGCAAATTGTTTAACCAATATTTGTTAACCAACTGCTGTGTTGCTCATCTGGTAACCAACAGTTTGTCAAAATAAGTACATCTACCCAACGTTGGTTAAATTTGGTTAAACATAACCAACATTGGGTAAAATGACAATTTTTTACCGACAGTTGGTTTACAGGTTAACAGCACAGCAGTTGGTTAAAAAAAAAATGTAAAAAAAATGTAAAAAAAATGAGTACATCTACCCAACGTTGGTTAAAGTTGGTTAAACATAACCAACATTGGGTAAAATGACAATTTTTTACCGACAGTTGGTTTACAGGTTAACAGCACAGCAGTTGGTTAAAAAAAAAAAAAAAAATGTACAAAAAAATGCCCAACGTTGGTTAAAAATTAATTGCACATTGTCGGTAAAAATTCTAACCAACTTTTTTACTTAATCGCTTAGCAAATTCCGAATCATCCCGCGTCCAAATATTACATCTCAAATGTGCACGGCAATGAAAATGTCAAGGCGACACGATATGGCACCCAATACTCACAAAATATAAGTCGTTAAATGATTGGACATTTCAATTTGCACGCCCGCCGAATCCACTAGTATAAAATGCCAGTTTCTTGATACTGTTAATTGCCACTGAATGCCTTTTTCTATCATCGAGTGTTTGTTGATTTCGTGATAGCTGATAATTCTTTTCTTTAATTGGGACAGAAGTTTCGCACAATGAAAAATTTAGTCCGAAATAGTAAGTAATCAAGTACAAATTGAAACGCGCACGTAGACTCTGCAATAACTCGCCCGAGAACCAATGGAAAGGCGCGACGACACCAGACCTTTCATCCGGTACGAGTGCGCAATGCATTATTCTGTCAAGTTCTAATGACGCCGCACGTGCATGGACGCACTTCGTGACTTCAGTAATTATTGTGGTATCTGCACTTTTTGAGTGTATACCAGGAATCAATTACTATATATATATATATATTTGTGTGTTTATTTGTGGAGCGGGTAGGTTCTCTTGCAGTGATTAATCAACGCAGTCGTGGGCAGGAACATTTCATTTCCAGGATGTATTGTTGCATATCGTAAGGCTTGTTAAGTTATGATTCTGTTTCATCGACAATCAGCAATTCGTCATGAGGTCCGACGTACAATTAAAACGAGAGAAATCTAGACAAGAGCATTAGGAGGATCAACCAACCACAACCAATTCAATTTGATTAAATTGGCGTACACCGGTAATTAGTGTTTGCATGTCAATTACAATTTTGACAGCATGCCCCAAATGGCAATGCATAACGTGTATACCAATAGTTCTATTCAACCGCATAGCCAGAAATTCCCGCTGAACCGCATGCAGTTCTCACATTGGCGCTTCGTTTTATCCCGACCAGTCCCTGTTTAGTTTTCAAATATTGCAAGCAGGATTTAGTGCAAATTAACGCCCTATTCGCGGTGGTCCAGACTTAGATTTTTATGTTTGTAAATACTGCGTGGTGTATTTAGTGAAAACATCCATGTATATAACCTCTCCTCTTTTGAACAAAACATAATTTTTCGATATACTTTGCCCCCCCCCCCAAAAAAAAATGGCATTTACTGCACAAAAATGTATTATTATTATTTTCAAATTTCTGACAAAGTCAAGGCTTGTAGACAAAACTGTAACAGTTCAACTCAACCACCCCCTGGGTTAAAAATGTAAAGGCTATATAACTAACTAACTATAATTAAAATAACTACATTTTCAACCTAAAATGAGACCAGTCTGAAAATAGAAAAGAACTAAATAACGATATAATTTTTTTTTTTTTAAACATAACATTTGTTATGGATATAATACATCCATTGTTTACATTCACAGTGTTTTACTGTCGAAACCATAATTGTTTTCCCTGTTTGTTGTTTTCCCATTTTTTGCTGATATTGTTGACTTGTGCCAGCCATTTTGGGATGCCTCCGCAAATTGTCTGCTGTTTGTTTAATTAAAGGTAGGATACACCATTGATAATTGCTTGAATTACTAGGATCGGGTGGATTTTGGTATTTTTTGTTTACAGTAAATATCGTTCAACTAACCTGTCCGAAGTTTTACAATCATGGATGCCAAGGGAAAAAAGAAAAAGAAAAACGGCGTTTGTTTAAAACCAGCGTAAGGCAGTTGTTCTTGTTGTTCTTTGGGTTTTTTTGCGATCGCCATCCGACGATCGAGAAATTGTGTTATCAAATTCAATTGTTTAGAACAATTACAGGATATTTAGCGCAATCATTTTGCTGGATGCCTAGAATCATTTTTTACTTTCAAATAAGTAAGATATTTCTTAATAATTCGGGGTTTTTTTGCGATCGCCATCCGACGATCGAGAAATGTTGTTATAAAATTCAATTGTTTACAACAATTACAGGATATTTAGCGCAATCATTTTGCTGGATGCCTAGAATCATTATTTACTTTCAAATAAGTAAGATATTTCTTAAAATATTTCTTAAGTAATTTTTCTCTCGATATGTATCCTACCTTTAAATAAGGAGAGGTTGCCATTTGTAGTGATATGTATAACTTGACTATACTCGTATTACTTGAGAAATTATGACCATGCGTTTCAAGGGTACTTTTCTTAGAATCACCCTGTATGCGTACATGTATGTATGTTTAGTGCATCTTGTGCACGTCTCTTTGTCGATCGGTTTTTTGCATGTACACGACACATAGAATTTATGAGTCAAACTCTCTTTTGTGTAGTTAAATTGCAAGCAGTGCGTGTATTTGCATTTCCTGTTTGCTTAATTGTAATTTTCTTTGATGCATGACATTTGTACTTCCTCATAACGTTGCCGCTCGATGCATTGAATACACGGTTAGCAATGTCTTTGCATTGGCTTTTTTCCCCATAGTGATGACAAGGCTTTATATTGCCCAGAACCACAATACTTTCCGTTTAGGCACAAATGTAATCGACGCACGGACAATCATTGTAATCATGTAAATTTATCGATTTCCTTTGCCGTCGAAGGCAATTTTATGCGAGTGCACGAATCCGCTTAGAACTTTTCGAACCTGCTTCGACTGCATGTGCAGCTTCAAAGCATTGATGTCCTGTCTGTAAACTCAAACGGCTGCGATCTTCGAAAAACTCAATTCATTTATCCAGTTGCGACGAAACCATTACCCAGCAGTTTTGGTAACATTTATTTGGTCTGCCAGGTTTTTGTTTATCAAATCGGCACATTGCTAAGCGTAAATGATAACGTTCTCGTACTGCAACGCAGAGAAACAAATCGTAGAAAAAAACCCGAAAAAAACCCATAGAATGGTTATAAAACACAGATTATTCTATAGATTATCGCCTGTTTTCACATAACAATGTTCTTTAAAATGCGACTTACCAAACTAAATGGTATGGTTCCTGCAAGAATATAAACACGGATTAAAATATACCCAAAGAAATACATTTCTTTACCCAAAAAATAATAGTCTATACCATTTCAGTCCGAAAATAGCTGGGAGATTAAATAATAAGCAAGTGAAATAAAAAATTGTACGCTCATGACCAACGCTGTCCAGCCAAAGCAACAAAAGATTCACAGTGTTTTATTCTGTGGCGTATATCTGTAATATCTTTTATGCTGCCCGACGCGTCGTGATTTAATTAAGCAAAGTGCCAGAACCACTTCCTGACCGCATATAAGAATTGAATTAAAACCGTGTCTTTTTTCTGTAAAACCGCGAAAGGGGGGGGGGGGGGGGGGGGGGGGGTCCGCCTTATATAACTAAAACCACACGATGAACTCTAAAGATTTCTAAGGTATAATGAAAACAAAGCTGTATCGAGATATCGAGACTCATACCTCGGACGTTCGTAAGAATAGTGTGAATGTGCAAACATTGCCGCTGCATATACGTCAACGAAGAGTCCAGTTTCCTAATAAATTCAAATTCATGCACGCATGCGCATGAATAGATCAAAAGGCAAGAAGCGAAATAGGCCCATTGAAAATTATTGAAGTATTATGGGTCCAAAACGTTTTGTCATTTTCTTTCAATTTCCCAAGAATTTGTCACATTTGTCTTTGGAGAATTAATTGAAATCGTCATTTGCAATACTTTCCTGGTTTAGATGGTTTTTTTTCTCGTTTTTTTCGATACCTCAACAAACTTGTACGAATCAGCAGGTCTCTTTTCCCCCACGAGTCAAAGATAACAATTTCGAGGTGCCATCCACCACATTGCGGGCAGAATCGCGGGCTTGAAATCGCGGCGTGAATCACATCGTTTTGTGCCATCGCAAGCTGTGATTCCAGATGTGATGACGTGCCTGCGACTGTGCCTGTATAAATGGGGTGGATGGTACCCCGAAAAGTCAGTTATTTTCTGTTTTCTCTTGACCTCGTCGTACGCACGGGACGATTTTTTTTGAAAGTTCAAATTTTGTACCTCAAAACCCATTCAGACCAGAAAGTAATACCTATAACGATTTCTTTTTGAAAGTTCAAATTGTGTACCTCAAAACCCATTCAGACCAGAAAGTAATACCTATGACGATTTCAGGGGCTTTTCCAAAGACACATGGGACTAATCATGGAGAAATTGAGAGAAAATGACCAAACTTCTTGGACCCCTGTACATTTTCAATACAGACCGATTACACTAGCCTTCTGGTCTATTTATGCGCATGCGTGCATGAATTTGAATTTATTAGAAAACTGGTGGGAGATAACAAGTTATCTGAAATAATATAAATGCGTGGTTTGCGATGAGTCACTTCCGATTAAAAAAAAATGCTACGAAAAGTGGGCACACGTTCCTCTCATTCCAAATACATTTTACATTCCCTGAAACAAACAAAGAACAAACCCTACGACTCGACACCTGCGCAGATGTGTCCGCCGGAAGCCAACAGGTGAACTCAAGAAAAGGACGAAATACAGACCTGCGACAAGAAAATCTCAAAACAGCTGTTGTGACGTCCTGTAATCTCAACCTCGACCTCGAACCCCGAGGTTCGCCAAACAGGTGCTTGTCTCGAATTGCATGCAGCGGTAAATGTGCTCCTTCACTCCCCTGAACGTCGAGACACGGTATTGGCCAACGCATTCGGCTGTCGGTGATTGGTTAAAACTCTTAAAACAGGTGTGCAGAGAGTGGTGCACAACTGCACGTGACAGCAAAGTCAATGGAATGCACGTGTTGTACAATTCACAACCTTATACCCGGCACGATATATTTCACTTGTACATCAAGTTTGACTTTCATGTTTTTCAATTCTGTAAAACTCTGCGGGCGTTTGAGAAATAAAATATTCCCAGCTAGTACTCCATAATTTCAGACTTTAATTTGTTGCCCACGTCAACCATTACACAACAAAGAAATCCCCTCGATATTTTCTATGATATTCCAAAGTTTAACGGGCTGTTCAAAATACACGATAAGAGAAAGATGGCGGCATTTCCGAGACAACCACCCTTGACGATTCCAGCTTGGGGAGATGGTGCGTGTGCCCTTGGGCAAGGCACTTTGTCACTCATTGGTTCTCCCCGCCCAGGTGTAAATTGGCACCTGTGAGGTTAGCTACTTTGCGCCGAAACGGCAGCATCGAGCTGTATACTCCCCAGGGAGCTGAGATGGTATTTGGAATGTTTTGTGTGCCCAGTCTTGGTAGATATACATGGGGTTCATACGAACCGGTTATTATTATTATAATAAATATTACCACGTGACTGGTAATATGAAAAACAAGTTATCGCTTACCTTAGTGATGACGCAGCTATTAATGTTTCTCTAAGTCTCGCCTTATCTAGAAATAAAAAGAGAATAGTTTCATGGTAAACACAGAGTTTGTATGTCGCCTGCTTTCCCATTATCCGTTCACGGGGTTTCAGAAGCGTGTGTGCCAACAATGTTGTGGGCATTTTGTGGATGTGGAAAAAAACTGTATCAGCAAACACATACACGTACCTGGAAGATGGAAAAACAATCCGTTTGTTGTTGTAACAAAATGCAAGTATGTAGTGCCATAATTGAAATTCACACAGGCTACCAAAGTTAAACCATTACTACGACGTTACTCTATTGTTTAAAGTGTGGATTCGTACGAATCGACGCTTTGGACAAAAAGTGTGGATTCGTATCAAACTGCCCTGTAAACAACTTGTTTTAACATTTTAACATTGACACTAAGAACATAATTTATGTATACTATAGTTTGAGTAAAACACGTTCGAGTCAAAAACTGTCCATGTTGACGCTAAGGCAACGGTGGTCGGTTGTCGGTGGTCGGTAGATCAGTGGTCAATGGTCGGTGGTCGGTGGTTCGGTGGTCGGTAGATCGGTTGTCGGTAGATCGGTGGTCGGTAGATCGGTGGTCGGTAGATCGGTGGTCGGTAGATCGGTAGATCGGTGGTCGGTAGACCGGTTGTCGGTGGCCGGTAAATCGGTGGTCGGTAGATCGGTGGTCGTTATATCGGTGGTCGGTGGATCAGTGGTCGGTAGATCGGTGGTCGGTAGATCGGTGGTCGGTAGATCGGTGGTCAGTGGATCGATTGTCGGTAGATCGGTAGTCAAATCGGTGGTCGGTAGTCAGATCGGTGGTTGGTAGATCGGTGGTCGGTAGATCGGTTGTCAGTGGATCGATTGTCGGTAGATTGGTAAATAAAATCGGTGGTCGGTAGTCAGATCGGTGGTTGGTAGATCGGTGGTCGGTAGATTAGTGGTCGGTAGATCGGTGGTCAGTAGATCGGTGGTCGGTGGTCGATAGATCGGTAGATCGGTAGATCGGTAGATCGGTAGATCGGTAGATCGGTAGATCGGTAGATCGGTGGTCGAGTGGTAAGACATCTGCACAGGAAAGCAGGAGGTCACGGGTTCAAGTCCCACACGAGTCAGTGATTCATTTTCAAAGAATTCATTGGGACAACACTGAGAAGACAGTGTAAATACCCGTCGGCGAAGGGCCAAAAGTACTAAAAGAAACGTGCAAAACAACAACACCTCGGTATAAGCTAATACAAATGGGAACACTCATCTGATTGTTAGAAGTTCATCTCGTTTCGGTATAACCCCCCCCCCCCCCCCCCCCCCCATGTACTGGGTAAAACGACCAACATTGATGTACTTGATAGATGTGCTGTTGTGCAGTGGTTACGGTGTTTGATTACTGTATACGGTGGTACGTGGGTTAGAACATGGTGCTTGTGTTCTTAGGCAAGACACTTTGCTACAATTGCCTCTCTCCACCCATGAGTATAATGGGTACCTGTGAAGGTAAAGACCACAAGCGCTGATCTGGAGTTGCTGCAGAAATGGTCTCGTTCGTGATGAACAGGAATAAATAATTGTAAAGCGCTTTGAAACACTACATTGTAGGGGTATAAAGCGCTATATAATCGCCAACATTATTACCATTAATAGGTCGTTTAGAACTTTTAGTTTTAATCGAAATTTGAGATGCCATGCATATTTTCCTCGTTTCTGAGTACGTAAAACATTACCTAAAAGAAGTATTGTGAATTGAAGAAAGTATGGCGAAGATTTGTTTGACGTAACGCACATTGATCATTGTGTTTCACACAGTTTTACCGGATAAAGACGAAGTTTAAGTGACTAAACTAGCCCAATGAATAAAGTTGCAGTTGGAATGTCGTTTAATAAATGAATTGAGTTTCTTCTAGCAAAAAGGCACTATAGAAAGTTAATAGTCACAACCGGTTGCTCATATCGCATTGAAATCCTATCACACACATGCTTCATCCTACCGTCTATGCCGGACAATGGCCGTAAATAGATAGCGGACAGTAACGAGATATGCCCAATCAATAGATCGCAGCAATTGAATAGCCATGACCGATATAGCCGTAATTTGGATGTTACATCCCTAATGCATTGTAGTCAACTGCGTACACGAGGCTTTATTCACGAGTCGGCCATATTGAATTGAAATTAAAGTAAAATCCTGATTTTTGGAATATGCGGATAGAAAATTACCTAAAGTTAATTACAAATTATTGAAATTAATACCAGTCTTTTCTGATGAATAATTTAAAATGTGTGATTAATTATACTTAATGTTTTGAACCACAGTTTAAAAAAATATGAAAAATGGGGCTTAAAATGCAAAAATAGTCTGGCACCATCCCGTTCAACAGTTCACATTTTATAAAATACATTTCGGGAACACAACCAAAACTCGTGAATAAGGCCCAGAGTCGGGCCAAACACAAATAACCTGTCACATTGAGAGTCAAAAGCACTCGATAAACATCGTCTGTCTCATTCCATTCACAGGGAGAACATCTGGCCCGAAGAAAACCCATTAATGCGATATCTGACTTTGGCAATTAGGCTAAAAGCCGATTTGATTTTGTTTCCATTCAAATTACACCTGACCCCTGAGAAATTAGATTTTAAACGAACAAAAACCCAAAGGTCTCTTTATATATCACTAAAGTTCAAGCTCCTCTAACATTGGCCGTATAACCTTTTTTTAACCTACGTGGTTTTTCGGTCTAGACTTTTTCACCCGATACTGCACCCGCTCTAAGGCCAAAAGGTAATCAAAGGTTCTTTTGCACAAAGGTTGTTTTTGCGAACTTAGCATTTGAGGATCGCTCGTTTCTTGAAACACTCTACAAATTACAACCTGCTATTGATGGTAACTGACTAAGTTAACCTCTCCAGTAAATATGTTATCCTGCTGGTGCGACTTACACAAATATTAGAAATGTGATATTTGAAATATAATGATTGAATATCGCATGACGTTGCGGGCACTGTATCCATTTGTTTTTTACAATATCTTCCGGGGAAAGTGATATTAGAAAGACGGATTAGGGGCTCAACAAATGTGGTCGTGGTAAAGGCTAACAATGGGATGTGAACAGAAAAAAGTCCCTGAAATGTATACGTTTACCTTTATTAAATGGCAGGCGATCAATTATTGTATACAAACTTCTGATATAAATGGCATATAATGTCACAATGACGCAACTATCTTTACTTGCAAAAACATATCTAGTGTTGACGATGCTCTGTGCCAGTGCGAGCTATATACACAATATATTTTCACTTGGACTTGACTGTTTATGATGAAAAGAGCTATTAAAAGGGCATTCATTTCATGTTGTTAGAAATTAGTATATTTTATCCTATGTCAAACATAATTTGGCCAATTTCATAGAGCTGCTAAGCACAACAATTTGCTTAATCAAAAAAGTCTTGCTCAGTAAAAGCAGGTTACCAGCCAAAACTCAATGTGCTTTTCATGCTAAGCAACAACCAGGTGAATACCAGTCACAAACAATATACATCACCTGAAAATTTGGTTCGTAACCCTGTTTTTGCTAAGGTAGAATGTTCATGCTCAGCACATTTTTGTGCTTAGCAGCTCTATGAAATTGGCCCCTGGTTGAAAGGAAAACTAACTAATGGCTTACCGTTCCGAGAAAAAGACGGAAAACCTGTTTTTTTTACATTGGACACGACGGAGTACACATATGTTTTCCTTGTCGTTGTCATTCAATGTACAATACACGTTGTGTGTGTCGCATAAATTACACACAGCACCAATACACACAATGTTGTTTCTTACACGTCCGCAAAAGGCGAACACTTTACAGCTCGAGTTTTGGGGGGTTAAACAAAATGGACCCCGAAATTCATTTTCACACGAAAGAAACTTCGCAGTTTTTAAAAGATAGTCGTGTGGATGTTTATATTCTACTTTTAAATGCTCGTTCCGATTAACATTATTTCGTTCCAGGACGCTTCCATGACGTAATTATTTGTAATTAAAAGCGTAGACGTTACTAACAGCAGCTTCAGAGAAATGTTACTTTGAAAACAGTTTTGTTTCTAAAGGGGAAGCTTTTTTTTAATTAAAGGTTGGATACACCATTTGCATTATATTAAAAAGGTTTACTGCCGAATTTTTTGGAAATATCTTACTTATAAGAAAGTAAATAAACGATTGTAGGCGATCGCAAACCCACTAGAACAACATAAGAACTACTGCCTGACGCCGCGCCGGTTGAAAACGAATGCCGTTGTTCTGGCTTTTCTCAGCATCCATGATTGTAAAACTTCGAACAGGTCAGTTAAACGATATTGACTATAAAATACAACCCACAAATCCACCCATTCCTGATCGTTCAAGAAATTACCTTTAAGCCAAGATGACAGATAGTTATTCCTTCAATCTGTTGGTCCCCTTATACCGGTCGACGACGGTCAAAGTCGTAAAAAGTTGTGGCACGAGTCGTTTTACGACGCCGTTGCTGGGCATGCGTAGAAGGCTCGACACCGACGGGTCTGCCTCCCCCAGCGAAGAATCCACGGTCTCCAGGTAATAACATGGACCACGCCAAACAAACCTCTCTAAAAACTGCAAGGAGACAGACTTAGTCGCCGATCGCACCAGACTAATCTAATTGTTGCGCGACTATCACTTAGTCAAATACATAGGCCTATGGTATCCCCCCAAAAAAAATATATAAAAAAAAATAAAAAAATGGGGGGAAAACGAAGGAAAACAAACCGAGAAAAGCGTAAAGAAAAGAAGCTCGGAGGCGGAAAATTGGAAATGAATGTCGAGACATCTAGGTTTACAGTCGGTTATCAAATTGCACAGGCGGCTGCTGTCTCTATTTTAACGATTTCCCACAGGAATGCAGTTGGCTATTAGAAGCAGCGGTATTTCGACGGTTTTGTTTTATACTAGCAGTTTTGTTAATGAATTACTGCGTGTTATGTTCTGTTGGTTTTCTTCAATTATAATGACTTGGTATTTAAAGACTATTCATAGAACAAAATCGAGGCTGATAAAAACATGGCCCAGCCGGTTATAAACGTTTTTTTGGTGTCACATTAAAGAAGTCTGGTCCATGACCCTTTCATTGGTTGAAACCTCCCACAGCATGCGCAAAATACAACCAACAACTCCGTACAATAGAACGCATCTATCCGGCGCGTATATCATGCGTGCGCGAGGTACATACGCGCACCTTTTAGATTAGCGGAGGGGTGTTCCTTAAAACACGAGGTAACATTGTTGAACAAAATTGTTTGGAAAATTGTATTTGTTGTACTTGTTTTTGACTTTTTGACTGAAGAGATTTATGAATGGAAATAACAATGTGGTTGACAGGTGTATCATTTGACTGTGAATTACGGATTCATTGGTAGTATTGCGCATGCGTATTTGAGTGATGCTTAATTGAGGGTTTAACGAAAAAGAGGGAAAATAAGTCAGATTTTTTTACAGTCAGATTTTTACAGATTAGTAAGAGAATGACTGTTCACGTGAGAGGGTTTAACCAAAAACGAGGGAAAATAAGTCTGATTTGTACAGGAGTCTGATTTTTCAGTATATTTCATATTGTCCAGACCCATAAGCCGGTCTTAAACATACTTGTTTAAAAGTAGTATACACCATTTGCAGATATCAAAAATATTTACTACCGAATTATTAAGAAATATCTTACTCATTTGAAAGTAAATGATGATTCTAGGCATCCAGCAAAATTATTGCGCTATATATCCCGTAATTATTCCGAAAAATTGAATTTTATAAAGAAATATTCGCGATCGCCGGACGGCGATCGCGAAAAACAAAGATAACATAAGAATAACTGCTCGACGCTGGTTGAAAACATACGCTGTTTTTCGTGCTTTTCTCGGCATCCATGATTGTAAAACTTTGGACAGGTCAGTTAAACATTATTTACTGTGAAATACAACCCCTTAATCTACTCATTAACGATATTTCAAGCGATTACCAATGGTGTATCCGACCTTTAAAACCGGCCAACCACATTTTTATCCCTCTATTTATTGAATGTGTTGTCCGAATTTGATAAAGCTACCGGCAGCAAATCCCGTATGCGAGAAAGGTTTAATGAAGGAATTTAAAAGAGACGAACGACCACTTAAAGGTAGGATACACCATTGGTAATTGCTTTAATTATCAGAAATAGGTGGATTTGGGGGGTTGTATTTTACAGTAAATATCCTTTAACTTACCTGTCCGATGTTTTACAATCATGGATGTTTTTTGCCGAGAAATAAAAAGCAAGAAAAACGGCGCTTGTTTTTAACCGGCTTCGGGCAGTTGTTTTTGTTGTTCTCGGTTGTTTTTTCGCGAACGTCGTCTGGCAATCGTAATTTATTTTACATAAAATTAAATTTGTTCGAAACAATTACAGGATATCTAGCACAATCATGTTGCTGGATGCCTAGAATCATTATTTACTTTCAAATAAGTAAGATATTTCCTAATAATTCGGTAGTGAACATAATTCGATATCTGCAAATGGTGTTCTACCTTTAAACTGTGTGTGTCTCACAAGGACATAGATTTTGGATGAGCAAAATATGAGTTATTCATAGTTATGTTGATGACTTTTTTTCCCAAAAGGGATTTAATTGATTCGTATTGGTGTTTAAATTTAGAAGCATTTATCTAAAGGTAAATGTCAACCTGCACATGTCAAAAAATTCACTCCCAACTTTGACCCAGATACCTTAAAAAAAAGTAAAGACACCGCACCGCCACCACCTTGCTATATACTGGCAACAGAGAACGCGCGATCCATTCCAGTGTTTTCTCTACAGTGATATTTATTCGATTGGCGACACTTCACGCCTCGTAAACCAATTCCCAGCAATTTCCTCTAGAGTCCATCTTGAACAAACAATCGATGTACTCCAACTGACGGTCGTGTGATGACCCAAAAACATCAAAGAGAGAAACTGTCCACGGACCGTGATCCGTAAGGGTTGTGGCAGAAAGAAAACCCGGAACGACCAAAATAAACCAAAAAAAATCAACCAAAAAAAATCCGACGATTGAGTCTTGAGATGCCGGGGAAAATCGGTTTTTGGGGAAGTGGTACGTGCGCTGCATGTGATGAACAGAATTAAGAGAAGCGGTGGTGGTTGTCGTTATATAACTGCCCCGTACCCTGTGATATCGCGACTTAAATTTGGCACATCTTCAGGTAGATAGGGGAAAGGGGATGTGAAGGCGGCTTATTTCATCATGCCTTTAGGAAGATTGTACATGTATACGGTAAGGACCAACGTTTTTCGCTTTTAATCAACGCAACAGTCTAGCTCTGGGGGCAGATTGAAAAACTACTAATCAGTCCAATGGGGAATTATTGCTTTCTCCGTTCTATTAATGTTTGGAGAAAAAAAATTAAAGGGGAGAAAATAGGTTTTTGGTTTATGTGTGCCAAAAATGTTCCTTCTTAATGCAGCAATCAATGGGAATCTTGAACCTACCTTCCTCAAGCTTTCACTTTTATTCACCTTCTATCCTGAACTATCAACGTGGAGTGCCGTGGCCTCATCGTCTGGAACATTGAATTTGTAATCTGTATGTATATGTTATAGGTAAAGTTGCAGGTTGTGGGTTCGAGTCCGGCTTGGGACTATGGTGCCCTTGGGCAAGGCACTTTGCCACTCATTGCTTCTCTCCACCTAGAAGTAAATGTGTATCTGTGATGACAGAGATGGTTATTGTGGTCGATTCGTGGCCGAAATGGCGCAACGTCGAGCTGTATACTCCCCCGGGAGCTGGGATGGTATTTGGAATGCTTCGTTGACCTAATGACCGGAGTAATAAATTGCCATCCTTCGCAATTCAGCTTCACAGCTACCAGTAAGGATAATTAGCCCCTCATTACGTGAATATAAACCTCCCAATCGAAGTAATTGTATTGTCTGGGAGGTGAATCCTGTTGGTGTAGTTAGAGACAGATGGTAAT
Organism: Crossaster papposus; assembly: GCA_037893245.1. Lineage (NCBI taxonomy): Eukaryota > Metazoa > Echinodermata > Asteroidea > Velatida > Solasteridae > Crossaster > Crossaster papposus. The sequence goes on along the minus strand of JBAIAA010000235.1, from coordinate 312,761 downwards.
AAAAGTAAAGGCCTAAGGGCGGTAGGTTTAAGATTCCCATTAACAAATTTGTTAAGAATTTCAAGATGTATCAATCAATTATAATTAATAAGTACAGTGTATACCATTCGAAAGTATTTGTTTGACGATCCCCTCTTTCAAGACATACTACAAACAAACATGTCTCCTTGTAAGATAGCAGAGATGAATACTTCTAACGGAAATTATATGTTGTATAAGGAAATATGTATTATTAAGGGAAGCCGAAGGCGAGAACATTAACAATAGGCCGTATTCATAAAAAATAAGCAATTGCTTTTACTAGGCTTTTCTTAGCCTATATCTTGATACAACAAAATAGGCAAAGACTTATTAGCAAAAGAAATTACTGATTATTTTAAGCAAATGCTAGTCAAATAAGCGATTGCTTGAAAGGGTATACATAAAACTGAGCTTTCACTCGTAACCATTAGCTTTTACTTGTAGTTTTATAAGATAATCCTGTAGGAGCTTGTTTCTTTGCTAGTACAGTCACAATGAACTGCTGTTGCCATGTTTATGCCTGTAGAAGAGAACAAGTTAATGTTTATAAAGCCAGGATAAATCGTGATGATATCAATTCTGCCACGTACCGAACTTTGTTTCGATTTAATAAGGAGAATGTTGAATGGCTGAATATGCCAGCAGAAATTGAGGATGACATCTTGCTGATGTTCGGATTTTCATCGCCTCTTAAAATGATGTAGAGATCTTGCTTCCACAGACTCAGGACAATATTCATTTGATATTTGTTTCTCGTCCATTGTTTTACCCATGTTGTTAGCAATGGTGACTTTTGGCCTTCTGAAGTGCGCTTGTCTTCATCTCCTTAATGCAAGGCAATTGGTTCTTCTCAATAAGGACTGGATGGTCCTTGATGATGGACACTAATACAACAGCGAGTGTTTGCTCACTATTGGTCTCAGTGTTGTCAGATTCAAAGGTAGCCATGTTTGCAAACCAAATCGTGATGTTATAACAGCATGTTTAGGCCTATACACACTCCTAGACATAATCAGTAAATGCTATTGTTCATATGCAAGTAAGCAAGTTTTGCTAGAAATGACAAGCAACAGGTGTTAGTCAAAGCAAAAGGTTATGAATAGCTTTTGTATCAATTACTTGAGCTAGACCTTTTACTTGTTGAGCAATTGGTTTTGCTTAAACCTTTTGCTACCTAGCAATTGCTACGTTTTATGAATACGGGCTAATGCCCAGGCCTATGCGCCAGTTTTAAACATACTTGTTTAATACCGGCCAATCACATTGTTATTCGTATTTAGAAACACCTTTCAGTCCGAAAGTCAAGACAAGTTTTTAAAAATGCCATTTTCAAACAATTCAGTACAACATTTTACCTCGTGTTTTGAGGAACAGCTTAGTTAATTGCATGTGCCTCGCTTATGTGCCCTTATAATTATGGAGATAGACGCGCGCATGATAGACGCCAGTGCACTTGGACTATACCATTGGTTGTATTGCGCATGCTGTGGGAAGTTTCAACTAATGAAAAGATCATGGACAAAATTTGACAGCAGTCCACATTTAAAATCGGACTCCTTTTCCCTTATTTTTGGTTAAACCCTCCCACGTGACCGGTCACTCTCTAAATTATCTTCAATTAGGCATGCGCAATACTATCAATGAGTCCTGATTTCACAGTGTCTGAATTTCATGCTACACCCACTGGGCCATGTTTTAGCGGCCGTTTAAACGTACCAACGCGTCGGGGTCTCGACCAATGGAAATAGCTGAACTGTCTCAGATATTTATGAATTGTAACTGACAGCTTCACGCTGGGCATCGCCCTGATTGACCGCACCCGCAGCGTGCGAGGTCCTTGCCCTGCCATCAACTCCTTTTTTTGTCCTTCCTAATTTTTAATCTGTGTATGCGGCTTGGCGGGAAACAAACGAATGCCTTTCGACCAACGACACAAGCGGGAATGTTTTTTACCAATTTGCAACACGTGCACCGAAACACGTGACTCACAGCTCGCTCGCGCGTCATGTTTAACACCCGACGTCCGTTTTGTTTGAACATTAATGTTTGTTTTCCTAAATAAAGTCAGAGAACCATTTATATGAAGCATTGCTTGAGATACACAGACTCCAAATAGCTGTTTTAAAATGAACCATTTATTAAGTTTGACTTAACATTGCATTTTCTGACGCAAACAAAGTACTTTTTGGTAACTACATATTTTATAATGACAATTTATGATAATGATAATTTTTTTCGGTTGAAAAACCCACCTCGTCAATTTTTCTTGGTGTGCAAAACATAAATCACACCCAATACATTTCTCTTTTCATTTTCAATGCACAAATTCACAATGCAGATGTATGAGGAATCCATTAGATTGACTACCGACAACAGTCGTCAATTCAATTTTCTAAAGCAATAAGAGTAGAGAACGAAATTAATTTGCAGAAAACAACGGGGAACCTTGCTTCTCGTATACTGTCCCCAAATGGAGTCCCCGGGTATTTTTTTTCCCGATTACATGATTTTTAACAGTTGAATGACGGAAACAATTTACTCCGTCAAAGATAAAGACTGGCACGCTTTGATGACGAAGGGAAACCGAGTGAAAACGTAAAGGGCCGGTAGGAGAAAATTGAAAAATCGCGAAGGAGTGAAGTTGGAAACTATTTAATTCCTCGTTTGTTTTGACTTCCGTTCGGAACCAAATAACCAGCGGGCGTTTTTGCTGATGGGAATTAGTACTGTCAGCTACGAAACACTGCGAGAACCGACGTACTCTATCCTATAGGGGCACTACCACTCTATAATAACGACCATTCATAAATACCTCAGACAGTTTACTTATTGTTATTGGTCGAGAAATTGTCAGGTTGGTGGTTTTGAACCATGTGACCCACCACCCCACAACCAGGCTAAAGTCGAAATTGTTCATATGAGAGATTTTTATACCATTGTATTGCTAGCGTTTTAAGCTTTAAAATGATACATCACATGCACCAGTACCGCTATGAAATGAAAAGTAACGACGCTTCAAAAAGTGACATTTTGTTGCCGTTCGCGGCAACAAGTTTGCTCAATTTGAGTAATAGCAACGACAACAACAATCAGGAGAAGGCCGATATTATCACTTTTGGGGATTTTTAAAAAGGTTTAAACATGAACAGCCTATAAATTAGATTTGTAACTAACGATTTATGACAAAAAACAACAATCGACCGGCAACACATTTTGTTGTGTATACAATGCCATATCTCGAAATGGCATTTGCCGACTTCCGCCTGGTTTTGGCCTGGTGGGTCACCCATCAGTAAGGCCGCGTCTAGGTGTTTGCCCATTACAACGACAATATGGCCTAGATGTAGCCGTAGCTCCTAAAGCCCGTTTCGGACACGGCCTGAAACAGCACTGCGTTTTGCGCCACATCGCGCAATTTGCACCGCATCGCGCAATTTGCACCGCGCGCCACAATCCCTATTGGGTGGCCCACAAACAAACACACAAGAGAGGACAAGCACACACCCACCACCCAAAGTCAAAACTACCTATACCAATGGATGGAGAATCCTTCTTAGATGTGGTCCAGTAGTTAATCCAGTAGTAATTTGGGAGGGTTTTGGTATAATGTTTTTCTTTCAGAAACATACTCATCGGTTTATACCAATAATTTAGCCAGTCTCGACTCCATCACTAGCCCGTGGCCGTGAAGAATACGTAAACGACGCTGACTGGCTATTCAGTGCGTACTGCGCGCGTATTCCGAAAACAGCACCCCTGAATGTAATGCGCAATACCTGTACCATTATATATTTTGGAAGGGTCGTTTTTTCTCCCCAAAACCTGTATATTAGCTTACGATGTAGAGGGACGTACATTTAATATAAATCCTTGCTGAATAACGCGACGTCGAAATATCATGTCTGAAAGGATTGATTCTACAAAATGACAATTACAAAATGTGACCTGTCATCACAAAATGAGCGTAAAGTCGGCAAAATCAAAAATTGAGATATGGGTATTTCTAAATTATGTGGAAACAGAGCTTTCCAATGGTATATAACACTTGGAGGTTTGAACCCAATATTGTTTTTATTTTTTAGTCTGGAGTCTTAATACAGAGATTATGAGAAAACGGGCATTTCTTGCGAGAAATTGTGTGAACGCGCAAAGAAAGGCATAGTCAAAATTGTCTCAAAAACTTTTCTTTTTTTCTGATCGTCCTGAAAAATTGGGAATTGATTGTTGGGGATTTAGTCCTTAAAAAAACACCATATAATTTCAAAATCGATCACCCCTTCAAATTTTGACTTTGACTGGCCGTACTGGGAAATCACTCCGTGCGACTTTACGCTCATTTTGTGATGACAGGTCACAAATGTTAAACATGACGTCGCGCGTTAAACGCATCGACTGTATATTTAAAGGTAGGATACACCATTTGCAGACCGAATTTCACTACCGAATTATTAGGAAATATCTAGTCTTATTTGAAAGTAAATAATGATTGTAGGCATCCAACAAAATGATTGCGCTAGAAATCTTATCTGCGATGGCGAAAACAAAAAACAAAGAACAACATAAGAACCACTGCCAGACGCCAATAATTAAGAACGAACGCCGAGTGGTGCGAAAGGACCACTGACTTCACTTCACAAAATAGGGTCTGGAGCTAAAACTACAAGCCGAAATCAAGACATCTTGGTATCGTTTTTCTGCTAGAAAGAATCTCCATTAATTGGTATAAGCAGTTTTGGCTTCAGGACAGAGAAATTATGCTTGTCTGTCGAGACATGCTAGTCTGTTTTTTTTGTGGGCCACCATGTATAGCCCCATACATGTGTGCATGGTTGTAAACCAGAATTGGGCTTCATACGTGTGATTGCATAATCAGGTTGGATGCGGTGACATTTATCCACAGTGTCCTTGTTACATCCACAAAACTGTTTTTGTTTCCCCTGCTATATTATGAGACTGACTACCAAAACAAAAGTGTTGTTGTGTTTCAGAGTACCAGGTGTGTAATTTACATATTTCATGACTGCATAGTTTTGACCATTTCTTAAACTCACCACAGCCGCATTTTGATTGACAAATACGGTGCTTTTTCGTACCGAAGCCATTTGTTTGTGTACACTTTTCTAAGCGCATGTGATCGAGTTTGACCGAACTAATGGCGGACCACGCCTGTAGCAAGCGTTGCTAAGTTACCTGACCAAAACTCGTAATCTTATTGGTCAATGCGCGCTATTTGATTGACAGGCCGGATCAGTCTATTACACGATTGAACGGTTGACACCTGTTCAAAGTTGTCTGTAAGTAACCACGAGAACGTGCTGCCAACAGATTTTAAAAGATGAACAGACAGTGGTTTCGTGACTCCGCGCAGAAGGTGAAAAATGCCACTAACCTAACATCTTGAAAAAAATTGGCTCCGGATGGACCAGCGGCTAAAAATCGATATACTGAACGATCGATATACCGAACAATCGATATAACGAACAATCGATATAACGAACAAAATATGTGGATCCCGTGATAATCGTTAAAGCGGCGTTCCATTGTACTGCAAATACACTGGTCTATGAGAATTAAGTGTGTTTTTATGGTCCTGTGTACTACACCCCAAACATAGGGCGTTAGGGCTAACATGGTTTCTAGTTAAAACAGAGTTTCCCCCTTTTCTCCTGGGATGCCCCCTTTTTTTTCTTGTTAAAGGTGGTATACACCATTTGCTTTTGCTGTAATTCTTTTAAATAGATGGATTATGGGATTCATATTTTATAATAAATATTGTGACGTTGACTTGTTTAAAGTTTTGTGTTCATAGAAGCTGGAAAAACCAAGGAAAAAAGTGCTGCCCTTGCAGTCTGGTTCCTTGACTTCCTTCAGACGAATTCAATAAATCGAGGGCAGTGTTTGACAATAGTCGGGATTTTGCAACGATTGCCAGCCGACAATCGTTTAAAATTGATACAAAACTCCACTTTTCTTGAAAACCACCTTACATCACATCACATCACATCACATGTTTTCACAGAATGCTTGAGACTGTTATTCACATGATCCAGTAAGGTATTTTATAATAACTCAGTAGTTTACATTTTTGATATTTGCAAATGGCGTATACTATCTTTAAATCCCGTTCACAAAAATGATAATGGGTCACTTTCAGCTGAGCCAACACAAAACGTAACTGCAATCCGATTTGAAATATCCAAACTAGGTCAAGTTAAGCACGATATGGGGCACACCTCCTCCTATTTTTAATAGATATCTAAACAAGAAAATCCTAAGATGCCAGAAACACATTGACCAACACAAAAGAGGCGCCCCTTTGCTCAATATCTCTTGCTGTATGTATATGAATTTCCGTCATATATAAGCGAGTACGGGAAGACATTTGTTTTCTTACATGGGTATGTACGTGTGAGTGTCGTGAATCTTGAGTGTGTACACGGGCGCTTTGTATTTCACGAAAGTAAAACACTCAGGACGTGTGGACAAATCAATCTTGTAGTACATACTGTGTTATGATTTTAGGCCCACTGGTGTTATGCCACCCACTTATGGGATGGGACCCCGGCTATCAATTACAATTACTCGCGCAGTTACATTCTAGGGCGCGTCGTTAAGGGGATCGATTCCCTTATTCGATTAATTTGTGAATTATCTGGAGGACTATCGGGGGAGATTGTCTTCATGGGTCCGGTCTACAGGGAGTGATGAAGGAGTGCGGGGCCAGATTGTGTGTTTCCTGCATAAATTTAAGAGTGGTGGGTTTTTTTATTGAAAAAAAGGCCGTATCCGATTTCACATAAATCAAGCTTTTGTGGCCGAAGACGCAGTTATCTCGCAAAGTGGTCAAATATTGATAGGAGGACCTGTGGAGGATGAAATACGACTTGTGTAGGAACCACGGATAACGTAAAGCGGTGGTTATTTGTAAGCCTGTATATGAACTCTAACGTCACCCACTACCATAAAATACTAATGGACTAAACTGCAGTATGCAGTACTGTATAGTATTTTGTAGTACAGTGTACTGTACCCCCATATGAAAGCTATACAGTGACATCATGGAGGACAATAATGTAAAGGAACAATCGGCACCTGAGCCGGCAATGTGTACCAGTCATCTGTGAATTATGTCGATTTGTTGCAAGATTATTATAGGCGTATACGAAGTTGGACACCGTTGGACTTTAAAGGTAGGATACACCATTTGCAGATATCGAAACATTTTACTATCGAATTATTAGGAAATATCTTATTTATTTGAAAGTAAATAATGATTGTAGGCATCCAGCAAAAAGGCTTGTGCTAGATATCCTGTAATTGTTCTGACAAAATGAATTATATTTTTTTAAATAACGATAGCGAAACAACAAGAACAACATAAAAACCATTGTCTGACGCCGGTTGAAAACAAACGCTGTTTTTCTTGCTTTTCTCGGCATCCATGATTGTAAAACTTGGGACAGCTCAGTAAAACGGTATTTACTATAAAATACATCCCCCAAATGTACCCATCTATAAGGCTCAATTAAGGTCAAACCGGTGTTTTGACCTTTCCGTCCCGTGCTTCTCTCACGGCCATCTGTATGTAGCTGCCTCTCGGACCGACAGCGCCTAATTGAGTGAGTGAGTGAGTTTTTAGGGTTTAACGCCGTACCAGCACCAATGGCCATATTCACGGCGGGAACAAATTTCATTCAACAATTTTGTATTTCATTCAACAATTAATGTGAAGAAGTTACAGTTTTAGAGGTGGGAGGAAAGCCCCAGAAGAATATCCTGGGGAAAAACCCACGGAGTCAGGCAGGGACTGAAAACCCAATCCACATATTGGCCCAGGCCGGATTCGAACCCGGGTCATAGTGGTGGAAGGCGAGGAAAGAACCGCTACACCAACCCGACTCCCCTGCGCCTAATTAAAACTCGGCATCCTAGCACCCAACAGTCAAACACACAACGTGGTCTATCCCGAAGCACTACAGCACTCACTGACGACGACACAATTACATTTAGTAATTACCACAATTTACCACTTATTCCTTTTCATTTTCCAACACCGGGTACATTAATGCTTCGTGACCACATTGTACACGTACGCAGTTGACTATACACTCTACCCATCTAGCGGATGCCGAAAGTACAAGTCTGATTGGGTTCACTCTTGATATGCAATTATTGCGGGATGCGTAATATATATAGATTGAGGTGACATCTTGATGCGCGCTTTCATAATACCAACTATAATAAATACCTCAGAGAGTTAATAACTTCTACTTGGTCCAGACGCGATCATACGGGGGGTTGTATTAACAGGTGATATAAAGACCACCCATCTAGCAGGTGCCGCGCAAAGCGCGGCACCTTGCTAGTTCATGATAATTCAAGTAATTACCAATGGTGTATCCTACCTTTAACACTATAACAGACACAATTAATACATTATTAGTATCAGCTAGTGCGTCTGGCATTTTCTTCTGCAATTATATTGTAAATTACTATTTACCATGAGGCAGTTTTTCAAGTATTGCACATCCCTACTGTATAACAACGAATTTTCTCTTCCAGTAAAATCTTTCTGGGAACCCCAACAGGACATTATGCTAAAAACATTGCTTTTCATATCAAACTTTATGCTATTTTGTAAAATACCCATTTTCTTTTCTTCCTATTATTATTTTAACAAAATATATTTGGGATCTCAAGTTTTCAGTTTATTCTATTCAATTCGGGCAAAATTCAAGAAAATGCAAACACAAAGACGAAGAGACAATACAAATCAACAAGCTTTCCAAAACAGACTGGGTATTATTAACAAGACTTAGATCGGTGCCACAGATACGCCACTCCCTTCGGTCAAATGCGAAAATAAGAGATATGTCCGGATTTGATCATTGAAATCTCGGGCGAAGCCATCCCACCTCGTTGGCCGAACGTGCCCACTCTCGCTGTCTGAGCCCCGACCAAACATAATCGCCATGAGATATCACTTGTCAACAAAGACGAAGGGCTTTTACTTTAGATACCCGAAGGCGATACCAGATTTTAAATTACAGATTAGGTCTTTACCAGCTTATGGCGTACCACAGTGTGCCCACATCATTATCTTCCTTTCGTAATTTATTACTTCCAACAATGGTACTAAAGGACATAATAAATGGCTTTTAAAGGTAGGATACACCATTGGTATAATTGCTTGAAGTATCATGAATGGGTTGATTTGGAGGGCGTATTTTATAGTAAATGACGTTTAACTGACCCGTTCGAAGGTTTACAATCATGCATGGCGAGGAAAGCAAGAAAAACGGCGTTCGTTTTCAACCGGCGTTGAGCAATGGTTCTTATGTTGTTGTGGTTTTTTTAGCGATCGCCGTTCTTGGTTTTTTTATACATGTAAAATTATATTTTTCGGAACATTTATAGGATATCTAGAGCAATCATTTTGCTGGATGCCTAGAGTCATTATTTACTTTCAAAATAAGTAAGATGTTTCTTCATAATTCGGTAGTAACATTTTTTGATATCTGCAAATGGTGTATCTTAAGTGGCATAATGAGTGGTTTTATACCAAGTACCTACACGCCATATTTTAAGACAATGGAATTCAGTGATGCATGACCATGAATACGACATACCTCTGGTCATGCTCCGTGTTTCGTTGAGTTTCAGGTTGAATTATGAAATCGAATAAAATAAATCTATTCGATTCGTACTCTCGAATATTGGAGTCGAGTACCGAGTACCGAGTACCTAACAATCGAATCCGTGCAAAATTCGAGTACAAAGAATCGAGTATGGGCCAAGTCCAAATAATTTTCGGGAACTGATAGCCGAGTATACATGCATGTACTCGAGTTGTACTTGAGTGTAAGAGTACGAGTCAAAATAATGTTCGAGTACTGATATTCGAGTACTTGCATGTACTCGAGTTGTACTCGAGTGTAGGAGTTTACCGTATTTAGAAATATAACTGACTGTATAGGCCCAAGTTATCTGGTTTTGGGTACCATTTTGAAGCAGTATTTGCATATCGTCCATACGCATAACACGCATACCGCTGTGAAATTTAACTTCTAAAGCAACAATTTGAATATGAAGCAAGAAATTAGACGGAGGGAACTTGGCGGTGGTTAGGTCCACATTAGGCGAACATTAGGTCCTACCCCACCTCGACTTTAGCGGATTTACACATGACACGCGATCTAAATCAGAATTCTGGATCATAGATATCAGCAAAATAATTAGATCGAAATCGCGTGCGCGCGTGCCGTTAACTGTGCATGAAATTTTCTTGTTAGACATGGTCGTTTCTCTGTTCACGTGACTTTGTTTTCAATCACAAAAAGTATGTATTTTCAACATACGCACACACCCACTATAAAAGCAATTACCAAAATGTAGGACTTTCATCAGAAGAAAACGTTTGTACAAACAACGGTATAGTAGATGCACCGAAGCGGCAGAACATTCAGAAAATGCGCGTATAGTATACGCGCTTCCGGCTCAGTTGTATATTCTCCTGATATCTATGGTCTGGATAGCTAGGCGTCCGATTCACATTTGTAAAGTAAAACCAACAGCACAAACCGACGTGGCAGCGTATGTGGTTAAGCTCCGGGCCCAAACAAACTAGTTTGGCGCAAACTAGTTTGCAAAGATTTAGGTTTTGAATTTCACTGGCTGTGAACAGCTCTAGTCGTTTAAACGTTTCCAACCTTTCAAAGCGAAGCACAAGTCCTGTCGGTTGAGAGCCCGCAGTGTTACGTTACACGAGATCCATAGCCTCTTCTCTGTGGTTCATTTCAGATGCACATATCTTTGTCCATAAGGCAACGGTATTTATTTCCTCTTCTTTTAAAAGGATAGCACTTCCGGAGGAATTTTATATCCGCTGAGCTGAGGCAAAGAGTCATATTTTCTTTTGGCTCATTGATACTCTTACAACAAACGAAAACGATTTTCATGATGTGATCTCGGCAAACCTTTTATTTTTGTGTGTGAGATTTTGCAAAAGGACGCTAGCCAGATTTCTCACGGCCGTTCGAAATTGGAGGTGGTGGTTATTTAAGCACTTATGTTTCCACAAAGGTTGGACTAAGACATTGGAAGTCCGCTGGGCTATTTATATTTTGGTAATGTTATGCGATATCTACGAGTTCAATTGAAGATATATTATTAGGTCCTCTTAACTTATTCGAGTTCAATTGAAATGTAGAAAGAATGCATCACCGGGAGAAGCCTCAGGCTATAAATGGGTCGGTTTTCACTAGGCAGTCAAAATGTGTTTGAATTTGGACTATGCAAAGCCTCTGATAATCGGATTATTACTTTATTTAGGCATTTTACACACGGGATACAGGTAACAATATATAACCATACATACGCAATTAGAAAAAAACCCGAATAACATGACAAGAAAAGAACAGTGAAGGGCAGCCTAGGAGGAAAACAAAGTGAATAAAACACTGTCGCCAAAAAGGGCGTGTCATTCCAATGTACATCATAAGAAGAGTGAATGTATTTTTTTCAGAAAATAATATTGAGATTACTAAGACCCTTTCCTGAAGTCCAATGATGATAATCAAACAAACTTATGAGCACTGTGTGCAGAGTTACGCGAATTTGCATCTGTTTAGGGTTGATACCTATTATGTACATTCACCCATTGGAACAAAAACTTGCTATAGCCAATATTTATTGTGAAGTTACATGTTCTACAATTACAACTTTTGAATCTGAAAAAGGGTTAGTCGTCTTCACGCTGGGTCACGTAATCTTTCAAGATATAACATAACATGTTTAAACAAAATATTCCTATCGTTAAAATTGTTACTCGCAAAGATCGAGCTGTTTGGGTGCTAATCATGATTCTATTTACACATGTTATTATGCGGACGTGCGAGAACAGAAACAAAACGTTTGTGTAGTGTTGCTGCAGTGCACATGTGATTTGCCATGGCATAATAGGGAATAACCCCCACCTTTGATATTTTGAGTTATTTTACACTCTAGTAAAGAGCATCTCGTTAGCTTTCCAATGATACCAACATTATTTTTGTAGCTCAATTAATTCCAAAGATATACCGCAGGAAAGTTGACAGTGTACCGCCAAACTTTAGCGATCTGATTTCGAGGGCTTTAAAAAAACATACGAGTTTGCGCCAGTGAAAAAAAATCGTCTCCTTTTTTGTCTACATTTGGTGGTGATTTTCCACAATAAAAATAAAAAGTGTGAATTTTTGATACCTTCTCAACTCAAAAATACAGACAACTCAGAATCTATTTTGAAAAACAATTTTTCACGTATGGTCAAATTCAGGTGCCGATTACTCGAAACAAGGTCTAGGGGGACATTCCTCATTTAGCCTCATTTAGGTCACATATTTATGAATCGTCTGCATGAAGGAGACATATATTTAAAGGCTGAAAATATCCGCCGCGTCAGAATAAACAACTGGGTTCTTTTTCTCGGGAACAGTGTGACATTAGGTTAGTTTTCAACCAGACCTTTGAAATGGTGTATACAACTTTATGACAAAATACCTTAAATATGCAGAAAAGCGATGAGTCCCAGTGAGCACATAAGAAAGATATAAGGCAGAGAGACAAACCCCCCCCCCCCCCCCCCCTCCCCTCTTTGTATTGGTCATTGTGATCCTGGACTCTCAGAAATGCTTATCTAGGGGATGTGTTAGGTGACAATATTCTGGAGTGTGTATAGGGATAAAATGGTGGTTCGCTCTGGTCTTAAAAATCGTGCTGGGTTCAGACGATGTGCCCTCCGACGTCACGTGTTTACATCTGTATTAAAATGTGCCCGTCAAAATGCGCACACATCGTGTTTTGCATAAAATTTGGTTGAGGAGTGACGCCACAGGTCAGACCACATTTGAATTATGTGACCTCTGATGTCGCCTCTTAACCACATTTATGTAAAACACGATGCGTGCGCATTTTGACGGGCACGTTTGAATATAGATGTAAACAGAGGGCACATGGTCTATATACAGTAAAGCAAAGATTCGTCAGTATATGTATGACAGATGCATGGCAAGCCATTATGGTAACCGTGAGTGCGTATACTAACATCAAACATGTAGCACGAATGTATCCTAATTTATAGATGGCCGACCTACTTCAATAGTTTCAGGTGTCATGTTCGATCAACCTCGGTAAAACAACATTAGGTGCACATTGGGGACTGGGTCAATGTCGTTAATTTTCAAAATAGGATAGACCGTGAGAACCAGAAAGTATCAGCTGGCGAGTTTCCCTATCAATGTGATTGCGTTAATTCATGCATTATGCAAATAATGGGTGGTGTTTTTTTGTTTGTTATTGAAGTAATTATTTGTTCCTTGTTTTTTCTCCTCGTTTTCTTGTCTAAAGTGCACATTTTTTCATGACCCGGTATACACCTTATGTTTCATCACTCAAGATTAAAAAAAAAAACATCGCTAGGGAGGGGAATTTATATTTTTTTATTTTATTAACACGTTATGTGGGAGACATCATTATTAGTCGGGCGCCACGATAGCTTTTTGACAGCGCTATAGGGAGGTATAGGCCTATGGCATGCATAACACCCCAGTAGCTATAATGTCGCGCACGTTTGCGTGAAAATCAATTTGGTGAGAAAGTTAAATACCATGCCCCAGTGGTTACGGTGTTCGACTCGTGTGCGATGGTGTGTGGGAACCCTGCAAGGAACATGGTGTTTGTGCCCTTGGGCAAGACACTTAACTGTAATAGCCTATCTCCACCCAGGGGTATAAATGGGTAGCTGTGAGGGTCGAAGCCGTTTGAGCGCCTATAAATGGCTGCAACGTGCATGGTGCAGGGCCTGATGAACGTGGTGATAATTGTAACTAGCAAAATGCCGCGCTTCGCGCGGCACCCGCTAGCTGGGTGGAATCGTAACTTTAATAGATAAACCTTGTTGAGGTCCTGAATATGACGTGCATAGTTGACATTTAATCCAAAATAGAGATATCTCTATTATAAATAGAGATATCTCTATTAACAATAGAGATACCTCTATTTTGGACGTACAAAGTTAACATTTATTCCTGTAATAGGGATATCTGTATTCTGTATTAGAAGTAGAGATATCTCTATTCTTAATAGAGATATATTTTTTTTTATTAAATGTCAAATATGCACGCCATACCTAACAACATAATGGTTGTATGACAAACGAACCGCAAAACCTATGGAGTAGAGTACCAGCTAGGTGTGTGTAAAAACTTGCTTGTTTGTCAATCAATGATGCTTTTCAAATGTGTTGAAAAGGTATGTTTCATGTTTCAAAAAGTTGTACATAAATCAGAAAGTTTTCAATTGAAATTAACTCGCTCAAATAAAAACCTTGATATTTTTTTTTTAAATAGACAATGGGCCACTGCATACAGTGCAAAGTCATGCCGACACGACAGACAGCCTTCGGGAGACAATTCCATTTATTAGGCTGTCTCACTTTAACCATCACATAATTTGTAACATACATGTATTATATTTGTAACCATTGACGATTGAACTTTGCAATGTGGTTACATTCCTCGCCTTGTGTCGCACGCTTGAGGACTATTGGGTTTACAAATGTACGCCAAGAATAATTCAATAGATGCAGAAAAGAACCGTTTGTGAAAAAATGTTACCATTCGCGAATACATTAATGTAAAATCTATAGTTTGAAAATGGCGAAAATATGTGGTTCCCCGACGGCGCAGTTGTGAATAGGGTCTGAAATTGAATAGTGCTGTCGGGTAGAAAATAATACCAGTATCCATACAAGCTAAAGAAAGGATACAACTGGGACATTCCAAATTAAAAAACATTAAATGTTGTGAAAGTATTTTTATTACAAAATGAAAAAATAAAAAGAGTTGCACAAATATTATGAGTAACCATGACCATGCATGACTTTCCAGATTTTAGTACTTAAATTGTAATACTACATGTAAACATAGTTGAAATAGATTAGAAATTAAGGGTAATGACAATTTTATAGAAATTTTAAAGCAATTTTACTGGATCATTAGCCCTTTGTCATTAAATCATTTAGTTATAAAATCGAATAGGCCTTTGGAAAATGATTTGGCTCTCGCAGGGCGGGGTATCTGGTAAGAAAGTGATGTATTTATTAGGACGGCCATTTTTATTTATGTGGTTCTCATTTCCGATCGACCCTATTTTTGGGCTCCCGACCCAAGAAAAAAGTATTTTTTGTTATTATCTGGAACCCCACTCACCCCAACAATTTGCAAATAAACAAAAAATAAATAGTAAATTTATACAATAATATGGCTCTGTGTTACATGATAGCTATTGAAAATGATTAGTTTATGCACAAAATATGGAGTACATGTACAATCAGTGAAATCATAGAAGATGAGAGGATACGTTATGCCGTCTCTAATCAATGGTGTTTATAGTATGTACCTTACTGGTGTGGCAAGACTGTCAATACAGCGAAAATATTCGTGAGCTGCATTGTGCAGAAGTCCACTGCATCTTGCTAAAAATTGATTATTTTTATGCAGTGATGTCAATTAATAATAAACACACTGCATTTAACAAAATTGGAGATATACACACTTTTAATTTAATGTATTTATCTCATCAGGTGGAACTGCAATTGTTTTACATCAAATATATTTTTTGACCGACTTAATTTTAGTGATATTTTAGAGCGTGGGTTATGCATCCTGGCTAATTGTGTACTTTGTATTAAGCAAACATAATATTCTTCCAGTAAAGTTTAGACTTTTAGGTTTTTATTTAACAGAATAAAATACTTTTGGGTTTTTTAGGCGTTTGAAAACCACAGGAAACGGGTATTTTAGGTGGCATTATTAAACAGGATCGAATCAGTCTGCCCTGTGGGAATTATAATGTTTCTAGAAATTGTTCCATTAGACTAACTCTTGAATATATGCAGTTGTAGCCGGGAAGGAGATGCTGATTCTTCTTTGTCTTTCAAACTCTTGTTTTATGAATTGGTTGGAGCAGGTATATCGTGATGTTAGGTTGAAGGTGTCACCAGAAGTCCTGTTTTGGGAAGGAAAAACAAAAAACAGTGGTTTAAGCTCCCAATAGACTGAACGAAACCGTGAACAAAATAATAAGCACAACTTATTCACGAAGAATAACAACTTCAAGGCTACCCAGTCGGTGGAGTATGGCCGCAGTATTGTCTTGCAAACTGTTATCTGGTGTTGTACCAGTGCAGCGGTCAAGCCTTTTCAGATTACGTAACACGCATTCCCTGTGTAAAAAATGTACACAAAATGGTGCGAAATACGGTACCCTCTGGAGACTTGAACGCAATGGGGACAATGGGAGTGAAAAGGTCTCCAAAGGGTAATTTATATAGATGAATAGGTCTCCACTAGGAATTTCACGAATTAGATTTTTGGATTGTACTTAAATTACTCAAAAACTAGGATTAGGATGTGGGTTAGGGTTAGTGTTTGGGTTAGGGTATAATATAGTGTAACGCCCGTGCCGGTTGGGCGGTAGAGGGCGCTGGAGCGATTCCACGGTGGTGGGATCGCCCCGGAAACCCGCCTTGGATTGCGCAAGCGCCGAACTGGTTCTGACCAGTTCTAGGGGCCGCGTGATTGTGTGAGCCTGAAGTCCATGTTTGGTAGGCGAGAGTCCACAATAAACGGCAGAGAACCACAGGAAATAGAGGAACACTTGTGTCAGGAGTCCTTCTTGTGTGTGTAGTCGACCCCAGGCGAATCTTCGTTACATTGGTGGCAGCGGTCGGCATACAGAAGGACGGGAAAAGACCAGGTGAAGTGTTCAGGTTTTCAGGAAACCACGATAACACGGCAGCCAACTCGCCCCACGGCGAGAGGGCAGGCCGGGGCGTGGGCCCGGGGAGCGGGGACCAGTCCGGGAGGCTTTCAGGCACTCCGTGCATGACGCCAGGGGAACTCTAGGGAGGTTATGGGGACTTGGGGGTCTGGAGTTTCCTGGGGGAGGAGTTGGAGAAGGATAGCGGGGAATTTCGGGACATGCGCCAATGGCTGGGGGCTTCAGTGCGTCCACTCCGATTTGGAGAGAGGGCGCCCTTCTCCATATTTGTCCGGGTCCGCTACCAGGTCTGTCGGGGGGCCGCCCCATGCTGTAGACGGCGGCGCAGCAGACGGAGGGTTCCACGCGGAACAATCCCAAGCTGTGCCCGTGGATGCAGTGGGGGGCGGGGCCTCGTCGAGACATTCTCTGGATCTTCTGCAGGAATGAAACCGAGTCGGGGGGGCCCGGCCCATGCTGTAGACGGCGGCGCGGCAGACGGCTCGCAACACTCGGAGCGAGCCCGAGCCGTGCCCGTCGGCGCAGCGGGGGCGGGGCCTCGCCGGGACGCCCACGCTCTCTAAGCCAGTCGCAAGAATCAGTCGCAGTCGCAAGAATCAGTCGCAGTCGCAAGAATCAGTCGCAGTCGCAAGAGGCAGTCACAGTCGCGGCCACAGGAGC
Source organism: Crossaster papposus (assembly GCA_037893245.1). Classification (NCBI taxonomy): domain Eukaryota; kingdom Metazoa; phylum Echinodermata; class Asteroidea; order Velatida; family Solasteridae; genus Crossaster; species Crossaster papposus. Next base: position 295,262 of record JBAIAA010000235.1, on the reverse strand, counting down.
CAGTCGCAGTCGGAGGAGCCAGTCGCAGTTGCAGGAGCCAAGCGCAGTCGCAGTCGCAGTCGCAAGAGCCAGTCGCAGTCGCAGGCACCAGATACAGGAGCCAGTCGCAGTCGCAGGAGCCAGTCGCTGTCGCGGGAGCCAGCCGCAGATGCAGTCGCAGGAACCACAGTCGCAGTCGCAAGAGCCAGCCGCAGTCGAAGGCACCAGTCGCAGTCAGAGGAGCCAGTCGCAAGAATCAGTCGCAGTCGCAAGAATCAGTCGCAGTCGCAGGAGGCAGTCACAGTCGCGGCCACAGGAGCCAGTCGCAGTCGGAGGAGCCAGTCGCAGTCGCAGGAGCCAGGCGCAGTCGCAGTCGCAGTCGCAAGAGCCAGTCGCAGTCGCAGGCACCAGATACAGGAGCCAGTCGCAGTCGCAGGAGCCAGTCGCTGTCGCGGGAGCCAGCCGCAGATGCAGTCGCAGGAACCACAGTCGCAGTCGCAAGAGCCAGCCGCAGTCGAAGGCACCAGTCGCAGTCAGAGCAGCCAGTCGCAGTCACAGTCGCAGTCAAGTTTAACATTTAGAGGGGTGTGCCGGGGCCAGGGGTGTGCCGGGGCCAGGGGTGTGTCCTGGGGCCAGGGGCTTACCCTGAAAATTGTTGTAATGAAAATTGTTGTAGTGTAAATTGTTGGAATGTAAATTGTTGTGTAATGTTGGCGTTATGCGTTTTCCAGGGCGGTTGGCCGGGGTGCGGCAGCAGCGCCCATGGTCTTGTTTGGGGGCAAACAAGGTCTTCGTGGGGGGCTGTGTAACGCCCGTGCCGGTTGGGCGGTAGAGGGCGCTGGAGCGATTCCACGGTGGTGGGATCGCCCCGGAAACCCGCCTTGGATTGCGCAAGCGCCGAACTGGTTCTGACCAGTTCTAGGGGCCGCGTGATTGTGTGAGCCTGAAGTCCATGTTTGGTAGGCGAGAGTCCACAATAAACGGCAGAGAACCACAGGAAATAGAGGAACACTTGTGTCAGGAGTCCTTCTTGTGTGTGTAGTCGACCCCAGGCGAATCTTCGTTACAATAGGGTATATTAGGTCGAAGTTTCAACCCAGGAAAATAATTGTGGTTAAAATGGGAGCATTTTGAAAAACGTGCTCGACTTTCTAACCATTTTTTACACGAGAACAAAGCCATGTCTCCACAGTGATACAAAAATGCGAATATATGTATTGATCGGTGTGTGGTCCAAGCAAACATGAACGATACATGTATTAAAAGTTAACTCACCAGCAAGGAAAACAGGGTTTGTCAGCAGTTGTCCGGTTAGTATCTCCATTGTGGTAATTCTCTGAGAAATCACGCATATTTAGCACCACGAGAACGTTGGTCAACACAAAAGAGGTGAAGGGGGGGGGGGGGGGGGGATTTCTTTGCCACATATCGTGCTTCATACGAGGTCCCGGCAAAATAGACGGGCTCTCTCCCACCCTCCGCGCGCAAACAGGTACACGGCACACGGGGAACCGTCCACAAGATGGCGCCAACTATGTCCCATATTCAGGATTTATTAACAATGTATTGATCGGTGTGTGGTCAAGTCCCATGGTCCAAACATGAACGATACATGTTTTAAAAAACAACATACAATCAAAAGTTAACTCACCAGCAAGGAAAACAGAGTTTGTAAGCAGTTGGTCGATTAGTATCTCCATCATGGCACTCCTCTGAGGAATCACGCATATTTAGCACCGCGAGAACGTTGATCCGTAGAGGAAAGAACACAGACGGGTTCAGTTTCTGCACATATAACAATGCGGATCCGCTAAACTTGGAACCACGAACTTCGAGAACATTCTTCAACATACCGGTAATCCGAGCTCGTCCGTGAACTGATAATAAAAGACGACTGGTTCGATTCTGTTGTCTAGTATAAGTCACGCTAATCATCCTCGTACGAAGCGGAAATAAAACACATTTTGTTCGCCGCTAAAGGAAGGGCCCTGGAAGATTCGAAGCGCAAAATGAAATAAAAAGTTATCAGCGCGGTAAGACATGAAATAGACAGGCTCCCTTCCATACTTTGCCTTGCCACCGCAAACCGGCGCGGGACGGACCGGCGCAGACACCGCGCAATGCCGACGGGGTGCTGTGCAACCAAGCCGAACAGGTACACGGCACACGGGGAACCGTCCACAAGATGGCGCCAACCATGTCCCATCTTCAGGATTAATATAGTATAGAAGCGCTTTGAGATGTTGATACAATGGAAAGCGCTAGAAACGCGATTATTATTAAAGTGTCTGAAAAATAAGTATAAAATCTAAGAGGGAGGTGATGAAAACCTACAAATCTATTTTAAATGGCCTAATATGCTACCACGCTATTTGTCAATCCTGTATTCTCAAAATTCTGACCATATTTTGTGTATTTATTTGCACACGTGCAGTCCCTCCTACAGCATCGAACTACATGTAGGGCCTATGTTAGTATTCAGGGCAGTGATGAAACTAACGGTCATATGACCGCTGTTAACATTTCAACCTGAAAAGCAATTTAATCGTGGTTTAAGGCTCGTGTTGAAAGCTATAAGCGTGGTAATATCAGCGGCAGATCCAACGCTATTTTTTTTTCATTTCTGTTTTGAGTTGAGCCGGCTAGCTCCTGTGGGCTGCTTCATCTCGCACGTCTTATCTTATCGCGCCATTTTTGTTCTTATTGCCCCAAAGCCTCACCTTTAAGACAGGGGACAAGATGATTAACTTTAACAAGTCGGTTCGAACTATGTGTGACCCGCTCTACAAAAAGGTGTATTATGTCGCAAATTATATACACGGTTGAAAAGCCCACAACGTAAGCTTTCATTTGGTATATAATAGAGCTCCATAGCCCCTTTCATTCTGGAGATATGCCGTGTTTACATATTGATTACTTCCTTCGAGTTCAAATTACACAACTGAGAAAACAGGCTTTGAAAAAGCCGGCTCTGTTGTAGTACAACAGAACGATGCACACAAGTGGTATTTTTTTCCACTTTAATCATCAAAATTAAAATTTCTTTGATTGAAACCTGAAACTGTAGATAATAAAGATGTCATTCATGACAACAAATAATAATCACATTTTGATGAAATGTTTACCCTCTCTCCCTTGAGCGTGCCATTACACGATAGTGCACAGCGCGACTTAATAGGCCCCTACACCTTTTTGTAGAGCCAGTCACATATTTTCCAATGACTCGCCTCTCGTTATAGATCATTCGCATTCACGTGAAGTATGTACCGACCTTTATAGGTCACATGTTCGCCAAATGATATCATTCCCACCTCCCCACTCATTCCGGGGGGCTGTTGTCCCTTCTGCGTCGTCTTTAACGTATAGTTGGTTGCAAGGGGCCCGACTACGCCTTTTAATTACCGGCCGCATCTGCGATCCCGTTGCTTTGAAATAATTCAACTTGACCTATCAAAATAGCTAGGAGGTATAAAGAGCGCCGGAATTAGGAATTACACATCAATAAACATTGCTTTATAATGATTGCAGCGAAACCTTTGTAGCCGTCGGTGACATATAGAATCGACTAAACCATTCACACAACAAACCCAGCCGTATTTCGCAGTGAAACAATTTCTAACGCGCAAACAGGCTTTTGAATAAATTATTATTTATTTCTTAAAAATTATTGATGACAGCCATGAAATTTCCAAACATATATCACTTTTGCTTCAAAGTCAAGTAGGGCAATCGCACATGTCAGGAAAAAAATGATATGTATTACCTTAAAACATTCAGTGATTGGCGTATTTACTACCGCAATAAAACAAAGTACCTGCTTCGTGTTGGCACTTAAACAACTGCAATACTACGCTTAGTATTGCAATTGATAGACTAAACTAAAATAGATGATAAAATGAACTGGAATTGGAATACTCAAATTATACATATTTGAGCTAACCAACGCTTATACTTCTTTATAGAAACAAGCAATTTCATGTCGGCCGTACTATTCTGCGTTTAGTTTATCAGTCTCTCGAAGGTGTTTTAAAGGTAGGATACACCATTGGTAACTGCTCGAGTTATCATGAATGGGTGGGTTTGGGGGGTTGTATTTTATAGTAAATATCGTTTAACTGACCTGTCCGAAATTTAACAACCAAGGATGCCGAAAAAACGGCGTTAGTTTCCAACTAACTTTGGGCAGTTATTTCTGTTTTAATTTTGTTAATGACATTAAATTGTGTTAATGACATGATTTTCGGAACAACAACAGGATGTCTAGCGCAATCATTTGGCTAAATGGCTAGAATCAATTTTTTACTTTAAAATAAGTAAGATATTTCTGAATAATTCGGTAGTAAAGAAATTCGATATCTGCAAATGGTGTATCCTACCTTTAACTTATAACATTATACATGTACATTTGTTTCTCTCAAACAGCAGAATAAGCAGAACATCAAGAAAATTGCCCGGCATGTCATTGGTTTAATCTTGCCATCCTTGGATACACAGTTAGACTGAACACAAATAATCGCCTAATTTATGCACACTAATATAGGAGCCGACTCACTCACTTTGTAATTGCTTTGTTTTTAATCGTTCAGATATTAGAATCCGTCCACCATGCACAAACAAATCAAGAATGACGCGACGCCAAAATACTGCGTGTTAAGTGCAAACTTTGCACCAATTAACGCCAGTCATTTCCGCGTTCAGCGTTTGACGTAATCATTAACAACAACACCAGGGGTGCGTTCCACTCAATAATAATAATAATAAATAACCGAAAATGGTACATTGGGGAGACCTCTCCATAATGACGTGCACAACATTATTCATTCTTTACTGTAACCTAACCCGTTTTTACCTAGAGCTTTTCCCACGAAATTTCATTTTTGGACCCTGCTCTATTGATATGGACTGTTAAATGTTAAAAAATGTATCTCCTTCTTGTACTTGGAACGTTATAAGGGAGACCTCGAAATGTCTCCCTAATGACACTGGTCTCCCTAATGCTGTTAAACTTACGCAAATTGGTCTCCTAAAGGGTACTTATTCCAAGATAAACCAATTCTTATATAGCGCATATCACAGAGGTCCCTATGCGCTGTCATGAAATCAACGATTATACAAATTGAACAGATATGTTTTGACCCGGGTTTTAAACTGTTCTGTTGTCTCAGCCTGTTTGACCACATCTGGTAGGTTATTCCATAATTGAACAGCAGCTGATTGGAAGCAGCGGGAACCATAGGACTTAGTTTTAGTAACTGGAGGAGTCAACAGAGATTTATGGGAAGAGCGCAGATATCTAACTGGTTGGTACTCCTGAACTAAACTTTGAAGATAAACAGGGCCTATACCATGAATACATTGATAAGTAAGAACCAAAACTTTAAATCTTGCCCGTATCGGCAACCAGTGCAAATCATAAAGGATTGGTGTAATGGGTTCACGTGTGCGAGTCCTGGTGACCAGTCTAGCTGCCGAATTTTGAATACGTTGCAGTTTGCTAATTTGAGTATCAGGCAGTCCATACAGTAAGCTATAATATGTATCTATGAATCAGCTTTTCGGTAGATTTTTTATCCAAATATTGTCTAATGGTACAAATTTTATGAAGGGCAAATGAAGCTGCACGACACACATTACCGATATGATTATTCATAGAAAAATTAGCATCAAATATGACTCCAAGGTTGCGAGCACTAGAAACTGGGAATATGGAAGTATTATCTAATGTGATACATGTAATAGGACTACATGATCTATGGCGACTAGAAAAAATTAATAATTTCGGTTTTATCGTCGTTCAGTTTCAGTTGGCGAACGTTGCCAACGTTGGCCAACCTTAGCGTTGTTCGCGTGAGTGGAACTCAATGTGCGCCAATTATGTTGGCGAACGTTAGCGAAAACGGCGAACGACTTTCCTAGCTGTTCGCTGTTGGCCAGTGACGTATTTTTAAAATGGCGGAGAGGTTAGCAGGCGGCAGTGTTCTTTTTACGGTTTTGATTTACGTTTCATACTTTTTGTTATAAACGGTGGGTTGTTTTAAGCAGTCAAAGGGATCTTTTAAAGAAAAATAATGAGTTTGACAAAAAGCAGCCATCCAAACGATGTCACTGTCACTGGGCGCCGCCATTTCTAAAACGTAGTTTATAAAATACCGTTCCACTTCGACTGGCGCCAACTCAAAGCGTAGGCAAACGTTTGCGCGAAAAGTTCGCGTATAAAGTGAAACGCACCCCTGGTGTGCGCTCAACAGAGCAACATGTACTATTTTAATTTAGGAAAATGTATGTATACATTTTAAACGAATGCACTACCCCGTTGTTTTAATTTCCTTTTCACGTCAACCTCTGATATTCATTTGTATAATACCCGTAGTACTACCAAGACATTTGTTTATGTTTAATCTAGCAGAACGGCGTTGTGCAAAAATACATGTAGTGTTATTCAACGTAGAACTTTATATTGGAATAGCTTAGATGATTCTTTAAAATCATCAACTTCCTACTCTATATTTGTAATGAATCTGAAATCTTATATTCTTCACTCATTTACTCATAATTGAGGTATTGTTAATTTTGTAAACTTAATTTAGTGGTTTTGTCTCACATCCGCCTGTGTTTTCCTAATTGTTTGTTGTTATTGTCTTCTGTCCTTTGTACCGTAGTTTGTCTGTCAATAGGTTAGGGTACAAAAGCATTTTGCCTCACCTTATACCTACATGTTGTCCTTGATTACTTTAATATCTCTGTAGTTAATATACTCTTAATAATTAAATTGTCTATTCTTTGTTATTATGAGATTAAAATGCGCTTAATCTTCATATTTACGCCGCGCAGGGGTCTTCACAAACAGACCTGTGGTATCCGCTTGTCCATAAACCCAATTAAAATGCGCTTAATCTTCATAATTATATATAACAGAGTAGAATGAATATGGCCAAAACAGAGAATAGCCAAACGTTAGGAAATGATAGGGCCTATTCCCGTTATGTTTGATTATAAAGCGTAATAATACAGTTGTCAGAAACAACAACATGAATCTGAATAGCAACGATTTCATTTGTGAGGTCTTGGTCGTGTAGGATTTGTCTAAAACGCACGAAGACGTTGATCTATGACCGTGTCCGAAACGAGTGTCTAGAGCTACGGTCTACGTCTACAGCTACAGCTACGTCTACGTAGGCGCTAAGGCCAATGGAACTCGGACGCGGGCTACGGCAGAGCCTACGGCTATTTTATTGCGCCCTCAAGCCATGCTTGAATTCGTGTTTGCAAAAATAATGATGATGTAAAAATTTACAACAATTGTCGTCTGCTAGATGTTATGCAATGTTTGTTAACAGCCGGTCAGAAATACCTGATGATATTGACGTCTTTATCGGTTTGTTAGTTGCAATTCAATGCGCCATCATTAACAAATAATCGAAAATTTGCTCCAAAATTAACGTTAGGGCTGCCGCCATTTTGTTTTGACTGAGCTAGACAAGTTTTCTTACGGCTAGATTCTATTGTGACGTTGTAGCCGTAAGCTGTAGCTTCAGACGGCATTTTGGACAGCGCTACAAAATGGCAGACGCAGACAATAGCCGTAGCCGTAGCTCTAAACACCCGTTTAGGACACGGCCTAATTATAAGACGCCGAATTTGAACACCGGCATCTCATTATGACAATTTTTATATACACGCCCCTTTTTTTCCCACTGAAACAAACCAAAGTCTGTGATGAGCAAACACACAGAACGGAACAAAACAGGAGGTTCTCCTTTTCCCCCAACCCTCGAGTAGTTTATTCAAGGGTACAGCTGACCCCACCTCTCCTATAATCCAGGATATTGCAGCTTCCAAGTTGCCCCGGTAACTGGGGATAGGATGACACACCGAAGTGGTTAAAACACGAACGGGGGAAACGAATAGTATTGCGGGCCAATTAAAACAAAAAAGACAAACCGCGGGCGTGATTTCAGGCAGTACTCCAACCAGGGGCTAGCTATCGAAGGCGCGCGGTGTGTGTGTATAGGATCTAATTAAAGAGAGAATAGAAAAGAAGATTCTTTTTTTTCTCTCTAGTTAAACCAAAGACAGGTTACAGTTGACGGAAAGTGCACTTGTCAACTTAAGAGAGCATTTAAGAATGACAGAGAATCGTTGCGGGAGTCTCCAGTTGCGGTGCTCCATCTTAATTAGTGGGAAACGGTGAAGTTGGTGTCGCTATATGCTTGGGGTGGTAATTACGGCTGGCCCGTAAAAAAACCGGACAAGCATACTTTCACTCACCCGAGGCCAAAACTACCTACATCAATGGATAGATAATCTAGAAGATAAATGGCAATGGCAATGGTAAGCAGTGGGCTAGTAGTTTTTAGCTCCAGCCCTATTTCGTGAAGCACATTCAGGGCCTTGAGCTAAAACTGTTGGCCCAAATCAAGATATCTTGGTGTCATCTTTCTTCTAGAAAGATTTGCCATTCATTGGTATAGTAGTTTTGGCCACAGGGTAGTGGAAGTATTCTTGTCCGTTGGAAAATACTTGTCCGTTTTTTTATGGGCCACCCTGTATAGCGCTTTTAGCAAGATCAAAGCGCTTTACAAAGAAGAGAAAACAGTAAACAACAAGATCGACAACCTGGAAGTGGACACAATTACTTTTGAGATTTGGGAAACAAGTGAGTTTTTAGATCTGAATTGATGGCAAATCTCGAATGGGAGTTTGTTCCATGTTTAGGACCAGCGACAGAGACCGCTATGTCGCCTTGCTTTGTTGTCACGTATATACGTGAAAAGGGAATCAGACGAAGATCTAAGCCCCGTATGAAGCGCTGGTATACCAACACAGTATCAACACTGTATAGTTATTTTTAAAAATTATATAAAACATGAACTTTCCAATTCGGCATAAACAAAAGGGATAGCAAAATTCCGGATTTCGTGCCGGATTTCGGGTAAGGAGCTTCCCACTTGAAACTACATTAAAGCAAGTATGAGCGTGGCACATAATACAAGACAATATGTGACCCAGCACGAGTAAATGAGACACTTTGAGGCAAACATAAAAATTGAGATTTTGATTTCATTATATAAAGCTAAACAAGCTTTAAATGATAAAATCAAAATCTCAATTTTCATTTTTGCCTCAAAGTGTCTCATTTACTCGAGCTGGGTAAGCAAACAGCAACAAACAAAACGTCTGAATTATTATGAGATACATTACTCGACTGTAAGCGACCTGAGAATAACAGTCTCAAGCATCCTGTGATCGGCGATCGCAAACAAACACAAATAACATAAGAATAACTGCTCGACGCCGGTTGAAAACAAACGCTGTTTTTCGTGCTTTTCTCGGCATTCAAAATTGTAAAACTTCAGACAGGTCAGTTAAACGATATTTACTATAAAATACAACCACCCAAATCCACCCATTCATGATAATTCAAGCAATTACCAATGGTGTATAACTACCTTTAAACATATGGGTTTTAGACTACAAATATCAATTGGTAACAGCGGCACATCTCAAAGATTTCCAGGTACATAATGTTTTTGTCATGCACTCGGATGCCCGGAAGTCTTGGCAATTTAGCAGCAGTGCCGTGAAACTAAAAGAGCCCCTGAACTCCCCTCAAACCACATACCAAACAGAGTATGTACGGATGAACTCACTCCCGTACATATGCACCCGCAAGCACCTATACTCACTGTGACATTACTGCTCTATGGGCAAAATTGTTTTCTTTTAATTCGGTTTCTTCAGCTACTGGGACTTTTTTTTCTGGCCAACCTTTGGGGGATGTTGTCACTTCCACGCCATCGATCGTAATTCTGTGTATTGTTTCTTTGGGGGACAGAAAATCTTTGAGGCCAAACACGTGCGGGGGAGCAGGTGCGGGTTGTTTTAATATTGGGATATTCGCGCGCAATGTGATCGGCCTTTCTTGCACGGTGTATTTTCGCGCCATTTTTTTTCTTTCTTGAAAACCTATAGTGTCGTCTACGATCATAAGAATTATACTGTCAAAACTTGAATTTCCTTATTTTGTTTTCTTTATGCCGTTAAGTCTGTCCCAGTTGATTTTTGTGATGGGAATGCGTTAGAATCATATCTCCGTTGTGTAAACGTGGTAAAGTCATTTTGCGCAAGTGTCATAAGAAATTGGGACTTCTGTGAAATCTTGGTCCGTTTTACCTTATGGGCTGTTACACTAAAGCCGTGTTCGCACTGGATAAACATGTTGGGTAACTTTACCATGACACCGTGTAACATTCCGATGGGTTAATCTTCCCACCGTCCACACTTGGATTTAATTGACGCGGGAAGAATTGCCGAGACCATGGGTAAACTAACCAAGCTGGCTCCAAAACAATAAAGAGGGCGCCCTGTGTGACCTATGACCGCGACTTGACGACCGGATCGTCTGTTCCCGACGCTAGCTCTCAACATTTTTTTTTTTACATAATGGGTGATGAAAATTTAACCGAGACGTCGCGTCCGCACTGGATTTTCTGGCTCGGTTAAACTGACCTGGTCAATCTTCCTGGGCACCTTTTGCTCGGTTAAACTACCCACGCGGCGTGGGTTAGTTACCTGTGAGGAAAGTTACCCAGGCTGTCCGCACTGGACTTGAAATGGGTAAGTTACCCATTGGCTCGGTTAGTTTGCCCAAATTAAGTCCAGTGCAAACAGGGCTTTACACGCGATTTTTTTCGGTAAAGAGGTCCTACTCAAGGGAACAAGAAGCTAATAGAAAAACAACCGCTAAAATTCATAAATTGTGAGCAGGTGCACTGCAAAAACGGCGGTGTTAGGTTTAACACTTTTGGTGTTTATATTTGGCGAATGGTCCCATATAAACACCAAAAGTGTTAAATTTAACAATGCAGTTTTTGCAGTGTGGCTTACTAAGGAAAACATTATGAACAATGTTCTTAAAAGATTACCTAGATCGGGCTACAACAGCAGAAGATTGAAGCGAGTTACAACAGGAGAAGAAGGAAGTATCTTATATCAGAAATGACACCAAGATTGCGGGCTTCAGAGCAAGAAGTGATCTGTGTACGCCAAGAGTGTTCATTCTGTGTCTGAGGTGCTGATGAGCATTATGACAAGATATTGGGTTTTATTTCCTTGAATTTGGGGAGATCACATTGCGCGCTCACATTGCGCGCGACTGCTTTAAGACAGCTCGCATCGCGCCTGTCGTCAAGACGAAATTTCGAATTTCGAATTTGCCTTTGTTTGTCGAAGGTTGTTAAGGGAGTAGTAGCAGCCAGGTTGAATCAGGGATGTATAGTCAAGTCCATCACAGGTCTCTGTAAGTCCCTGCTGAAGACCATCACAAGTCCCCCAGTTCCAATTCAAATCACAAGCTATTCAAATGAGCTTTGACAAAAGCATTCCTTTGTCATTGTTCAACCAGTTACTTATGACTGGCTTTATGACTGGAATTGTGACTAGACTTGTGACTGGACTTGTAACTGGACTTGTGACTGGACTTGCAGGGACTCGAATACAACTCTGGGTTGAATGCACATCTCATTCAGCACAACTTACGTGACAACCTCCAATCAGCGTACACTAAGTTTCGAAGTTTGGAGACAGCACTTGTCAAAGTTCACATTGACGTAACGCTTGCTGTTGACAAACCAGCCATTTTTTTTTTTTGGGGGGGGGGCATTTTTAGCAAGTTTTTGGGCCGCCAAAACTGCAACTCCAACCAAAATGCAAAATTATATTACAAAATCAACTATATTATTACAAAGTATCATCCTTGCCCTTACTTGTATTTTTTTTTAAAGTTAATAGCATAAGGGTGACACTTAAAACATTTTTTTTTAAATTAAAGTAAGGGCAAGGATGATACTTTGTAATGATATAGTTGATTTTGTGATACAATTTTGTATTTTGCCTGAGGGATTTTTTTAAAATAAGCAAACAAAGTGTTTTTGCGGCCCCAAAACTGGCAAAAAAATTTCCAAAACACAAAATGGCCTGTTACCATGGCAACGGGCCATACAACTTTGTTGCTTACCAAGTCCTTTCATATTAAAAAAAAAGAAAAAAATCCAAGGACACTTATATAAAATATTTACGTGGACCCACTTTTATCACTTTACGTCAAGTAAGCTTTTGTACAATAATTTGGTTGGTTGGTTTTGGATAGTTACAACATGTACAGCGTCCCTTTCAAAACTGTTGCGAATTTCGGTGAGGAATGTCAACTAAGCTGTCCATTGGTCAATTTGGCTGCCATGACAACGGGTTACGGCCCGGTGAGTGGTCATAATATTCTCCTCAAGACGCCGGTGTCATATGAAAATCGGACTCCTTTTTCTTATTACTGGTTAATTAAACCTCGTGACCGATCACTCTCCTAACTCTTCACTACTACCGATGAAACTGTATTTCATGCTACACCGATTCATACTTCAATGACAAAGCTTTGAGATTCCCCGCAGTTAAAACGTGTTCTCCTTTTAGCGAATTAACAGTGCGAAAACGTGCCCTGGCGTCACAATTTCGCGTTCGCTTTCGCGCCATGTATACACGTCTAATTAGCGTCAGTTGCCATATCTGTGAAACGCACAATTTGGTTGTGCGTTTGCCTAATGACATGAACAAGGTTTGGAATTCTGATTTTCAGTTTTGTGCACCCTGCCCCTATATCCTTTCTATTTAGAGTTAGAGCCAAAGGCATCATTGCTGGCTTTTGGCAACTATTCGCCCATTGTGTTAACGGTAAAGCAAGCATTGGCGGCAGCTCCGAGCTTCCAAAACTGAAAATAATTAACAAACCGCAATAACAGCAAGCGGCAGGTATATAGGTAAGGCACAGCTTAACTCTTCGTCGCGTGTTCCCTCGAATGGTATTTAATTTGGGCGCGAAAAACCAACCGTTTGATCAAATTTACCATCTCACCAAAATCGCTAGGGGAAACCCAGGCTTTAGCGCACAGTAATTGCTATAACTTACACTTTAGAGAATGTGGTGAAATCGTAATACATTCTCACAGAGCTCTTCAGAAAGCAATATAGGGAGAGACATACGAACAGGATTGAAATGTTAAGGTTTTGTTTGGCCGCGGAGTCGTCCGGTTCCATTAACAAGGGCTTTTGAGGAAAATCCCCGAGGCTTACACCCGCTACGTGGTAATGCTTTTACTGATGCGTTTATTAACACGAAAAAGGTCACTGTCAGTTTTTTTTGCCATCGTTTATTTTACAACATTCAACTCTATGTTGCCATTGTTCACGTTGTGTAACATGTTTGTACAATGTATCAGCAAAAATGCCCCTATATTTAAAAAGACATTAACAACAGAGACACACAAAAATTGAATAGGTATCCACAGGGCAATTTCTATAGGTAAATATGTCTCCATAAGGTCTCACGAAATAGATTTTTGAATTGTTACTCACTAGAAACTGTCTAGGTATGGTTAATTATCCGTCGCAAATTAAAGTATGTGATTAGGTTAGGGGCCACGTACATGTACAAATTAGGGTATTAGTATAGGCAAGCCAGACATTGACATACACCCGACACTGTATCTAAAGTATGAGTTGTGACTGGTGATTTGGGGGTCGGTAAAGTTATTGTGTTCATAGATGCTGGGGTAAAAAAAATAAAGAATGCTTGTTTTGTAGTCTGGTTCCCGACCACTACTTCGGACAAAACATAGTAATTTACAGACCTCGGTAAATCGTCAGGTAAGGGTAACCTGACCTGACCTGACGGACGTGTAACCGTTTTTAAATAGAACTAATTTGGTAAATTGGGTTTGAAAAAGACTAATTTAAGGAAAGAAAAACATCAAAAATTGCTGTAATTCTTGAAAATGTCAGCCAGCAGTTTTCATGAATTTACAGAATGCTTGGGTCTAGTATTATTAGCTATATATTCAGGTAAAGTTTTTCATAATAATTTGGTAGATTTGTTATGGTTCAAATGTTGTACACTGCCTTAAAATTGTCGGTTTCTGCGAGTTTTTTGCTTTGGGGGCTACTTTCCAATACAATGGACAGAAATGCGCCAAAAAGCCGAGAGTATACAACAAATTCCATCGATCGGTACATTTCACGCATGTGCAGAGCCAAATGTTGCGCTCTAGGCGTGTAAAACAAAAGAAACACACCAAAAACTGGATGGCTTTGGGTCACATAAAACTGCAGGGTGTATATATAATATAGGTGTATATAATACATGTATATACGTACGGATTCCATGAACTTTGGTATCTAGATTTTCTTGACTTCCTGTGTCGATTGATTTTCCCTCTTTCCAGACATGTTGTTAATCAAGCAAAAAAATATATTTATTGAATTTTTTTTCCAGTTTTTATTGATTAATATTTTTGGGGGGAGGCGATTTTGGACAATTGAGCAAACCGGCAAAACTCAACCACAACAAGGGGACACAACATCGACCGTGCCGCCGGCCAATTACGCCCACAGGCGGGCTCGGAAAGATTCACTGCAAAACGGAAGGAGAAAACAAATTGAAATTCCTTCCCGATCCCGGAAATATATTTAAGACTTTTGCCGTGTTGGGACTGGGACTTGACCATATCCTGTGTGGAGTAGATGGGAGCATACGGGATAATGTTGCAGAGAATACAATCACAGAATGGCGTATCGAATTTGTTCAGATAATGCAATATTAAATGAATGAAAATAATTTCTTCAAAGCGGAAATTTCCAATTATACACCGACAGTCCCAGGTCTTCTGTTTGGCTCATGTTTGTCTACCGATATCCACGTTTTATTCTACACTGGGTGTATTCAATTCTCAATCGGCAAAATAATCTGAGGTCTCAACTTGACTTGGCAGACGTCTGTTACAGACGCGAGATTTGAATGTTTACATGGTGAAAAGGCAATAAGAACAGTTGTTTTCGGTAGCACCGTGTGATAAATCTCTTTGGTGAGTTGGTGTGGTTCTGAAAATCTTTCTCTTATTGAGCACCGTGCAGTATTTATCAAACTGGTCCGAATATAATTGAATATAAATACCACTACCACATGACAAACACAATTAGATGAACAGATTTAATACAAACACAAGATGAACCCTACAGATATGAATAATCAATCAACTGCTTTTTTTTTTTAAAGAGATGTTACACCATTTTGTTCAAGTTCATCAGACATGTAATAAGCGTTTCGTAAAACCACCCTTGAATCCAAGATGTCACACTAATTAGTTCATAAACGCCTGTTTTTGTTTGCCCAATTGGGCACTTTCCAGGCCGTAGTTATCCATTTAATCTTCCGAGTAGACCTTTAATTCATTGTCAAATGGCTTGACCGGTTATTGCTTTTTTGCAAAGGAGAAATTATACGAATAGGCCGTCCAAAACCTGCATTGTCGTCCGAAGGTCAACAATATTAGACGTCACACGAGCCCTGTTTTTGCCAGGAAGGTTTTGTGCAATATTCTTCAATAATTAGATGATCGCGCCAATCTTACTTCCTTGCATTCGCCGGACAATATTCATAGCTGCATTCAGCAGAGTTGTTATAAGTCACTGAACTTTGTAACTCTAAGTCGAGTCGAGTCATTTTGAAGGTCAGAGTCGAGTCGAGTTTGGGTCTAGAAGTTTTTCACTGATTGCTGACAACATCACCCCGAAATTTCATGAGGCCTTTACCAAACAGTTTCGATTTGTTTAAAAGTGGGTCTGTAAGTTATTTGTTTAAGCAGAGCATGAATTTAGCAGGTGTTCCATCAAGCAAGAGCTTAACAATAAATTGCTCGAACCAATTGTAAAATGCGTTTAAATCCGATTCCGAGATAGTATTTTGTGCACTGTATAACCACAGCGTGGGAGTACGTGGCACGGTGACGATAACTTCGCGGACGCGACGTGACATGAAGTCCCAATAATTGATATTGATAAATACACCCCATGGGAGTCAAGTGCCACCTGATACTGGAATTAGAACAGCTCACCCATCACATGTCCCTTACCGCCGTCTGGTACCTCTCATATACCATGACTGATACGAAATCGACAAGCTGTGAAGAAAATCTGTCATTTTTGTTGTGTTTTTACATCCCTGCTTGTTTCTTAATTAAATTCTTTGCTGTTGAGTATAATACACTCGTCAAACTCTATACACAAAAAAATGTGGCCCCGAGCAAGTACAACGCAATGAACGCAATGCATTTGGCATCAGGCACGAAAACTGAAAGTTGCAATTCGCTGGATTGTCCGTTGCAACAAGGCGAATTGACACATACTGATTATTATTGTGTTGGTACGGTTGACCCGGACCAAACAATGAAATCAGCGGTCCTCGCAGGAGCCGAGAAAGCTCATCCCCTATAAAATTGTTTGCACAAATTAACAGCGGTGTGATCGCTCATTGTTATTTAGAGTACTCAATGTACTGAGTGGATGCCATGACTATAGGCTGCCTAGGGTGTGAGCGCATGTGTGGGTGGAAATGCGTGTTCCGCGTGTTTGGACCGTGATGTAAGTTAGCCACTGAACGTGTACGATTCCTAATTTTGGACTCTCAGTCGGGCGTGAACGCGGAATTTCAAGGTATACTCGTTTGATCGCAGGTTTGTTTTTTTTTTGTGTTTTTTACGGTGCTGCCACGTCACACGTTGATCTTGTAATTGCTCACGTCTCAAGGCCGGTTCATACTTTACGCGAAAGCGAATGCAAAGCGAATTTCAGGAGGTAAACAATTAAAGTTTCATGATTGTGACGTTCTCCGTTGCCTGAACGTATTCGCTTGGCAATGACATTCGCGTGAACCGGCCTTAAAACAGGGCTGCTTTGGCAACGTTAGCAAACGTTGGAAAACGTTTGCCAACGTTTGCTAACGTTTGCTATCATTTGCCAACGTTGCTAACGTTTGTCAACTACGCGAACAGCTTTTGGTTGTCCTTGTTTGTTTAGGTGCTCTGTCTCTGACTTATTCCTGAAAGTTAATTTACTATGACGCTTTGAGCTACTGCACACGATCGTGCTCAAGCAGTATGTACAAGGCGGCAATATTATCAAACGACACCCGCTGTGGCGTAAATATACTGATGCGGAAAATTCAAAAATGGCGCCTGTTCCAAACTGATGTGATACATATAACAACTTCTGGCGCTAGCAACACACCACGAATAATCCACACGACGAAGGAAAATAAATGATACATAAAATTCACGAACGGTCCAACGACCCCGTCAATCATGTATTATTTTTTTTACATCTAGCCACGAGGCTTGCTGGCGCGGTTCCACCATTTTAATGCTCGGTTACACTCAATTAATTTCGAGTTGAGGAGGCAGCGACTATTTTTTTTTGCTAGGTGGATTCGATGTTTTTTCTCCACGACGGGAAGATCGGTTTTGCAAGCGGGTGACGGCCGTGAAATTGATTGTTCGAGCGGCTCGCGCAAACCACAAGAAACGGCACCACAATCCAAGTCTCTTTTCCCGTGTTCATATATCTTCGGCATTGTGCATTTAGATTTGCATTCACCTGCTGAAACTCGATTGCCACTTCTGATACGTAAAGACTAGATAGACAACCGAGACTATACACCCGGCGAATCAACTCTTTTTTGGGGGTGCCTTTAAATCAACTTTTTGATTAATCCGTCATGCTGCTTTATAAAAAAACTTTTTTTTTTGGCAAATGAACATTTTAAGGGTTATTAGAGAATAACGCTCAATAGCGGTTTATAGGAGAATTTTATTTATAAGCTGCCCGTAGTTGAACAAATTGTAATCAATCTACACATTGTTCGTTACCGGTTACACGTGCACGGCCGGACGGCGAATTTTTTCCCCCAAACGACATCGCCATAGAACTGTTTTTTTTAGCGCATCTGATTGGTTGTTTAATATCTACGTCATCCATTCATCCATTGTGTCGCATTGCATGACGTGTACTAGGGTAAAAAAAGCCTATAGTCCTAGGGTCAAAAAGGGTTTAGAGTTAGGGTCAATAAGTTGAGAGTCCTAGGGTCAATAAAACCCAGAGTCCTGGGTCAATAAGTTGAGAATCCTAGGGTCAATAAATTGAGAGTAAAATTTACTACCATGACGTAACAGATAGCCAATCAGATGCGCTAAGAAACAGTTATGGCGATGTCGTTTGAAGAAAGAAAAAATCGCGGCCGGGCGCGAGCCGGTTTTTCTGGTGCCCTGGTCTGACAATTACCCGACTGTAACCTTATTGGGGGTTTTTGTCTGAAAGTATCGATTCTGGGTTCCAGACAACAAGGGCATCATGGATTTTGGTTTGTTTTTCAATACGAACACAAAACGTTCTAAATATTTGCTACAAAAATACTAATCCCCAAATCCACCTATTTCTGAAAATTACACAAAAAGCAAATGATGTATACATAGGCCTATTATAATATTATTTAACTGTTGGTTTTAATTTTGGGGGAATTTGATTAAAAGGTGCAAATACACTATTACTTTTTATTGGAACTCCACAGATCTCGAAACACTTCAAATGTGAACATGAAATTACATGTACTTTAAATGTGAACATGAAATGCTACTACATATAAACATAGGACAAGTTTGTTTTGTGCAAGATCCAAGATGGCCACGGTGCGCGACAGGCGAAAAAAAACGATCATAAAATGACCTTTTGCAACAATATTTCTTTATTATTCTTAAAGAATGTATTTTTGTGTTTTAAAATACCATAGGAACATCAATTTACTTTCAAAATAGTCCCGTCTGCCTACACAATTGGAAGCAGAGGACTTTTGTCTCTCGCACGTTCGGTTCGACGTACGAGAGTTGTTCCGTTTGTTTATGCACGGCCTCGGATCACGTGATCTCGCAGGTGAAGCAAACAGGCCCGAATTTATCTAACCGCCAGAGCGGGTTGGAAACACGCGTGCGCATCAGTGTTGTCTTCAAATAACCCTCAAAATGTTGTTTTGCAGAAACGATGCATGTTTTTAAAAGCAACTCGACACGGGCAAATCAAAAAGTCAAAGACTCAAAGAAATAGGAGAAAAAAAAGGAAAGGAAAACAAGAAGAAAACAAATGAACATGAAATGCTACAAAAGATAAACATAATGCCTGTTTTTGTCCAACGATGGGTGAACATGCGTTGGTGACCATGCATCAGAGCATACCAGCCGCGACAATTTCATAAGATGCCTGAGACTATGTTTCACTCAGAGCATCTGAAAAGTTAGATATTTCATAATGAATTAGTATAGTTTTTGTATAATTTCATTTGAAAGTCAACATTTACCAAGTAATACAACGGAACGAATCAAACACTAAATAGTCCTTCACCGAACGATATTCCCATGCCGCTGCACCTCTGAAATACAAAAAATGTGATAAAATTAAATTGTTTGAGCCTAAGGCCGGTACGCATTTCGGTCAACACCCTTAAATCCCTGTCGCTAGAATGCATGAGCATATACATATTCCTTAGAGCAATATTTTTTAGACAAGGTCTAGCTTTGCTGGGGCCTTACCCCTGGGCTATTTTTCAGGGAGGAAGAAATAAATGGGTACTTCCGCCCGCCAGAGAAACTGCTTGTTTTCGCTATACACATCCGGGACAAACTGTACTCTCCCAAAATGCTGCGGCCGGGTTAGAATAATACACAATTCAACACGAACACAAATCAAGCGTGGTATGGTCCCGCCTGAATGAAGCGTATACTGCACGCTACGACGAGTCCGCAAACAGACCGAACTGAAAACAAAGAGGAATAAGGGTGCTGTCGTGATGACACAGAAAAAGAAAATAGACGAAACGACCGTAAAAAGAGAAACTGAATAACTGATATTCCTTCAAATTTCTTCGGAAAAGAAAAACGAAATTTTGAAAAAGCACGGACACACAATAAGCTTTACCTTCCATACGTACTGTGGACATTCCTTTGTCTTCGTGTAGTTAAGAAACGTTGGCTAAATACCCATTTTTCTTCCTTTCCCAACAAAAAAAGACCTCAAATTTTGATTATGTACCTCTCAGCTGTTCTCTTTTACATTTTCTATATATAACCCTAACCCGTTTTTCCTCTGAAGCTCTTTTGCAGAGAGGAGAAAACGGACTGTTGACCTATCAAAGTCCACAAACCGTAACCTCTTCCCACATCATGTGGACGCCATTGTTCTGTGGACGTCCACAGTGCGTATGGAATACTAACTCAACACATCCCAATATCATATACCCACTGTTTACTATTTTCACTTAACACATCCGCCCTAGAAAAATGAAAAGAATTCCTGAGATTTCGGGAGCACAATGACCAGCACAATAGAGGGGGTCCCCTCTGCCTTTGTCTTGCTTCACGTGTATATCGTTCAGGCTCAAGCTTGCAGTAGACCGATAGGCCACGTCACTCGAAAAGTGTCCAATCACAGTGCATGATTTCAAGGTTAGACACATTGTCGCCATTTTGTCCGACAACAAATCTTCACTTCAGCATAGTTTAACGCACACCTTTTGTTGATTTAAAGGTTGATACACCATTTGCAGATATCGAATTTTGGTACTACCGAATTATTAGGAAATGTCTTACTTATTTGAAAGTAAATATTGACTGTAGGCATCCAGCAAAAGAATGGCGCTAGATATCCTCTAATTGTTCTGAAAAATGTAATTGTATAACAACAAAATCACGATCGCCAGACGGCTATCGCGAAGAAAAAAAATAATAATGCATAAGAACAACTTCCCGACGCTTGTTCAAAGCAACGCCGTTTTTCTGGCTTTTTTCAGCATCCATGATTGTAAAACTTCGGACAGGTCAGAATCCAACCCCCCAAATCCACCCATTCATGATAATTTCAGTAATATCCTTCCTTATTTAAAGTATACCGTTTGTCAGTTGTGCATTTCTTTCGTTTTAATAAAGCAGCAAAAGTTTTCATTTTTTGTTTTTTTAATGGTGTTTGGCAACTAAACTAACGAAACTTTAGCTCTGTGAATGCTGTGAATGCTGCTATATATTGAACCAACTATAATAGAAGTTTTTTTAAATGCACCTTGGAGACGCATGCTGTTTTACTTCTTGTATTATTTTCTTCAAATTGACAGCATGCCAGAAGGAATATTTTCACAGAGTCCTTAACATCAAGTAAGCTTTTGAACAATAATTTGATTGGTAACTTTTTGAACAGTTGCAAAAGGTATACTTTTCCCTATGACTTTATAATCACTTGTACATCCGAATTCCATTACCAGCCTGGTTCTAATCATAGTCATGGTTAAGAGGGGTTGTGTGTCTTAATTGTAATTCCGAATCCCAATACCGTTAATAAAGGGAAAAAGGTATTTGTTGGCCATTTCCTAAGCCAAATGCGTTACTTGTAAATGTATTATTACACAATAGGTTGTAATGCACTGGGCAAGTGATTGGCCAGGCACGCGTCACGGTACTAGGCAGTTGCTATGGTGGGCGTGACCTACTGGATCGGTGCATTGTAATGCATGACTTATAAAACTATTAATGTTATAAGTGTAACGAAATGACGTTTATATAGTTATCGGGATTCTGAATCCTTTTTTTTAGGGGGGGAGGGGGGGTAGATGCTACCGTGGTGTTACTGTACTTCAGGGGAACGATTGTTGAGATATTTTGTCCAGTATGTTAGAATCACTGATGAAAAATGCATATGCAATTTTCAAAAACACTCGAGTTGGGCATTTTTTTGTATCCATTTTTTGACGAGAACGTACAACCGTGCCCAATCATCGGCATCAGCTCTCATTAATCATAGATTAGCTGCCTCGATATCCGGCTGAATTTGCGTCTAAGACGCGGGAATAAACACTCCTCGAAAATCTCGAAAATTAATGTTCAGCAACATCCGCGAGGCTAACAAGGCGTGGAACTTTGGTCGACGCCAATTGGTAATAAATTCGTCTGAAAGAAAGCTCCCTTTTCCGGAATTTAAGGGTAAAATTAATAACATTAGGAAGGGGGAGACGTGCCGCAGCCTGGGTGATGTCATTTCACGAGAAAACGCTTATCTGACGATGACGGTTGCTGACAAATATACATTCGAGTGTTGTAAAACTGGAGCTTTAAATTAATTTAGTGCTTTTGTACACTGAAACAAATTGCTATATTGACAGATTTAAGGACATGTTCAAGGCATTAATTATATAAGTAACTGAGAAAAGTGAAATAATTAGTTTGAGGAAGCATTTTGCGTATCCCGGAAACTTCGTCCCCGCCCTCGAACGAATAGAAGATCAGAGTAAGATCTTTGTAAAATCATTTCGGGTGAACACAAAAATGTAATAACAAGTGAAGAATACCGGCATGTGTACGGGGATGCATAACCTTTGACCCTCCGGCCCCTCAAACAAAATTATCTCAACAATATTGTTTAGACAACAGTGCGGATGTCACACCATTTTGCGATGACTATCGGAAGTGCCATGTTTGCACGCTCTTTATACCAGGTTATCTGTTTACCTTGTAACAAAGTACCTTGCTCAAGGGTACGCATCACAACCCCAGGTTGGACTCGAACCCACAGAATTGCAGAATTACCCGCAGACAGCAATGCATTGCATGCTTCAGACCACGAAGCCGAAGCACGCCAAATATAAATGCCAACACGTTTTTGCCTACTGCATTATCGCTCGAATCGTGTGTAGAGTTAACTTTCAACCTTTTTTATCTTTCAAATTCAAGTATTAGTTTTAAAGGATTTTGAAGAATGAAAGGTTATAGTTTGCAATCAACACTGGCCATGTGCCATAGAGTTCCTGTACAATGTATTTATGTACCATGAAACATGGCCCACTTCTCCTGAGGAGGAATTAGGCCTTGATACCGATACATGCACAACAAGATGACAGACCAGTACCAACGCGTTGGAACACGGAGCTGCGAGTGCCACGCCAGATCGAGCGTCGTTTGCTATCTTCACCCGATAAATGTTGAAACACACACCTAGATGGATGGTTACAGTTACGCTGGGTTAAGCGCACGCGGTAAACCTGATGGCCCTATACTTGTAACCGTTTGTATGAATCTAATCTAACCCATGTAGACACAAATTCCGTTTCAACAACGTCTGAAATGGTAGTTTCTTTGCAGGGAACTATATGTATGGGCCATGCATGCTAACCTGTAATATGAAGAATTTATTTTTGTTTGAGTCGGTTCAATTTCAGCTTCAGTAGTCTGTATAGTCAGATTTTCCCAATCAAAATAGCGACGTGGGCAAAGGGTAATTGCTCGCTGGTACCAAACATTTTCGCGAACAGTCGTTCTTGTATTATTGTCTCCGAGTTCTAATCGTTATTCGAGCGTATATGATGGATTTGTTGCTCGTTTGTTTTTTTGATGTATTTGTTGCAAATATTATAGACATTTTCGTTGCCCGGGTAAACTGCTTCTTTGCTTCAAAACATGTACAGCTGACTGCAAGAAATCAGAGGTTTAAGAGTGGCGACATTTCAATCTGGCGATTTTATCAACTCGATCCTGCGAGACGTAATACAGACTACCATTTACGTTTGTAAATCACAAATCTCCGGAAATTACAAATGGCGCAACTGGAGGATATATTTTCACGCACGTTTTGTCTGTATCGGTTAGGATCAGTCGAAAAAGACATATAAAACTACCTTCAACAGTAATTTCGCATAATTATTGCTTTAATAAGTGATGTTAGGCCAATAAATGATCATCATGTTGCTTTCTTAATAAGAGATGTTAGGCCAAGGAATGATCATCATGTTCTTTCTTAATAAGTGTTGTTAGGCTAAGGAATGATCATCATGTTGCTTTCTTAATAAGAGTTGTTAGGCCAAGGAATGATCATCATGTTGCTTTCTTAATAAGAGATGTTAGGCCAAGGAATGGTCATCATGTTGCTTTCTTAATAAGAGATGTTAGGCCAAGGAATGATCATCATGTTCTTTCTTAATAAGTGTTGTTAGGCTAAGGAATGATCATCATGTTGCTTTCTTAATAAGTGTTGTTAGGCCAAGGAATGATCATCATGTTGCTTTCTTAATAAGAGATGTTAGGCCAAGGAATGATCATCATGTTCTTTCTTAATAAGTGTTGTTAGGCTAAGGAATGATCATCATGTTGCTTTCTTAATAAGTGTTGTTAGGCCAAGGAATGATCATGATGTTGCTTTCTTAATAAGAGATGTTAGGCCAAGGAATGATCATCATGTTCTTTCTTAATAAGTGTTGTTAGGCTAAGGAATGATCATCATGTTGCTTTCTTAATAAGTGTTGTTAGGCCAAGGAATGATCATGATGTTGCTTTCTTAATAAGTGATGTTAGGCCAAGGAATGGTCATCATGTTGCTTTCTTAATAAGTGATGTTTGGCCAAGGAGTGATCAGGATGTTGCTTTCTTGATAAATGATGTTAGGCCTAGGAATGATCATTATGTTGAATTGAGTCAGAGTAATTCTTCCAAATAGGCACTTGGGGAGACAAATTAAGCGTAAGTTTTTAGGTAATAAGAAGACAGTGGCACTTAGGGAGACATTTCAGTGTCTCCCTAAGTGTCTAGCTATACTCTAAACAAAACAATATTTGGGAGTTATTTTTGTCCAAGAACGACAGATTTTGGTCTAAATAGCATAAATCTCGAAGATCTTAGAGAAAAGGGTTAGGGTAAACAAGTTGGGACTGTTTTAAGTTTGTGTACATCTCTATGGGATTGTCTCCCCAAGTGCCTATTTAGAGGATAATTTATAGTGTATAATGCAAACCCGCTACTTTTACTTATGGGAATGAATTATGCGATTGGCTGATACGGGTTAATCGTCCAGCCCCACGAGCCAGTGTTGTAACGAGTCGCTGATTCTTAGTGACTCAAGTCGAGTCGGTCGGGTCATTTTAAAGAAGTGACTCGAGTCGAGTCGGGTCATTAGGCCAAGAAGGTCGAGCCGAGTCACAACCAATGAGAGGATCCAATGAACCAGACTTTACTGCAGGAGTCCACATTTAATGTGACACTGGGAAAGTGTTGGAAACTGGCTTGGCGTGTTTTATCGGCCGTGTAAATTAAAACTACCCACGTGTCGGGCTCTCGACCAATAGGAATGGCTAATCGGTCTCGGTTATTTATTGACACAACCGAAGCAACCAAACCATTTTACCGTCTAAACTATCCATCAATTTAACCGACACATCGATTATCAAAACCGCTTGAGGGCGAATATGAATTACGATATCATCTTGTGAAGTTATAGATAACTCTAAATCGGGGAACGGTTGTAAATGCGCAGTACGTGAGGTATAACTCAACTCAATGAGTGACGTTCATACATAAATACGCGGCCACATGCAAGAGTGTTAACATGTACACGTAATTTCCTTCCTTAAAAACTCTCAAATTGATTCATGTCCACTGTAGGTGCATTGCTGGACGTGGCAGCCATGTTTTAGCATGGCATTATGGGGTACTATCCCAAGTAACCGGCTCGGCGGGTCGCCTACTCGCACAAGTCCCGATATGTCAAATCGAACGGTGTCGCGTTTACTCGAGTAAGCGTGGGAGAAGTAATCGAACGCGGTAAGAGTATACCGAAGTCAATACGTCATATTGTGTCTGTTTCCAAGGCAATTAGCTCTCCACAAAATTACTCCACCGTTTTCCTGTGCTTTTGCAATGGACGTTTCAGTCGACTATAGTCAATGTTTGGAACAATTACAAAGACAACTGACGTCACACTTTGGTACTGATACTGCCCAGCATTTTGTTCAGCGTTCGGAAAAGTACTTCAGACTTCATGTTTAATTCAGTTCTGAAATGATGTGCCGCGGACGCTACGACATGTCAGGAGACATCACTCGTTTCTTGCTAAATGAGACGTTCACTTCTTACACCCTTCCCCAATAATAAAATCTGCTTAAAATTTGCCGGAAGCTAAGCCTGGTTATGCAAACAAATCGAAATCGAATTAGTGTTTCTGTAAACGAAGCCAATCCAAATAAGCCGGACGAGCCATCTGGTAGGAAGGGCAAGCTAGGGAAACAGCCCATCCTGTCTGGCCGCTCTTCCCTGGGGACAAGGAAAATATCTCCCATAATCACCTGGAAAAATACACTGCGACCGAGACTGAACCGTCAAGAATATCTCGGTAGCTTCGGTTTAGCTGCATGGCTCATTCGATTACAGCTACCACACATGCGCTAGCAGCTACAACTTTTGCAGGGAGCTCTAAACATATATACATGCACATGTATGACTTCCTCTTATATTTCTCTCTACCTAAACAAAAAGAGGTGAATCGCCAAGTTTTGCTGTTTTTCAAAACGCCATTTTCTTTCAGAAATAAATGCTTAGTCTTTCAGAAAGAAAAAAATGCTTAGTTTGTATATTAGTACACTGTCCACAAATGGCAGCCATTTTAATTACATTTTGAAAATTGCTTGTTACTGTACCTATATTTTTTTTAAAGGGCAAATCAGCGATACTTCTATATATCTAAATATCTTTCTCACGACATACTTGGAATGTCTGCCAAATTCCATGCTTGTATCATCAAAGGCACAATTCCATCAACTATTTACCGTACCGGTTCTATACAAGATGACACTTTCTTGCATAGGGATTGGAGAAAATCATGTTTTTACAGATTTTTTTAATTTTCTTTTTTACTTCATTTAATTTTCCTAAAGTGTACAAATGTAAACATCCATTTAATGTTTTTGTTTTTGTTTTTAATTTTTTTACTGAAACGAAAGGACAATTTTTTTTTCCATTTCCACAAAACCTTTATGCTTTAAAAAAATTGTTTTGCTTGGGTGGTTACTCTAATTTACTGTACTTCGTAAATTTAGAAAATTAAAAATAAAAACATTAAATGCATGTTTACATTTGTACACTTTAGGAAAATTAATTGAAGTGAGAAAAGAATATTTAAAAATTCTGTAAAAACATGATTTTCTCCATTTGTCCAATCCCTATGCAAAAAATTGTCATTTTTTATTGGTCATCATATTTAATAAATGGCAGCATTTCAAGGCGAAGGTTAACTGTTGGGTGAAACTTTATTGCACAATAAATGTGTAACATTTCAGACTACATTTTACATATTTGTAACAGGTTAAGGAGCCTAACTGTCTTCCCGAAAAATGCAAATTTCCCAGGGGGGACTTATTTCTTTTGACCTGTTTATAAGGTTGTTCATGCTATAACTATATAACATTATAATAGACGGATACAAATTCCCTTTGAGCTCACTACATTTGTATCACCATTTTCAGGCTTGTTGTTTTTTAAAGCGCAGCTTCTCATAAACCCAAAGTCCATAGGTATCTGAGTGTCTATATCGAACACGAGCGCGGTGAGGTTACACGGATATCTTTGCATAAATCAAATTTAGCTGGTCCGCATCGTAATGGATCCCAGTTTCGGATCGTGTAACTCCCGACTATGATCCTAGCCTCCGGTCTATTTCATCACCCGTGTTGTTTTTTTACCGGAAACCGAACACCCTGTTGCATTAGCGCCTGCCTGCGAAGCTCTAACTCTCAAATCTCTCTGAAATGTTTCCATTTCACTTCTATCCTATCTACCCCCCCCCCCCCCCCCCCCCACACTCCCCCCCCCCCCCCCCCCCCCCCCCCCCACTCCTCCCCCACCCCTCCCTCTATGCTTCTCTCGGATTCCTCATTGCTTAAATCAATACTTACGTCGATGATATGGGCTCATGACATGAATTTTTTACCGGGATTTTTTTTTACCGGGACACATTTACCGGCTGTCGTGTCAAACGGGCACCCGAAAAAAAAGGGAAGCGGGAGAATTCTTGTTTTTACCGCCGTATCACCAAAAATATAAAAAATTGAAGACGACTACAAGAATGCCTATAGCGGCAAAACCTGCCCGATTGTTGGATGTTATTGTTTTTAGGGTTTTCTTTCGGTAACTGCGAGCAAGCCCTATTCGGATCAATTTAAATTAATATTTGGAATGGATATATTTACGAGATTGGTTAAAATAAAATAAGGTCTAAAAGGAAAACATTTATAAATATTGTAAAGTTTGTGCTTTCGAAAAAACAACGGTTCAGCACAACGCCCTATCCGTCAATAATTAACCAGTTCGCGCCGGAGGACGTATATACACGCACAGTTATTTCCAGATTTAAAAGGGATGACGCATAAACACGTCATGAAAAAGGCCGTAAATACGTGGGTGTCCTCCCCGGTACCATCGGCCTGAACCCGCCTCGGATCGAGTTTCGTTAAAAATAATCCCGCGCCTCGGCTCGGTGATGGTAATATAATCCCGGCGCGAACTGGCTAAACAAAAATCATTCAAAGTGATTCAGATTCCTGATCTGGATTCAGATCAATCTGAAAATGTTTTAGATTCATCCTTGACCCAAAAGCTATTTAACCACCAAGTTTCGTTACAATCCCTCCAGTTAAGTTCTCATGTAATCCTGCTAACAAACAGACAAACAAACCAACACCCCAAAACCCCAACAAACAGACAAACACATAAACGCCGGTAAAAAAACGTAACCTAATTGGCGGAGTTAATAATATAGAAAACATATAGAGATCACTAATAAAATGCAATATATATATTATATATATATAATTCCAAAGCAAGCAGGCTCTGGTGCATGCATTCGTTTGTACAAACACCGCCAAACCCTTCTTAAGAAGCCGCTGCTTGCCCACGGGGCATGGGGAATCCGGTGTACTTCTGCTCTCTACAAATCCCCATCCGTAAGTCAAACATTAATGCTTATTTCCGGCTCAAAAGTATGGTCGTGAGGTCGCCGCGAATTAATCAAGTGGGCAGGTCCATGGATCCCCAGACTGTCAAGAACGTACGACAGAGACAAACAATTCCACTGTCTGTCTGTTTACCCATCTCATTTTAAGGGCTGTTGTTTTATCAATCCCATTCTTGACCGTAAATAACGAATAATCAAAACTAAACCGATGATTTTCGCGCCATTTAAAACAACATTATCTGCTAAAAGTAGGATACATTATTGGTGATTGCTTGAATAATCATGAATGGGTGGATTTGGGGTGTTAGATTGTATAGTAAATATCGTTTAACTGACCTGTCCGAAGTTTTACAATCATGGATGCTGGGTAAAGCAAGAAAAACGGCGTTCGTTTTCAACGGGTGTCGGGCAGTTCTTCTTATGTTGTTCCTGGTTTGTTTGTGATGGCGGTCCGGCGATCGTGATTTTGTTTAAATAAAATTCAATTTATCCGAACAAAAACAGGATATCAAGCACAATAATTTTGCTGGATGCCTACAATCATTATTTACTTTCAAAAAAGTAAGATTTTTTTGAACAATTCGGTAGTAAACATTTTCGATATCTGCAAATGGTGTATACCTTTAACCTATTTTGTGACAAAATGTCATCTGTTTTACGGAATTAAGTGCTTTCCTCTTGATGCATTTTAAGCGTTTCCTGAAAAAAACTTCTCGCCGAGTGTGTTGAAAAGAGACCCCCAGGACGTGTACATGTATTTGTTTTTGGTGGTAGAACAAAGAACAAGTTCCATCAAGCGTGTGTTGTGCCAAACTGGGTGTTCCGATTGAAGCTTTCAGTATAAGCCAGACAGACAGACCCGCTCCATCGTAATCAGGAATAAGTCGCTGGGGCCGTTTTACGCAATCGGCCGTTGAAGTAAACGAATGGGTGAAAATCGTGACCAAGTCGTTTTTCTGAACATTGTATTTTTAGGAAGTGTAGTTATCACAGATTATTGTCATTTATGTCTTGTATGTAAAAACGATCAATAAAGATGAAAATTAAGAGGATTTGTGTGCGCTGTCCGTATGATTTTGGTCAATTTTGTTTATTTCAAAGCTGTTTTTCTCGGAATGTGGATTCGTAAAAATAAATATTCACCTGTCATCTTCATCAGATCATAACTCGTTAACCTAAGAAGATACACACTTGTGATTTGTATCATTAGAAAGCTTATGAAATTTCCTTTCTCATCATATGCATATCTCTAAAAGTCATTTCGAGACTTATTCCTGATTTCGATGGAGCGGGTCACTGTTTCGTCAAGAAAGCAAAACAACCAATTAAAGTCCGGAACTAATCCACTCCCGGTCAACGACTTCCAATACTGACGTGCACTCTGTAGACGACAGCTAAAACCGAAAGAGCAATCTTCCCAACTAGTTTCAATTACAGGATATTTGAGGGAAGAACGTCAACCAAATCTAACTGGGATCTCCCGCGTGGTCCGGGCATTTTGAAATTAATATCTAAAACAGAGAAGAAGTAATAGGAGGGAAAACAGATGGGCCGTTACCTGTGTCATGATTATCAGAATCTAAGTTTTTAGATTTGGCAGCAGTTTGAGATTGACAAGTTGGTCATTAACTCCCGGGTACGATTGGCGCCCAGAAGTTAAGCCAGAATCATTATTGAAGGTGAGACAGGAACTCGAACTATAACCAACTCCTTCAGCTTGCCAAAGGCGGATGTGTGTTTAAGAGTGGCTGGCTAGGATTTCGACTCTGGGGACTCAATGGGCGACCACTGCCGATCTTTATGGCTATAATGCTATAGCGACTCGTCGGGGCAATAAAAAACAACATAAGTTAAGAGTTAACTTGGACTTTTGGGAAAGTAAGATAGGTGATGTGATTTTGCATTTAATGAAACAATCATGGAATTTGGCACACGGTCCGAGCATAGAGCTAGGGCCGAGCATGTCATAAGAAAGATTATTTGGGTGTTATGCTATCGCAGATTTGTCCCTTGAAAAAGAATATATAGGTAGAATAACAAGCATTTCAAAAAGGCTGCCATTGCTATTTATTCAAAGGACAAATCTGCGATGGCCATACAGCCACAAATTTGTCTTATTATATTCCGACTCAAGGTCGGTTCATACTTCATGCGAATGCGAATGCGATGCGAATGTCAATCGTGCGAATTCGTACACTTGGCGCGAATAATTCGTAGCGCGATGTGACGAATGAATTCGATGCGAAAATGACGTTCATATACTTTTTGCGAATCGTTTATAATGCGAAGTCTACCACGTTTCAGTGTTTATACCAGAAATGTGGATGAGAAATTTCCACGAAGTTAAATGTTATTGTTTCAGTGAGGTGGAAGTCAAGAATACAATTTTCAGTGGTGGTAAAATGAATGAACAACCCCTATTAAATGCATGAAATATTCGTGCAAAGATGTATTGCACCGCCATAATACTTTGTCGTCTGCTACTCGTACCTAAACGTTTGCTTCGCGTCTTTGGCTTCGGTTTTCCTGCGACTTCGGAATCACTAAGTAAATAGAAATGAAGGAAATAGAAATATCCAAACTTTTTAAAGGTTCATATCAACTGATTGAATGTTTCTGAATCACGACAGGCACAATAATGTGGCTGGAGTTCTCGTAGTAGCCTAAAATCTCCTTATTCCTAAGACGAAGACAAATCCAAAACCAGGAATTCAAAAAGGCCCTAAAAGTGCGCCCTCAAGTGGTATTGTAGATAATAGTTAATACTGCGATTTGAGCTTTGCGAAAGTACGCTATAGAGTTGAACATTTCTCAACTCGTGCGAAACTGCCATCGAAACGAACATTTAGTCCATCCGGAGCAATAATTCGCTGCTAAGTTCGCAGCAAAGCGGTTGCGAAGGGGAGGATGACGTAATTATTCGCTTCGCATACGCATTCGCATGAATATAAACTGGCTTTCAGTGTGTGCAAAATGTCTCGCTTGCATCATCAAAGGCACAATTGTCCTTAAATATTCTCCTATCTTCCCCACTGGAAGACACCTGTTGCTTTTGTGTATTTTTCGCTCGGGGGAGGGGGAGGGTGATCGTGCTTTGGTTGCGTAAAATGAGGTCGATAAGAAGCACAACACCTCGGCACTTGCCCCCAAATGAAATGAAATTAAATATGACTGAACCGGAACTGGAAATGCGTTTCTGTTGTACAACACAGTAACCTGCTCCGCAAGTAGATGACAAAAACAGAAACGCCAAGGATAGTATTTCATCTGCAGATAAAGATAGGATACACCATTTGTAATTACTTGAATTATCATGAATGGGTGGACTTGGGAGGTGTATTTTATAGTAAATATCGTTTCACTGACCTCTCCGAAGTTTTACAATCATGATGCCAAAAACAAAGCAAGAAAAACGAAGTTCGTTTTCAACCGGCGTTTGGCAGTGGTTCTTATGTTGTTCTTGTTTGTATTGCGAGCTCCGTCCGGCGGTCGTGAATTCGTCTTCGTTTTCACGAAGAGGCAAATTGAGCCTTTCACGGTCTGAACAAACTTTCGAGAAAATCGCTTGTAAAGTTCGTCCTTTCTTCGTTTGGCAGTTTGAAACATAAATATCCATAGAATATACAAGATTAAGGTATCATGGGAAAGAAGAGATTTCAATCTTCTTAAATATCTAACGTTAAGAAAAATAGGTGATTAGTTTTGCAGAATTAATCAATTAATAGAATTGCCTCTTCGTGAAAACGAAAAAACGATACATTAGCAAATTCGCCCGTGGCTGTGAGAGTCAGAATGTATACATTTCCCCATTGCGCCCCAAATTTGTCTCTTCGTGAAAACGCTAAAAGCCAGTACGCGCCCAATTCGCCGAATTCGCCTCTTCGTGAAAACGCTAAGTCACTACGCGCACCAAAGTGCTCCTTCATAAACACGTTGAAGTCAATGCTATTTCGAATCTGCCTCTTCGTGAAAACGCAAAAGGGCACTTGAGGACCAATTCGCCCATTCGTTAATTAGGTTAATTAGGATTTTAATGATTTGTTTGATGTATAAATTCACCAGGTTGTAGAAATTGCAATATTTAATCGTTTTCATCAAATTTTTTTTTTTTCGATAAATAGACGATTTTTCATAAAATTCGCCTCTTCGTGAAAACGGTGACGAATTGTTGTTATATAAAAATAATAATTTCGGAACAATTAAAGGATAACTAGCGCAATCATTTTGCTGAATGCCTACAATCATTATTTACTATCAAATAAGTAAGACAATTCTTAATAATTCAGCAGTAAAAAATTCGATATCTGCAAATGGTGTACGAATTCCACCCTGCAAATCATATATTTGAATTGATGAGAACAGGAAAGCGGTACAGATCAACCCGAGCGCATTCAAATCGTACCTTGAACTTGTACCTTAAAATTTTAATTGTATAATATTAATTTAATGTTATTGTAATTTTTTTTTTTTTTAAGTGCTGTTAATTGTTAGATTAATTTTAATGCTCGCAAGGCCATAGTGAATTTCAATGTATCTTTATATACAAATGACAATAAATATTATATTCTATTCTATTCTATTCTCTTGATAATCCGGCCTTGGCAATTTAACACTGGGCAATTTAACACTTAATACTGAGCTTCAAGCGTTCAGCTACGGTATTCTGTATAGATTATTTTGTATAGATTATTGATGTACAAGTTAGGCTGATGTCTACCGATAGACACATGTTGTCTGGCGGATCGAGAACGAGCATAAATTATTGAAATGCGCCAGGGATCCCTCTCGCACGTTTATATACTCTCGGACGCAGTGTGTATTTTCACCGTTTTGCCAGAGAGGGACTACATTGTATTTATATACCGCGTTGGACATCTTTTCATTCTGTTTCTCGAATTTAGAAATAGACACCGCGGGTGGTCTCGACGGCTCTCCACGCTTGACCCGTGACGGGAAGCGATATCTCCGCTCTCTTGTTAAAAACAATTTTTGGTAAACAAAAAAGTATTGATATTTAAAAAAAAATACAAAATCGAATCTTGGCATTGATATGATGCGTGCTATATCTCAACGGAGCGTCCACTGCGGTCGCCGTACTGTATTTAATAACAGCTACCGTCCAGTTATAAGTAAACACATTCACTTTGTTCAATATTATATTCAATTTGACGAGTGTCACTTAAGCAAGCTATCTGTGTTTATTGCACACTTGCTTTTATCGGTGAATCAATTTAATTGTGTGTTAGGCTATATCTGACTTTTGTTTTAAAGGCAGTATACACCATTTAATTTGGTTGCAATTTAAAAAAAAAAGCAAATGGACAGACTAGGGGATTAGTATTTTATAGAAAATAATGTTTCACTCGCCTGTTAAACGTTTTGGGTTCATGGATGATGATGATAAAACAGAGAAAACAAAACTGTTATTGTAGTCTGGTTTCCAGACCCCACTTTAGACAGAACGGGGCAATTAACAGATGTATTGGGGTTATCGAGTTAAGGAACCAGACTAGCTCTCTTGTAAACATTTACGAATGTGTAAACAATAAGTTGCAAAAAAACCTAACTAGATTGAATAGAGTGAGGGCAGTATTTGAAAATAGTCAAGTTTTTCTAAAGATGTTCGGCCGACCATCGTTGGAAACTGAAACAAAACTTCACTTGTTCATGAAAATACGTACACAATAATGCTATGATTTTCACAGGATGTATACGCACCATAGTACGCACCCATTTCACAGCGTTGGTGTGCTTAAGCTTGCGCGCGTATGGAGATTTATATTGTGATGTCACTGAATTAAGCAACGTTTTCTTCTGTGGTTAAACGTGCTTTTCTCTATAAAATGACGAAGATTGTTTTAACCACAGAATCGGCTGTTAAGCAGCGCTGTAAAATTGGGCTCAAGAAATGTTAATTTGCATATCGTGGCTTTGGTAAGTTGAGATAAAAAATGAGATCTGAAAACAGTGTGGCATGTAGAAAAGAAAAGTACTAAAAAACAGCCACACAAAAACAGCAAATACAATTTTTTTTAAACCCACACACAAAAAGTGCCTTGTATATCTTAGCCGATTAGCTTTTTTCTCATAAATAAATTTAGATTTTTAAGATGCGTAACTACATGTGCTTGACTGCTCACAGATGGCCAAAGGCTATGCGATTAAAACGTTTGGACCTTCTATTCAATCGCTTAAAACCCTATAGAATCTCTCCACAAAATCGTCATGTTGGACATAATGTTTATAGCTGAGAATATTATTTTGTATAAGTGGTATGGGACTTTCGAGGTCTGTTTATTATTTTATTCCTTTGCCCAATGCAATACTACAATAGTGTTGTTGTCGCGTGGGATTAGTGCCTGTTATGCAAGTTTACTTCAAATAAGGCAAAAGCATGGAGCTACAAAAGGAGAAAAAGATCCAAGAAGCAAAAGATAGAAATTAAGATTCCTCTTAAAGCAAGAAAGACCATAAGATGAGGGAAAACATGCACCAGGCTAAGAATTCCACGGAGCTAAAGAACGAGGGGGAAAGCTATTGGTATAGCTTTTCGTTCAACATGGTATAGCTTTTCGTACAGTTAGAGTACATCGGTGGGAACGGGCAGAGAGCCGAATTTCACGCTTAAACGCCCGAACTGGAGGAATCAAGCTGGACAAGCCGGTGGAACATTTACCATGAAAATACCTTGAGGGCAGTGTGCTTCAGCACAAGTATAGAAGCACCAGCCCAGATATTAAAACAGTACTCCATACGATGAATTATATGTGACGATTTCTGTATTGAACTCCTGCCATGTACACGTATTAACGTGACTTCTATACGGAATCGTATTGAAGCGCAAGTTAATTATTGTTACTGTTTGCAATGTTGATTGCAAAGCTAGCACGTTTTAATCGATCCAACTAGGCGTAACTCGCCAGTGTGGCCGACCCCAACAGAGCAGAAATCCGTATGGTACCACCGTGTCACGCTTGTTTCAAACGGGAAAAGAAAACCGTTGACCTTACATAATACCTGTTAAATTCACTGCACATCAGGCCCGTGGGTCTGAACAATTGAACAAATTATGAAGACACTTTGCCAATTGTTTTGGGTTAGTAACGGACAGGTGTACAAGGGCGGCACGTGTGGCATTGTCTAAAATGTTATACCCAACACTATGAACATCTAACGTGGAGTGTCGTGGCCTATAGGTGTCTGGAGCATTGAATTCGTAGTCTGTGGGTAAAGCTGGTATTCAAGTTGGTTAGAGTCCTGCCTGGGACGACGGTGCGTGTGCCCTTGGGCAAGGCATTCTGTCACACATTGCTTCTCTCTACCCAGGAGTTAATGGGTACATGTGAGGGCAGAGATAATTATTTTGATTGATTAGCTGCCTTGCGCCGAAATCGCTGCATCGAGCTGTATACTCCCCAGGGAGCTGAGGTGGTATTTTGAATGTTTTGTGGGCCGAGTGACCTGGGTAATAATAATGTAAAGCCCTTGATTAAGGGGGTAAGCAGTTAAAAAAAGGAACCAAAATGACGACCCTAACCCTAGCCACACCAGCGCCAAACTAGTAGGGCTACCATAACTCTAACCATGATCCTAACCCTAAAATTATACAAAAGCCGCACGACGATGTTGTTTTGCTTTCGCGTGAAGTATGAAGCCTGGAGCTGTAAATATCGTGAAACTGAGAACGGTACTCATACATAACTACCTGTTTGTTTGTTTTGGCAGGAGCATT
The DNA here is from genome assembly GCA_037893245.1 of Crossaster papposus. Classification (NCBI taxonomy): domain Eukaryota; kingdom Metazoa; phylum Echinodermata; class Asteroidea; order Velatida; family Solasteridae; genus Crossaster; species Crossaster papposus. Next base: position 258,871 of record JBAIAA010000235.1, on the reverse strand, counting down.
GGTCAATATCAAAGCAGAGAGAAAAGGCACAAAAGGTTCTACTTTCGCGTTGCGATGGTAACTGCTTATATCAAACGCTGGGCATTGTTGGCCACTCGCTGTCTAATTGTACAGATCACTGGATACTCTGTCGTGTGATGCACCACAATTAACCAATACAGCGTTCATGTGTAGTAGTTACGCATCGCATGTAATACATGTACATCACTTTCATTGTTCGATACGTTTTCTTTTGATAACCGATACGCCGAACCATTTGAGGCTGACATTGTCAAGGAGTCATGTTGCGCACAAATATACAAGAGTTAATTAAACAATATCCAACAGGTTGCCAACAAGCGACTGTCAGATGAAGTATGTAGTACGGCAGATAGGCGATAGGATTGTACTTTTGGTGATACAGCATGAAATATGGCATAGCAACAGTCCGAGTACGCTATAGGAAAGATATAGAAAGATAGGGTCATCGCAGATTTAAAATATAGGTAGAATAACAAGCAATTCTCAAAATTGCTGCCATTGCATTTAATTTTCCTTTTTTTTTCAAAGGAAAGATCTGCGGCGGCTCTATATGTAAATGTAACCCGTGGTTCACATTCAAAATAACAGGAACCGAATTTATATTAATTTGACCCCCTTTTGAAAGAACTCTCGACTCTTGACACAATTCAGAATTTGCATACACAAAGAAAATGTTTTTATTTCAAGAAGAAAATAATCTCAAGCAATAGCAATACAGATGAAAATACAATGGGTTAGGATGATTTACATAAAACACAGGATCCTGTATGATTTAAAATACACAATTTGAGCTCAGATTAGATATCTTTCTCATCATGACATCGTGCATATTAAGCGATATGTGGGACGGAGAGAACCCCCCCCCCCCCCCTCCTTCTTTGTGGTGCAGATTGTGCTCACGGAATGTTGTGGTTTCTTTGAAGTTTTTGTTGTTGGGGGGGGGGGGGGGGGGGGGGAGGGGGGTTAGGTAACAATAGTCTAGGGAGTGTATATGTATAGGGGACTAAGGGGGAGTCGCTCGGTCCCATATGTGGCTGGGTATAACATCATGAGTGTGCTTAACATCAAAGGCACAATTCCCCCAAATAGTTGCCCTATCTGCCCCACTGCCCCACTATTAACAGCACCTTGGCAAATAAGATCAAGATTGTTTTAAGTTTGTTTTTACCTTCAAACATTGTGTGTTTGTATTATATGTTATGTCGATCAATGGCAAACATTTGTTGGCAAACATTAGTTTCTCGCACTAGCGACCTGCGTGTTGCCTTTTATTAATGTTGATATTTAAATAGCCACATAATGCCCACATTAAAAAATACATAACAAAAAATAAAAAAATTCCTAAAGAATTATAAAATAATAGAAGTTATCTGTTCTTCTCTGTTATAATAAAAGAAACAATTTATTTATATTAGACTATGAAATGATATTGTATTAAAACATTTTGTCAAATTATTTTATGTCAACGTTATGAAACATTATTGGAAAGCAAAGACAATTTTCGAGCTAATTTAAAAGAATATGTTAAGTCGATAATGGCAAACATTAAAATGTGTCTTGCTCTACGACGGCCCGCGTTTTTTTCTTGTATTCATTCGCCACAAACTGCGTTAACGCGAGTTCGTTCATTCGTTACATAATTCGGTTATGCATAAACAGACTGGGATTTGGGTACTCCAGGCCCGTGTCCCTCAACTTGCCGCCGAGTTAGTTGGTCGTGTCAAATGAAGCTTGTATCTTTGTTTGTGTAGTTAAATGGTTAAGTCTTTATTAAATCGGTTATAATCTGTGTTTTCTGCAAGCTGTTTCTGCAAGCTGTCTATTTAAGTTGCCGTGTCGATTCCTTTGGGTACGGTGGCCTCGCCATGCTGGGCTACCACGCACAACCATAACATAATTTATTACCAAATGACAAGACGTGTTGTTATACCTCTGCCCTTGGATACGGTATTTTTATTGATCTAGAACGATCACGTGTCCGTTGAATAACAATACACCTCCCCCCCCCCCCCCGTGTGATATCACATCGCAGCCGAAGCTAGAGCTATAGCTAGCTGTGAGGTGAATATCATTGGTACCCGCGCGATTTTCACCTACACACTATAAACGATAGTAAACTGTATAGTGGAGCAGCGAACGAGCAGACGAAGTTTGTGATTTCATTTCGTTTGCGTGATTACTACAGTTAAATAAATGCTTACTAGAACGTTTCGTATCTTCAGTCCTCATAAGTGTCTGCTGAGCTTCAAGTTCAAGACAGAGGTGTTGACAAAAATGTTGACTGCTGTGGCTGTAATGTGGGATATGACGTTTTGAACACCCTCGTCATATCCCACATCACAGCAGTTAATAATTGTATATTGTCAAGGGTGTAATAAGATTCTTCTTTACGGAATCAATAGAAGAGATTATTTCCAAAATGCAATATTACCATTTGAACATATTGCCCGGTTAAAAAAACATACACGGCATGACAGGTTTTTCTAAGTTGTTACATTTTACAGCTTTATTGCATTCTTAAATTGTGTCTAAGCGCACAACAGCCGCCGGAAGTGTCGTTGGAAACCAGGCCTACGTTTTGGCGGTCCTCAACCAAGAGCTGTTTCTGACGTCATATAACTTCGACCAGAAACAACAGCGTTCAACGCGCGAAAACGCATGACCGAGAATTGTTCCTCACACACGTTTAGTTCTAACGTTACATACAAGAAACTTGAGTAGCACTGGTGACACACAGCAGACGACAAGATAAACCCCGACTCTCGGTTCAACTTTGGTCGGAACTGTCACGTGATCACAGCACAAGTGATCTAAAATATAAACAAAATGTGAACAACTCACCAGCGTATAAAACCACTCCAAAAAGAGTGAACAGTAAGTTTTTCAGAGTGAAACGGACAGCTATTTTTTCGAGTTATCCTTCATGACTCTTCAAGAGAGTGACAACTTTACTTGTTGTGGTTGTAAAACTCTTTGGAGTAGTTTTTACTGTAAAACCTTCATTTCACTCTTTTGGAGTGGTTTTATATTAAGAGATTTACTCTCTTTGAGAGTGAACTTTTGACTCGTTCACATTTAGAAATAATGACCGACGACCGAAACAGGTACATGTATTGGTTAAGAGCGCCAACAGGCATCCCAGCTCGGCTAGGGCAAGGTTCTCATCAAAGGGGTAACACAAATTAAACTCTAATTGTTTCTAATATTGTTTCAGAGAAGACAAATTACAGTAATAGTGAGCTGGTAGTTGTCATCAGTAGTGACGAGGCAGACGAGCTTTACTTAATTAACTGTCTCAAAAACTGTTCCGAAAGAGCGCCTTACCACTAATTTGTTTTTTGTTTTTCTCATGTGTCCGTAGGAAAAAACTCCGGCGGCATTTTGCTCAGGCGCAGCCCATTATAACACAACGATTTAACTTTCGTTAATTACAATTAACGTGTCCGAATCCAATTCAAGTAAATGGTTTCGTTTCTTTGTGATGAGACGAAAGAAATTAACTTGGAATGGCGAGCCTCTGTGAATTATGTACCTCGTTGGTTTTTGTCTATACGGCCACCTGGCCCATTGACGTGATTAATATGGTGTCTAACAGACAGAAAATGAGAAATTATGGTCAATATAATGAGGTTCTGATGCCGGATTTATTACACCTTTTCGTTTGATGTATTGCAGTGCAAAACTAATAACTAGCTCTTGGGGGAAAAAACATCGTTCTTTGAAAGATGGTTTTCAACTTTGGGTGTGATAGTATTTTTGTAAAACATACTTCCGTTAGAGTGAAATTCTCTCTTGAAAATTTGGATGAAAAGTGGCACAAAATGAAATTGTGTTGGGGACAATGAGCCAAGGCTGGTCTCTGCATCTAGCTGTTAAACTCATTAGGGTGTTTTATAAGCTGCGTTGCAAGTTGCAAACAATCAATCACCCGAATCAATTACTTAACAACGGCACAAAAGAACCAAACCCCAATGTGCCAGTAGTGGTGTATTTTGTGATTAAGACTGCATGGACAATTTAGCAAAGTGGTCTCGGCTCTCCGAGACCGGTTATATCGATAATGGAAATCATGACGCGTTGACAACATTGGAGATTAAGGCCGCGACTTTGGCGGAGGATTTAGCGGATGTCGTCGGCACGATCGGGGATATAGACGATCACCCCCTTCGTTTGGCGTAACGTGATTGGCTGGCTAATTGACTTGGCGGGAAGTTAATGAATCTTACATGGGCGCCAATACAACCCACGGGAAATTTCCTTCGTAGTGTATCGGTGCGTTGCTCCATCATGTTCGCAGACTGTGTCAGAATTAATTTTCAGACGTCCAGGTTGTCAGAGTTTAGAGAAAGGCTTCAAAACCGAAGTTTTTTTAAGCAGTTTTATAAAAATGAAACTTTGCAAAGTTATTCAAGCCTTCCCCCGCAAGAAAAGTACAAAGGGACTTATTTCAAAAGTGCTGACGTTTCTAATACCAGATTTTGTTGAACCACCTGAGAACCCCCACCTGTGTCAACTGCTCATGCGCAGTTTCAGCGCGTACGTTACCCAGACACCCAAAATGGCTGCCTGCATCCGCCAGGGGCCATTTTCATGGAGCTGCAAAGCGCAAACATTTGCTTAGCACAAAGACGTGTTGCTCAGGAAAAACAGGTTACCAGCCAAAACTCTGTTTTTCATGCTAAGCAGAAATCCAGCTGAATACCAGTCACAAACAATATTACATTGCTTAAAAAATTGGTCTGTAACCCTATTTTTTCCAAGGAAGAATTTTCATGCAAGGCAATTGTCTGTGTACTCAGCAGCGCTCCATGAAATTGCCCCGGTGTTTTTAAAAGATTGGGAATGGGACAGCGTGCTTGTCACATAATCGGCTTCACTTATTAGTGGAGGGGCCAATGTTTTCCCGTTAGCTTGGAATGTTATTTTTTGGCAACCATTTTTTAGATGAAAAACAATATCCTGAAAATACCGTTCTGTGGGTAAGACAAAATGGAAACAGAAATGTTCCGCTTCTTGGTGATTACCAATAATTAACACGCAAAATCAACGGGCACCTCTTTAAATAGCATTGGCCCCTCCACTATATTAACCCTCCTATATAATAGGGCAGTTGCCATAGAATTGTCTGACCTTTCAAAACCTTTCAAGTTCCCTGGACTGAAAGGTTTTGAAAGGTGAGAAAACTGTCTAACAAAAGGGACCTATGAAATATTTTGAAAGGTAAAACAACGCTCTGAACAAACTGGTGTAAGAAAAAAATACCTTTCAAGTTTCTTGGACTGAAATGTTTTGAAAGGCGAGAAAACTGTCTGACAAAAGAAACCTATGAAAGATTTCGAAAGGTAAAACAACTTTCTGAACAAACTGGTGTGAAAAAAAATATATCTTTCAAAAGGTTTTGAAAGGTGTAGTAGTGCAGTAGCAAAACATTCCGAAGCGTTTTGAAAGGTTCATACTTATTCACAGCCATTTTGTCCAGTAAGCAGATTTTGAAAGGTTTTGAAAGGTAAAACCATAGGAGGGTTAAACACATCTACGTCCTCAGTAGATCAAGAGTGACTGTAGAATTACCCTGATTAAATTGATACCCTAAACAATCTTATTTAAACACCTCTCATTTTTTGGTTCGCAGATAGTGGACAGGTTAGAGCAGCGACTCCTTGGTGGTGACCTTTCAGAACCCACATCGTGGGATGACAACCAGGGACAACCATTAGACCTTCAACTATACAGGCCTACAGGTAAGTCGTTTTCGTAATTTTCTTCTATTTCAAAAAATTGGGGAGGGCTGTATGTTGTTCCTTCCTTTTGTCATTTTTCCCTTTCCACTTTTGCCCTGTTGCCTCTTTGCACCTTTGCCTTTTTTTCCTTTGTCTTTTTTCCCCTTTTGTCCTGTTACCGTTTGTCTCTTGTACCTCTTTGCTATTTCCCTTTTTGCCCCATTCGCCCTTTTTTTTCTGTTACCCTTTTGTTCTGTTACCGTTTGTCCATTGTACTCTTTTGCCCTTTTCCCTTTTGCCCAATTCGCCCCTTTTTCCTGTTGCCCTTTTGTTCTGTTACTGTTCGTCTTGTTTCCGTTTGTCACTTGTACCCCTTTGCCCTTCCCTCTGTTGCCCCATTCGCCACTTTTTCCTGTTGCCCTTTTGTTGTGTTACCGTTCGTCCTGTTACCGATTGTTCCTTGTGCCCTTTTGCCCTTTCCCCTTTTGCCCCATTCGCCACTTTTTCCTGTTGCCCTTTTGTCCTGTTACCATTTGTCTCTTGTACCCCTTTGCCCTTTTCCCTATTGCCCCATTTCGCGCCCTTTTCCTGTTGCCCTTTTTTTTGGGTTACCGTTCGTCCTGTTACCATTTTTCTCTTGTACCCCTTTGCCCTTCGCACCCTTTTCCTGTTGCCCTTTTGTTCTGTTACCGTTCGTCCTGTTACCAATTGTCTCTTGTACCCCTCCCCCCTTTCCCTGTTGCCCATTTGTTCTTTTACCGTTCGTCCTGTTACCGTTTGTCTCTTGTACCCCTTTGCCCTTCCCCTTTTGTCCTGCTGTCCTGTTGCCATTTTGTTCTGCTGTCCTGTTGCACTTTTGTCATATTACCCTTTTGTCCCTTGTACCTCTTTACCCTTTTACCCATTTACCCCTCTGCCCCTTTTACAACTTCCCCTTTACCCCCTTTTCCCTTTTGCCTTTTTATCTATTTTACCTCTTTCTCCTTTTTCTTCTTTTGCCCCTTTCCCTTTTTGCCCTGTTGTCCTGTTACCCTTTTGTCCCGTGTACCCTTTTGTCCCGTTTCCCCTTTACTCCTTTACCCCCTTTACCCTTTTCCTCCTTTACCCCTTTTCTCTTTTTTCCCATTTTACCCTTTTGTCCTGTTGCCCTGTTCCCCTTTACCCCTTTGCCCTGTTCCTTTTTTTGTCCCTTTTGCACATTTTGCACCTTTGCCATTTTGTCCTTTTTTCCGTTTGGTTTTAATCAGGCGATCGTGAAATCCCATTTTTCAGAACAATTACAGGATATCTAGCGCAATCATTTTGCTGGATGCCTACAATCAATATTTAATTTCAAATAAGTGATACATTTCTTAATAATTCGGTAGTAAAAATATTCTATATCTACAAAATGGTGTATCCTACCTTAAAGCATAATATTTTCATAACGAATTAAGTTTCAATTTTTAGGCCAACAAGTCTCGTTTCGTATCCACCTTGGGTTTTTTTCTGGCAGTTCAGACACAACTACAATTTTAGAAGCTCACAGTAAGCATATGCACTTAAACATGATTCTCACTTCACGTGTTGTTTCGCTTTAACGTTCACTTGCACCTCTCTCTGTTGGTCGACTAAACACAAACACCAGGACAGAATAGCCCGAGGGTCAATTTTAGCCGCGCTTCAACCATAGAGAAAACCCATGGTTTTTTTTTGTTTCTTGTTTCCGTCCATTACTCCTATGCCTAGACGACGAAGAAGCATTTATCGATGCCGCAGAAGTGCCTAACCACCCGGCAATGAAAAGAAAATGCCTCGGCCGTTTCCAGCCCTACGCCATGAACTGCTAAATGATGAACAAAAATCAGAAGGACCGGTTTGCGTTTTTTCGTAACTCAAGAGACAGCGTCATTATCTTTTTTGGTCAACCCAGGCGACCTGTTTTCGCTCCGAGGTTCAAAATGTGACCTGCTCCAACAAAACTCGGACAAAGTTGACAATTTTAGATGTTTAGATTTAACTTTTTTTTTAATTCTCTAGGTTCTTAGCTTGAAAATGATGTATCATTTACATATGTACCTCCACTCTATCTTCCCTTGGGGAAGAATTTAGTGATAAAACCCTGACAACCTAATTATGAGATAAACAGCTTTAAAGTTCAGAAAATCGTATTTTTTTCTGTACACAATTGTTTCACAAAATCGACCAAAAACACACTTCTGGGTGACGGATTATGCTCAATTTTTAAGAGATTGTAGATTAATAGTTGGTGTTTTAGAAAAAACTCAAAACCAAAAAATGGTAAAATTCACCCAAAATGACTGCAACGAGTACATTGTAATAACACACATTGTGCGACTTTGTCCGGGTTTCGTTAGAACAAGTCACAAATAGTGTTTGGGGAGGGGAGGGCTTGACGGTTCATTGAGTCACTATAATGTACACGACTTTGGTACCCATTGGTAAATATGGAGAATTATTATATGCTTTAGATCTAACCAAACAAAATAAAAAGACTGTTTTTCTAACCCCTCTTAAAATTTGAACTATTCCGGAGGTCAAATTTCGTTTAAAACATAGATAAACATTTCACATAATTAGGTTAAGTTAAGTTCGGTCATTGTACTGGTCAAGTCAAAATATCTTTGAAAATCCAAAGGGGATGTGTGCAATCGAACAAATTTCCCGAGTGCGTTAAATCGAGAGAATGGATAGAATGTATTTATGCATTAATGTGACATCGTATTGTCCAGAGTTTTTTTTTCTTCTAATAAATGAATAAAAGAAATATAGTTTTGTTTTCGAAGTCTACTTTGTTCTATAAATAAATATTTATGATTCGCACATAATTAATTTGCAATGTATAAATTAAACGCGGCACATTTGACTTGATGTTTTGAAAATTGACCTATACGCATACAAAATATATACTTACTGTTGGAGCATATTTTGCGAAGTGGTTTGCTCTTTTGTTGTTGTATAAAATGTATTAAGCAGCACACTTTGACTTCTACTTGAATCTTTGTCTGACTTAGGTCAGTAAAACGTGCAATGCGTTACCTAATATTATACTAGTTTTACGATGCCACGGCAGACGGCGATTTAATGACTTAAAAATAATAATTACGACCGACGAATAAATCAAGCAATTGTCTTTCATAATGTGAACAAAATATATTATACAAGCCGCTTAAAAACAAAAACAAAAATACCAACGGTGTTGTAACACTACCAGAGAAACACGAATGTCGCTTGGATGACTTGTTAAACCATATTGACTGACCGATAGAATAACGTAATGTATTTTAGACTTGGCTTTTTAGAATTTGTTTTAGTAGCAACCAACGCGGACTATAAGAATATTTGTTCTTCGTATAAATGTTTAAGCTATATTTATCGTTCCCGCCCAATGTAGCTTATAAATTTGAACCCCCAAAACGCACGTATTAATGTACATGTAGATACACATGACTTGGGCCACTATCTGTATCCTGGGGCCAATTTCATAGAGCTGCTAAGCACAAATATTTGCTTAGCACAAAAATGTCTTGCTCATTAAAAACGGGTTACCAGCCAAAATTCTACGTGTTTTTCATGCTAAGCAAAAAACCAGCTGGTTATCAATCGAAAACAATAAAGACCACGTAAACATTTGGTCTTTAAACTTGTTTTTGCCAAGGACAAAATTTCATGCTAAGCACATTTTTGTGCTTAGCAGCTCTAAGAAATTGGCCCCAGGTGACCGTGCACTGATGATAGGGTAGTTTTCGCCAATCCAAATAAATCCTACATTCATAAATACCTGAGACAGTTTAGCCATTTCTATTGGTCGAGAGGCCGACACGTGGGTATGTTTAAACGGCTGATAAAACATGGCCCAGCCGGTTTTAAATGCTTTTTCGGTGTCACGTACAATGTTGACTCCTATAAGTCTGGTCCATGGCCCGTTCATTTGATAAAACCTCACAAAGTATGCGCAATACAACGAATTAGTCCGTATACTAATGCCACATCACGCCTTGGCGCGCGTGAGGCACACACCATTCAAATAGCTGAAGGGGTGTTCCTCAAAATACCGGGTGAATTGTTGAAATTGTTGAATTGTTTGACTTTTTGACAGAAAGATATTTACGAATGGGAATAAAAATGCGATTGGCCGGTTTTAAACAAGTATGTTTAAAACCGACCAATGGGACTGAACATTGTTAATACCCGAGCCGAAGACTATTATTATGAAATCCCGACTCATTGGTTGTATTGCGCATGCTCGAGTGGAGATAATTAGGAGCGTGGCCTGTCACGTGAGAAAGTTTAACCAATAATAAGAATGGGGCCAATCAATTATGCATTGCTGGGTACAAATACAAATTATAAAAACAGAAAACGTCACTGTTTAGTGTATCGCTTTTTAAGTTTGTATTTAATTAAAAGTAATTAGTTTTGAAAACAATAGTAAGAATATTTATGTTAGTAGATTTGACTAATCGGTTAAAACAATGCGCGATCACATAATATTTAGAATAAAACTGCACGCAGGTTGACCAAGAAATGTTACACGAGATTTTTCCGGTAACTCGTTCAATAAAACTTATGTTTTTGTAGTTTAATCTTGATGGTTTTCAAACTTTTGTCACAATAAACAAAGAACAATTTCACCAAATAAGGCGAAATGACTACAGGTGTATTATAACTTATTTTAAAGTATAAGAAACAAGAAATCGACTCGAGGGGGTTTTAACCAGCGACTTCCAGCAAAGTGGTCAGAACACCAAAATGATAATTCCGAGGTCGCAGGTTCAAACCCAGGTCTAGCCAATTTCTTCCAAGTTTAAAAACAAAAAATTAAAAAAACATAATATGAATGTGTATTTTGAGCCCCCAAAATGTACCATGTGAGTTTATTATAACGGTATAACAACTGTATTAAAACGCACCATGATTTGAGAAGGTTGTTTGAATTGTAATACTCACCCCCTAGGGGTCAAATTTAATAGTGTCCATATGTTCAGTACATGAAATGATGATATCATTTTCATACCAGTTATAAGGCATTTTGAAACGGCGATGTGCAAAGTTTTATATGATCGGTAAATACACAATAGTAATACAAGTTCTAACGGCCTCTAAATTCTTCTTCTCGTTCAAATCAACCACAGGGAAACTAACGACCTGGGGCCAATTTCATAGAGCTGCTGAGCACAAAAATGTGCTTAGCATGAACATTTGTCCTTGGCAAAAACAAGGTTACAGACCACATTTTCACGTGATCTTTATTGTTTTCGATTGATAATCAGCTAGTTTTTGGCTTAGCATGAAAAACCTGTAGAATTTTGGCTGGTAACCTGTTTTTAATGAGCAAGACTTGTTTGTGCTAAGCAAATTTGTGGGCTTAGCAGCTCTATGGAATTGGCCCCTGTGTTTTGTTTTTTATTATTACATTTTACATGCATGAAAATAAATATGACTGATTAGACATAGGGACGCAGCCATGCAGCCTGGTGGAAAGGTAGAGTTGTGTTGTTTTACCAGGAAGTAAACCTTTTCATGTTTCATAATTAGTTATTAAGTGAAGTTGTTTTAAGTATAGCACCATGTGATGATTCTCTTTTGTGAGTTTGTGTGGTTCTGAACAGAACCAGAGGGAACTCAACGTTTCGGATGGTATGCTCTGCCCGTCGTCAGGAGACTCGCTACATACTGGCAGAGCTAGCATATTGTCCGAAACGTTGAGTTCCTCCGGTTCTTTTCTTAATCACACAAACTTAGAGATTTACCACAGAGTGTATACAGCAAGCCTCTTATCTTATTGCCTTTACACCATGCAAACCTTGGCCAAGTTCGATCAAGGACTATAGTTAGACTAACTCTGATCGAACTCAGACTTATCGACGATGGTTGGACTAGTCTAGCCAACTTTTCACGACCAGCCTACCGCGGTTGGTCGCATCGATGGTAACCAATAGCCGCTTTAATAGCACAGTACAGAGAGGACCAGTTTGACAGTTAATTGTTAATAGTTCGACAAGAATCGTTCGCACTTTAACTTCAGTGCGCATGCCCTAATGACATCACGAACTAACCACTAGTTAACTATAGTTCCTTGATCGAACTTGGTCCTTGTAGTTAAACTGGTACTCGGAAAGTACTCGACTACAACTCTGGATGTCAACCGCGAGGACATGCGGCCTATTCGGGGAGGGTCGTCTTTCCCCACAAACAACCTCTGCCCGTACCCCAACCCACCCCACCCCACCCCATCCCACCACTCCCAGCCTACGGGCCTGCTGATGTGCATACGTTATAGTTTTCTTTCCAATGAACCACGTCAGAAAATTAATTGGAAATGGCCCCCTGGTCACTAATTGAATTTGGAAAAAATATATATATATATTTATAAATGAAAAAAAAAAAAAAAAAAACACACGGGGACAATACAATTACAGTTTTTGATTGATTTCTTGTTTTTTGTGGTTTGTTTTGTACCCTTTTCCTTTGAAATGAAAAAAAAACCTTTAAACAACGGCTATGTACGAAACGAATTCACGAAAGTGCTTTTGCAACACACGAGAAAAGTATACACAATCATAAAAGCCTATCGATTATTAGTCCAAATCATCGTTTATAAAATGACCAATTATCTTGCTTGTTCTGGCAAACATGTCGATGTGAACATTTTGGAATCCTTAAAGATTTGTAACCGCCAATTTCCGATCATTTGAAACTTTGGATATTTTCCAAATCATTATGCTTTCAGTCAACTGGTTTTTGAAACTAGAGAGAGCGTAGTGTTATAGTATAGAGCGGCTTTATGCTTTGCCGTGTTGTTATGACAACAAGTTGTGAATAGCTCCATTTGTTCGACTGTACAACGGAATTGAAAACGAACTAAACTTATAGACAACGTTTTACCCAAAAAAGGTGTTTTTGAAAGAAGACGTTCGCGTCCGGCTTACAGTTTTGTCAATTTATCTTGGAAGAAGAGTTATCCAATTCTATTTATTTAAAAACGTAGAACAGAAAGTACAATGTGAATCTATTTAGTTTCTTTAATGAAGTGCAAAAAATTAAAATTAGTCAGCTGTATTCGTGTTTGGCTTTTAAACTGCAAAATGATGTTAACAGCCGTAGTTTTATAGTACAATTTGGCTTCAAACTGTATTGGAATTCAATATATATATAAATTAATAAAAAGCTGATATAAATTTCTTGAAAAAAAACCAAAGTTTGCAGTGTTTGACCGTAATTTGCATACTGTTTTGCAGACTAGACTTTATCAAAACAATTTGCAGTTGGTTCTGTTTGATTCAATGACTATAACTTTCTACAAATAATTACAGATTACATGGATCTCACTATACGCAGTAACTGAAAAAATCAAAACTGAGGAAATTTGTGTTCACAAAAGTGTGTTAATTTATAGTTGTTCTGTCCAAAAGCGTACTTTCTTGGCCATAATGTTTGTTTTATTAAAACAATTATACGTTAAAGGGATTGTATACGTTTGATAATTACTCCAAAAATTAACGGCAATACAAAATTACTTGATAAAAAGTACAGCAGCTTTGGATAGTATAATGCATTTTTAGAAACTGTTCACTTCGAAGTACTGCGGTTATGGAAAAAGATATCACTTTTTATCCCAACAAATTTGAATCTGAGAAGCATTACTGCAGTGACGTTTCTCAGATTGTGTATTCCAATGCAGATTATTCTTCCTGCATGGACATAACCGCTCCAGATTTTCGGCAATATCTCAAAATCGCTACCACCTTTTGAAATGAAATTTGTACAGGTTAGTTTTATGGTATATATCTATAACTATATAAGATTGAAACAAACAGTGGGTTCCAATTACTAAACGTATACGATCCCTTTAACATTTTAATTTCCTGCGAATATAGGCGAATAATTGCATTAGATCACCTTTATAGTATTCGAATATTAAAATCATTTGTGGGAAACCACGACTTCATCATGGCGGGAAGCGATAAAAAAAATTCTGCAGGTATGTTGGTACATTAGCCAATCAGAACACAGGTGGTGTTGACGTCATCGATAATGTTAGAGTTGTCTAGAACAACCATTTCTCTCCATTATATAGACTATATAATGGAGATCAATGAGGACAACCCTAACCCTAACCCCTAACCATAACCCTAACCCCTAACCCTAGTCAGATCCCAGACAACACTAACATCATCGATGACGTCAACACCATCTGTGTTCTGATTGGCTAATAAATGTACACTATAATTATGTACCAACCAACCTGCAGACAAAATATCGCTGGCGGGAAAGCCTGAATATAAAGATACACCATGACATTGTCCAGTTTGTACTGTTTAGTAGATTACCAATGATCATCGGTTAGTGATACAGTATCGGCCAATGTGTACATTATCCGTTGGTTATTACATTATCAGTTGTAACAGTACCCACTGAACCAATCACAGAACGTTGCACGAAATAAAACAGGACCGGTATCAAATACCCTCGTCTCAAATGGTATATAGTTTTAACCAGTTCGTGCCGGGTTTATTTTCCATTTACCGGACCAAGGGGCGGGATTATATTTCTTCGAAGAAAAAAATATGAGATTTTGTTTGTATTCAGTAAACTATTCCTGTTTTGATAATGCAACTACAAGATGCCAACACTTAGTTTATTAGCACCGTTATTTACATGTTTTTGCCAACCTTCTGTCGCCTAGAGCATTTATTTTCTCCCTGCGGTCAGGGCGTGAAATTACGTCATCTGCTACCCGCCATAAAATATTATGTGTATAGACGTACAATTGTACGCGGTAAAACATTATAAACAAATATGTGCAAGCCAAGCTGAAAAGCACCCTTTCAAAAATTTCTAAGGAGACTAAGAAACAATAGTGGGGAATTGAATGTCAACAATTTACTGGACGCAGCTGATAATCATTGGCTGTATGAAGTAAATGGAGACAATGGAACTAGGGTGTTGAATAGGCCTAATGATAATAGCGTGTATAAGCGTCAACAAAGCATGTTTGGCAACGTTAGCGTGTGTACACGTCCACCGCGGGTATGCTGGTAACATCAGGCGTGTATAGACGTTCGACGTTTCTACCCTCAAACCATATTACTACCTACGACTCGAATTAGACCTACGAATCCACAAGATTCTAATCTAACAGAAGTGAACGAGAAGACGGGTAAAAAGTGAGTGGGGGGGGGGGATGGTGTCGTGAGATTCGGGTTGTGTAACTTTGAGGAACATTAGGGAATTATCCGAGATAAAGTACAGATCTGATTTGGCCGCTGACAGGGAGGCCTGAATTCCAGTGAAGTTAAAACCGACCGATCCGCCCACGAGTTTGACACATATCTGCGGTGTGTTCAACAGACACCGCCTGTCATCACTTTCTTTGTTTTTTACACCCGGCGACTCATACAACCCAGAAAGTCAAAAAGAACAGACAAAAACCCACATATTTTCGGACATTCCTGAGCAACGAATAATTTCCAATTTAAGCGGGCCACACGAGCCGCCAAACAACACGGCATGCCATTCTATACAGGCTTGCCTACATGGCAACCAACGATGGGCTTATTGCCAATCTTGTGACTCAACCAGAGCGCGCAAATTAACAGTCTGTCATTTTGGCGTGAACCAAAAAATTGCCCTAGTGACAATGATTGGCCGTCGCGGGATCAACACCAAATCGTTATTGACAGTTTGTTTTTAATACAGTTCTATATTTAATACCAGCACCCCTTGAGCTTAATACACGCTCTTTGTGTTTTGGGATGACACTGGGAACTTGCTGTTATAATACCGTCGGTTATTGCGACGGGATGACCCCGCGACAAGCTGGCAATATCAATCAACAGATAACCCTCTCTGTGACTGGACCAACAAGCTTTCGGGCTACAGTGTTTGAGTACACTTTTTTTGATCCTGGCCATCACAGATTGGTTTATATGTTTTGTTTGTCTTCATCCTCTATCCTATTCCCTATACTGTTCCCTAATGTATTGTTCGCTTGTTCTATTGGCCGAATAAAGAATACGAATAAGAAAGAATAAGATCACCAAAGATCGTCACCTAGTAATTTTCACAGAAGTCATCTGTAGACTAGGAGCACGGACCAAAAAAAAAAGTGGGTGCTCAACTCTCACTACATCTAAGGTTCGATTGCTTTATCTGGTGGAATAGACCTAGTAGAACATCTCTAGGTAGTATGTGGACTCAAATTGTGGTATAAATTTAGCGCTGCTATCAAAAAATATTACAAAAAAAATAATTTGATAAAAAATTATAAAAAAAACAAATTTAAGATAAGTTTGACACAATGAAAGCATATAAACATCACTTTTGTTCATGCAAATGATGCTGTTTAATGAGTTCATGACTCAAATGTTCCTCATTGGCTAAAAAATAATAATTATGGTCTAAGGAGACAAAGGGGCGTGGCCACGCCCCTTTAAAATATAACCTTTTAAAAAAAAAAAAAAAAAAAAAATCTTGGGAAGTAGCCTCGTACAAGTTTTCTTTGTTCTTATTTTAAAATTATTTCACATTTTAGTATGTACTTTATAAAAATGAAATGTAAAAAATATTTAAATGATAGTTGTGATAATTTATATAAGATATTAAGATATATAAAAAATAAAATGCTTCATTTTTTTTTTTTTATATGAATATATGACTAGACTGTTTACTAACAATTGGTGCCAAATTAAGAACAATGCCAACTTTTTACCCTCAAAAACCAAGTTTTTCTCAAAAGTGATACCACAATTTGAAGCCACATACTACCTAGCAGTGTTCAGTAGGGTATGTTCTTCCATATTGTGAAGTCAAACCTTGGATGTAGTAGGTGTTGAGCAAAATTCTTATTTACAGGGCTTTC
Organism: Crossaster papposus; assembly: GCA_037893245.1. Classification (NCBI taxonomy): domain Eukaryota; kingdom Metazoa; phylum Echinodermata; class Asteroidea; order Velatida; family Solasteridae; genus Crossaster; species Crossaster papposus. The sequence goes on along the minus strand of JBAIAA010000235.1, from coordinate 242,266 downwards.
ACAACTTTGCTCCTAGTCTACTGAGCAAGCTTAGCGATTATAGCCGCGGCCTGCTAATCTGACCGGAATGCTGTGGCCAGCCGTGCTGTGAGAACACGGTCTGTAAGGCAGCTACTGGACATACCGACGTCAAGAGGTTAAAGTAAACACAGATTAATTAGTAGGTTCTATGCTCTCTCTGCCTAATTAGTATTGCCGAATGTTTTGGTAAAAATGTTCACATATGACGATCGCACCAATATCACATGAATTAATATTTATATAAATCAGAATAATTTCCAACAAGGTCTGCATATACATGTACACCAAACGCTAAATATCTCTATTACTAAACGAGAGACCGCTCCGTGTTTTTTTCACCAGGAATCCTGAAATTTGTCCGCTTTTAGCCGAGGTTCCTATTTGAGACATCTAGCAATATTGAAAGGTAAAGCATACTAACCTGCCATTACCTGGTAATGAATAGCTCGAAACAGGAAAAAAAAAGTTAAGATCATCCTCCCGCTCGGCCAACGTTTTCAAAAAAGATGGCGGCGGTTCATCGGTCAATGCAGCGGCAACTCCAACAACAAAACCATTCGAAGACCATACTCCCGGTGAGGCTACAAACAAGACTGCGGACCTAAAAACTAAATTCACAAATGCAATACTATCAGCTAAACTGAGTGAGAAGAAATCTTCTAAACAATCTATAATTGGCTCCAGTCAAAAAAATCAAGATGGCGACGAATTCAAAACAACACAGTCCTAGACCACTACAAACCTCAACTAAACTCAACTCAACAACAATGGACAAAGATAAATGCAGTGAGACCTCCAATATGCATGAGTGCCTAAAAGCAAAGCTCGCTAAGGTAATTCTATCTGACCCGGCGATTCTGAAACCTATCATCACGGCAGTGTCAGATGTACTCGTTACCAAGTTATTGTCTATACCACAGAGCATATCAACAAGATTATTGACAAACTAGCTAAATCCGACATTCTGATCTCGGAGGTATCTACAACCATGAATTCCGACGTCAAACAAGAACTATACAAACCATTATAATGGATACCGTCACATCGGAGAACAAAATCTCGTCCCTGGACAGTGTATGCGCCGCAATTAATAAAACAAACAGAGACCTCAATATCAAAATCGATGAACTAGAACAATATAGCCGTCGCAACTATACCTAGTCATTCATGGACTACACGAAACACATGATAAAGCTGGAATGGAACTGAACGCGATATCACCGTTGAACGGAATCATCCCAAATATTAAAGGAATCATATACGTTTGGTAATTACTCCCAAAATTAATGACAATAAAGACTTACTTGGTAAGAAGTACAGCAGCTTTGGATAGTATAATGTATTTTTAGAAACTGTTCACTTCGAAGTACTGCGGTTATGGAAAAAGATATCACTTGTTATCCCCAACAATTTAAATCTGAGAAGCGTTACTGCAGTGACGTTTCTCAGAAAGTGTATTCCAATGCAGAGTATTCTTCCTGCGTGGACATAAATGCTCCAGATTTTCGGCAATATCTCAAAATCGCTACAACAACTCTTTGAAATAGTTAGTTTTATGGTATATATCTATAACTATATAGGATTGAAACAAACAGTAGGTTCCAATTACCAAACGTTTACGATCCCTTTAACATAGCTGTAAAGGACATCGATCGGGCACATCGAATGGGGAAAGCTAGGGAAGACAATGGGAGACAAGGAAAACGTCCGCGACCAATGACAGTGAAGTTTGTCAGCTATGTAAAACGACACAGAGCCTTCAGCGAAAAACGACTTCTCAAAGAAACCGGCATAGTAATCCCCGAGAGCTTTACACCAACTCGCCTAACCTTGCTGAAGGCAGCTCAAAATCACCCCAAAGTTGAAAGCAATTATAGACCAATCTCCATTCTACCTGTGTTTTCTAAAGTCTTTGAAAAGCTGATTCATAGTCGATTATTATGCTGTATCAAAAAATATGGATTACTATCAATTATGGTTTCAGAAGTAAACGATCTACTGAATAAGCAATAACAGGTGTATTAAATCAAATTATCAATGCTATAGAAAACAAACAAATATCTATTGGCGTATTTTTAGACTTGTCAAAAGCATTTGATACTGTCAATCATAATATGTTAATTCATAAGTTAGCTTACATTGGTGTTCGTGGTGTAAATTTTTTTGTTTATTCATTTATTTATTACCCTGGGTGATCCATTTAGTTAGAAAAACACACTGATCTCCCAGTATTATAGTAGGTTGTGTAAGCTTACACAAACTACTATAATACTGTTAACATAGTAAAATACAAATATGTAATAGAATTAATTTAAATTAATTTAAAAATAACAAACAGCAGATAAACAAAACAATACAGTGTAAAAACATTATTGGATAGTGAGTCGATTAACTGAACTGTTTAAGTTGTGTGGCAAAGTGTTTAAAACTTGTTGAATGTGGAGATTTTAATTGTTGTGGCAAGTTGTTCCAAGCCTGGGCACCCCTGAATTTAAACGTTCTTTTTCCACTTTCTGTTCTAGTGTTTGGAAGAACCTCATTGTCAACAGTGCTATTTTTAGTTCGATGACCATGTAATTCACTGACTGGAATAAAAAAACATCACTAAGATAACTTGGAACATTGCCCGTTAAACATTTAAAAATCATGGTTTTAATATGAATATCTCTTCTTGTCTCTAGTGTTCCCCAACCTAGTTCACTACGTACAGCTGATGCTGATGTTCTAGATGGGACCTTTAGAATAGTCCGTCCTGCTCTATTTAAAAGTACATCAAGCCATTGTAACAGGGTTTTCGAAGCACTACTCCATACAAGATCACAATAATCAAACTGAGGGAAAATAAGACTTCTCACAATACGATTAAGGGTTTGTGTAGGTAAGACATGTTTAAGTCTATTTAAAATACCTATTCTTTTAGAGACAGAATATGTTACAGGGTCAATATGTTCTATCCATTTCATTTTTCAATCAATATGAACACTAAGATATTTTATAAGTGGTGATTTGTTCCAGGCACTTGTCATTTACAGAAATATCAATATTTTAATGTTCGCATCTGGCAAGTTTTGGGGCTGAACCAATCAACATACTTTTTGACTTGATATTATTCAATTTTAATATATTATCATTAAGCCAGTTTGATATTTTCTGTAGATAATAATAATAATAATAATAATTATGTAACTTATATAGCGCCAAATCCACTCTGTGGAGTGCTCAAGGCGCAATTACATCTTTTTAAGAGAAGACCATGGTAGCGGCAGCCTAACGGCGCACAGCATACAGAGATGGGCAGTTAGAGAGAAGTTTTTTTTTTTTTTTAATGAGGGAAACCCATCCAGCAGGAGCTGATCATTTGGGGCCCTCAGTAGAGAGAAGACAATGAGAAGAAGGTACAGTTTTAGAGGTGGGAGGAAAACCCCAGAAGAATATCCTGGGGAAAACCCACGGAGTCAGGCAGGGACTGAAAACCCAATCCACATATTGGCCCAGACGGGGTTCGAACCCCGGGTCATAGTGGTGGAAGGCGAGGAAAGAACCGCTACGCCAACCTGACTCCCTTAAAAAATAATAGATCAAGGTTTAGATACAAGTTAATCTGATAAAATACCATAAAACTAACCTGTACAAATTTCATTTCAAAAGGTGGTAGCGATTTTGAGATATTGCCGAAAATCTGGAGCGGTTAAGTCCACGCAGGAAGAATAATCTGCATTGGAATACACAATCTGAGAAACGTCACCGCAGTAACGCTTCTCAGATTCAAATTTTTGGGGATAAAAAGTGATATCTTTTTCCATAACCGCAGTACTTCGAAGTAAAAAGTTTCTAAAAATGCATTATACTATCCAAAACTACTGTACTTCTTACCAAGTGATTTTTGGAGTAATTACCAAACGTATACGATCCCTTTAAAGTAAATAGATGGCTTTTATGTAATAGACCTAAGCTTTCTATCAACTTATCAAAAACAAATTATATTATATTTAGTTGTAGACAAAATAATGTGTGCAGAAAATCTGTCACTATGAATAGAAAAACCATTAATCAAGTTAAAAATACCAAATTTCTTGGACTGTATATTGATGAAAACCTAATGCGGAACAAGCAGATAGAAACTTTGTCCAACAAAATATCCAAAAATATTGGTGTTATGAATAGGTTGAAGTTCTTTTTGCCCTCCGAAATTCTTTTAATAATTTATAATTCCCTTATTCTATCTACGGAATCCTATCATGGGGCAGCTCAAGCACTTTTGCAGAAAAGACCTGTTTGAATAATTACGAAGGCCGATTATCTGGCACATACCTCTCCTCTGCTGAGAGTACTTAAGTTTAAAGATTTATACAATCTTAACTTGGGTAAATTTATGTTTAAGTACAGCCATCAAATGCTGCCTCCAAACTTTAACAACCTATTCACAATGTCTTTTTTTTGCCCTCCAAATTTCTTTAAATCATTTATAATGCCCTTATTCTTTCATATCTAAACTACGGAATCCTATCGTGGGACAGCTTAAGCACTCAGTGTCAATGACAACTGCACGGCTACGCGTTGTGCCCTGTGTAAATCATCCAATGTTCGTTAATCTTATTTTACAATGTACAACGAGCCACTTTAATAATGTAATCAGCTTCACGAAGAAAAGGGAATGTCGATTCAGGCAAAAACGAAATAATCGCAATATTAAAGAGCGGTTTTCTTGTTTTAAAATTGCCAAAAGTACCACAATACATTTACTCTGCGCAGTGTGAATACAATTCCCACATGATTCTTAGAGAGTTGATAATTCCGGTGAATCCAGTTATAATAATTGAATCAGTGATTCCTCAGCGAAAATTACCAGCAAAGATACCCGTCTCTTCGTGACATTAATGTTTTGTGTTTAGAGAAAAAGGCGCGCATAGGTGCGCGCGCGCGTCTGAAAATGTATTAACCTTCTTATGGTTTTACCTTTCAAAACCTTTCAAAATCTGCTTAATGGGCAAAATGGCTAACAATAAGTATGAACCTTTCAAAACGCCCCAGAATTTGTTGCTACTGCACTACTACACCTTTCAAAACCTTTTGAAAGGTATTTTTTTCACACCATTTTTTTCAGAGAGTTGTTTTACCTTTCAAAATCTTTCATAGGTTCCTTTTTTCGGACAGTTTGTTCACCTTTCAAAACCCTTCAGTCCAGAAACTTGATAGGTATTGTTTTTCTCACACCAGTTTGTTCAGAGAGTTGTTTTACCTTTCAAAATCTTTCATAGGTTCCTTTTGTCAGACAGCTTTCTCACCTTTGAAAACCTTTCAGTCCAGGAAACTTGAAAGGTTTTGAAAGGTCAGAGAATTCTATGGCAACTGCACTATATATAGGAGGGTAAGATGATTGTCCCTAGTTTTACGCCATTTCAATCGATATGTTTTAGTGCACACTGCACAGCAAGGCCAAGTGCACGCGTCTTTTTAAAAACGAAAAATGCAATTACAACATTAATGTTTTTAAGACATTACGCAAGTTTTGCTCCTATAAGCAAGCCAAAATAGTTAAAGGGATCGTTTACGTTTGGTAATTACTCCAAAAATTAATGGCAATACAAACGTACTTGGTAAGAAGTACAGCAGCTTTGGATAGTATAATGCATTTTAAGAAACTTTTCACTTCGAAGTACTGCGGTTATGGAAAAAGATATCACTTTTTATCCCCAAAATTTGAATCTGAGAAGCGTTACTGCAGTGACGTGACGTTTCTCAGATTGTGTATTCCAATGCAGATTATTCTTCCTGCGTGGACATAACCGCTCTATATTTTCGGCAATATCTCAGCATCGCTACCACCTTTTGAAATGAAATTTTTACAGATTAGTTTTATGGTATATATCTATAACTATATAGCATTGAAACAAACAGTGGGTTCCAATTACCAAACGTATACGATCCCTTTAATTGAGTGCAATTTTGTTAAGCCAAACAGTTTTTAAAATCTCAAAATTTAAAAAAAATATATGTTTTTTTTCACATGCCTGTCCCTAGTTCGTGAGGCATCGGGAATTGAATGGCAGGTATCTGTATCTGAACATATATTAAAACTCTTTTTTTCTTTCAACGGACATTAAAGGATGTGACTAATGGTAGAAATCGGCATAGGCAGCACACGTTTAAATCACAAGTCATGAATCCAAACCCATCTGTTATCTCAGACGGGCCCGGTCGCCGCTCGGCAGTGCAATATTCAGTTGTTTGTTTCCGCTCAAATCGGTCGGAAAGTGTGTTGGAATATATCACTCTAGCGAGGAAATCAATCTGGATGCGAAATACATGTTATGCGTATACAACTCTACAAAACCACGTCTGCTAGTCAGGACCGCCTATGGCTATAATTACCATTTCGATCGTAAGTAAATTAAAGACAAGACAGGGGATATATAGGGGAGGCAGGGGATATATAGACAGGTAGGGAATATATAGGGGAGGGATGGATTATAGAGGAGGCAGTGGATATAGAGTGGGCAGGGGATATATAGGGAAGGCAGGGGTATAGGGATGGCAGAGGATATATATGGGTGGCAGAGGATACATATGGAAGGCAGGGGATATATAGAGGAGGCAGGTGATGTACAGGGGAGGCAGGGGGTATATAGACAGGTAGGGAATATATAGAGAAGGCATGGATAAATAGAGAAGGCATGGATATATAGGGGATGCAGGGGGTATATAGACAGGTAGGGAATATATAGGGAAGGCATGGATATATAGAGGAGGCATGGATATATAGGGGGTGCAGGGGGTCTATAGACAGGTGGGGAATATATAGGCAAGGCATGGATATATAGAGGAGGCAGGGGTATATAGGGGAGGCATGGGGTATATAGACAGATAGGGAATATATAGGGGAGGCATGGATATATAGAGGAGGCAGGGGATATGTATAGAGGAGGCAGGGGGTATATGAACAGGTATGGAATATAAAGGGAAGGCATGGATATAGATGAGGCAGGGGATTATAGACAGGTAGGGAATATATAGGGGAGGCATTTATATATAGGGCAGGCAGGGGATATATATAGGGGAGGCAGATAATATATAGAGAGGAAGGGAATACATGTATAAAGAAAAGGCAGGGATATAGGGGAGGCAGGTGATATAGGGATGACAGGGGATATATATGGAAGGCATAGGATATATAGGGGAGGCAGGGGATATATACATATATATATATGGGAGGCAGGGAAGATATAATGGGAGGCAGGGGAAATATGTAGAAGGGAGACAGGGGGTATATATGAAGATTTATATAAGGGAGACAGGGGGTATATAATTATGGAGATTTATAGGCAGGGGATATATAGGGGATGCAGGGACATATAGGGAAGGCAGGGATATATAGGGGAGTCCGGTTGGGGTAGCGGTTCTTTCCTCGCCTTCTGCCGCTGTGACCCAGGTTCAAATCACGCCAGAGCCATGGATTAGGTTTCCCTAGGGATTTTCCTCCAACCTCGAAGACCGCATTGTCTTCTCTTTGCAGGTTTCGTCGGTTTTTCTTTTAGCAATACAGTGCATAGGACACTTTATTTTTAGGAAACCTTGGTTTCACAGAAAAAATTAATAATAACAATCGTGAACGCGTCGGTTCGTTGGATCATCGATAAAATGCACAAAGTGTAATAATCACACGCTTAATTAATCACGCATACGGGTCATTTTGTAACTTTACGGTTCAAAAGTTTGAAAAGACATTTTCCTGTCCCTTATTCCTGTCACTCATGGCAAATTTCAAAGTACCAAGGTAACTATACCATTTACCAAGTATCATTAAGAATAACTTCAAATAGCATTATAAAGAATTTATACTCATCACAAAAAGTATCGAGACACTTACAAATGAGCCAATAATTAATGGCCCGAAAGGGTATGGATTAATTGAAGTAAATAACCCAGTGCATAATTTTGTTCTGCGTATTTTGACACCTCGATTGTTGAGATACGACGTTGCGGAGCGGAGTTATTTTGTTTAATAAGTTTATTTTGTATATGTTTGGTACAGGTGCTTTGCTATACTACAATAATCAATCTATTTCAGATGTCAGATGTAACAGTGGCAGCGAAAATGGACTCAAATTTATAGGATGACCTATCTACATTCTTATCAAATTATAAAAACTGGTAATACACCGACATGTTGGAATGACGTCGACTTACAAGATTCGTCTATGGCGAGCCTGTTTAACATTTATTACTTACGCGACGTAGTTTTAGAGATATTTAGAGATATCTCTAAACTAATTAGAGATATAGGCCTATGTAAATAATGAAATATATATCTAAACATAATTAGAGATTGATATAAATATTTAAATATATCTCTTATTAATTTACAGATATCTCCAAATAACTCTGAAATATCGTCACGTAAATGGGCTCGCTATGGAAGAAAATTGTGAGCTGACGTCATTCCCAAATTTCGGTGCATTATACTACCTATCGTTGCAACATTGTCAGTTTTATTCTTGACTTTGGAAACGATTTTTTTTTGCGGACGCCCTTGGTAAAACACCCTTATAAAATTAATTGATTGAAAGTAATAAAACGGGGTGTTTTTGCTGCACTTGTTTTGCTCGTCGTTGCATTAGGAGTGCCTCTTTAATGTTTGCAACAGCGCAACCTGTTAAAAACCAAACAACTTCATCTGTCCGGCGTGCGCTAGCCATCGATCCACCACAGTTGATCCTGGTGCGTTACTTATCCAATAAACGCTGTGTTCCTTGCCCGCTTGCCCTTCCCGCTTAAATTCAATCACATTGTTGGTTTGTTCCGTGGCCAGCCATCACCGAGTCCTTGGGCCGTGGCAGAGGCCGGGTTGGAAGCAATTGGGCCATTTTCCTGAGTGTTATTCTCCCTGGCCCTCCCAGATATTACTGGCCGTTGCTGACTGTGTTGCCGCAATTTGGTTTGGACTCAAGACGCCGCGTCTATAGGGCTAATGATAACGTAAAGTCAGGGAACGCGACAACGTTTCATCTTAAACCTTGGCTCTTTTATAGCAGCCACCATCTCGATCTATTTTTTCGCACCTTATTTTGACTGCTGTATCCAGATCTAAAGAGAGTTAGCACTAACAATAAATACGTATATACATTCCAAGTATTATGACTCTGAAAATAAACACTTACAACAAACGAAGATAATTGGAAACAAACTATGAAACGGAACAAAACAGCAACCCTAAGGGATTTCTAAAATGTGAACTAAATAACATTTTTAGAAATCCACAATTGACCGTATTTTTAAGATTTCTTGTTGGAAACAAGCAAATTATCAGACAAACTTTTATTTACAATAGGCCTTCGTAACGTAGATATGGGAATTACGTCGACTTAACATTGTGTATAAACGTGCGCTAGTACTAGTTATACGGACAGACGTCTGTTCCTCTAACTGTCTGCACAATGTCTGCGGACATTGTGCCAACCAAATCGTTGGGCGGGCCATTGTTTGGTTTAATCAAACGTTGCCCGTACCAATCAGCAAAATAACACAGTACATGTACCAATTTTGGCTCCATTGTTTTGATGGCCAAGCATTAGAAAGCATGCGCTGATGTACAATGTTGACCGAACGTTTACTAGAAGAGTGGGTCAGCCCTGGTTTAATTTTGAGCCAAATGTAATATTTAGCCAACGAATTGAGCCAACCTTTAAAGGGATCGTATACGTTTGGTAATTGGAACCCACAGTTTGTTTTAATCATATATAGTTATAGATATTTACCATAAAACTAACCTGTAAAAATTTCATTTCAAAAGGTGGTAGCGATTTTGAGATATTGCCAACAATCTGGAGCGGTTATGTCCACGCAGGAAGAATAATCTGCATTGGAATACACAGTCTGAGAAACGTCACTGCAGTAACGCTTCTCAGATTCAAATTTTTAGGAATAAAGAGTGATATTTTTTTCCATAACCGCAGTACTTTGAAGTGAAAAGTTTCTAAAAATGCATTATTCTATCCAAAGCTGCCGTACTTCTTACCAAGTAAGTTTTTGTTGCATTTTTTTAAACATTGGGTCAACAAGATGCCAATGAGCAACGATACAGGCCCAACTTGGTCAGCCAATGTTAGTATTTTGATGACCCAGCATTGAAAGAAGGTTAGATTTTGTCGGTACAATGTTGGCTCAACGCTTTTCACTAGTGTGGATCAATAGTGGTCCAGTGTTAAGCCAACTGTAATATTTGACCAACATTACGATATCTTTTACCTTGAGCAAAAATACATCGGCCCACAACCAAACATTGACACTCAATGTTAGCCCAACACTATTTTTGATGGCCCAGCATTTAATAATCCTCGGACTTAGACGGTGCAATGTTGGCTCAACGTTTATCAGTGGTCCAGTACGTGTTGAGCCAACTGTAATACATGTAATTTGGTCAATGTTAAACCAACCTTTATATTGGGCCAACAAGATATCAATTGGCAACATTAATAACAAGCTCAACATTGATTGACAGTCAATGTTGGACTATACAAATAATGCTTATTACATGATCAAATATCAGTTCAATATAATAATGTTAGTTTAGTAGTTTGATAGTCACCGTTTCGGTCAGTGTTGATTCGTGACATACAGCAAACGTAGGCTTACCATTTGCTTCCTACATCCCACCATACTGACATTGCCCAACATTGGCCCACTCTGCTAACCAGCATGGCGGTAATGTTGGCATTACGACCTACAGCCAATGTTAGCCTAGTATTTATATCCTGAATTTGAACGACATGATGATTGTCGACCTTTGTCTAACATTGCACCACTTAGTTTTAATGAACATGGCGTCAATGTTGGCTCATGAACCTATTGGTTTAGTATATATATTCTACATCTGAACGGTATGACGACTGCCAGCTTTTGCCCAACATTGCACCACTTTTTCTAATTAACATGGCGTCAATGTTGGCTCATGACCTACAGCAAATATTGGCTTAGTATTCCTCTCCTACATTTGAACAACATGACAACTGCCAACTTTTGCACAACGTTGGCCCATTGTAAGCCGCCAACTTTAAATTAACGCTAGCACCAATGATCAATTTACGCCAATTGGCCCAACGTTAGCAAAACCAAAACGCCCACGCCGATATTGCCAATCAGAAACCAACCCAATATCTACGAAGCTGTATTAAGTACATGGTGAAAAGAAATCATTCCCTTCACCTATCTCGTACGTACGATTATTAAACTCGTTCTTAATAATAAAACCATGTAATTGTAAACCAGAAATGAAGCTTAACCACGAGGTTAGACAAGTAAACGATCCCAACGAGATATTTAATATATTTAATGAATATTTCATTAATATTGGCCCCTCTTAAAATAATAAAATAACCCGATATGAAATTTCATACTGAGAATTCTTGAAAAGTAACTATCCTAAATCTCTTTATTTTTATCCTACCGATCAAACGGAAATCTTTTAAGAACGGTCCCAGTCGGCAAAACTATGTTTTAAACACGGGTTAACAAGTAAGAAAAAACCCGTGCCTTGGCGAGGTTAATGATATCCAAACACGCGTTTCAAATGTGTTCTAGACGTATTACAATGTAACATTCGTGTCTGAAACTACTGTTTTCCACGTGACCATTTGAAACGCGTGTTTGGATATTTCATTTTACCTAGCCAATACACAACCGTTTTACATATTTTTTCCGAATGGGGTAAGAGTGCGCGGGAAACGACGATGCAAGTCCAGATGTTCTTAAAATCCGTTATTTCCCAGGTTTACACTCGCCCATTATGTCATGTTTGTAATTTATCCCTATCTAAGGGCATTTTTTCCCATAAACTCAAAACGGAAAAAGTTACTCTTATGTTTAAAACTGGAGATCGGTTTTCAAATTTACTTGAACAAATAGTTTATACTAGAATTTTGTATCTGTATTTGACATCTTGTACAACGGTCAGTATGTATTTAGGAGTAATTATTCTGCTGACATGGCCGTAATAAACATGGTCCATAAGATAACTATAAAGGTTTTAAGAATAGTATATCCATTGGTGTTTTTTTGAAAGCTTTATCAAATGCGTTTGATACTATTAATCATGATATTTTGCTACATCAGATCAATTTCTATGGTATAAGAGGGACTCCCATTGGTTTTTAGTTATCTTCCCAACAGGAATCAATATACTATTAAAACTAAACTCATGTTGCTCTTCTAAACACATATGGACTGGCATGATTCGGTCACTAGAGCACGTCTATCTCCTCTCGGGCCTGTGAATGACGAGAAGGGGGACCTATTTCCCTCGACCTTTGGCCTTGAGAAATAGGTTCCCCTTCTGGTCAGTCACAGTCCCTCGGGGGAACAGACGTGCTCTAGTGACCTCATTGCCAGTCCATATGTGTATATTATTCTTTTTGCTGATGACACATATTTTACTCGAGTAAAATAACTGCACCGACTTAGAAACTATTGTCAGTCTTGTTAATATTGAATTAGCCCAAGTGTCAATTTGGCTATAGTTTAACAGGTTTAATTCGGAAACAATGTACATTTCGAAATAGTAAAAAGAAGTTGAGTACATCTAATGGCCAAGTTAAAATTAATAACGAGCATATACTGCAATTATAATATGTCCATATTAAGGAATGTCTTTCTTGGAAATTCCATATTAAAGAATTAGAACACAAAATTTCCAAAACTATAGGCATTATGAGTACTCGATTGAAGTACACTCTTCCATCGAGCATTTTGCGTACTTTGTACCGTTCATTAATTCTCTCTTAACTTTCTTATTGTAAGATTATTTTACGGCTAACACGTACAAGTCAATACTTGATATATTGATTAAACTGCAGAAAAGGGCAATTCGTAATGTATCTAAGGTCGACTTCAGCGAACATGCAACTTCTTTATTTAAGAAACACAACCTTTTGTCTCTTGTCAATGTCTTTCAGCAACAAACCAAACTGTCGTACACATGTTACTGAATGAGGAGTACTCCCAGTATAAGAGATATAATAAAACGCCCAAATGGGTACTTTGGGAGACAATCCCATAGAGTCGTGCAGAAAATGGATACTGCCCTAACTTTTATACCTAACCCTTTTTTCTATGATCTTCGAGATTTATGCTATTTAGACCCAAATCTGTCTTCTCCGAGCAAAAATAACTCCCAAATATCGTTTTGTTGGGTAGCTAGACACTTAGGGAGACATTGAAATGTCTCCCTAAGTGCCACTGTCTCCCAAGTGAATCAAAACTATCGCTAATTTGTCTCCCAAAGTGCCCATTAAGTAAAATAAGTGCGTACGTACGATATATAAGTGCGTATACGTACACTCTAAAAACTGAAGTGTTAAAACCTAGCACTATCCAAGTGCTACATAAATTCAGCACTTTAAGTTTTAAGATAGTGCTATAATAACACTTGGAGGCGTTCATTTCCAACACCATAATTGGTGCTATTCTAGCACTTCAAAGTGCTTTAATACACAAACATCTAAAACATCTAAAACATCTAAAACATAGGATATTTGTTTGGTTTTACCTCGATAAACGTATTGTTTTGTCTAAACTTTTGACATGGTTGTTGCTTCGAGGGATCAAGTAAAAAATAAAGGCTAATTTGAAGAGACATCCTTTTGAATTTGTCATTTCTCTGTTCAATAAAGTAAGTCTGCACAAGGACCTAACTATCTTAAATTTGTCCAAAAATTGGTCCTTGTGTCAACTAACTTCATGAAAAATCACTGCCCCCAACCACCCCGCCCTGCCCCCACTGCCCCGCCCATTTAAAAGTAACGCCTAGGAAGGACTTATATTAGCACTTCATTGGTGCTGTATCGATTAGGAAATTTACCTACAGCAACTGACCAATCAGAAGGGAGGAAATGTGTGTTCACAATAGTCGATGTTAAATTGTGGTATTTAGTCCAACAATTCACTTTTTTGACCATGATATGTAATTATTCAAACGATTCCTCGATTGAATTTTGATTTTTGGGCAAATAGTGAGAAAAAAATCGCATTACATTTTATTCGTATTCAAATGTTGACATTATTCATAAAAATTTGCTGTGACTTTTTCGTGGACAACAAAGCGAACTATAAAACTAACAACGGCAATAGCTAAGTTTGTAGTAAGTGTTCAGTAGGTAATATCTAATAGGAATAGGTTATTATTGTATGTATGTGTAATTGCAATGTGCAATAAGTTAATGTAGTATTACGTAATCTGTACACGCAGTGAATATGTACATGTACATAATTAGAGTGTTCAACAGTAGATTTTTGTATCTTGCCAATGTGCATTGAATGTTGTACGAATGTTATTTCACAACGTTTCTTTGTAACGTTCAAAGGACGTCAAGAGAACTCCACACATTTACGTTCCCGCAACGTTTTTTTCCAAACGTTCCGGAAACATTACCGTAACGTTGTAAGAACGTTCATGGAACGTTTTTTGGTTAGCTGGGATGCTGACACTTCATCAAATGCTGTATGGATTGCACCTTGGGGTGCTGGATGTACACCAAGATGGTGCTACAAAGGACTTAAATCAACACTATATTAGTGCTGTATTGGTAGCACTTTCACAGCACTTAGATAGTGCTGCAATGCTGACACTTCATCAAGTGCTGAAATGGCACTTGAGGTGCAGTCCCTCAGGAAGCACCTGGATAGTGCTAAATCTAACACTTAGGGATTTATTTATAACACTTCAGTTTTTAGAGTGTATAGAAGATATAAGTCTTACGTATGAGATACAAGTCGTAGGTACTACCTTATTTAAGTCGTACGTACTACGAGATATAAGTCATATGCACTACGAGATACGAGTCGTACGTACTACGATACATAAGTCCTACGTACTATACGAACAATTTCACGTTTTGGATTGTTTCTATATCCTATTTCTATATCCTACTTTTAACCAGTTTGCGCCGGGATATTTTAACATCACCGAGCGGAGGCGAGGGATTATTTTTAACGAAACTCGATGCGAGGCGGGTTCAGGCCGATGGTACCGGGAAGCACGCCCACGCATTTCCGGCCTTGCTCGCTGCTGACAGACATTTGCGGCCTTGCTCGTGACGTGTTTATGCGTCATCCGTTTTGAATTTGGGGAAAACTTCGCGTGTATATACGTCCTCTGGCGCGAACTGGTTAAATGCCCTTTTCGATTAATATTTCGTTCAAAACGCGTTTTGTAACTCAATTGGGCGCTTCCAGGGGCCAATTTCATAGAGCTGCTAAAGCATACAAATTGTTTAAGCACAAAACATTATTGCTTAGTAAAACCAGCTTACCAGCCACAGCTCCATGTGGTGTATAACGGTGATTTGTATTTAGCTGTTGTTAGCTTAGCATAACGATCACATAAAATGTTGGCTCGTAACCCGATTTACCAAGCAAGGGTTTGTGTGCTTAAGCAAACATTTTTGCCTAAGCAGCTCTATGAAATTGGCCCCATAG
Source organism: Crossaster papposus (assembly GCA_037893245.1). Taxonomy (NCBI): domain Eukaryota; kingdom Metazoa; phylum Echinodermata; class Asteroidea; order Velatida; family Solasteridae; genus Crossaster; species Crossaster papposus. The sequence goes on along the minus strand of JBAIAA010000235.1, from coordinate 226,777 downwards.
GGCGTAATATCCCTTTAATGCCAGATATTAAAATATTGTCGCTGGTTACGCAGCAAATATACCAAACCTGATCACTGTGTCCAATTGTTTGTCACGAGTTTTAGAATTGTTCATGCATCTCCTTGGCACTATATTTGTTTGGAGAAAAGTATACTACTTTAAATATGCCAACAGGCCAACAGGTTTTGTCCATTTTAGTAATTTGAAAAAAATTAACAAACAGCCGTAAAAAGTAAACGGCAACTGAACAAACAATCGGTGGTGTGTGTACACAGACGCACATCGTTACAATGACCTTGACATTGACGACTTTACTAAACAGCACGAGACTATAGAAAAGAGATTAAAAACAAAAACAAAATCGTGTGTTGACGCGCGCGGGGCACCAGGCAAGAACAGTGATCGACCTAATGGAATTAGCTGTAACTAGGATTGCCCGTTCAGCGTGAAATTGCATTCTAGAGTCTAGTGGTGGGCTGTGCGTGTGACGTTACTTCTGAGAGTGACGTCAGGTTGGTGAAAAGGAAAATGTTTACCAAAAACAGGAGGTTTCCTAGCGGAAATAAACACACAGGGGGGGAAGGGAAGGGGGAGGAAAGGGGGGGGGGAGTGATTGAGACTCGGGTGTTGATGAAGATGAAGACGGCGTACACGAGAATAATTAATGGTTTGCTTCCTCGCTCACGTCAAGTTTATTATTCTTCGAAAAAACCGACAAAGGTATCGTAGGTTTAAATCTGGTCGTCTGGAAATGTAGGTTGGTGTAATACTTCATATAATCGCCCACTCAAATTATTCAGGTATAGCCCATCATCACTACCCTATTTTAGTGAAAATAGGTCTTTTCTATATATATATATATATATATTTTAACAAATCGAGAAAATGTGAGGTTTTAGCGTTTTGGTCCTGGCAGAACCAAGATGTTTAATAATAATTTGGTAGTGTTTTTTTATGGTTTGCAAATGTTGTATACATTACAGGGATGAGATTGTTAATTCGGAAAAATGATGAAATGTGTGATAGCTACATTCGAGTCTTCATTTCGGGGGGAAACAAATGGGAATTAAGGACAAATTGATGAAATGTCGGAAAATGTATATCTTTAACACTATAAACACTATAATAATTGTCTTTTTCTGAGGTTAAAAAGGTCTGAATCTCATGCCTGATGTTACCTTTAAGGAAAGAAGAAAAAGGGTAAGAAATGCCTTTCTGTGTGTGCTTGTTTGTTTGTTTGTGGTTTTTGTCTAGGTAACGTATCCGCATTCTCTCCCCACGGGCTTCAGCTCCAAATTGAATGCAAGCCCCGGGGATACCGACGCCCGCCGAGTTAAATCTGAGGTGATCAGGTGTATGGACTACAGCAAAGCCACACCGTAGTCCTGACATAATTGAACAGGTGACGCTACAGGTGCAATACAGAGGAAAACAAACACACACACAGTCACACAGCAAACCATTTACCTATCGGACCGCCATTTAAAAACAAAAAAATCCTACCAAAATTATTATTTTGTTTCAAAATTCGGTACCCTGTGGAGACCTAAACACAATGGGGACAATGGGAGTCAAAATGTATCCACATGGTCATTTCTATCGATGAATAGGTCTCCACAAGAATTTGCACGAAATAGATTTCTTCACAAGTACAATTTTTGGTTGGCAGTATCAGAACAAGATTGGAAGACTATAGTACAGCACAAGCCTAACCAGTTCACGGGTATTTATGCAAAAGTTAATTCCATGTACAAAAGAAATTCCTTTTTAAAAAATGGCCCTTTCCCCAAAAAAATTGACTCTTGTTAAAACGAGGTTCTCTGGACATTATAGTTATTTTTCTCGTCAATTTTTCCCCACAATTGCCTGAACCGAAATGCGTGTTAATGCAAGGTAGGTTTTCTTAAAATAGTAGTATTTTACTTCAAAATGTGTTAGGTAAAATAAATGCACATGCACATGTACATGCACTTTTGTTCATGGTGTAAATCGAGGAGTTTCTTTTGTTCCTTTCGATGATTTCCTTTGTTTGTTTTCCTTTTTTCAAACGGCTCTCATTGGTTTTGTACACGAATCTCAATCGAGGACGTCCTCGATTCTAACCCTAACCCCAATTCACCTTCGTGTCGCCAGGCATGTGTCCTCCATTTACACCATAAACAAACGCACCAAAACATTACAATTCCTAATAATATACGACGGTGGGTTTGGAATTGACAAAATCAAGCAAATAAATTCAGATAAAATAAGCGATTTCGCTGTTGCGACACGGCCAAGAACAGTTTTATTTCTTCTGGGTTGTACTGTCCAAGCACCAGGTAGCATCGAATACCATATTTTATCAAGGGCAGCAGAAACCTCAATAACAAAGGGCTCCCTCGAAAACTATATCGTGAGGACCAACCCAGTTCTTATTTATTTGGCGTAAATGGCCAAGATATCGATTGAACTCGACATGCAATCGTCATGCCGACAGCAACAAACAGAGAGGTCGGCAGCAGAAGCGTGCTGAATGAGATGAAGATAAACAACGCCGACAAAATATCTCAAAACTGACTCATAGTAGTATATTTAGTAGTAGTAATAGTAGTGGTAGTACATTTATTCCAACGCTGCCATTAACACATAATGGACAATTAAAATATCTTTACAAAAAAATGAATTACACAAAATTACACAATAATTGAATGATTAAAAGTATATTATGTACAGAGGTATTAAATTCCAACCAAAATTGTGGTATAAGTTAAAGCGAATTGCTTCAAATTGCTTTAATTTGTATCGAAATAATGGACAATTAATATATCATTAAAACGTTGAATAACACTTTTTTTGCACGACGCTGTTCTGCTAAACTGGACATACGAATTGTTTTGGGCAGTACTTCGGGTGTTATACAAATGAATGTCACGGTTAACGTAAACAAATGGCAGATTGGTGCAAAATATGATAGAATTGCTCATTTAACCAGTTTGCGCCGGAATTATGTTGACATCACCGAGCCGAGGCGCGGGATTAATTTTAACGAAACTCGATCCGAGGCGGGTTCAGGCCGATGGTACCGGAAAGCGCACAACACGCATTCCCGCCTTGCTCGCTGCTGACAGACATTTCCGGCCTTGCTCGTGACGTGTTTATGCGTCATCCGTTTTGAATCTGGGGAAAACTTTGCGTGTGTATATACGTCCTCCGGCGCGAACTGGCTAATAAATAAAAGTATGAAATTTGGCACAGGCAGAGTATGTTATCCCTTGAAGAAATATTTGTAGAATAATAATACATTTTCAAAATTGTTATAATAATAGTAAAAAGCAGTTCTTATATAGCGCACGTATCTACCAAGACTGGTACTCAAGGCGCTCTCAAATTATTACCCCGGTCATTGGGCCCATGAAACATTCCAAATACCATCTCAGCTCCCTGGGGATAGTATACAGCTCGATGCTGCCATTTCGGTGCAAAGCAGCTAAATCAACCACAATAACCATCTCTGCCCTCACAGGTACCCATTTACTCGTGGGTGGAGAGAAGCAATGAGTGACAAAGTGCCTTGCCCAAGGACAAACGCAAATGGCTGCCTTTGCTTGTTATTCTACCTATATTTCTTCAAAGGACACTTTTGCGGTGGCCCAATATAGCAAACTACCCTTTTCATCCCATGTGTGGAAAATTCCATGCTTGTGTCATCAATAAAATAAAATAAACAATGTTTACAATGTAAAACAATCTGCCTGTTAACTAGTGCAAAATATGATAGAATTGCTCATTAAGATAAAAGCATGACATTTCGCATACAAATTTGGTTCTCTCCTGTGTCACGAGGGTTTTTCCCCGGGTCCTCCGGTTTTTCTCCCTCTGAAAAAAATCAAACACTTTCGATCTCAGGCTGTGCTCCGTAGTCATATATGAGTCGATGTGGCTGGCTGCCATAGGCGCCTTTTCGTGCCAGCGACTCGACCACGTTGTAGCCGCGTCCTTCGCAATTCAGCACCCGAGGGCCTCCATGGAAAGTAGTGCTGTGCACTGATTGGAGTTTACCCTCATTAAATATGACATAAATAAATAAAATATGTCACGAGAAAGATATAGGGTAGCGCAGATTTGTCCCATGAAGAAATATAGATAGAATAACAGGCAAATGGAGCAATTTTCGAAATAAGGACAAATTTCCGATGGCTCTATACGACCAAATATCATTCTCAGGACATACTTTGAATGTGTGACAAATTTCATGCTTTTATCATCAATAAAACAATGTTTACACCAATCTGCCTGACTATATTATGAAATAACACAGAAACATCCTCGGGGTTTTACGGGGAACCGATTTCGTATAACTGTCTTTTCCCGTTCCGCACTTAGCTCCGGTTACCGGTCCATGCTCAAATTACCAGCGCCCTTTATCGGGATTTATCCGGATTTATCCGGTTTTAATGATGTGGATTTCAAAAAATTACGAGAGTAATCGTCGGTAATGCAAGAAAAACAGTGCGATAAACCATGCCGAGATTAAATCAAGAAGTTCAAACGGCAGCGCCTAATATATCTTGTAATTGCTATCGAGATTTGTTTTCTAATCCGAACTCAAAATATTACTCGACGACAATTGCCTCGCGATGCAAACGGCATTTTGTAACCCAACCCAACCAAATGAGTCATAAGTCGCCAGAGGTACTTCTCAGTAATAGGCCTTTTTGACAGTATTCTACTCAATAGAAATCAATAGAAGCCATCGAGGTTTTCGCGTAAAAAACACATGTACATGTTGAGATTTCAACCCAAGTGATATACCAAAACGAAGAGCAATTGATGGGCTTTCTAATGCGTGTGAAAAACCCTATGCCTAGAAACTTGCCCTTGAGAATCATTTCGAGGGATTCGCTCGCAATGGTTTTCTTGTCGCAGTATCAAGATGTACAACAAAACAATCAATAGTGCATTTTGTTAGAGCCATTCCTTTGCAAAATGAAGATTCGAGTGTCGCTATCACACAGTGAAACTTGTACCGCGCTTGACTTCCCGACGCCCTCTAGCGGTTATCTTTTTTTTTTTCATACTCAACGAATGACGCAAATAAATATTTTCATTGAATTCTACGGAGTTGAAAATGTGGGTTTCGTATTTCCAGTCCATCGATTTGGTTTCAAATGAACCAGCTGACAGAGGGCGCGCAAATTATGTCTGCTCATTTTTTTTCTGTTCTGGCAACGATTTTTGTTCATCTCTTAGACAAACTGACTGTCTTGCGAATTGCGCAAATACCTTGCAGACTCCAGTCGACATTGTTCAACATTCTTAGCGCTGGGGTAGCCGACCTTTCGTGAACCCCAAAAGGCAACATTTTCAAAGATGAACTATCCGTAGAGACCGGTATTAATATCTGCCCGTTGAATGGAATTGAGATTTAATAATGTGGCGCCACTCTTCAAAATCTTGGGTCAAATTCGAACCGAAATTCAGGTCAAATGTTGACCTCTGACCCTTCTGGGTCAAAAGGTTTGTTGTTTGTACTAACGTGCACATTTCTAAAACAAAACTACAATAATTGTTTGTGACATTAGACACTTTTGTGGGTCAAATGGAAAAGGATAGTTTTTAATCGGGAAAGTGTCGGGTCAACGCTGACCCGGATTTGGGTCAAGTTTGGGACAACCTTTTTGGTTAAAAAGTCCACTTTTTGTACCAACGTATTTTGTAAGTAAAATGACAATTCTTTGTGACAAAATGACACTGCTTGTGAGTTAAATCTCAAAGAATAGTGACTAAGGGAAGTGTCATTTGACCCCAAATGCGTCATGTCAACTCTTACCCGAATCGAGCCCGGGGCTTTGCGGAGTGCAGAGTACAAACACGCTGTCATGAGAGCTACGGGTAATAGGCGATACCGAAATGTTCCCCTATATACATGACACATACTTCCTTACTTTCTAGATTCCCCCTCAACTACTCACAATAACCTTTTCTGACGGAATTAGCACGATCAGTATTGACCAGGGCCGATATTCATAAAAGCCTGCTCATTTAGCAGCCTGCTTAATCCGTAGTTTGCTGCTCCGTGGGTACCAACTAATTTTATATTCATAAAACCTTGCTAAGAATGTTGCCAGTTAGTTAGCAGCTAGATATTTTAGGCACGCAGCTGGGACATCAGGCAAAATGACTTTTAGGAACATCAGTAACTCTGTACATGAGGCCTATGTACATTGCAATATACATAAACATAGTGGTCGTAAACCTTGTCGATGAGAAAGGTGAACATGGTAAAGAAATGAAACATACGGCAAATTATAGTTATTAAGTAAACTTATTTATTGCAGAAAAGTTTGATGAATTGAAAGACGTTCTTGAGAAGGAGGGCAGAGAATTCAACACCATTCGCAAGAAGGAACATACTTGGGAAGTTATCCTCGCCCATAATATAGGGCCAGATTCCCCACAACCAACCGAACATTGGGAGACCTAAAAATAGGCTCTAAAAACTCAAATATGAATCCAAGAACCATTTTATCCAATGTAAAAAGTACCGAAACAAAACTGGTGGAAGAAAAGCAGCACCTGAGTAAACTGCGGCACACACAAACATTGATCTTTGTGAGGATGCTCCAGCGTGTCAAGGCCTAGAGGAACTGAAATTGGGAGTTAAACCTCCAAGTAGTTACAAGGCAGACGAAGCAGGTCGAATTGATGTTAAGTAAAACAATGTGTGAACTGTGGCACTTAGTTTTATTACAACAAATATATATACGTTAACACATTGATTTAACAAACAGCTAGGACATAAGGCAGTTCCTAAAAAAAAAAAATGTGATTTTGCATGTCAATAGGGTATATGTTTTGGATTGGTCAAATGACTTTTAGGAACAGCAGTAAATCTGATACATGAGGCCTATATGTGTGCATTGAAATCTACACAAGCATGGCGATGTGGAAGGTAAACATGGTAAAGGAAAGAAACGTAAAGCTAATTATAGTGATGAAAAACAAAACTTATAGCGGAAAGGTTTGATCAATTTATTGAAAGACGTTTTTGAGAGTAAGCACAAAGATGTCAACACCAATCGCAAGAAGAAAGTTTCTAGGTGAGATTCTCCTGAGAACTTGGTATCACTAATCCCACATTGTCCCAAGTCCTCAGTTTGAATGGAAGGGCAACTCCTATATAATGTTTATACCGGTGCAGTGTGAAATCAGAACATTCTGCCCACTAAGGCATGCGCAATGAAGCCAATGAGTAGTCCAAATTTCACACCAAACCTAATTTCAAATACACCACCACTACTAGTATAATTGTGATATGGCCGTGTCCAAATCTCCTATGTGTTCGCCCATTGCAACTACCCGTGGGAAGGCTGGCAATAGACGTAGCCGTAGCTGTGGAAGCCCGTTTCGGACACGGCATATCGCCATTATCAGTGATGCCTTGCATAGTGTCATAGAAGACTTAGTTCCGGTTCTCTACATTTTGTTCCCCTGCCTTTACCATTTTGTTATCATATATTTGGACACACAGTCTCGCTCTCTCTTGCTTCCGTTGACCCCTTTCTTTCATGATATATGTCCCTAGACCTCTTCTCCGTTTCCTATTACCCATCCTCCCATTCAACTGAACTCACTACAGTGACATTCTACCTCTTCGCGTATAATACCACAGACTCCTATAGCCTACAACAACCACAAACCGCCCACCCAAGCAATTCATCATCCGCGGACTTGAAAACGTCAGCTTAGCGTTCCCCAATAATCTCCTTTCTTCAGACGTCTTCAAGTATTAATTTTCTGCCTTGGTAAATAGCCCGGGGAATCCGGGGGACGCGGGGCACCGTGGGCAACGGCTCACCGCGCGCACCGTGCATGTCGCTGCTGCTTCGCGCCACGCGCACGCCGACGACTGATCACGGAAATCACTCGCCGGATCTGCAGCCGTATGAAGTTTCCATGCATTTGCGGTACATGTATTCGCAGTCCCCGACTCGGCCTAACCGATAAATGAGGGAGGATTTCAACACAAGGAGGGTGTAATAATACTGGATTGGAGGGCTTAAGCTGCCGTCAATTGACCTTATTGTGTGGCTTCCGTGACACGATTAAAACGTAGGAATATTATTTATGTTCATCAACAGGCCTCCCCTTTAATTTCATTCTGCATTTGGCCTAACCGATACACAATCCGTATATCTTTCAAGCAGCTACAGGTGTACGCTATTATATCTCCTGCCTTATTTTAATTGGGCAAATGAAGCAAAATATAAGGCAGAGACACCTCTCCTCCGAAATTCAAAACGGATGACGGATAAACACGTCACGAGCAAGGCCGGAAAAAATATAATTATACGGTGGAAAGCGGGTGACTTGATATCACGCCCTGAATGCAGAGAAGAACAAAAATGCCCTAGGCGACAGAATGTCTGCAAAAACATGTAAATAACAGTGCTAATATAAACTAAGTGTTGCATCTTGTAGTTGCATTATCAAAACAGGAATAGTTTACTGAATACAAAAACCCATTTGTTGTCGATGAAAAGTAATCCCGCCCCTGAGTCCGGTAAATTAATAATTAAACCGGCGCGAAATGGTTAAGATATATCTTAACAATAATCTGAAGCGTGTATAGGGTATAGTGACAACATGGGTGTCTCCCTATATGCTTTTAAATCGTGCTGGGTATAATCTGGAATACTGAAGACATGCAAATAGAATGTTAGTGGACAGAATATAAAATATAGTTTGGAAGTAATATAGGAATATACAAAAAGAGTGAAAACAAAACATAAAATATGTATTTCCAGCGTGTCCATAAGCCAGACATGTCACGTTATAAACAGTAGGAGAACTGAGAGACAAATTACACGTCACTCAATCGATGTTATTTATATTGCCCACGCGGAACGACCTGTGATCGAGTGGTATAAACCGGCCTCGTCTGTCAAAATGTGATGTTCACGTACGGAGCTTCATATTGTCATTATTGGTGAAACATTCAAGGCTAGAATTAATTTCGAGAACTTGCATTTGTGATAAGCCTGCGCGCCCGACGCGGTGTATAAACCCATACAAATCCCTGGATTCAAAACGGATGTCGGATAAACACGTCACCAGCAAGTCCAAAAATATCTGTCAGCGACCGGCTCGCAGCGAGCAAGGCCGTAAATATCAGGGTGTGTTACTCACAGATGCCGGCCTGAATCCGCCTCGGATCGAGATTCGTAAACAAAAATATCCCGCGCCTGGGCCCAGTCAATGTCAAAATATTCCCGGCGCGAACTGGGCCCAATTTCATGGCCGTGTTAATCACAAAATTCCGCGCTTACGATAACCATTTTGCGCTAACCGCGCTAGTAGAAAAAAAAATCGGCGCTCACCCTATAAGCACATAATCCTTAGTTACGAAATGTACGCATGCGCAGAAGCCAAAATTCCACGCTATTCCGTGAAGTACGCTTACCGTGAGCATGGCATTTTCTGCTACAGTAAGCAGGTATTTGTCGCTAACGGAAGCAGAGCCATCAAATTTGACCCTGGTCAATAGTTATGACGTCGAGCAATAATGACAATGTAGTACCTGCTAATACTGGTTCTAGTTGATATAATGTTTTCGTCGGTTATCAAGTCAACAATAATTAAACGGTAACAGGACCATAACTTAAGGTGGGCTTTTAGTTCAAAAGAAAACAAATAATCAAATGTCGAGTTTATAGCTGGTCATGTATGTCACGCCTATCGGCCACGATACTAGCAATAAACAAATAATTTACAGTAGATCCACAGAGAAAGGAAACCTTTGCCTTTATACTATCAGAAAAAGCCCGTCGTGAACTACATGTATACTATATCATGCAGGGGTCAATATAGGTTAATATAGACATTTGGGTCTCAAATTGCCCCAGGCGGTGCTTTTCGCGCTGAAGATGAGATTTGGTAAGAGAATGAGAATCCCAGGCTGCTCCTTTTTAAAGAGTAATTTCAGAGTGGACGGAGTTGAAATGTAATCTGGGCAAATGTCATTTGGGGAGGGGGGGGGGGTCAAAAGAAAGAACGCGGTGGCATTAAGATCATATTTACAGATAATCTTCAGAGCACGCATGGTGGCTTAATTATGTCTGTGCCTAGCAAAACCAATGAGGCCTATACAAGTCGTGTGGCTTTTCAACCCTGTTGCATTTTATGTTTAGTTAAATGTTTTGCTTTACCTGTTTACAGTCACCGTTAGAATATTTTTAAAGCAACTTATTGTTGCATGTTTATCTTATGGTGCGCAGTATTATGTATAACTTCGCTATCTTGACAGAAATCTTAAATTTGACGATGAATAACACCAAACCTATCTTTCGAAAATGTCTATACACAAAATCGCGGAGCCAAGACACCTCAAAAATGGGGGTAGTATTTTAAACTGCACTGGTCTATTGTGCGTGTGACAACTTCCTCGTAGAGGGCGCTACACACCATACACTGCAAACATTGGGGTTGTATTAAATAGACAATAATACCAGTCAGTTGTGCAGTTTCATTGTTTGAAGCAGCAAAAGTGCTTGAAATGCAAAGAAAGGTGCCTGACAAACAACCTGCACCCGATTTCACTCAACTTTGCGACGCGTTGCAACTCGAGTTACGAAAAGTAACGCGTCGCATCTCGCGACGCGTCGTACGATTCATTTCACTAAATTACGATGCGTTCAATGCGTCGCAAATACCTTGACAACGACAAGTAATACCCCAGTCACAATTATAGCGGAGCCCGGGCGGCGTGTGCGATTTCTAGGCATCGGCCGGCGTGTAGAGGTGAAAGATCGTGCGATATGGCGGTCACAGTCACAATTAAAAGTGCCCCGTACGCTGCCATGACGGGGCCCGGGGGGTCGCCGACCGGCGATCGGCCGACTTTCTTGGAAATGGGGTCGAATTATTGGCCCGTTTATCGGCCGTTGTCCGGCAGGCACTCGTCCGGTGCCCTGCTTATGTCCTTGCGATACCCCTGCGGTATCCGGCAGGGTGCCAACCAATTCGTACAGGTCGTACGGCGGCCGGACGGGCATCTGTAGTGTGCCTGTCGAGTGGCCAGCGATCAACGGCCGGCGGCAGAAGCTCTCCTCTGACCTTCTTAATGGCCCTGTCACACTAGAACGTTTTAGGCCAACGCGTGAGTAGCGCGTTAAAAATAGTTGATATGCTGGCAAACGCTGAACTTCCACAGAAAAAGTCAAGTTGAACCGTGATTTCAGCGTGTCCATAACGCGTTAATAACGGGTTAATAGCGTTCGCCAGAGCGTGAATAACGCGCTAGTAACGCGCTCGACGACTGATGAACGACTGCGCGCGTGAGTAGCGCGGTCCAACGCGCGCCAGCGTACGGCAACGAACACATGATTAGTTGTACAAAAAGATGACGCGCTACTACAGTAATGGCCCTGTCACACCAGAACGTTTTAGGCCAACGTGTTGAAATTTCGGCAACACGCGGGTAAACGCTGACCAACGCTAGGCCAGCGTTCGCAACGCGCTGAGCGCATTACCCACACGCTAGAACACGCTGTCACACGCTTGAGACAAAAATACGTTTTTCAACATACCTAAAAAAATTGAGCGTTTGCCAGCGTATGACTGCACACGCTAGCGGCGCGCAAGAAGGCCGTTACTTACGCGTCGAACGCGCTAGACGATCGTTACCAACCCACTACTCTCACGCTGGCGACCCGCTGTCGTATTTTTTATATAAATCAGTGATGCGTTCATTACACGCTGAGCGCGTTCCGCACACGCTACTTACGCGCCGGCATACGCTATGAACCCGTTATCAACCTGTATGAACACGCTGAAATCACGGTTCCACTTGACTTTTTCTGTGAAAGTTCAGCAATTGCCAGCGTATCAACTAGTTTTAACGCGCTACTCATGCATTGGCCTAAAACGTCCTGGTGTGGCAGGGCCATAACCAGCGTGTCGCAAGCGTACGCCGGCGTACGCCAGCGTGTGAGTAGCGGGTTGATAACGATCGCCTAGCGTGTTCGACGCGTGAGTAACGAATCTAAAACGCGCCGCCAGCGTGTGCAGTCACACGCTGGCAAACGCTGGAAATTGTAGCTATTTTGAAGAAGAAAAAATTCCTCAGCGTATGACAGCGTGTCCCAGCGTGTGAGTAACGCGCTCATCGTGTTGCTAACGCTGGCCTAGCGTTGGTTAGCGTTTGCCAGCGTGTTGCCAAAATTACAACACGCTACTCACGCGTTGGCCTAAAATGTTCTGGTGTGACAGGGCCATAAAGAAGAGATGTAGTACTTGCACTATGAAACTTGTGTGATAAACTGTGTGTAGATGTAGATGAGCCGCTTTGTTTACCCTGCGAGCCCCGGCCGATGCATGACCGATTTCAGGCTGGGCGCCGGCAGGGCGCCGTCTGGCCCCAGGCCGATTTCCGGCCAGGCACCGCCAAGTCGGCCGGACGCCTGGCGGGACCCGGCCGGCGTGTGGGCGGCGCCTGGCCGATATATTGATTGTCTGGGTTGTCCAAAATTTGGCTTGGCGCCCGCCCGACGTGTGCGATGCCCTGCCGGACATCGGCTAGGCATCGACCGATTTATTGGCGATCAGTTTGCGATGCGAAACGCCGCACCAGGTTTTAAGTCCGAGTTAAAAGTAACTCGATGTCCGCCCGATGCCAACAAATGACCCGGCAGCCGCAAGGAGTCCCGTGGGGCCCCGGCCGAAAATGCCTAGAAATCCGCCGCAAACTAATCGCAAACCCATCGCAAGCCAATTGTGACTGGGGTATTACACGTCGTAAGTTACGAAGTGTATTTGGGTTGTCGTAAAATAAGATGCGTCTTTTAATAGCCAGTTTTACGCCATAAAAATGTAAGAAAAGAGACTAGAATACTCGGACAATGTATGGGAAGTTGTAAATGAAACATTAATCGTAGTTATATGAATAAACCTTGAATAGTGCACCTGAAATTTCAAATTAGCTGGAGGTCCACAGCAAGCTTGTTTGTCGTAAAAAAATGCATCATACGCCAGCCATTTTGATTAACATTTTTAAAGCTTTCTGAGAAGAGGTTCGACGACTCTTTGCTGAATACCAGACGGCTATTTACGTGCGTTTAATAGGTAAATACAACAGTCACTGTTTGGTGCTATAAATACACCTACGACGCGTCGCACGTACGATGTGTGTTTCGTGAAATGGATTTCACGACGCGTCGCAGGGCTGCGACGCGTCGTAGAGATGCGAAGAGTTTAGTGAAGTCGGATGCTGGTGAAGTTTTTAGCTCTGTGAATGCTGTATATTCCGAGAAAACAATATTTTTCTAAGATTTCGATTTCAATTAAAAAAACAATGATGAGCGTTAAGGGCGCGTTCTCAGCCAGGGGATTGTAGCTACTCGTGCGTCACGTACTGAACAGACCAATAGTAGCGCTAACGCGTGCATCGCGCGTCGTTCTAAAAGTGCGCGCACTATTTTCGGAAATGTACAAAAGTGCGTCTCTGGCACGCATATTTGGAATAATATGACATAATTATTTTGTTATTTTCTTTAAAATTACAGCATTCCAGACGAAATAATTGTACATGGAGTTTAGAACCATTAACATCTTTACAACAAGTAAGCTTTTCAACAGTATTTTGGATGGTTATTTTCTTTTTGAATAGTTGCAAATTGTATTGGATAAAACATGTCCTCGTCTCGTATATAAGCATTTTTAGGGTTCGAGTGCTAAACCGATATTTTTGGAGGGTTTCGCCACACGAGGGCGCTATTACTCTGACCAATTGTCGCAGTATTTATTTATGATCGGGTTTTTGAAAACTTGAAATGGCACGTGGATAAATAATAATATATCATTAGACCCGAGTCATAGTACGTTGTGGCTTTGTTTACATATGCGCTTTGTTTTGGGAGCGAAGTCGGGATGCCAGACGGAGTAGGGACAGACTCTCTCAAAGGAAAGCGCAGGTGTTAACATAATTTATAGAGGCTTATAGCGAAGTGCTAAAATACAAATTTTGTTTTATTTTGATAATTTTCTTAAAACTGAAATATTCACTGCGAAAATGCGGTGTAAATTCAGCATCGATTGTATATAACTATTGTAAATGTAATATCTCTGCTTTTTGCTGTGATGATGCATTGTAATGCAAGTAACGTAATTAGTAATATCGTCGAAACCTTGAAAGCGAAGTGCCATATATTGAGGAGGAAATGAAAATGACGATCATAATGCCGTCCAGCTGAACTGCCGTTTTCTTTGAATTGACCACATAAGGGTTCATGAGAAAAATGTCATTACATTTAAATCGCACCTACAGTCTTACCGGTGTTTGATCATAGCCGCAGAGATCCGGATCCATGACCTTGTAATAATCACACGCGACGGTATTACTCTTGTATATAATGCATGACAATTATAATATGGTGTACACTTTTAACATTATTTTGTATAAGATATTAGACAACATGTGAATTTACTGCAATTTTCAGAAATGGATGGATTTGCCGGTTAGTATTTTATAGCAATACACTAACCTGTTTAAAGAGTGGGGCCAAATTGACCATTTGCGTGTGGAATTTAAATAATATCTGGTACACTGACTTGTTCACACAGCTTGGCACAGTTTGACTTTAAATTATCCAGACCAAATACACTGTTACTATATCACGTGATTCAGGGGCAAGTTCTTGCATAGTTACGTTAGAGACGCTCAGCACCAATACATTGTTCACAATGGTTGAGAATAGTACAAAGACACCAGACCATTCCAGAGCCGGGGGTTGCTAGTTTAAGGCTTGCCCCGAATCAAGTGATATAGCAACAGTGTCTTTGGTCTGGAGAATTTAAATGTAAACTGTGCCAAGCTTGATGAACAAGTCAGTGTACCAGATATTATTCAAATTCCACACGCAAATGGCCAATTACACAACATTAATAAAGCCCTGTGTATAAGCATAAATGCTGTATATAGTGGGCGAATGAGACACAATTAATGTACATCGTTCGATCGCAATAAATGTTGCTTCAGGATAAACGAAATCCAGTCAAAACTATCTCAGGCACGAAAATACCTGTACGTGTATTATTCTACACACGTCATCTTATTTTTCGTGCTTATTTCACCTGCTCTTTCAATCAATGATCGCTGAGTCACGGTAGGCCGAGTTAATATTTCATACGCACTGTGGACCTCCGAACAATGAATTGACGTCCACGGGATACAGGAAGAGGTTACGGTTTGTGGACTTGGACAGGTCCACAGTCCGTTTTGCCTTCTCCCCCCCAAAAAAAAACTTTAGAGAAAAAACGGGTTAGGGTTATAGATAGAGAAGGTAGGAAGAACAGCTGAGAGGCCCAGAATCAAAATTTGAGGTTAAATTGTTTTTGGGGAAGCGAGAAAAATGAGTATTTAGCCAACGTATTCTTAACTACACAAAGACAAAGGAATGTCAACAGTACGTATGGAAGGTAAAGCTAATTGAGTGCACATGTGTACACGCGCCCGGCAGCGGTGCTTTCTTTTAACATGTTATGCCGCCATTTTCAGGGGCACTAATTCAAATCTGGAAAAAACACACGATTAGCGGTCTTTCTGAATTTAGTAACCCAAACTCAAAAGAGGGAAGTGGGGGGGGGGGGGGGGGGGGGTTAACTATTTCATCAATGATCATTCTCTGACAAACTTCTTGAATACCCCCCCCCCCCCCCCCCCCCCCCCCCCCCCACACCCCATATTTCCCAAGGCCAAATGGCGAGGGAAATAGAACCTCTTCAGGTCACTCACAGGCCGAAGGGGCACATATACGTGCACTAGTGACTGAATTAAGCCAGTCCGTGTGTTTTATAACACACCTTTGTCCAAAATATGTCAGAAGTATTGTGATCCATGCTATCCATCACTATTCTTTTGTTTCCTGATGTTTCTTGGCAACCTGCAGAGGGCGCTAGCTGTAACCAGTCAAAATTGTTGAGTATATAGTCACATATTGGGCACTGTACTTAAATATAGATAGGTTAAACACTCTCATGTGACCGATCACTCTCCAAATTATCTTCACTTAGGTGTAGGGATGTAGTCGAGTTCATCACAAGTCCCTGTAAGTCTCTGTAAGTCCCTGCAAGTCTATCACAAGTCCTCCAGTTCCAATTCAAATCACAAGCTATTCAAAACAGCTTTGACAAAAGCATTCCTTTGTCATTGTTCATCCAGTTACTTGTGACTGCCTTTATGAAGGGACTTGTGACTGGCTTCACGGAAGGACTTGTGAATGGACTTGCAGGGACTCGACTACAACCCTGCTTAGGTGTGGGCAATACTACCAATAGTCCGTATTTCAAAGAGTCTGACATTCACGCGGTTAAGTTTCTCATAATTAAGCTATTATGCTAAAACATGGCTACCACGTCTGGCGACGTACCAGCGGTGGCAAAAAACGAAAAGAAAATGCTTTATTAGTTTGGACGATGCGGCAAAATGAATCCGTTTTGGAAAGAAATTTACAAGAAATGAAAACAAAATGTTATCGCTCTTGCATGATGTACATGGCCACGTATTTATGTATGAACGTTAATCTTTCAGTCGAGTGACTCCTCGATATTGGTGTTTACTCTCACATACTGCGCATGTGCAACTTTCCCTAATTTAGAGGCACGAGTATTATAAGCACGGGTGAGTAATCGAACCCGCTGTTTAATTTCTCAATCCCGTCCTCGATAACCCCTCCCCATTTCCTCTAGAGAATGCGTTTTATTCAACGTTTCAATATAATAGCAGTATTTATATTTGCATTTCAAACTATTGATAAGAGGCAAGTAATATGTTCATATTCTTTTTCAAAGCTGCTAAAAGTCTCTTTATATTAAACAAAACTGAACTACGTAGGTCTGTATGCGGCGAAATGGAAAGCGATCGATACCGATGAACAATAGCAATAATCATTGTAACCGCAAGGTATCCAACTTATAGAAGGCATCCTAATTATAATACGTCAGTGTAATATAAAATCATGTTTACACGTTCGACTGACTACGTACATGTACGTGTAGGCAGGACTGCGCTTGGGGAAAAAAAAGATGATGCCATAATGCTGTTAGAATTCCAAGGCAATCGTCTTAAACTTTCGGGGCAAACTCGGTTTTAAACACATGAAATCAACCGTATGCGCTTGAAATGAAAACCAAAAAATGTTCGTTCGTAAGCCGATAACATGCGTACACGTAAACGTACAAGTTGGCAATCTCAACCTCTTCAATGCTGAACATAGTCTGCAAGTTTCCCATTGTATCGCCCAGAGATTAATGACCAACGACCGTTGTCAGTCGTAATTGCAATTATTTCTTTAGACCTATACAATACAAGTGTTAGAGACAAAAATGAAATCTTAGTTACAGGTATATTTTTCCAGAATTTCAGTTTATTTCATTAACATAAATGTGGGCAAAATATACTAAAATCATGAATATTCAACAATGTAGTTCATGAAGCAGAAACCTTTTACTTGAAACCAACGCCGCTTCATTTTCTTAGCATCTTTAACATTGTTTAATTATTTGCAGTAATTATCAAGAGTGGGTCCCCGTAAATATTTTATATAAGTGTCCTCGGCATGTTTGTTTTATTATTAATATGAAAGGCCTTGGTAAGCAAGTAAACAAAATTATATGGCTCGTTGCCATGGTAACAGGCCATTTTGTGTTTTGGGCATTTTTAGCCAATTTTGGGGCCGCAAAAACATTTGTTTTGCTTATTTAAAAAAAATCAACCAGCCAAAGTACAAAACATTATCACAAAATCAACTACATCATTACAAAGTATCATCCTTGCCCTTACTTGAGAAAAAAATTTATGTGTTAAATGTCACCCTTATTCTATTTTTAAAACATGCATTAAAGCATGTTTTTAGAACTTGTAAAATTGTAATTTCTAACATATTTTTGTCCCTCAAAAAGTCAACTTGCCAGGAGTCTCAGATTATTTTCCTTTTGGATTTGATTAGAGCCAACATTGGTCTTTTTATATCTGGTTAAAAAAGTTTGGGGGTTGTATCCTCTTAAGGCAGTACTGCATCAAAAATTGTCATTTAAAAAAACACACACAAACAAGAATACTTTTATGAATCTGGCGCCTTTTTCAAATCATAAGAGTGAGTTGTAGGCCTGTGAATTAAGGCCTACTGAATAAGCAGCATTTTTGAAGGCGAAAATCTAGACTAACCCCCTCCACAACATGTTTTACATACCATTTTCTGATAACATGTTATTAGTGGCATATAAAAAGAGGAAACAATACTTGTTGTGAACTAAACCATTATTTCTACAGAACCCAACTAAAGCATTATTTCTACAGAACCCAACAGCCCCTTTAAGCATGTCGGCCTTCAAAAAGCTTTAATGCCTTCAAGTCACAGACATATAAACCTATAGACCGCCAGTCGTGTGCACAAAACCGTGATTTGCAAAGTATGGGCAAAACGACGCGTAGGCTGCACGGCATGCGCGTGTAGCTATAAAAAGCCAAGCGCGTATATCGTGCAACGCACTTTGCACGCGCGTTCATATAATTGTGTACACTATTTCGTTCGACGGGCAACGCACCGCGCGCTTTTTACGTTCTGTGCGCATACCGGGCAACGCGCTTGACACAAAAATGGGCCTAAAACTTCTTTATTTTAGGGTATCAAGATTGACACTGGTTATGCTTAATCTACATGGTATATGGTATAGCCCTATGTAATTTTCTTTTAAATCGATAAATGGCTTCATATAATTATTTGACTGGAACAGTTCGGGTGTGTACAAATTCCCTATACCGAGGGCAAAATTTGCCCATAGTTGGTATTTTAGTCGGGCGCCGCGAAATCACGAAATCATCCTGTAGTTTTGAATAGGACCTGGCGGTCTATGTGTTTATATGTCTGTGCTTCAAGTGTATCCAACGTGTTGAGTTATAGCGCCCCCTATAGGCGAGACTCGAACCTGCGACCTCCAGAATAATGGACCGGCGCTCTAAAGTGTTGCGTTATAGCGCCCCCTATAGGCGGGACTCGAACCTGCGACCTCCAGAATAACGGACCGGCGCTCTACCAACTGAGCTATCTTGCCCTGAGTCTTTGCCAAAGACCACTGCATTCGACACTGCGCTCGCTAATAACACGGGTTTATATTCCCATCAGCTCCCTCGAACACGCAATGATCTTTGCAAAATCAAATTGCTTATGGGGCGTGACCTTTTAATTCAAATTCGACCTTCGAATATAGGCATAGCGTCTTTACGCAGTCAACTACTAATAGTGCAAATATTATTACGGGTTTTTATTTTTAAAAGAATGTACTGAAATAATATTGTTTCCGAAAAGAAATGCTGAACGGCTACAATTAATATCCGGGATTGACCCATAGATGGCGCTAGACAATAGTGCCAATCGACCGAGTCGCCGTGTGCACCCTAATCCGACAACACAGCCGTACAAATACTATACTATTATAACTGTTATAATTACTGCAAAGCAGCGTGGCATGTCTAGTAAAAACTCATGCATTAGTCGTCATCTGGGTTTGTTCTTCTTTGTTTGAACATACTGTTGTGTGCATTCCTATCTGTAACTATTTTGTGTGCGCGGCCAAAAAAAGAAAGAAATGTCACTCACCTTATGCCCTTTGACATGAAGTCTTCACTTCCAGTCGTAAATGTCATCATTGCATTTATGCCATCCGTCCAAAGAAAAACAACGCAGGCTGTTTTAAAGACCATCCTATTCAAGTGCATCATGAAACATCATTGGACCACTGAATTGATGAAACAAAACGCACAGTTTCAAACGCAAAGGTCAAAATTAGCTGATTACGACTTCTAAATATTGACGACAAAAAAATTGTTAGTTCCTTTCTATGTTCTGTGAGAGAGGGTAAACGCATTATTGGCCAGAATCGATTCTACATTAGACTACACTTTCTACGATAATCGTGCGAGACCAATACAGTTACAGTTATTTCAACCCTAATAAGACATCACCTGTAAGTTCATGTATATTTAATTATGGCTAGTTATAATTACGTACATGGATTGTACATGTACACGTACAGGTTCAAAGTAAAGCTTCTTTTACCGATTAAAATAGTGTGAAGTGTCTTCTTAACGGCAAAACATATGGCATTCTAACTTGGAGCTACTCAGCACAACAATTTGCTTAGCACGAAAAGGGTTTTGCTCATACAGTAAAACAGGTTACCATCCAAAACTCCATGTGTTTTTCATGTTAAGCAAAACATAAATTGTGTTTGTAATCCTGTGTTACAAATTATCATGCTAAGCAGATTGTTGTGCTTAGCAGCTCCATGAAATTGGGTCCGAGGTGTCCAGGTATAACATGGGCGTAAGTCTCGAGGATTGGGTATTATTCCTTTCCCTCCCACTTTTTGACCGGGTTGAGCCGTTTGTTTTTTGACGGGGGTTGAGCTGGGTTTTTTTTATCGGGGTTTAGTCATTGGATCAACCCCACATGTTTTTGTGGTAAGAATTAAAATAATCCCGATTTAGAGGTCATCTTGTTACTTTCCAACGTTGAAATATTTGATTAAAAACGGAGAACCAACACAACATAAATCGTTTTCGACGTTTTTACCGTTTTTCCCTCGTGAACTTCCAATTCATTTAGTCAAATACTAGCCCATGTACCTTAAAGGGATCGTACACGTTTTGTAATTGGAACCCACTGTTTGTTTCAATCCTATATAGTTATAGATACCATAAAACTAACCTGTACAAATTTCATTTCAAAAGGTGGTAGCGATTTTGAGATATTGCCGAAAGATATTGCCGGAGCTGTTATGTCCACGCAGGAAGAATAATCTGCATGGGAAACACAATCTGAGAAACGTCACTGCAGTAACGCTTCTTAGATTCAAATTTGTGGGGATAAAAAGTGATATCTTTTTCCATAACCGCAGTACTTCCAAGTAAACAGTTTCTAAAAATGCATTATACTATCCAAAGCTGCTGTACTTCTTACCAAGTAAGTTTTTATTGACATTAATTTTTGTAGTAATTACCAAACGTATACGATCCCTATAACAATGCTTGCTGCTAAAACCTTCGTGAGAAATGCCACTGTCATAAACTTTACTCCAAATTAAAAAAAAACGGTGGCGTCCTATAACTGGTGTGATGAATCGAGACCAAACATGGACAGAAACTTAGAATAAAAATAATAGAACAGAGTAACTTTCGTGCGTATGTATTTATCATTATTATCAACTAACAAATATAATGAGATTTGACGGTTTACATGGCGAAAAAGCAATAAGATAAGTAGTTTGCAGTAAGTAGTGTGCTGCTTATAATTCCAGGGGAGTCAGGTTGGCGTAGCGGTTCTTTCCTCGCCTTCCATCACTATGACCCGGGTTCGAATCCGGCCTGGGCCAATATGTGACCCGCTCCCACGAAACCAGACATAAGTGGTTTTTTTTGTAAAAGTGAGATATTGTTATTTCCATTTAGTACACATCTTCAGCTTTCATTTGGTACCAAAACCACCTTTATACCATACATACTTCCAATTTTATGATGATTTTAAGACTGCCCTGTACACGCGATTCTATGGGAATAAACAAATGGAAACAACAATATCTCAGTTTTCAACAAAAACACTTATGTCTGGTCTTGTGGGAGCAGGTCACATGTGGATTGGGTTTTCAGTCCCTGCCTGACTCCGTGGGTTTTCCCCAGGATATTCTTCTGGGTTTTTCCCTCCCACCTCTAAAACTGTAACTTCTTCACATTATCTTCTCTCATTCTGTAATTGGCGCTATAGCGCTGTTGGGTGTTGAATAAATTTTAAAAAATACAAAATAATCCAGTCTAAATTGTACAAGGATCAAGGTTTACCGGTCGAACTAGGGTCCATCAGCAAACAGAGCAGTAAGACCGGAACGGACACACGCTTCAGACAGACGAAGACCCTGAATCGAGTGTGTACAACTGGGTTTTATACAGTTGGGTACATAATCACAAAGGCAATTCAGTGTCACCTAACGAAAATTCCACAGGTGATTCGGCTTTACATAGTTAAAGGAAATAACATAATTAAATAACAAGGACAGCAAAGCATTACATAACAGCAAATAAGTCACTACATCACACATGGGCACATTAATATTATGTCAGAGAACAATTCTTCGTCTTTCAAATAAAATCGGAAATTACGCCAAAATAAAAATTATTCGTTTACTTTGCAAGAGTACATGTAGGTAAAATCGATCTATGAACAAGACTGATAAGAGCTTGATGAAATTTCACTCACTGAAATTTGAGGTAAAATGTTGCTCAGGTAAAACACTAGGTTAATAATAAGTGCGCCATATTAGAGACATTAATAACAATGAAACCATGCATGGACAATACATTTGAACGAGCATGAGCGATTTACAATGAATAGCGCATCTCTGCTCGATAGCATTTCCTGAATCGGACTGTAAAAATAGATTTTTTCTTACCTTGTCTTTCCATTGTTAGGTTTTGTTCAGAAATGACGAGGCGAAGACCATGCATCAAGGCAAGTTTACACGACTGTTTCAAACTCTCTTTTCCTATTTCGGATAAAGCAAAACAGGGCAACACAAAATAAGTATGTTATTATCAAGTTTGAGAAGAAGATAGTATATACGTCATTTGCTTTTGGTGTAATTTTCAGATTTGGGGGCAAGTATATTGGAGCAAATATTGTTACGCTGACCTGTTTACAGTTTTATGTTTTCGGATGCTGGACAAATCAAGAGAGCCTAAGGCCGTGTCCGAAACGGGTGTCCGGGAGCTACAGCTACGGCTATTGTCTGCGTCGGCCATTTTGTAGAGCTGTCCGAAATGCTGTCTAGAGCTACAGCTACGGCTACAACGTCACAAAAATCTAGCCGTAAAAGAAGTTGTCTAGCTCAGGCAAAACAAAATGGCGGCAGTACTAATGTTAATTTTGGAGCAAATTTTTGTTTATTTTTCAATTGTTGGCTTTGGCTGTGATTTCGGCCGTTGCTATGCTGTTGCTAAGGGCAGACAATGACCGCCCGTGGCAACATCATAGCAACGGCCGAGGTCACAGCCAAAGCCAGCAATTCGGACACGGGCTGATATTGCAAACACAATGTGGTAAATTGGGGGCAGCTGTATTTGAAAATGGTGGGTTTTACCCACCAAAAGATGGCCGCCAATCCTTTCGGAAATTGATACATCCTCGTAAAACCGGTGTCATTATGAAAATCGAACTTCTTTTCCTTACTCGGTTTAACCAGTTCGCGCCGGGATTATTTTAACATCACCGAGCCGAGGGGCGGGATTATTTTTAACGAAACTCGATCCGAAGCGGGTTCAGGCCGATAGTGCTGGGAAGCACACCCACGCATTTCCGGCCTTGCTCGCTGCTGAGAGACATTTCCAAACTTGAACTTGGGGTGTTTATGCGTCATCCGTTTTGAATTTGGGGAAACTGCTTTGCGTTTAAATACGTCATCCGGCGCGAACTGGTTAAGCCCTCTTACGTGACCGTTCACTCCTCTAATTACCATGCGCACTGAGTACGTATTTCATAGGGAGTTTTGAAATGTATGCCTATACCGGTCCCATTGGACGAAAATTGGACGAAAATTAATAAATACATGATAATAATGCATGGCGAGAAGTATCTTAAAGTTCGACGGAAGATGATTTATCACTGCATGTTATTCACAGATTAAAGAAAAATGCTGTGCATGCTGACCCTCAGTGACCGAGGATTATAGCAACTTTCTTCGGAGGAATCGCTTCAGCAAGGGCGGCCCCCGTTTAGATGTATGCGGGAACTTCGGCAGATCCGCTCCAACTACTTCACCGGTTGTCTATTACAGCGCCCTCAATTGGCAAATGCCACTCAACCGCAAAAAGGCTGAACACAAAAATAAATCTCCCGTAAAAAAAAACCACATAATTCCAAGTGATCCAGATTCCTGATCTGGATCCTGATCAATCTTAACGGGACCATCCTTGACCCATAAGCTATCTACCCACCAACACGTTTCTTTAAAATCTCTCCAGTAGTTTTTTCCGAGTCCCGCTCACTGACCTCTACAACTGGACGGATCATCATTGCTCATATTCTGCCGTGCTAACGCTTGAAGTCGGCGCGAACGAGAAGTGCAACATGGCGGACCCAAGACGTCACTTCTGTGAGCCAATGAAATGTCCAGGTGTAGAGGTCAGTTGATTTACTCTGTACATTTTATATTTATAAACATTACGTCATACGTACCGTACCCATTGACCTCTACACCTGGACATTTCATTGGCTCACAGAGTGACGTCGTGGGTCCGCCATGTTGCACTTGTCGTTCGCGCCGACTTCAAAACGTGAATGGACAATGATCCGCCCATGTGTAGAGGTCAATGGTCCCACTCCTGCTAACAAACAAACAAACAAACACCCCAACAAACAAACAAACGGTCGACGTGCGTGCACCGCGTACCGCCGTGACATCGCTTGATGGTACCCAGAATCACACAGGTACGTTTTTCCACTCGTGCGAAAAGGAGCACTGCTAAAACCCTTTTATAGGTGTGCATTTGGTGCATAACAAAAACACAAGTATGCTGGATATTTTATTATTAAGGCATCTCTGGAAAAATTGATAGAAAATGACTCGAATGATTGGACTCAAGTTTTTAATGCGACCACAATTCAGTTCCGCCTTACAGGCCTCATTTACATAAATTATCATAAATTATTAGGGTGAAAATGTCTATTTGCAAAGACGAATGCGTTAGCCGATTTCAAACAAAAAGTGAGTAGCTTGCGCCATTTTCAAATGAAAGGGTTATACGCAACAAAAACGTTACGTAATTGCGCCATTTCCTTACGGACCATTTTAACTTTTAAACACCGTTTCCAACGACTGTTTGCGTATATTTGTGTTCTTTCACGGAATCGTCGTTGTATCACCTTTGCCCGCCATTTTGAAAATAGTTTTGTCCGACTTTTTTTTGCGGAATCGTGCGGCAACGTTAACAATTATGTCACGGGTAAAATAGCAATTCCTTTACTTCAATCATAAAATGGTGAGTGTCTTTCATCAAGCTTAATAAGTTGAGCAATGACGGGCTCCACGTCAATTACGATTTGCTGGTAAAATAGGTCATTTTTCAGTCGCTACGCCACTGATGTTATGCCACCTCAAATTGACTGCGCAAGCTGCGCCATAATTTGTTGCGTAAGCCGCGGACTTACGCACTGTCAAACTTTCGTAAAACTGCCGTAAGCGAAATATTGCGCAGCAAACAAAAGTGGCGCAGTTTTAATACGTATATTGTGGCGCAAGGAGCTGGCTTGCGCCATTGCGTAAGGTTTCGTGAAATCGGCTGTTTTGTCTATAATCGTGTGGTAACTATGAGGCGCCCTTTATGACTTTATTATTGAAACAAATATATAGAGGATCAAACAAATAATATAAGACCAAACAAATATATACAGGTCGAAAAAAATATTATAAGACCAAACACACATATACAGAGCGAAGAGTTTCAATTTTATATAAAACGAAGCGCCACCAACGACGGCGGGTTGCAATATTTATAGAACGAAGCGAATTCCATATAAGGAAGAAAAAGTGATAATATATAATTCGAGTTTGCAAATAATATAGGACGAGTTTGCAAATATATACGACGAAGCGACCTGGCAGAACCTAGCCCGCGATTCAACACGCGATTCAGCCCGCGATTCAGCCTTCGATTCAACCCGCAATTCAGCTGGCCGCAGCTGTTTATAGAAAATTAGAATCCATGCGACAAAAGGAGGTGCTGATTTGAAACTAGATACAGATTAGATCAACGAATTGTCGAAAAGGTACGGAAATTAATCCCCAATTATAGATTAACTTCAACAATAACTACCAGCAAGACTATAAATAGTATTCTTAACGTTTTTTCCCTCCAAAATTGCCATTATATTAGTCGATTCCAGAGAACCTAATTTTTAAGCGTTTCTCGCAACATATTACATGTACTTTCGAATCAATAAAATGCCGTCTTAAAAAAAAGGTGTACCGCACATGTTTTGTAAAATTCATATTTTTACTTCATAATCGTAATTGTCACCTTCCTGGGCACACTTAATTTCAGCAAGGGCGTATTCCAATAAGCCGATCCGTTCCAAACGGCCTCTTAAAGAAGCAACGTTTTCGATAACATCTGAAAAATGCGGTAATGATGTTTCTAGTAAAACGCCATCTTAAAAAAAAGTATACCGTATTATTAACGACGGTGGGTAGTACTAATCGGCTGAATACAGCCCTTCTACAAAAGTCCAAGTCCATATTAGTATTACTGATGCTCCCCAAAACATTTAAACGTTTACAACAAAGATATTGCAAACAAAATCAGTAAAGATGTTTTCACTAATTACATATCTGTCCTCTTGTTCATGTCTTATACTGCACTATATAAAGGTTGAGTAAGCAACATTTTATGAGCTACGACACAGGCAGACCACATAAGTTTAGTTAAATATTTCCTGGGGATACTAGTGTTGGGGATAGACTTTACCAAAACTTAAATATACACCGATAATTAAATTAACCAATTAACTTCAATTATCTTATTAGGTTCAAACAAAAACGTTCAATTTGATTCAGATCCGAAGAAAATTCCACAATGCATGTACACTGTTTAATAAAACTACGTTGGGGCATATCGCCTTATTGGAACGAGCCGCTACTAAAATTAAGTGTACCAACGAAGGTGATAATTAAGATTGTCAAGTAAAAATCATCAAATTTCAAGATATTGTCGGAAACGTTGCTTCATTGGGAGGCTATTTGGAACGGATCGGCTTTTTGGAATACGCCCTTGCTGAAATTAAGTGTGCCCAGGAAGGTGACAATTACGATTATGAAGTAAAAATATGAATTTTACAAAACATGTGCGGTACACCTTTTTTTTTAAGACGGCATTTTATTGATTCGAAAGTACATGTAATATGTTGCGAGAAACGCTTAAAAATTAGGTTCTCTGGAATCGACTAATATAATGGCAATTTTGGAGGAAAAAAACGTTAAGAATACTATTTATAGTCTTGCTGGTAGTTATTGTTGAAGTTAATCTATAATTGGGGATTAATTTCCGTACCTTTTCGACAATTCGTTGATCTAATCTGTAAATCTAGTTTCAAATCAGCACCTCCTTTTGTCGCATGGATTCTAATTTTCTATAAACAGCTGCGGCCAGCTGAATTGCGGGTTGAATCGAAGGCTGAATCGCGGGCTGAATCGCGTGTTGAATCGCGGGCTAGGTTCTGCCAGGTCGCTTCGTCGTATATATTTGAAAACTCGTCCTATATTATTTGCAAACTCGAATTATATATTATCACTTTTTCTTCCTTATATGGAATTCGCTTCGTTCTATAAATATTGCAACCCGCCGTCGTTGGTGGCGCTTCGTTTTATATAAAATTGAAACTCTTCGCTCTGTATATTTATGTGTGTTTGGTCTTATAATATTGTTTTCGACCCATATATATTTGTTTCGTCCTATATATATATTTTTGTTTGGTCTTATAATATTTTGTTTCGAACCATATATATATTTGTTTGGTCTTATATATATTTAGTTTCGACCCATATATTTTTGTTTGGTCTTATAATATTTTTTCGACCTATATTTATTTGTTTGGTCTTATATTATTTGTTTGATCCTCTATATATTTGTTTCAATAATAAAGTCATAAAGGGCGCCTCATAGGTAACTGCTTAACCAAAATACTCGACGCGCACAATCAAATATCGAACGCATTCGTCTTTGGCAAAAACTAGCTGTCTGTATGTTGTTCGCCCACAACAGTGGCGTAACTCCTATGCGCTCTGGGGTGGGAGGGCCGGGGGATGGGGGGGGGGGGGGGGGGGGGGGAGGGGGGGGGGGGGGGCGAACACCCGGGCACCCGGGCTAGGGGGGCACCGGGCATGGAAACCATTCTCTACCTGGCATAGGATTACACTTTTGACCATAACTATCGAAATCTTGATAAGACAATCAAGCTGTCTGATCATAGCTTTTGATATATATTACTGGTATCGAAATATCCGCCTTGGACTGAATGTTCATAATAGGTTGAGCGCCCTCAATCCACCAAGCCAAAACGTTCTAACTTCTACCTTGTATACATTGTGTTCAATTCGAGCTGACTTCATAACAAAGGCAAATTTAGGCCCCCGCATTTAGTCAGGGAGGGGGCACCCAACCCATTTCTTGCCCCCGGGCACCCTGAAACAAAGTTACGCCACTGGCTCTGAACTCTAAACTCTGTTATGTTTGTACATGCAGCGGGAACAACACCCAACAAACATCATAATACGCCATCACATGGCTAAATTTGAGCTGACTTTGGCAGGCTTATAAGGCGATAAGTTGTGAAAATGTGTTTGTACAAAATATAGTGTGTTTAGTGTGTTGTCGTTGTGATAAACACTGCGCAGACGTAAACAAGAGTTTATAAGGAGTAAAAAAGAGTTTATATGTTGTTATTGTTGTTGGTTTTTAGTTTATTTGAAATTCCAGTCTTTTTGGCCGTCTAATGAAAAGGGAGTTAGGCGGTTATAGTTTATTTAAAATTACCGAATTTCGAAATATTTGGGCTAATAAATAGGGGGTTACCCAGTCCAAAAGAAGCATTCTCATAGTAGGTCAGAAAGGCCAAATATTTGGGGGAATTTAGTGCCTTTGATGTTGCAAGCATGAAATTTGGCACATGAGTCAGACATGACAAAGCAAGATAAAATCCCGCGCGTCGGCTCGGTGATGTTAAAGGGATCGTATACGTTTGGTAATTACTCAAAAAATTAATGGCAATAAAAACCTACTTGGTAAGAAGTACAGCAGCTTTGGATAGTATAGGCCTAATGCATTTTTAGAAACTTTTCACTTCGAAGTACTGCGGTTATGGAAAAAAAATATTACTTTTTATCCCTAAAAATTTAAATCTGAGAAGCGTTACTGCAGTGACGTTTCTCAGACTGTGTATTCCAATGCAGATTATTCTTCCTGCGTGGACATAACCGCTCCAGATTTTCGGCAATATCTCCAAATCGCTACCACCTTTTGAAATGAATTTTTTACAGGTTAGTTTTTAGTATATATCTATAACTATATATGATTGAAACAAAGAATGGGTTCCAATTACCAAACGTGTACGATCCCTTTAAAATAATCCCGGCGCTAACTGGTTCGAAATCAAACTCTCAGAATATACAGCATTCACTTCGTCGGGTTAGTTGACAAACACAATTCGATTTTGAGAAATGTTGCGGTCTCAATACAATGTTTTGTGACCTCCGCAGTTGAATTTTGGTTGAAATAAAGGATCCTGTACCGGTCTATAAACTTCTGTGGAATGTTGGGGTGAATTTGGACCGAAATTAGCTATATATAGCTATACATGTATTTCGCAAAATCACCCCAAAGTCGACCCCTTCGCCAAATACTGAACAGAAACTGAAAAAGGGACAATCGAGCTTTAACGTGTTGAATGCTTTGGTCAACTGAATTCTGACTCTGGTTGTTATTGTTGTTGTTGTTGTTGTTGTTGTTGTTTCGAATGTATTTACTGGTACCACAACCGTCATGTTGTGGCCATGAAAAGGATGTACGGGGATTCAAGGGTTGTTAGTCAGGCAGATAGGAACAATATTTGGGATATTTTGCCTTTGATAATAAATCAAATAAGTTAAGAGGGCCTAATATTTCGATCTTAACAAAATCTTCTTCAGAGACTATAAATGACTGTGTACAAGAAACAAACATATAGGACAACATAAAGCATGATGCATTAATACAAAAAAACCATGAAATTCAGCACACAGCCTGGTAAGAGTATGTCATGAGAAAGGTGTTTGGGTATAGAATATCTATTTTGGTCAAAGGACAAATCTGCGATGGCCCTATATCCAAACATGGAGGCATACCCGAACACTGTGTGCTAAAATCCATGCATCCGTTCATGTATATACGTGTTATTTACCCAACCTCAAAAAAACTTCACCCTCTTCTCTGTAAACCACGATGGCCCACATTGTGCCTTTAGCCTTATTGAATGGGCCAACCGAAGCTGAACGCTCCATTGTTACAAAACTCGCCAAACCACTGTCTGCGAATGTCGCTATTCAGATTCACTGACCCGTGTGAAAAGTGTAGATTGGGAACTCTTCTGTCGAACAGGCTGGGCTTATTCATGTAAATGGTGCACAGCGAGTTGGTGGCTGCATTGCCTGAATATTCTGTTAAGGAAGTAGTAAATAACTGGGGGACAGCGATCGTGTCCAGCGATTGGTATATACTGGATGAATACTACTGACCTCATGATGATGAAGATGTAGGCCGGTCAAAGAGAGCCTAATCTTGGAGGGCACAATCTTTACCTGAAAATTGGGGACGAGTTTTGTCAAACTAACCTGTCAAACCTTACCAATACCACATGCATCCCTTACCGGACACCCATACTTTAGCGTTACTTCAAGCGTTGCAGCTAGTTTGCATGGCCAGTGTAGCGGTATATAGGTGGTTTTTTTTGTAACGGACGAATGTGATTTCCCACGGAGATGAGAATCACATCATCTGATTTGAAGGTAAGTAAACCATCGGAGGTGAGATAAAGAATGTGGTTTTATATATTTCAATTTAGAGTTAAATGATAAAAGAAAGAATCACTAAGTATTTTTTTGTTTCGTATCCGTTCGGTAATTTCTTCACAAATTAATGGCAATAAAAACTTACTTGGTAAGAAGTAGAGCAGCTTTGGATAGTATAATGCATTTTTAGAAACTTTTCACTTCGAAGTACTGCGGTTATGGAAAAAGATATCACTTTTTATCCCCACAAATTTGAATCTGAGAAGCAATACTGCAGTGACGTTTCTCAGAGTGTGTATTTCAATGCAGATTATTCTTCCTGCGTGGACAAAACCGCTCCAGAATTTCGGCAATCTCTCAAAATCGCTACCACCTTTTTAAATGAAATTTGTACAGGTTAGTTGTATGGTATATATCTATAACTTTATATAATTAAAAAAAACAGTGGGTTCCAATTACCAAACGTATACGATCCCTTTAAGCAATTCTTGTGCTTAAAGGGGTACTAGTGTTCTGGAATCGCCGAATTGGGCCAAAACGGGTTTTGAACGAAATAGTGTTAATCGGAAAGAACATTTAAAAGTAGGATATAAGCATCCACACAACTATCCTTTAAAAACTGGGCGTTTTGTGTTCACATTTCTGACCCCCAAAACTCGAGCTGTTTGGGTGTAGTCGTGATTCAATGACAACGCATGTATATGTAGCTGCGGCGGGTGTCAGACAAGTCGACCGTTGAGACAACTTGACTCGGGACAAGTGGACCGTTGAGACAACTCGACCTCAACGGTCGACTTGTCTTTCCATTTATCGGACATACGGTCGAGTTGTCTCAACGGTTCGAGTTGTCTCAACGGTCGACTTATCCCAAGTCGAGTTGTCTCAACGGTCGACCTGTCTGACCCCCGCTGCGACGATGCTGCTATCTCGCAGACATGTACTACAGTGGCATGGAATCTCAATTCCCGGTGTGATATCGGTTGTGTATTCGATGCACTATTTTGATTTGCGGCACCAGTCTGATGATGTCACCGCTCCGAAGCCGCCGATTATACGAGATACAGCCTAGAATTTCATGACGGCTAGAAATGCGTATACAAATACCCCAAAATGTCCGCTGCGTCAAATGTAAATAACGTGGCTTTTTCGTCTTTTCTCAAAAACAGTGAGACATGATGATGTTTTCCTTTCAACCATTATGTTTGAAATAGTACAAAATATTACAACATTTAAAAAAATGACATTTTCGGCGAATTCGGGGCATATATAGTACCCCTTTAAGGGTAGGATACACCATTGGTAATTTCTTGAATTATCATGAATGGGTAAATTTCGGGGGTTCTATTTTATAGTAAATATCGTTTAACTGACTTGTCCAAAGTTTTACAATCATGGATGCTGAAAAAAGCAAGAAAAACGGCGTTCGTTTTCAACCGGCGTCGGGCAGTGGTTCTTATGTTATTCTTGGTTTGTTTTGCGATAGCCGTCCGGCGATTGAAAATTTGTTTTTATAAAATTCAATTTTCAGAACAACTACAGGATATGTAGCCCAATCATTTGGCTGGATGCCTAGAATCGATATTTACCTAGGTAATCAGTACGACTATTTCTTAATACTCCAGTAGTACAATTTTTCAATATCTGCAAATGTTGTCTACGAAATTCGCCCCTGGTTTTTGTCGTCTTTTCTTGGGAACGGAAACACAATGTTTGAAATAGGATTTGAAGTAAACAATCCAAAACATACAATGTTCGGGGATTTCAGGATGATGTGCCCCTTTAATCGCTTTGTGTGTAAGGCGGTCAGGGTATCACAGTTAAAATCTTCCGAAGTAAAAAAAAATAAAATCCAAAATTGTGTCTTCGATTCAAAGTCCTCATCGATAACCTACGACATTGTTGACAAATTGTTGAGAATTCTACATTTTATGTTAATCGTTTCAGCCATGAAAATCCCCACTGTTCTATTATAGTTTCAGAAAAGTGTCAATCTTTGATCCACACTGTTAACAATTTCTCTGTTGTACCATTCCTTTTCTCTATGGTTGTACAGATAATCATAATGTTGGTATTACAAGGGTTATATTCATGTATGGTGTGCGTTTGTTTAGGGTGTGAATGGAGGACACATGCCTGGCGACACGAAGGTGAATTGGGGTTATAAGGTTAGAATCGAGGATGTCCTCGGATTGAGATTCGTGTACAAAACCAATGAGAACAAACAAAGGAAATTATCGAGAGGAACAAAGGAAACTCCTCGATTTACACCATAAACAAACGTGACTGTATTATTGTATATGTATAATCCCTGAATGTTCTGTGCGTGGACAGGGTGTACTTGTATTTTTACGATGGAATTATGTATGCCTGTCTTTTTGTGAATACAAATGTACGTACATGTATATCAAACATAACAATTTAAATGTTGTACGGTACCTTTTTACCAAGCGTAATTCTGGGGAAAGAATGTGTGCCTGGCAGAAGGGCATATCAAGTTTTGCCCTTATGCGCAATTGCGTTATCACCAAAACGTCCCAGCAAAGGGCATATGCAATAAAGCTGCATGAAATTTAATACAATTTAAACATTTCCGTCAGAAGTTAACATAGATTGCTCCCAAAAATTGTGATTCAGACTTGCGATAAATATAAAGTTTGTACGATTTATGATAAGTGTGAGAGAACATCGGATTCATAATACGTATGGGGGAACATTGGCGCCTTTTGATGCAATTTTCATGAAAGTGATTTTCACGTCAGAACTCTCATTATGCCCTTCTGCCGGGCACCCGATGTAGGTAGTATCCTGCCGCCACTGCTATTGGTTGTACAGGGTGTATCAATACAAATGCAACAAAATATAACATAATTATTACACGTGGAATGTGTAACTAACATCGATAATATAGATATGGTTTCAAAGATACTGGTTTTCACTTTAAAATGAGACATCAAACGTCCAAATCTGACAATGTTTAACAGAGTTATGAATAATTTTCCAAGATGGGTCAAATTTACCATGGGACCAAGTTTTTCGACTTTGTTTGGATACTGTTCAAGTGTAGACTCAAAACCAAGTCGCCATAGAAATGAACCAGCGCTGAGCCACCATGCCCGCTTCCGTCAGCTCTGGTTAATTTCGGCAGCGTCTGCATGGTCAAAGATGAAAGTGTCTAACGAATTCAGAAAATGATTGTTTCTAATGAAGAAGCTAACCGGCAGTCAATAGCCTTAAGGATAGTAGCTTTCTTGAGCATGACAAGAAGACAAGTGCAGCGAAAAAAAAATATGTCAGTTCGGCCCACACCGCTATGAGGGCCTTCACTTCCACTCTCGACCACTGAATTCGCACCTCGCGGTACTTTTTTCCGATCCTTTCCTTAAGCCTTTCTCTGTAGTCGATATCGTCGGAGCATTGGCCATGATGATGAACAGAATTGGAAGCACAGCTAACGATAATGATCGACGAAAATACACAGATAAACTATTAGATATAGCGAAACCGAAATTTGTGTAAAACCATGGAGGTAAAACGTTGCAATGGCCGGCGGCTGATAATGGCATGGGTGGTATGCGGTGTGTGGCTACCGGTACCCATTCGCTTGGTGGTGCGCACATAATGTACCAGTCACTGCACTGGATCGGAGCACCGCAGTAAACAATTACCGAACTTGTGAGCGCGCCACAAGAACACCTTACGGAACACCAGTCAACTGTGGCGGCTAAAACAGGAAGTGTTTTAGTTAAAATCGTTCAGAGTTTTAGCTAAACCTTCCCTACGAGGTGTTTTAAATCACCGTTTTAGCGGCGAGATAAAACCGAATCTGTTAAAACTAAAACCGTTCAGACATCGTTCTAGTTTAAACTTTTAACCAAATCGAGTTAAACTAGTGTTTTAAGCGAATTAAAAATGGTGTCTGAACGGAAAATCTTCGTACTGGGGACTGAGCCAGGTTGGCATAGCGGTTCTTTCCTCGCCTTCCGCCGTTGTGACCCCGGTTCGAATCCCGCCTTCGTAGGTAATATTAAGTGGATCGGGTTTTCAAGTCCCTGCCCGATTTCGTGTACTTTTCCACAGGATATTTTTCTACCTCGCGATTTTTTTAAAATAATTTGAAGGGGGGGGGGGGGTGGTACTCGGTTTTGGGTTTACTATAGTAGAAAGATAAACAATCAATACATAAACTGTTGTCCAACATATTTGTTGGACTAGTGTGAACATGACTAGTGTGAACAAGCCAGCGTGATGGAAGGCTGAAACTTTGTTGAATAAACAGTCAATTAACAGTCGAGTCAAAGTACACATAATTGTTGTGCTTTTTTCCCCAATAAATGTTTAACTTGTTGTTTTTACTTCTCCAAAAATCCCCTTTTCTATTAATTTGGACATATTAGAAACTCTAAATAGGTTTTAACATGGTTTAAATTTCCACTTTAACTTTGACTTTCACTGCAGTTGTTTGTCTTTTTAATTATTTCTTTTTCAGAATGTATATACTTGTTGCATTTATCGTATATATAATTAATAATTTATTTTTTTCATTCTTTTTATTGTTCACCCACTTCAGGGTCTTTTGATTTTGACTGGTGCCGTGTTCCAGTTCACCAAGAACAAAAGGTTTCTACCACCAGACAACGGTTTGAGTCACGGACCGACAACGGAATCCCAAGGCCGAGCTTTTCCCAATTCTTCCCGGGGTTTGTAGGCGTGGATCGAGTCGTTCGCATGTTTTACGTTGACGAGTCGGCCCTGAAACTCTTGACACTGCATGCACAGCCTCGAATCAATTCTGCTCAGTGGCACCTGATTCAGTAAAAAAGCTTAGTCCTTTGACGACATAGATCTGACTTGATTGTATTGGCAAACATTTAGCAAGAAACACAAGCGAGATGGCGGATCGGTTGCGTTTGTACGGTGTTTTTGTTGGCCTCCTGCTTCTCGGCAGTTATCCTGTAGACGGTGACGTGACAGTCGAGGTCAGGGCATCCCAAAGTCACCCCATGGAGGGCCACACCACCGAGCTGATCTGCCAAGTCCGAAGCATGAACCAATCCCAAGTCCTCGTCTGGAGCAAGGACCACAGGTCCATCACGTGGGGGGACACCGTGGGCCAGATGATGTCGCCCAGATTCGACCTGGACATGAGCACCACGAACACCTCCGAGGGGACGCTAACCAGTTACATACTGACCATCAACGACGTGACCCGGGATGACGACGGGAGTTACGAGTGCGAGGTGCTCCAGGAGAACAACGGGCACGGTTACTCGGCAATGGCGTCGGAGGCTGCCGACCTGTCGGTGCTGTACTTCCCGTCAAACGTCTACCCCTACTGCTCGATGAACGGAAGCCAGACTCTTCTGACGGGGACCGAGCTGACCGTAACCTGCACTTCCGAGGTTGGCAACCCGCAGATCACCTCCGAGTGGATGACGGGTGATGGCGCCGTCCCACCGCCGGTGTATCGCACCGTCGAGTCCTCCAGCATGATGGTTTCCGAGCTGGTGTTGACGGCAAGTCATGATCTACAGGGCGCCACGTACATCTGCCGAGTAACCAGCGAAGCATATCCAGATACCGACCGGACCTGCTCACTGGGACCGCTCCGGGTCATGGACTGGCCGATCGTGGAGGTAACGCGCAGTCTGGAGTGGGTTAACGAGGGAGACGACATCCACTTCTTGTGCAGCGCTGATCCAGCGACTACCGCGTTAGATTGGGAGACCATCCCGACCATCGACCCGGATAGATTGGAGTTTATAGACAGCGGCGCGATACTAACGGTTAAAAACGTACAGCTGGGCGATAACTTGACGAGCGTGATATGTCGAGTACCGTACAGGGACACATACATAGAGAAGCGAAGTAGCATCTTCCTGCCTTCCAAACCACACGTACACCCAACACCTCCATTAGATGCCACATCCGAGCTTTGCATGCCCTGGTTCGCAGCTTTTCTCTTTACAGTTGCTGTCAACTTTGCCATGTGCGTCATCATCGTCCGGCTTCTCATGAAAATCAAGCTGCTGACTTACAAACTGAACAATCCGAAAACTGTCGAGCCTGGCCGTACGTCTGTGCGGGGCGTCGACGTAGAGGCGTTTGGAAGTCCAAAGAAGGACGGACCGGCCTCGCTTCATAGCAGTTCCTTAAACTGGTCAATGAGGTCAGAGAAAGAACTTAAGAACAAGAGGCGCCAGTCCTGGATATACCTACCTTCTCCAGAAGACGACCCTCTTGGTTCTACAGTGAAAGATCCAACGACCTACACCGAGCTCTCACCCGATCCCGCGGACAGAGTCAAATCGTGCAGGAAACCACGTAAGACCGTCTCGCTCAAAGTCACCCGTCTCTCGGACATCGACCCTTACGTGACACCATGTGCACGTTCCAAACCAATGGCCAAATCAGCGTCTGCATCACCGCGGAAAAACTGCAGGAAATACGGGGTAGCGACAAGGGCGTCACCGACTAAAACCATGGTATTGGAGCCGGGCAACAATTGTAAACGGGGAGGCATCGAGACCATCAGCGAAAGTGTTCCTATGAGGCAGTCCAGTGTGGTCGAGATGTCTTCGTACATGGATCTCGACGAGAAAACTAAAAACTTATCCCCACAAAAGCAGACATACCAAGCCCTACAGAAGACGCCAAATTCCTCCAGGTACGTTGCCAAACCACTGAAATCTTCCTTGAAGACCAATGACAAACTTTCGTCCGTGAAGAAATCTGCTGCTTTCCGCACGGATGACAAAATGGGCGACAGCGAGATATACGGAGAGCGTGGATCGTACATGAAATATGGAAAGGGAGTCATTCCGTCTACCGACTTGGGGATCAGCAAATCGGCTCAGCGGCAAGATTCAATGATGGAGGAGAGCGCGTCGTACATGCCAGTGGGTACCGTGAAGGGCAAACGTGCCACTGTACAGATCAACCGTATTCGCCGCTCGGGAACAATGAGCAGTGACAGCAGCACCGACGCACGCGATACTGGCTCGGGATATGAAGTGCCCCCTGATGCGGTAACAACAGATGATGACATGGGGGCAGCGGTCTACGAAAAATCACTCAAAACCAAGGCTGGAGGGCAAGGTCCAACACGCAGTCAGTTTCGTGCTACCATGTCTACAAGAGCACCTATGGCTGACCCCAGCGCTCGTGGTCGAAAAGGTGCAGACTTGACGCCTAGCAAGGACCCATCTTCGTCAAAGGACGACAAGAACCCAGTGTATTTCACGCTGGAGCAAGACCAGGGATCGTACACCAACTACGGCGCCGACATCAGCTCAGAAAGCTTGTCCTACGAAGGGTCCGAGAGCTCGTCTTACCAAGGGCCCGAGAGCTTATCCTACCAAGAGCCCGAGAGCGTTGACTGGGCTCCCGCCGCCCAAAACGCAAAGTCCCCACCTGCACCTGTTCGCAAAACATCATTAACCTCCGAGACGTCCTATCTAGAACTCACCGACGCCGAGGGAGAGATAAAAGGCTACATGGACATGACCAAAGCAAAACCCAAGCAACTCGAAGCACCCTCAACGGTCACCAAGATGCCAGCGAAGGTCACCAGGGTGACGCCAAAGTTCACCCAACAAGTCTGCCAATCAGATTCCGAGTTTTCTTCTAATGAAGACTACCAACAAATGGAAGGTGATAAGCAGGGCAGCGAGTACGCCGTGCCGCCCTCCAACCAGTTGAAGCAAGTGGTCAAAGAGAGCGACTCGAAGGAGGTTATCGGCTCGGCAGGATCTCACGCTGAGCCACGCGTTCAGTGCAAACCGAAAAAGAAAGGCGTCTGGGTCGGACTGTTCAAGAAGTAATAACTGCACAAAATGAACAATAATCTAGACAATTTAGACTGCAATATCGGACCACTAAAGGCATTACATGTATAGGATCGTTTGCATTTTATCCAAAGGTAATCTAGCAAAATTACTATCAAAAATCTGATTTGCATTAAAGGTCGTACTACATGTATTACTAAACACCCGTAAAATAATTCCGTCTCGTTCACTGTCGTTATTCTGATGATCAGTCAACTGACTGATCGTTTGAAATAAAGACAGTTCCATTAACGAAATTGTGCGTCGAGATCATTGTTATCTTTTTTACCGTTTTCAAAAAAACACCATATGTACATGTAATATTCATTAAAGGGATCGTTTACGTTTGGTAATTACTCCAAAAATTAATAGCAATAAAAAAAAACTACTTGGTAAGAATTACAGCAGCTTTGAATAGTATATTGCATTTTTCGAGACTTTTCACTTTGAAGTACTGCGGTTATAGAAAAAGATATCACTTTTTATCCGCAAAAAATTGAATCTGAGAAGCGTTACGGCAGTGACGTTTCTCAGAATTTGTATTCCAATGCAGATTATTCTTCCTGCGTGGACATAACCGCTCCAGATTTTCGGCAATATCTCAAAATCGCTAGCACCTTTTGAAATGACATTTTTACAGGTTAGTTGGTATATATATCTATAACTATATAGAATTGAAACAAATAGTGGGCTCCAATTACCAAACGTATACGATCCTTTTAAGCTGAAACTCAACAGGTTAGGTTCTGAATATTCGAAACGAACGTAGTGCACAAACATCAAATGGTCCTATGCTTTTTACTTGCAATTCATTGACTCAGACCACCAACCGAAGCTCAGTTTTATATAGTTAATATACATGTAGTATTATGTAGAGCGTACCCAGGAAGTAAAAAGTAGCTAAATTAATTCTTAACTATTTTTAATTGGATTTGTGTAATGACCGCTGGTTTTGCTCAATATTAGATATTTTAAATAAAATACCCTTTATATACCCAATAAGTTATATATCATTTTAAAGGAATCTGGAAATACCAATATCTCAAAATGTCAATTTTACTTTGATTTCACATATAGTGTTAAATGTAGTATTTAACCAGGATTGCTTGATTTAAATCACGTTGATTTAAATCGCGATTTAAAGGTAGGATACACCATTAGCAATTGTTTGAATTATCAGGAATGGGTGGATTTGGGGGGTTGTATTTTATAGTAAATATCGCTTAACTGACTTGTCCGAAGTTTTAAAATAATACATGACAAAACAAGGAAGAAAAACGGCGTTCGTTTTCAACTGGCGTCGGGCAGTTGTTCTTGTTGTTCTTGTTTTTTTCGCGATCGCCGTCCGGCAATCGTGATTTTTTTAAATAAAATTCAATTTTTAAACACTTGCCAGATATCTAGCACAATAATATTTCTGGATGCCTAATCATTATTTACTTTTAAAATAGTAAGATATTTCTTATAATTCGGTCGAATTTTTTTTCAATATCTGCAAATGGTGTATCCTACCTTTAAATCACATGATTTCTTTTTTCAAATAAATCACCGATTTAAATTAATTCTTTGAAATAAAACTTCTTCTTATTTTATTCATTTTAGTAAATATAACCAATTGGATCGAATGAAGAGATTTAGAATATTTAAAATAACCCCCAGAACCACCCCCACCCTAAATTGTACAATTACATGTACATGTAGATGTTTATAATTACCAATCTCATACAGCATCATGAATGACTCATTTAGACTAGCTTTTTTTCTAAACTATTTTTACCTTATAGTACATTGCATAAATAAAACACCTTCATGGTAACAATACTCTTAACTCATTAGTAGGAAACAAGTTCTGGAATGACATCTGTACTAGATCAACATTACACAAAACAAATGGATATGTTTTGGGGTGGATTGCCAAGGCCTTCGTGGCAGCGATCCCAAGCGACTGGAACGGGAGACCACGCGCGCGAGTCTAGTGGCAAAGCGTGCGTGGTCTCCCGTTCCAGTCGCTTGGGATCGAAGCTCTACGAAGGCCTTGACAAAAGGCTAGGGTGGACAAGGGTCGAATTTTAGGAAAATATCCAATGGACCGCAGGGCCAATACATCTTTAAATTTACTGAACTGGAACATTTTTTACAAGACCAATTGGAACCGACCGTTAAACACTAGACTTCTAATTCTGGGCTTGTTTTGTTACCAATGTTGCAAGACCAAAACCACTGGCCGCGGTTAAAGGTAGGATACACCATTGGTAATTGCTTGAATTATCATGAATGGGTAGATTTGGGGGGTTGTATTTCATAGTAAATATCTCTTAACTGACTTTTCCGAAGTTTTACAATCATGGATGCCGAGAATTAGAAACGCACGAAAAACCGTTTGTTTTCAACCGGGGTCGAGCAGTTATTCTTATGTTATCTTTGTTTTTTCGCGATCGCCGTCTGGCGATCGCGAATTTTTCTTTATAAAATTCATTTTTTTGGGAATAATTACAGGATATCTAGCGCAATCCTTTTGCTGAATGCCTAGAATCATTATTTACTTTCAATTGAGTAAGATAATAATTCGGTAGTAAATATTTTCGATATCTGCAAATGGTGTATACTACCTTTAACCGGTTTGGTGAACATTTCGAACCCTGGTTTGGGGGGAGAGAGGGGGGGGGGGGGGAGTTGGTCTTTGAATGTTTTTTAATCACTTTTTAACATTGTTTTATAATGTTATGTACATGTAGATACCATATAAATCTTTCTATCATGGTCTGTAGTATGCCCTGTGTACATACATCATACATGTATTTGATTATATTTATAATATATTGGATGCACTCACATGTGACACTCACATATGTACATACATAGTCACATGTGTACACATACAGTTATGTACACGCACAGTCACATATGTGACGCTTACAGTCACATATGTGACACTCGCCATATGTGACACTCGCATTATGTGACATATGTGACACTCGCATGTGACACTCGCATAATGTGACACTCACTTAAATGAATTTAAAGGTAGGATACACCATTGCTAATCCTGTCCGAAGTTTTACAATCAAGGATGCTGAGAAAAAGCACGAACAAAATGCGTTCGTTTTCCACCAGCATGGGGCAGTTGTTCTTATGATGTTCTTGTTTTTACGGCGATCTTGATTATGTTTAATACAATTGAATTTGTCGTAACAATTACAGAATATCTAGCGCAATCATTTGATGGATGCCTGAAATCACTTATTTATTTTCAAATAAGTAGGATCTTTCTTAACAATTTAATAGTAAAAATGTTCGATATCTGCAAATGGTGTATCCTACTTCTAACAAGTGCATAACATTGATTCAGAAATCAAAAAAAAATGCCAAAAATCAAACCTATATTATTTAGAAAAGGGTCTGTAATTATTAACAGTGTTTAATCTGATATACATTATAACAAATTCATGAATTAAAAACTACTTAATATGGATGAATTTGTTTTTATTATAAAGACCATTTTATACTTTTTTATAATAAGACTACATTTGTGTATACATAAGCCGGTGTATTTAATAATTTCATATTTGTCAGTGTTTTGAAAGTTGAATTAAAATATAATACATATACAGTCAAACCTTGATATAGTGGCCATCGACGGTGCCGGTTTCCGTGGCCACTATACGCAAGTGGCCACTATAGCAAGGCGTACACATGTGTACACACACATGTACATGTACATGTGCTCAAGATTTCAAAGTCAACAGAGGGCGCACTTTATTTCCGCGGCCGGAGTACACAGGTTTCACGGCAATGTAATTGTACACATTTTATTTGCTGTGGGCTTTTATGGGTTGGCCACTGGCCGCGTTACGCAGTGGCCGCATTAGCAAAGCATGGTTATGGTATGTTTATGCAGGAATCAAACTGGGACCAAGCAAAGGTGGCCAGTTAAGCCAGGTGGCCGCTGTATCAAGGTGGCCGCAATGGCAGGTTAGTGGAGATCGACATTAATGTCCAAACGGTTCCCTTACAAAGATGTTATATATCAACCGAAGGGTTTACTAGTTACGATTTACAATAACTGGCGAAATCGCCAGTAAACACACGATCATTATGCGTGCTATCTGGCCGCTTTTGGGCGATTCCATCAAAGCCCATAGAAAGTGTATAACATTTTAATTAAAGGGGTCGTATACGTTTGGTAATTACTCCAACAATTAATGGCAATAAAAACTTACTTGGTAAGAAGTACAGCAGCTTTGGATAGTATAATGCATTTTTAGAAACTTTTCACTTCGAAGTACTGCGGTTATGGAAAAAGATATCACTTTTTATCCACCAAAACTTGAATCTGAGAAGCGTTACTGCAGTGACGTTTCTCAGATTGTGTATTCCAATGCAGATTATTTTTCTTGCGTGGACATAACCGCTCCAGATTTTCGGCAATATCTCAAAATCGCTACCACCTTTTGAAATGAAATTGGTACAGGTTAGTTTTATGGTATATATCTATAACTATATAGGATTGAAGCAAACAGTGGGTTACATTAACCAAACGTATACATGGGCGGATCCAGGATTTTTTTAAAGGGGGGGTCCACCCAAGGTCTTAGGCAGGATTTTGTGAATTGGGTGTGTAAAAAAAAAATGTGGGTGTGTAACAATTTGAGTACATGTAACTGGGAAGCATGTACGCGAAGCGCACATCACGAGCGCGTAGCGCGAAGTCCCTGCGGCCGGGGTTCAGGGCCCGCTTAAGGGCCCTTAAATTTTTTGGTTTATTAGGTGCTCTCTGGCGCAATCTGAGGCCAATTTCTACCTATTTTTTGTTAATGTTGTGGCAATATGAAGCCTGATTTTTATACCATTTGTTTTTAAAATCTAATATTTACCATTTTTAGCTGGAATGATAACTTGAAATAAATTTTGACCAGAGGAGTATATTATGGATACCGGTATTGGAAGTTTGGATTTAAAAACAGCGCACACCGACTCACACTACGTGTAAAATGAGGTAACGGTTAATTGGTCATAAACCTTAGGCATACTTAACATAGGCAG
Source organism: Crossaster papposus (assembly GCA_037893245.1). Classification (NCBI taxonomy): domain Eukaryota; kingdom Metazoa; phylum Echinodermata; class Asteroidea; order Velatida; family Solasteridae; genus Crossaster; species Crossaster papposus. The sequence continues at coordinate 183,293 of JBAIAA010000235.1, read as the reverse complement.
GATTTGGCTGGGAGCGACCGGCAATGACTCCATTTAAAATAATAAACAAATTACAAGCCCTAATAGTTATTAAGTAAGTTTAATTTAAAGTTGTATGTTAAAATAAAATGTTACAAGTTGTGTTTAATCTTTAAAAAACTACACGCCAAACGCCCGCTTGTGCTAGCGGGGTTTATTCCGACCGTCTCTACAAACGGTGGAAAAAGCGGCGTGTTTGTTCCAATTTAGTGTTTAGTAATTTACATAAATTTAGCTTAAATTTAGGTCACGTGACAAATATATAAACACTGTGGTTAGCGCCTATTGCACTCGTTCTGCTGGGGCTACTCAACCGTCACTTCAAACGGTGAAATTCCAGTGTTATTATTGGCAAGTCTGCCAAGTAAATGGGCCCAGTGGTGAGCCAAGCATGGCATTTGGGGCAAGCCTGCCCCGTTCAAGCTTATGAAAGCGTTAAAAAAATTTAAATATGTAATTGCCTGAAATGCAATAAGAAGGAATAAACAAACTAGCGGCTCGAAAAACTAAGCCAAAAAAGTCAAATCATAGTCTATATGGTTGTTATTTTGTGTGTGTGGTTTGAGAATAATACACGTATGTGTGTGTGTACATGTATGTACGTTGCTTGTTAGGTGAAATACATTTTTTTTTTTTTTTTTTTTTCGTTTTTTTTTTTTTTTTTCACTCAAGAAAAAAGGGGGGGTCCGGACCCCTTGGACCCCCCCCCTGTATCCGCCCATGGTATACGATCCCTTTAACCTTACAATCGAGCATCTTTGTAGCTGGTCGTCAATGTACCGTTGTAAGCATATGCTTATTTTTGGCGTGCAAAATCATCATTTTATAATACACGCCTTCTCGGATAGATTTTGTACTGTTACTAAAATTATGCTTAGTACATGTACATGTGTATGTATTGTATTTTGATGTTGGGGCCGAAATGCATGTACATGTACCTATGTACCCATGCACCCAGCAGTATATGGGACCGAGGGACTCCCCCATTACGAAACAGTTTTACTACCGAATTATTAAGAAATATCTTACTTATTTGAAAGTAAATAAAACATGTTTAGCGTCACCGCCCGCTTCCTTTTGGGGGGCCGCCTCCTTTTTTCTTTTCTTTTTCTTTTTGAAAAAAATGATAAATGTTATCATTTTTTTGAAGAAAAAAACAAATTAAAATTTTTTTTTAAAAATAAAAAGATAATACAATTTTAAGATCGTATTTTAGACTTTAGCATCACTGTGTACATGCTGCGGAAATATATTTTTTTATAAAAGGAAGGCTAGTTAATGAACTAATTAGTGATACAATAACAACGGCTCCCAAGTTAAAGGTAGGATACACCATTTGCAGATATCGAAAATAAATATTTACTTCCGAATTATTAAGAAAAATCGTACTCATTTGAAAGTACATATAAATAATGATTCTAGGCAACCAGCAAAATGATTGCGCTAGATATCCTGTAATTATTTCGAAAAACATTATTTTTTTAAAGAAAAATTCGCGATCGACGGCGATCGCGAAAAAAACAAAGTTAACATAAGAATAACTGCTCGGAACCGGTTGAAAACAAACGCCTTTTTGTCGTGCTTTTCTCGGCATCCATGATTGTAAAACTTTGGACGGGTCACTTAAACGATATTTACTATAAAATACAACCCCAAATCTACCCATTCATAATAATTCAAGCAATTACCAATGGTGTATCCTACTAGTGGTCTATAAACGATAAAATACAAAGATGTTTGTTTAGTCACATCATCGGTAAAAAATCGGCAAATCCTCATTACGCATGCATATTAAACCCCAGGAGTCACACATGCGCAGTGGAAAGTGCGGTTGAAACGCCTACGTGGGTAATACAAAGAGGGCTCCGTTCGACAACGCTGATATTTGGACTACAATTTATCTTGGAAGAGCGACTTTGTCTATTTCCAATCAACCACCTGAAGGTATGCAGGTGTATTTTGCAGAAATATCTACATTTCCTCTCCGATTTTCTTTGTAGTAGGTCAAAGTTGTCATGGCTAAATGATTTCGTTTGACAAAGAGAGGCTGATTTCATGCCGCCGGCGCCCACCTCAAGGTCTTTTCAATACTGTGTAGAAAAGTGCATCTTGCTGGCAGCTATATTGTGTATTTCACACATGATAAAGTCTAACCGATCAAAATGTGAACTTTAGGAGTGTAGGCCTATATTATTTGCTTTGGGTTATTTTATTTTTTTAAATTGCTGGATTTGGAGGTTAGTATATTATAGCAAAAATTGTTACACTTGACTTGTTTCGCGTGTTGGGTTCGTATAGATGCTACAAAAATCAAGAAAACCAATCATGTTCTTGTAGTCTGGTTCCCAGACCCCACCTACAATTGTATTTATTTATTTATTTATTTCAAACAACATCCACAGCGCAAGCGCCAAAACGGATTGATATAGGCCTAGAGCCTAATTATATATCTAGAAAATACCCAGACATTTGAAATTGCATATAGATGCATGATAAAACCCCAAAACCAAATATACCTCAATTGAAAGTAAACAAAAACCATAAAATCATCAAATCATATACTGTACATGTAACATGATACACATTAAAAACTCATGATACTGGATAAATAGGTGCGAAATATGGTCTGGAGACGTAAACACAATGGGGACAATGGGAGTGAAAAGGTCTCCACTAGGAATTTCACGAATTCGATTTTTGAATTTTACTTAAATTACTCAAAAACTAGGGTTAGGATGTGGGTTAGGGTTGGTGTTTAGGTTAGGGTATATTGGGTCGAAATTTCAACCCAGGAAATTAATCGTGGTTAAAATGGGAGCATGTTGAAAAACGTGCTCGACTTTCTAACCATTTTGTACACGAGAACAAAGCCATGTCTCCACAGTGATACACAAATGCGAACTAGTGCTCATTATGTGTGTAATCAATTGCAAAAAATGTGGAACAACTAAATATGACAAATTGGGAGCAGTATTTGAAAGAAAGCCAGTTTTTTCCCAAAAAAATTGACGCCGATCAGCGTTGGAAATTGATAACAAAAATACCACTTTACCTACAAATACTAGCACACAGGAGCCATTATTTTACAAGATGCTTTAGACTGTCATTCCCTAACAGTCCAGTGAAGTATTTTGTGATAGTTTGCTCATTTTGGTTTTTAATATTTGCAAATAAATTTGTGACCCACTCTTCAAAAATGAGTCTGATGTGTTAAAAATATTGGTTTTGTTTTTGTTTTTTTACAGTTGGTCAGAAAAAGCAGGAAATAAGCTTTCATTATATGGCACAACTCTGTAGTGTAATGCATTGGTCTTTTACAAATTTTGAAAATTTGTTTTTTCTCAGTTATATTCAAAATGTCTTTGAAAAGAAATGGAGATTTACAATTGTAGTGCTTCATCAGATGCTATGGTAAGAGAATGCCAAAACCTGTATTAAATTTAATTTAGAGATCAAAACAATCTTTTCAGATCTGAGACAATAAAAGCCCTTTACGTAAAAAATGTATTTTGCGACATCAGACTCATTTTTGCAGAGCGGGTCACATTTTTTTCTTTAACGTTGTTTATTTGTCGTTGAACAATTTTTGAATTTGTTTTGTTCGTTCCGCGCGATCAATTGAAGGTTTGGGTTCCCAACCCGGGGTTAATTCAGGCGGATTTTCTGCGTGAAAAACCAGTTCCATTGTGTAGCGCAGTTGTTCGTTCATCCGAAAATGAAATGAACAAACAGAGCTGAAAGCGTTCAACAACGATACTTTCGGTTCTTTTTCCAAAGGTTCTGGGAGCTCAAAATTGATCGAAGCTGCATAATACATAGACTTAATGACAAGTCGTTAGATAGTCGTGTTTCATTCGTGAATTTCAGTCGAGATTCATCGGCACGGCTGGTTTAAGACTAGTAACGTGCCGAGTTGCGACCACTGACCTCTACACCTGGACATTTCATAGGCTCACAGAGTGACGTCGTGGGTCCGCCATGTTGCACTTCCAGTTCGCGCCGACTTCAAGTGTGAAACAATGATGATCTGTCCGTGTGTATAGACGATGTGCCCTCTGACGTCACGTGTTTACATCTGTATTCAAATGTGCCCGGCAGTGATGCGCACCCATCATGTTTTACATAAAATTTGCTTAAAGACTGACGTCGCAGGTCAGATCGCCTTTGAATTATGTGACCTCTGATGTCACTCTTAACCAAATTTATGTAAAACATGATTCGTGCGCATATTGACGGGAACATTTGAATACAGATGTAAACAGAGGCACATCATCTATAGAGGTCAGTGGTTGCGACAGATCTAACTTCGAACTCTGCAAATTGGGGACGAGGCAACCACAACGTCCCCCGTGTATATACCGAGTGGACCGCTTATTACCGACTTGGCACCAAGTCTACATAATACATGTACATGGTTTTCGATAAATACGCCCAACCCCCATGAGATGACCAATAGTAGGCTATTTGAAATCATAAAAAAATACAATCTTTTTTTCAAAGTTTTATTTGGAAACGAAATGTTCAGACACAACTTGCACAGGTGTAGGCCTATCTAGTTTTCGGCACACGTTCTCAGTAAACTTGCACTTGTGTACACGGAAAAGCTGGGTGTGAAATTTCGTTTGTAAAAGCAATATTTTAACAACTTGTTTTCATAAAATGCTTCAAATGCTGTTGATCATCTTTTCTCCCTTTTCATGTCCTTCAAAGTAATCAGTGAACAAATTAATGAAATGTTCAAATTTTAATGTTTACTAACGTGTTGGTCCACGTTCTCATTAAATTACCTAAAAGTGCCCCCAAAAAATTCCCAGCACCTTTTGACATAAATTGCCTAATTTCATCCATCAAATCACTGTTACTGGCAAGATAAAGAGTACGGCTGGATTTCAAGAGGGTTTCTCTGTAGATTAGTGGTTATTTTATCGTTAAATAGTTTTTGAAGTTAAAGTAGAACAACAATTTAGTAGGGAATAATTTCCTTATTTTATTTGGCTGGGTGAATATTGGCCGACTTGATCCAGTATTGTATTTTTGTCAAAATTAATTCGATTCCGCCAATGTTTCTGCATGGTAGGCCTAGACGGATCCCACGTTTGGCAGATGAATTATTGTACATCCCTCTTCCTTTGTGGTGGTCATTGTGCTTGCGGAATGTTGTGGTTTATCAGGAATTCTTTTTAGGTTTTCAAGGGGGGTGCTTAGGTAACAATAGTCTAGAGAGTGTATAGGCTAGGTATATGGGGCCATGGGGGGGCTAAGGGGGAGTTCCCACAGACATAAATAACCTATAGACGGACAGCGCCTATGGAAATCAACCTCCAGGTACCCGTAAGTTCGAAGTATGAAATCGTGGGCGGAAGTGATTGACAAAATGTGCACGACTCTATGGACAAACTTCGGGAGGACGGATACAAATCGGTAATTTTGGTTGAAAACGCAGCTGATGTCGACTAAAAATACTTTCATACTTTCATGCTGCATAGATCTAAAAAAAAAAAAAAATTGTCAAAAATAATGAGTTCCTAAATTAACCAATTTGCCCACGATTTGTGGCTTTCATGAAATTTTACTCTGGCGCCCCCTGCTGTCCGTCTATAGGTTATTTATGTCTGTGGGAGTTCCCATCCTCGGCCCACTAGACCGATTGCGCCCACTGACCTCTACATCTGGACGGACCATTGTCCATATTCTGATGTGCTAACACTTGAAGTCGGCGCGAACTGGAAGTGCAACATGGCGGACCCGAGACGTCACTGCTGTGAGCCAATGAAATGTCCAGGTGTGGAGGTCAGCGGATTTATTCTGTACATTTTGTATTTATAAACATTACGTAATACGTATCGTACCAACACCTGGACATTTCATTGGCTCACAGAGTCACGTCGTGGGTCCGCCATGTTGCACTTCTCCGCATGCCGACTTCAAAATGAAACAATGATGATCTGTCCATGTATAGAGGTCAGTGATTGCGCCGTCTACGTCACGTGACCTACAGTGGGTATCAAACATCAACAAACACGTCGTCCTCCATAGCAAAGTGCCGCTGTTGCAAAGTACATGATGATTGTTGCATTTGTTTCTTCGATCGAGGCTTTTCTTTCTCGAAATCTCTGAATAATATTCCGGAGTTTGTACCCGATACCTTACAGGAATGGCTGAATAATAAGGACAGTTCCAGCATGGAGGAAGGGTTTTCTATGGTGGCCCTGAAGGGACTCCTACGCAGCTGATCGTGAATATTGACGTCAATATTCACGACAAATTTCACGACTTTCCTCAAAGTCGCGAATATTGACGTCAATATTCACGACTTTCCCCAAAAGTCGCGAATATTGACGTCAATATTCGCGACAAAATTCACGAATTTCCTCAAAGTCGCGAATATTGACGTCAATATTGACGTCAATATTCACGACTTTCCCCAAAAGTCGCGAATATTGACGTCAAATTTGACGTCAAATTGCAAGTCGCAAATATTTTGACGCGAATTTTGTTCCAGCAAGCTAGGTTTTTGGCTAGTCTTGCTCCAAGACTGAGTTTTTAATTTGTTCCGGGGTGCGCCGTCCGTCTGTCTATGCAGTTCATTATTCCTCCATTAGCCTCTGTCATGACCTTTCTAAAAGGTCAACGCGCGGAAAATTGTCAAAATGGCGGCGCTTAACAACAGCAACACGTGTGTCGTCGATGTCAGAACTTTATGGCTTACAACGGAGCTCTAAAGGCTGTGGCTATTTCGGAAGAATAAACCGTAGGCATAAGGCTGAATGTCATCCAAAACCGTAAATATTACGAAAGAGAAAGAAACAGCGACTGAAAAAATAGTCAGTTTGTGAAAGTGTGCTGCGCTATATACGTACGTGCGTAGGCCTAGCTATAGCTGTACTTCGACGTACTTAAACAGTTCAGTAATTAATGTTGGGCCGACTTTCCTCATGCAATGTTGCCAAACTTCTTTGTTGACAAACTGCAAATTCATTGTACCTTTACCATGTTAATGTTATTAATGCTTGCTATTTACCCTCTGTTAACAATTCTGGCGTCCAGAAATTTGGCGCACAATCGACCGAGTGTTCCCTATAATAAGTCGTGGCTCAATTGAATAATTCTTGGAAAATCCTTGGAAAAGTTTAATATTTACGAACTTCTTTTAATAGTAAATGTCATTTATGACCCATGTAAGGTTTTAGTCAATAAAAGGGTGAAAGATACTAGATTTCACAGGCGTCTACATTTAATGTGACAGTATTTAAAACTGGTTGGTTTTTAAATTAACATTGCAGGATCAGGAATGTTGAGGTTTAACGTCCATTATAGTAATTATGTGAACAAAGTGCTTGTGTGTAAAGCCCCAAATTTATATTTGATGTAAAACAAAATATTAAAACGCAAAAAGAATATTGCTTGTATCAAGTTGTATGAATTGGCCCCAGAATTTGTATACTGTAAGCTTCAGTTCATGTACACTGAAATTTTTTTTATTTTTTTTAAATGTTGGGCCTATAACCGGTTTTCTAAAGAGCATAAATACACGGCGGGTCTTTTCAAGTGCAGGAAAGCAAATCTAGTTTTATGATTGGCCATTTTTTATTAAGAATTTCCCCGCAATTCACTAACTATCTGTTGTCTTTCCTCCATGGTATAGCTAATTTAAAAAAAATCCGCAAAACGCCCTCTTCGGTTGATTTTCGTCATTTCATGACAGAGGCTAAGGCCGAGTTCGGGCGGTCTGTTCTTGACACGCGAACTCTGTTCTCGCGCTCGAACGGCGGGAACGCGACCCGTGAACATTGCACTCGGAACAAGAACACACACCACCTATCCACCAGGGTTTTGCAAGAACAAGTTACGCGTGTCAAGAACAGACCGCCCGAACTCGGCCTAATACTCCGAAAACGGGCTTATTAAGGGCGCCCTCGATTGTCACGAGGGATCAGTGGATTTGTTTTAAGTTCAGAAATCTCGTCAACTGAACTTAAAGGTAAGATACACCATTTGCAGATATCGACAATATTTACTACCGAATTACTAAGAAATATCTTACTTATTTGAAGGTAAATTTTGATACTAGGCATTCAGCAAAATTATCGCGCAAGATATCCTTTAATTATTCCGAATGTTTTTCTTTATAAAACTAAATACGCGATCACCGGACGGCGATTGCAAAAAAACGAAAAATAACAAGAATATTCAACTGCCCGACGGCGCGCCGTTGAAAACAAACTCAGTTTTTCGTGATTTTCTCGCCATCTATAAATTATTGTAAAGGTTAGTTAATCGAGATTTACTATAAAATACAACCCCCGAAAATCCACCCATTCATGATAATTCAAGCAATTACCAATGGTGTATCCTACCGTATCCTACCTATACCTTTAAAACAAATCCACTGATCTCTCGTGACAATCGAGGGCGCTCTCAATAAGCCCGTTTTCGGAGTATTGATGATTGATGAACTGCATAGACTAGACGGATGAAAAACAAATGAAAAACTCAGTCTTGGAGCAAGACTAGCCAAAACCGTGGAGAAATAAGAAGACAACCTAGCTTGCTGGAAAAAATTCGCGTCAAAATTTATGTCCGGTCGTGAAATTGATGTCAAATTTCACGTCAATATTCGCGACTTTGGAGGAAAGTCGCGAAATTTGACGTCAATATTCGCGACTTTCAGGGAAAGTCGTGAAATTTGACGCGAATATCGACGTCAAATTTGACATCAATATTCACGATCTGCGTAGTCCCTTCAGGGCCACCATAGTTTTTATTTCTCCATGGTTCAAGCAAGTCTTGGAAATTCTACAAGGAACGTTATGTTCACGATGGCACGGAACGTTGGGACACCGGCACTAGCGATTTCGAGAAAGAAAAGCCTCGACCGAAGAAACAAATGCAACAATCATCATGTACTTTGCAACAGCGGCACTTTGCTATGGAGGACGCCGTGTTTGTTGATGTTTGATACCCACTGTAGGTCACGTGACTTAGAGGGCGCAATCGGTATATCATATAGCTGGGGGGGGGGGGGGGGGGTAAGCGCACAACCACTTAAAGATGGACTACAACGAAAACTCACACATTAAATTTATTATCGGACCTTGTTTATGTTGTGTTCAGGTAACACTTTATTGTTACGGTCATGTTTTTCTCTAAATAATTTTGTTGCAATTTGACCGAAAAAATTAGACCTCGATTCTTCGATTTTGAAATTTCCCGCCCTGTACTGGTTCCCGGCAAAGATCCACTGAAAACCACAATGAAATCCACGATATAGTACCAGCGGACTTGTAAACCAGCGAAAAGTGATGACGTACTACCCATGAGCAACCGAGAGTAAACAAAAAACGCCATGTTATTCCGTGTGTATTATGTATGCGTTTTCATGCAGAGGCATGAAGTTTTTACGAATCTTTTTTTTATAGTGTATCACTATCAGCTACAATAATGCCAACTTCATGTGTTGTTGGTGGACTGGATGCACGAGAAATTGTTCGAAGAATCCAGAGATTCATTTTGTGCAATTTCCGCGGGATCCTGCGTTATCAAAGGAATGGGTGAAGTTCGTAAATATTACACGAAAGGATTTCACCTTCTGACCTTCTCGGCAAGAAGTAGGCCTTTGATTTGTTCAGCACATTTTTCAGAGGACTGTGTTGAACCTTCAAGTGCTTTGAAAAATTCACTGGGATTGACAACAAAGTTTCGTTTAAAGCCTGGATCGATCCCCACATTGAAAGCGCCAAACATCGAGAGAATTCGTACTACTACCACCAGGCCTACTGCTTCTACGTCGGCCGAGTCATCGGCAACCGCCGGGTCTGCCGTGGCCGCAGAGTCATCGCCTTCTCTCTCGTCTGGTGAGCTCCCCTCATCGCTAGAGCTGCCATCACTGTCCTCAGAAGTACCTCCACGAAATGCCTCTTCCTCATCTATACTGTGGTCTTCCCAATACTCGCTGCTATCGGACATTTTTCGCTGTTTTTCGGTCGAAAATAGTTGTACCAAAATATAGCCTAGCTTGTCCGCTGTTATTCCGCATTGCATTGTACGGTAAAAATGCACGCACACGATCGACCCCAGTAAATCGTCATGGGTAGTACGTCACACACAATGTATGAATTATTCATGAGTTAAGGGCTTTTGCTGAAACTGAGTTTTTCTGGGTCGTAGAACGCCGATCAATTTTGGGTTTTTTTTGCATGAAGGAACAAGATTTATTGAATACTAATGATATATTAGTAATCATTATACATTTCTCGAACAAAAAAAGGCAACAAAGCCTTTATCATTATTCCGTTGTAGTCCATCTTTAAAAAAATACATTTAAAATCATGCACACATACAACTACAAGGCCTGGAAGCAAGAAGTGAAATCAGCTTATTACAAATGCACAGGGGTCCGACAAGTTTGGTCATTTTCTCTCAATTTCTCCGGGATTTGTCCCATTTGTCTTTTGAAAAGTTTCTTAAGTGTCATATGTATTACTTTCAAGTGTAATTGGTTTTTTGGGGGGGTACAAAATAAAAACTTCACATCATTGATTTCGTCCCGTGAGCACGCGTGGTCGATGGAATTCAACAGGGCTTCTCGAGTTAAAGGGATCGTATACGTTTGGTAATTACTCCAAAAATTAATGGCAATACAAACTTACTTGGTAGGAAGTACAGCAGCTTTGGATAGTTTAATGCATTTTTAGAAACTTTTCACTTCGAAGTACTGCGGTTATGGAAAAAGTTATCACTTTTTATCCCCAAAAATTTGAATCTGAGAAGCGTTACTGCAGTGACGTTTCTCAGAGTGTGTATTCCAATGCAGATTATTCTTCCTTCGTGGACATAACCGCTCCAGATTTTCGGCAATATCTCAAAATCGCTAGCACCTTTTGAAATGACATTTTTACAGGTTAGTTTTATGGTATACATCTATAACTATATAGGATTGAAACAAACAGTGGGTTCTAATTACCAAACGTATACGATCCTTTTAAAGAGATTAACCGACTTGTTCGTGGTACGTCCACCCATGGTCCACCATTGTGGGCAAAATCGCAGGCACTTAAAATGTGTTGATTTTTTATTTTTTTTTGGGGGGGGGGGGGTAACCTAAATATTGGGACAGTCGTTATCCCTGAGTACTTTATAGAGAAAGTAGAAAATCCGACACGTTGTTCGACTTTAGGATAGAAAGTCGAATTGAAAATCAACTATTGAGATGTAAAACAGAGCCCTTAATAAATTATAGGTTTTACGCCTGGCCAGGGGCAAGTTTCATAGAGCTGCTTGAGCAAAAAAAATTGCTTAAACACAAAAAAACATTGCTTGGTTAATCAGGTTATGAGCCAACATTTCTTGTGATCGTTCATGCTAAGCTAACAACAGCTAAATACCAATCACAAATAATATACACCACATGGAGTTGTGGCTGGTAAGCTGGTTTTACTAAGCAAGAATGTTGTGTGCTTAAGCAATTTGTATGCTTAAGCAGCTCTTTGAAATTGGCCCCAGTATAGTAGCTGCCAACAAAATATTGCCGTAACCCTATCCTCCATCAGTAAACATTAACCTCAAACTAAATATTTTACCTTTAAAATGGTATCTGGTATATGTACATTGTACATTTATTCTTGTAAGATTTGTTTTTATTCATATACAAAAAAATACAATTACAAATAAAATTAAACAAAATAAAATATATTTTTCTATTGTAACTTTTAAACTTATACTTCACTTCCAACCAAAACATAATAGATGACAATCTGCACAATCTTATAAAAAGGGATAAAACAAATCATACAATGTACAATAACCGAAGATTGGGTTGAACGAATGGAACTACATGTGCAAACTGCACGTGCACGTTTTAGAAGCATTTACTTTTGCTGTCATTTTCAGAAACAGATGGATTTGGGATTGTCAGTATTGTATAGCAAACGTTGTTACACTGACATGTTCGAAGGTTCGTTTTCGTTTCTTAAAGATGGACTACAACGGAATAATAATAAAGGCTGTGTTGCTGTTTTTGTTCGAGAAATGTATAATGATTACTAATAGTAATATATCATTAGTATTCAATAAAACTTTTTCCTTCATGCAAAACAAAATTAAAAATTGATCGGCGTTCTACGACCCAGAAAAACTCAGTTTCAGCAAAAGCCCTTAACTCATGAATAATTCATACTTTGTGTGTGACATACTACCCATGACGATTTACTCGGTTCGATCGTATGCGGAATAACATGGCATCTTTTGTTTACTCTCGGTTGCTCATGGGTAGTACGTCATCACTTTTCGCTGGTTTACAAGTTCGCTGGTTTACAAGTCCGCTGGTACTATATCGTGGATTTCATTGTGGTTTTCAGTGGATCTTTGCCGGGAACCAGTACAGGGCAGGAAATTAAAAAATCGAAGAATCGAGGTCTAATTTTTTCGGTCAAATTGCAACAAAATTATTTAGAGAAAAACATGACCGTAACAATAAAGTGTTACCTGAACACAACATAAACAAGGTCCGATAATAAATTTAATGTGTGAGTTTTCGTTGTAGTCCATCTTTAAAAAACAAAGGGAAAACAACAACAATTTCTTGTAGTCGGGTTCCATGGCCCCACTTAAAATGAAACAGAGCAATTATGGCCGTGTCCGAATTGCTGGCAAAGGCTTTGGCTGTGACTTCGACCGTTGCTATGCTGTTGTTATGGGCGGTCATTGTCCTCCCTTACCAACAACATAGCAACGGCCGAAGTCGCAGCCAAAGCCAACAATTCGTACATGACCTTATAAACGTCAGGGAATTGTACGTACAGTTTCCATACGTGTATACGGTCAGGGAACCAGTCTAGCTGGCTGTACCCGTTCATATATCGATTGCTAATAGCAAAATGCGGACTAACTAAACACGGTCAACTAGGCAGGGTAGTATTTGAAAGAAGCCATTTTGTTTTCTTCCAATGCTGGTCGGCGGATCAGCGTTGGAAATTGATATAAAAATACCACTTTTCTTGAAAATGACGACACACGAGTTGTGCCATCATTTTAAAGGATGTTTTAGGCTGTCATTCACCAACGGCCCAGTAAGGTATTTCATAATAATTTGGTAATTTTGTTGTTGGATGTTTGAAAATGCTGTACAGTATATCACAGAAGTGAAATTGATAAAGAGATCAGTTACAGTACTGATGTTTCACAAAGAGTTAAGTAGGTCATTTGCTTATTAAAAAAATTGCGTTAACAAAAACGAATTAAATTAATGCTGCATTCGACTAGAGTATTTCAGCAGAAAATGTACAGAAGTATATTTACATTTTTCTTAAATTTATTTATGGGGGGGAAAAATAGCACAAATTCTTCAGCCCCAAAACTAGCATTCATAGTTATCATACATTCATAGACATAAACATACTTAAAGATATGATACACCATTGGTAATTGCTTAATTTATCATGAATGGCTAGATGTGGGGGGGGGGGGGGGTTGTATTTTATCGTTTAACCAGTTCGCGCCGGATGACGTATATAAACGCAACAATTTCCCCAAATTCAAAAACGGATGACGCATAAACACGCCAAGTTCAAGTTTGGAAATGTATGTCAGCAGCAAGCAAGGCCGGAAATGCGTGGGTGTGCTTCCCGGCACTATCAGCCTGAACCCACTTCAGATCGAGTTTCGTTAAAAATAATTCTGCCCCTCGGCTCGGCGATGTTAAAATAATCCCGGCGCGAACTGGTTAACTGACCTGTCCGAAGTTTTACAATCATGGATGGCGAGAAAAGCACGAAAAACAGCGTTCGTTTTCAACGGGCGTCGAGCAGATATTCTTATGTTATTTGTGTTATTTCGCAATCGCCGTCTTTATAAAATTCAATTTTTTAAAATAATTACAGGATATCTAGCGCAATCATTTTGCTGGATGCCTAAAATCATTATTTACTTTCAGATGAGTAAGATATTTCTTAATAATTTGGTAGTAAAGATTTTCGATATCTGCAAATGGTGTATCCTACCTTTAAAGACTTATACTAATAAACAGTACAGAGTATACCCTCCCCCCCAAAAAAAAAAAAACACACACACAAAAAAAACACCCCAAAACCTGACGAGCATGTATTCGCGGCACTGTGTGTGACCAAAGTAGTATAACAGATATGGGTAGTCTTTCTAAAAAGAAATATACCCAAATAGGGTCTAAAACTACTGCACCAAATCTGGATTTCATTTTTCACCTACAAGGATTCTCCATCCATTGGTATAGGTAGTTATAGCGTTGGGTGGGGTGTGCTTGTCCAGGTTTTTTTGTGGGCCCCCCTTGGCTTTATATACTGGGGCCAATTTCATAGAGCTGCTAAGCACAAACATTTGCTTAGCATGAAAATGTGTCCTCGGCAAAAACAAGGTTTATTACTGACCAAATTTTCACGTGATCTTTATTGTTTTCGATTGATAATCAGCTGGTTTTTGGCTTAGCATGAAAAACCTGTAGAATTTTGGCTGGTAACCTGTTTTTAATGAGCAAGACTTTTTTGTGCTAAGCAAATTTGTGTGCTTAGCAGCTCTATGAAATTGGCCCCTGGTTACATTGTAAGTACAATTGAAGAGCATCCAGGCGCAAAAGCCTCTAAACGCCACTTCCGTACAAAATATAAAAAAAGATTCACAATATCAAGTGAAAGCTCAGAGTGCCTAGTATATGATAATGAAATATAATTGCTTGCGGCTTTTGCACCCCGAACTCTTCAAATAGTGCCCACTATAATTTTATGTTCGGTTACTAACGGAAAGACCGAGTTTTTAAAAAAATGGACCGACTTTAACTTGGTAAGTACAGTCGTGCACATTTAACTCACCTCATATGCCAATACATGTACATGTACTTTAGATACTTCAACTACTTATACAATTATTCTCATTAAACACACTCAATAAGCAAAAAGACCCAATGCAAAAAAATACTACACCCTATTAGTAAATGGTAGTAGCCAGTCATTGCTAACTTGTACAGGGTGTATACAAACAAAATGCAACAAAATATAACGGGATACCACACGTAGAATGTATCGATAATATAGATATGGTTTCAAAGATACTGGTTTCCACTTTAAAATGAGACATCAAACGTCCAAATCTGATAATATAAATAAGATTAAAACTGCTGCAAACTGCTTACTGGCTGGAATGACCTAAAATATACAAATCAAATAAGTGAAGAGGGTCTAATATTTCGATCTTAACAAGATCTTCTTCAGAGACATAGGACTGTGTACAAGAAACAAACATATATAGGGCAACATACAGCATGATGCACATCATAGCTGGCAGGAGAAACACAAAAGAAAAGGCATGTACAGAGTTCTGTGGAACAACAAAAGGAGGATTAGGCTGAAGGGTTAAAGAGAAAGGTCAGTGTGGGTAGGATCAAAGAAAGAACTAACAAAGAAGTATTAATAGGAGATAATGTTTGACAGAGTTATGAATAATTTTCCAAGAGGGGTCAAATTGAGCATGGGACCAAGTTTTTCGATTTTGTTTGGATACCGTGCAAGTGTAGACTTGAAATCAAGTCGTTAGACACTTTTGTCTTTGTCCATGCAGGCGCCACCGAAATGAACCAGAGCTGACGGCAGCGGGCATTGGTGGCTCAGCGCTGGTTCATTTCGGTGGCGACTTGATTTCAAGTCTACATTTGCACAGTATCCAAACAAAATCGAAAAACTTGGT
The DNA here is from genome assembly GCA_037893245.1 of Crossaster papposus. NCBI lineage: Eukaryota > Metazoa > Echinodermata > Asteroidea > Velatida > Solasteridae > Crossaster > Crossaster papposus. Next base: position 167,567 of record JBAIAA010000235.1, on the reverse strand, counting down.
CCCATGGTCAATTTGACCCCTCTCGGAAAATTATTCATAACTCTGTCAAACATTGTCAGATTTGGACATTTGATGTCTCATTTTAAAGTGGAAACCAGTATCTTTGAAACCATATCTATCTTATCCATGTTAGTTATACATTCTACGTGTGGTATTCCCTTACATTTTGTTGCATTTTTTTTATACACCCTGTATTACCACTATTACAAGCAACATTTGTAGTATTTTGTAGTATACTCGGTGTATATATAAGCTGTAATTACCAGGGATGTAGTGGAGTCCATCACAAGTCCCTGTAAGTCCCTGCAAGTCCATCACAAGTCCTCCAGTTCCAATTTAAATCAGCTTTGACAAAAGCATTCCTTTGTCATTGTTCATCCAGTTACTTGTGACTGCCCTTATGAAAGGACTTCTGGCTGGCTTTACAAAAGGACTTGTGAACAGACTTGCAGGGACTCGACTACAACCCTGGTAATTACACACAAAATAAAGCACACGTAGTATTCTGTAGTACTCATTTTTTTTAGGCCAAAGTTATGCCTAGGGCGTTAGGGTACTTTTAATATTTTGATTAACACAATTGTATATATTTTGTGTAATATTTCTTTTTATTCTTTTTTAATATTTGTTTAAAAAACAAAATGAACAAAAAACACATTAAAAAAAATCTGCTATTTGTTACAAAAAGCACCTGCAGTGTTAAAAAAAAAATCCTCTGTAAAAAAAAATTACAGAGGATTTCTTTTCAAGATGCTTCTTTAGGAAAGGTTCTAAACGGCACAATATTTCTACCGTTTAAAACCACCAATGTGACGGGCTCTCGACCAATAGGAATGGCTAAACTGTTTTAGCATTCTAAAGTTGCACCTCCGCACCTTCAAACACCAAGCCCCCTCTCTTTCCCAATAAAAATGAGGTAACAAAATATTTATACCAGAATCTGCATTTCTGAACCCCCGGTTCAGACAGGCATTTTAAAGTCACGCCGAACCAAAGGACGCTTGGTTCAGACAGGCGTTCCACAGTCGCGCCGAACCAAATTGAAATCAAGGCGCTCCTGAGTCGCTCTAACAACTCCAGCAGTCGATCGTTCGCCATCTGGTGCACCTTGTCGCCCTTATTCGTTTCAGACGTAGGACTCAATTCACTCATTTGGTTCGGCGCGACTGTGGAACTCCTGTCTGAACCGAGCGTTAGTGAATTATAAAGTCTATCAAAGGTTCGGTATCTGAAACAATTAGGCTCGACTAGGTGCACTAAGCCAGATGGTGAAAGATCGACTGCTGGAGTTGTTAGAGACGTGTCGGGAGCGACTTGATTTGAATTTTAGTTTAGCGCGACTCTAGAACGGCTGTCTGAACCGAATGTTAGACTAACCCGTTTTCACTGTAGCACTAATGAATCAGCGTTGTCTTTCGTAAATTCTAAGATAAGTAAAACAAAAAGTGTGGCTCATCAGGTTGGTGTTCTACTCCGGTTTCTCTAACATGAAACGCTGAGAATATTCCAATTCCCTCTGGATAGGATGCTAGTTTATTGCAGGTTACTGCCCAGCTAATGCAAGGACGCAAGCAAAGCATGTTAGGGGTGAAGTGGCTTGCCCAAGGACATAACATATACATGTAGCTAGCAGCAGAATTTGAACCCCTGACCCTCTGATCATGAGTCACAAACCCTAACCACTAGGCCACCCCCACCTCCCCCCCTTTCCCCACCCCTAAAGTTATGAAGCTGCTTCATTATTTACCAAAGAAAGCACCGGCAACCGCTGCGGCTGCCGCTACCTTCCCAACACCTGACTTTTGTTTCTGACTGGCGTCGCCATCGATCATGCGTTTGTCGGGGCTCGTCACTGGCCACTATCAAGGTCCATCGCCGAGGCTTGACTATCAACGTCCATCGCCGTGGCTCGACTATCAACGTCCATCGCCGAGGCCTGACTGTCGTCGACAGAGAACAGAACTGGCTCGGAGCGGGTCCCACTTAGCTCTCGATCTTGGCCGACGGGATCGGTGCCCAAATGGCTTGGGCTGGACACAGAGTGGGTGATAAAGAGATTCGATTCCGAGGGCTCCCCGACAAAGAGGCTCGCCAGGTCCTCGGGGCGGGATTCCGACCGGCTGCGGTGGGTGATCTCGCCCGGGGAGGTGTCCGGCGGAGGGACGGTCAGCTGATTCAGCCCTTCTACCGGCACCGGCTCACCCGGGGAGACAAATTGCGACTGCTGCTGGTCCGTCTTCCAGTTAGGGGAGTCCACTGGGGTGCCGGCGTCCGGGGACAAGGGTTCCTGGGACTGTTGGGAGGCGTGGCTTTCTTGGGAAGACAGCGGGATGGGAGAGGCCGATTGGGATGACAGATCTGACAGGACCTCCATGTCGATGTCCTCCAAATTAATATTTGTCATTGCATCCTGGGAAAAAAATACACAGTACGTGTAATTTAAAGGTAGTATACATGTACAACATTTGCAGATATCAAAAATATTTACTATCGAATTATTAAGAAATATCCTAATCATTTGAAAGTAAATAATGATTCTAGGCATCCAGCAAATGATTGCGCTAGATATCCTGTAATTTTTCCGAAAAATATAATTTTATAACAAACAAATTCTTGATCGCCGTCCGGCGATCGCAAAAAAAACAAAGAAAACATAAGAAAAACTGCTCAATGTCGGTTGAAAAAAAACGCTGTTTTTCGTGTTTTCCTCGGCATCCATGATTGTAAAACTTTGGACAGGTCAGTTAAATGATATTTACTATAAAATACAACCCCCGAAATCTACCCATTGATGATAATTCAAGCAATTACCAATGGTGTATCCTACCTTTAAGGTGCTCTACAGAGTTATTAAAAAAACACGTTAAGATGGTTGTTCACCCACCTCCTACAATTCCAGAAAATTCGTGTTTACCTAGTGTTGATAAGTACAGTTTGAAGAAAGAATCCTGAAAAAATGCAACGTCTAGCTTACATGTAATTAGATCTCAAGATATGGCCCATAAAATGTCATGTACAAAACAGGCTTGTCCACTAAAGCTTCATTGTAAATAAGCATGTTGAAGACAGAAACCAAATGTAAGAACTCCCGTGGAGAAGCCAGTTTTGTACAAACGATCTGTAATAGGCCATATCTTAAGATTCAATTAACCAGTTCGCGCCGGGGTGGGTTCAGGCCGATGGTACCGGGAAGCACACCCACTCGTTTCCGGCCTTGCTTGCTGCTGACAGACATTTCCATGGAGAAGCCAGTTTTGTACAAACGATCTGTAATGGGTCATATCTTAAGATTCAATTAACCAGTTCGCGCCAGGGTGGGTTCAGGCCGATGGTACCGGGAAGCACACCCACTCGTTTCCTGCCTTGCTTGCTGCTGACAGACATTTCCTTGGAGAAGCCAGTTTTGTACAAACGATCTGTAATGGGCCATATCTTAAGATTCAATTAACCAGTTCGCGCCGGGATTATTTTTAACGAAACTCGATCGAGGTGGGTTCAGGCCGATGGTACCGGGAAGCACACCCACTCATTTCTGGCCTTGCTCGCTGCTGACAGACATTTTCAGCCTTGCTCGTGACGTGTTTATGCATCATTCGTTTTAAATCTGGGAAAAACTTTGCATGTATATAATCAGGGTTCTAGTCACGGTGGGCGGCGCCGGGCAGTACCGCCCGGCACTGCAAATTTCTGCCCGGCACTGCAAATTTCCGCCCGACACTTAGGTTCAAATTGGCTGCGTCACCCGGCACTTTTTTTTTTTTTTTATTTTTTTTTTTTTAAATCTAATTATGGGCACAAAAGAAAGAGGAGATACAAAGTCACATTAATCATGTTCATTTAGTAATTTATTGTTTTAACTTAGCTAGACTTTCACAGAAACATGCAAAAATAAACTGGACCCCCGGCCGTGAGAGCTCCGCTCGCTGCGCTGGCAACGCTTCGCAATCTGATAATTTACCCGGCACTAAAAAGGTCCTAGCTAGAACCCTGTATATAATACGTCCTCCGGCACGAACTGGTTAAGATGTATACATAGCATTTTTGAGGATTATTTCTGAACACCCTACTTATCAACACTATAAACACAAATTATCTGGAATTGTAAGAGGTACATGTAGGTGAACAATCACTTTAGATTTGGGTTAACCAATTTGTTTAAACCACCCTGTAAATATTATTTTAACCCTGAATCCTCTAGGAATTTTGGCTAGGATGCACCTTCAATACTGCAAAAACCTCCAACTGCCTCAATATAAATATTAGATGACAACCACCACTTCATCATCAATGACTTAAGAATGAACCGTGTAAGCAAGTTCACCTACACAAAGTTCACCTGGCTGGAGGTATATGCTGCACGATAGAGAGAAAACCTGACCGCCATAATGTCCGTCGATATATCGATATTACTCAAATACTCGATAATATTTTGACATCGATATCGCCGATGTCACTTTTTTAATCATATCGACATTTCGATGTATCAACAATTTTAAATGTATCTAAATTTCGATGTTCCTAAATGATATCGAAAACACCGAAAGAGTGTCAGATTATCTAGAAAATCTCAGGGCTTTAGTATATTAGAAAAGCTGCCGTCTTTATTTGTAGCATAAAACATTTGAGTAGGCCTATTAAATAAAATATGTTCGACGACCGACTGCAGTTGTGAAATTGTTTTTTGTGTTTTACCCCCGGCCCGCTGCTATAGTTCACGACCGCTCGCACAGTAAAATCTCAAAAGAAACCGGCCATGCCGCCCCAGCCTATCGGTTGTTTGGGACGTTATCACCAGTCGGGAATTGCGGAGAGCGTTCTCTGAACCCTGCTATTCGCCTAGCAAGCGGAAGCGGCAACCGTAATCATTTATCGTCGTTGTAAAACCATAAACACGCGGGCTGGCGCAATTTGATATTGTTCGGACCGACAATATGCGTGGAGGATCAAGCCGAAAACCGGTATATATGCAACCCTATTAAACTGTCGGTCTTCAGTATATTGAGCGCTGTTTTTAGACTTCATCTTGCACACAGGTAAACTAATAATCGATATATCGATTTTTTTTAAAAACTGACATCGACGGACGTTGTACCACCAACAAACTGACAACAAGATAAGGAGGGGAAGACACCGGTGATGGACCTGTCTAATTGAGACATTGTCGTTCGAGACAGACGTCTGCCAACTACTAGCAATTACTTTAGCAAATGATTCTACAGTAGCTTTGCGATTCCCCACAGTACAGCCCTAACTCTTCAGGGTATTTTGGCTAGAAGCCCTACCAAACAGGGTTCTAGCCACGGCACTTGGGTTCAAATTGGCTGTGCCGCCCGGCACAATTTAATTTTTTTTTTTTTTTTTTTTTTTTTTTAATTAAATTATTGGCACAAAAGAAAGAGAGGAGATACAAAGTCACGTTAATCATTTTCATGTACCGTAATTTCCTGCGGTAAAGACGCGGCTTATCTGACTTTCTAGACCACAAAAATATCGCCGCGCCTTATCTTTCGGTGCGCCGTATATGATGTCGCTTGAGTTCAAAGTGATGGTCTTTGTGTGAAGAATTCTTTGAACGCCGCAATCTTACTCAATAATGCGGTCAACCAATTAGCTCAACTCTCCGGACATTGTGACCGTGTTTCCATTAACAATGCCGCGATGTGTTGATCCCCCTACGACCGTACATGTATGTGTGTACATGTACATGTATACATGTGATTTAGCACTCGGCAGCGTGCGTAGTCTTGTTTGCAAGACGATCTTCGCGATGCGGAGCGCCCTCTAACGTTCTAGCATGCGCTTTATTCGGCGGTGCGCTTTATCTGTTGACGTTTGAAAAAAATTTGGGTGATTTTAGGGACCTGCGCCTTAACCGCCGTGCGGCTTTACCGCAGGAAATTACGGTAGTAATTAATTTTATTAACTTAGCTAGACTTTCACAGAAACATGCAAAAATGAACTGGGCCCCCGGCCGTAAGGCGCGAGAGCTCCGCTTGCTGCGCTCGCAATGCTTCGCAATTTGATAATTTACCCGGCTTTAAAAAGGTCCTAGCTAGAACCCTGCTACCAAATGCATCAGATTGCATCGTTCGTCGAAGTGACTTGGCTGCAGAGTACAGCGAGATTCATCAGGTCAGAAATCTCAAGGTCAAGTTGCTTCAGTGTTTGCGGGCACCGAACGCAGCAGGAGCCATCTCTGTCGTTGTTCAATGGTGATCAGCTCTCATAGCCTTAAGCCGTGTTCGCACTGGACTTTTTGGGGGAAGGTTTTACTGAGACGATGGTAAAATAAAAATGTTCAAATGTTACCACTGTTCGCACTTGGACTTTCGACACGGGAAAACTTTACCGAGACCGCAGCAGAAGTAGCCGAGTTGTCATTATAATGACTCATGAAGGCGAATGTGATCACAATGCGATGTACATGCATCAGCGCGCGCACCGTAAACAATGCCAAGTGTGCATGCGCGATGTCTTGTGTAGCATGAAATCGCACTAGAGGGCCGGATGTACGTTTTCCTAAGCTGCTTTTACCGACTCGCGCTGTTCGCACTGGACTTATCGCCTACGGAAAAGTTACCTGGGAAGTTTTCCCGGGCAGCAGTTGGCCGGTAAAAGTAACCACTGGACTCGGGAAAAGTAACTGAGAGGAAAACGTCCTAGGCTGTCCGCACTGGACTTAAAATGGGAAAAGTACCCATCGTCTCGGTATATTTTTTTATCAAAAAAAGTCCAGTGCGAACAGGGCTTTAGACTGTGGTTGTTTATACACTGTTGTTGAAATCTAATGAATACATCAAAGTGCACAAGATTTTGTTACTTGATGCACTGCGCTGACATGTACTATATGAACATGTACATGTACAGACTAAATCTAGTGCAGTTTCAGAGTGTGCCGATAGATGTACTTCAAGCAGCCACACCCCCGCCGCAAGAATCAATGTCTGTATTCATACACACACACACAGTCATGTATTGACCGGCAATCGTGGACGGGGCATTGTCCGACCGTCTTCCCTCTTTTGTTTGTACACTAACGTTTTCGGATGATCGCCATAGGATTTGTACACGAGAAAAGATCGTGGACGTTGTGTCTATCGTGGACCCATTCAATTCTTTTGTCCGACGACCACGATTGCCGGTCAATACAAACGCACACACACACAATTAGGTGTGTAAAGACCTTCGATCGTGGACGGGGCATTGTCCGACAGTAATCCCTCTTTTGTTTATAAATACTCTAATGTTTCGGATGATCTCCATAGGATTTGTACACGAGTTGAGAGATCATGAACATTGTGTCAATCGTGGACCCATTGTTTGCGTCCCAATTCTTTTGTCCGACGACCACGATTGCCGGTCAATACAAACGCACACATACACACGTACCAGCCGGAGAAGGTACGGCAGATCTTACGTGCAAAGTAAAACGACTTTCTTTTTCTCAGTACTAAGTGCACTCCACGGTACATGTACCCTTTATATTTTTGCCTCATTCAAAGCCAAAATGGCCTTGCCCTCAACTTCAAATTACCAAATTCAAGGCCTGTGAAGGCTCATTGTGTGAGGCGTTCTGGCAAAAAGAGACGGAACTGGGCACAGGCCAAAGTAGAGACAAATGCAAAAAAGGGAGAATTATGTTCTGATTTTTAGATTCATATTCGTAATCTTTGATAAGTCTACTACACATTAACCCTAACTCCCTACCCATTTTTACTTACACATAACCTGAATCCTGCAAAATCCTCCAATTCCTAAATTGTTAAAACTCCAAGTAACCTGAATCCTGCAAAATCCTTCAATATTGGTCACTGGTGACCATACAGCCTGTATCCTGCAAAATCCTGCAGTCTTGCCCTGGCTGCAGTCAGTAAAAACCCAAGTAACCTCAATCCTGCAAAATCCTGCGATGCATCAAACTCCAAGTGACCTCAATCCTGCAAAATCCTTGTGTGTCACATTCAGCCTGATAACCTGAATCCTCCATATTCCTGCAGGGGTAAAACCCCAAGTAACCTCAATCCTGCAAAATCCTGCAATGCATCAAACTCCAAGTGACCTCAATCCTGCAAAATCCTGCATTTTGCAATGAGGAATTTGGAGGATTTGGGAGGGTTAGGGTTAAGGTAACCTCAATCCTGCAAAATCATCCAGCATTAGTTTCGGCCTTATGACCTGGATTATTCTCCAGTGGCAAAACCCCAAACGCACTCAATCCTGCACATTTCTACAATGCATCAACTTCCAAGTGCCCTCGATTCTGCAAAATCCTGCAATTTGCAAAGAGGATTTTGGAAGATTTGGGATGGTTTTAGGGTTAGGGAAGAGCGCTTGGCATTAGTGCTGGGCAAGGAACTCGAGTACTCGCCTACTCGTGATCAGTTTGTGCTACTCGTAGCACTACTCGCGGTTTGTCAACTATTCGATTACCCGTGCCAGCCCAAGTAGCAATAAATACTCGCGAGTAGCGATTGTTAGCAAGCAATGATTGTTGACAAGTACCGATTAAGTTGTAGTCGTATGATGGAACGACACGTAATAAATTGACTTGCTGCTCCCCACAATAGCACGCCTGCAATGGCACATCTTATTCTCAAATAAATAAGGTTCAACGAACAAAATCCCTCGAGTGAGCCGACACGAAAGGTAGCAAAAATTGTGGAAAATGTGGCAACTACTCGTGAGTACTCGATTACTCGCGAGTAATTTTTTTCGTGCGTACTTGAGGGAAAAATCACTACATGCCCAGCACTACTTGGCATCTCTCATTATTTCGAATACAGAATTCGAAACTTTAATATGGCCTTTTTTCAGTTTTTTTCTTTTTTTAAAGATGTTAACTACAAAGTTCAGACAGTCATAACTTGTCAACGGGATGTCTGATTGAAGTGCAACAAATATTGCAAGAATTGTATTCCCTTTCCTGACGATACCTGCAAACCCTCATTTCGACCTCTGCCCAGTGCTGTCCTATTTTGCCAGAACCCTTCACACATCTTTGGATCCAGTTTAATTTTTTTACAAGGGGTATAAGCCCTGTTCGCACTGGACTTTTTTTATAAAACTTACCGAGACGATGGGTACTTTTCCCATTTTGAGTCCAGTGCGGACAGCCTGGGACGTTTTTCTCTCAGTTACTTTTCCCGAGTCCAGTGGTTACTTTTACCGGCCAACTGCTGCCCGGGAAAACTTCCCAGGTAACTTTTCCCTAGACGATAAGTCCAGTGCGAACAGCGCGAGTTGGTAAAAGCGTCTCAGGAAAACGTACATTCGGCCCCGTACTGTGATTTCATGCTACACAAGACACCGCGCATGCGCTCTTTGCATTGTTTACGTGCGCGCGCTGATGCATGCACATCGCATTGTGATCACATTCGCCTTCATTAGTCATTATAATGACAGCTCGGCTACTTCTCCCACGGTCTCGGTAAAAAGTTCCCGTGTCTAAAGTCCAAGTGCGAACAGTGGTAATATTTGACCATTTTTTTTTTTACCATCGTCTCAGTAAAACCTTCCCCCCAAAAAAAGTCCAGTGCAAACACGGCTTAAGATTCGGGGAGTATATAACTGTACTTACCCATCCGCCTTGGTCGATGATGGTCTGTGCAAGGTTCTCCTCGATGTACTGAACGGCAAAGTCAGTGACAGAGCCGAAGCCTTTACCTCCCTTGTTGACGAGCCCCAGGGCCATGTGCTGGGTGAACTTCAGCATTAGGGCAAGCTGGATAAAACAAAATACACACAAAAACAAGGGGCTTCTTGAATGGAGACTGAATCCATTGATTGACAGAAACTCACAAAAAGAGAGTAGAAAAAGTCAGCAAAATTACTGATTTACAGTACTCTACAGGGTGTATCAACAATAAATGTGACCGACTCCGCAAAAATGAGTCTGTTGTGTTAAAAATATTTTTTTCAATTTTACAGTTGGTCAGAAAAAGCAGGAAATAAGCTTTCATTTGATATGGCACAACTCTGTAGTGTAATGCATTGGTTTTTTACAATTTTGGGAAATTTGCTTTTTCTCAGTTATATTTAAAATGTCTTTGAAAGGAAATGAAGATTTACAATTGTAGTGCTTCATCAGATGCTATCGGAAGAGAATGACAAAACCTTTATTAAATTTAATTTAGGGATCAAAAAAAAATTTCAATCGATCAGATCTGAAAATATAGGTGTCGGAGAAACCAAAATGCCTTAAAACAAATATATTATTTGTTAAAAGAAACATCATCTCCGAGACAATAAACAGCGCTTTACGTAAAAATGTATTTTGCGACATCAGACTCATTTTTGCAGAGTGGGTCAAAAATGTGAGGCATTCTGGGCACTGGCCACAGTGGAGAAAAATGAAAACTAGTGAATGGGTGGGAATTTGTTACTCCAATTTCCAGATTTAGTGATACTTGTAATCATGTCTACTAACCATTATTGAAAAGAAAAAGTAAAAAAATAGTGGAAGGAAAGTGTTTTTAAGGAAAAACAATTGGCCTTTTTTCCTTTTGTGTGTTTTGTTTAGGATGTTTATAAGTAAGTTTTCTCACAAACACGTTTTGTGAAACCCATGACTTTCTGGAGCGCTGTAAAATGAATTTATCGCAAAACCCCTGAGTGATATACCATTGGAAAGCTCTCTTTCCCAAGAAATAAATACCAATATCTCAATTTTCAATTTTTCCGACTTTTCTCTCATATTGTGGTGACAGGTCACATATGGTGTTCGGATTTGCCACGATGAGTATTTGGTTCCTAGTAAATTACACTAGGGAGTTCTTTAACTTGACCATCATTCCTTTGGATACAGACTTCCACCCTCCTCAACATGTCATTTTTGGCACGCCTGACTATTCCTCTGTCGTGTGCGACGATCACGAGTCGAGTAGAGTCTTCTGATAAGAGACTCGAGTCGAGTTATTTACCTGTAGGGATTAGGTCAACAACTAATGTGACTTATTAAAGGTTCTACGCAGACCTTTCGAGGAGAATTGCTGTTTAATAATTTAAAATGTGCCTTGGTGTGTAAGTAACAAGACCAGGGGTGATAAAATGGTATAAAATGACATTAATTGGGGTTAATCACCTTAAATGTAATTGGCCCCCTCATTCACATGTTCAAACACTGACAAATGGTGGCGCTGTTCGTGACGAACATTCGGCAACCCCCCAAAAGATAATCAAGATTATCTCGAGATAATCAAGGGCGCCCTCTATAAGCCCGTTTTCGGAGTAGAAAACAATGTCAAAACACGGGCAACTATTTAAACAAAGCAGAGATAATCGTTTTACCCCTCCTATATATAGTGCTGTTGCCATAGAATTGTCTGACCTTTCAAAACCTTTTAAGTTTCCTGGACTGAAAGGTTTTGAAAGGTGAGAAAACTGTCTGACAAAAGGGACCTACTGTATGAAAGATTTTGAAAAGTAAAACAACTCTCTGAACAAACTGGTGTGAGAAAAAAAATACCTTTCAAGTTTCTTGGACTGAAATGTTTTGAAAGGCGAGAAAACTGTCTGACAAAAGAAACCTATAAACAAATTTGAAAGGTAAAACAACTTTCTGAACAAACTGGTGTGAGAAAAAAATACCTTTCAAAAGGTATTGAAAGGTGTAGTAGTGCAGTAGCAACAAAATCTGGAGCCTTTTGAAAGGTTTATACTTATTTATAGCCATTTTGTCAAGTAAGCAGATTTTGAAAGGTAAAACCATAGAAAGGTTACAAGTAAAATGGGAAGTTATGGATGTACAACTATGTTTATTTGTCTCTTTTCTCAACAAATCTTTATTCAAACTAAGTTTGTTGGTGCCGGTCGGAAAGGTGTTAGTTTACCTTCCGTCCCAGACTCCCGGCCGGCCAATGCGAGTGCCGGTCAGACCCGACCGGCGCAACGACCGTCCCTGTTTAGGGTTCTCTAGGGTTTAAGGTTACAGCAACACTCACGTGATACCATCCCGGCACAGTGCTTTTCATCATCTGCTTTACTAGTGACTTGAAGAGGCTGTAGGTCAGGTTATTGTCGGACTGGCTGCCAAACAGCATCTTCATAGTCTTCTCCAGCTCGTCGCCGCGCTGCTGCATGATCCTGTCGCCAATCTGGGCGATGCGTTCAGCCACCTGGGCCTCGTGACTGATCGGGCAAATCACCGAGGGGAGGAGGGACCCGTTGGCATCGCCGGCTGCTACAACTATGATGGTAATCAAGAGGAAAGAAGAAAGGAAAATAGGATGGTTCTCGCCTACTTTACGCGATTATTCTATAACGTCCGTCGATATATCGATATTACTCAAATACTCAATACTATTTTGACATCGATATCGCCGATGTCACTTTTTTAATCATATCAAAATATCGACAGTGCGATGTATCAAAAATATTGATGTACATCTAAATTTTGATGTTCCTGAATGATATCGAAAACACCGAAAGAGTGTCGGATTATCCAGAAAATCCTAGGGTTTTAGTATATTAGAAAAGCTGCCGTCTTTATTTGTAGCTTAAAACATTTGAGTAGGCCCATTAAATAAAATACGTTTGACGACCGCCTGCAGTTGTTGATGTTGTTCTTTGTGTTTCACCCGCGGCCTGCCGCTATAGTTCACGACCGCTTGCACAGTAAAATCTCAAAAGAAACCGGCCATGCTGCCCCAGCCTACATGTATGCCGGTTTCATGCCTGATGTCATTTTGGGGTGGCCAATCACGAGTCGTGAATTGCGGGGAGCGTTCTCTGCACCCTGCGATTGGCCTAGCAAGCGGAAGCGACAACCGTAATCATTTCTTATATAGCGACAACCGTAATCATTTCTTATCTTCGCTGTAAAACCATAAACACGCGGGCTGGCGCAATTTAATATTGTTCGGACTGACAACATGCGCGGAGGATCAAGCCGAAAACCGGTTTATATGCAACCCTATTAAACTGTCTTCAGTATACATGTACCGGTATATTATTGAGTGCCGTTTTTAGGCTTCATCTTGCACACGGGAAATAATTGATATATCGAGTATACTCGATATTGAATTTCCGATATATTTATTGATTATTATAAAAAACTGACATCGACGAGCGTTATTATTCTATTGACCTCAGTACTTGACCTTTGACATGACCATCATATAAAAGTTACAATATTGCACGCATGACCAAAGTTTGATTGCAATTGGACCTAAACTTTGCATATAAGACAATTAATTGTTTTACTTTAGCCAAAATGACACATACATGTCCATTACAGACTACATGTACATGTACGTACCGTACTACCGGTAGTAAGTACAGAAACAGTAATTACATAGTCTCTTTCTTAACTTCGTTTATGCAAGGGAAATCATCCTTTTTTTTATTTTAAGTGAGACAGGCAGGCGTTTTTTTAAATATTTGTTAATCGTCGTGAAAATGTGAGGAGGGATTTGAATTTTGTTTTCAACAAAATGAACTGGAAAAACAAAAGATAATTGTACACACAATGTATTATTTAGTATTGTCACCACGATCAACAACATGATAAATCACTGCACGACCTCAAAAACGAACAAAAGCCGAGAACAATGCCTGCGGGAATGCCTGGCCACCACAATGGCGCAGTGACAATGGCGATCAGCATGTGTGGCTAAAGCGCATGCGCGTACTCGCTAGAAGCACGTTGGTGGCGTGGGTCAAACCTAGCCCTTTTCTCAGCGCTACATACACGCGCGGTACACAATACCTATTGATGTTCGTGTATGAGGCAAACGATAGTCATCACGATCAAACGTGGTGCTCCAATTCTCAAAGGTTTTTGACGAAGTTATCCTACTGAATGAACGGCCTTGAATTTGTGAGGAAGAAAATCAGAAAAATCAACAATGCCGCGCAAGGATCGCGTAAAGCGAACAGCCCAAAATCCTCCAATTTCAATATGATTTTCCACACACACCAGGGAGTTAGGGTTGCTTTGCAAGTACAGTGCAGCCGGAGCATAAGATTTTTTTATCATTTTCAGGCCTTGCGCTAACCTTTTTTCCTGGATAGCCCACCGGGCTAGCAAACTGCAGATTTTACTAGCCCGTTTACATTTTTGCTAGCCCGTATGCACAATGCACAAAACTATTTGTTTGGCGCCCGCGCCCACGTACGTACATCCGTAGTCACGTACACAGAGGGCGCTGTTCTGAACAGACTCTTTATCAGACGCTACTACTTGTGACACGGCAGAACGCTCATGTACTATACAGCTACGCAGTGGGCTGTTATGGTAAGAAAGGATTAACGATGTGAAAGAGAATAGTGCACATATGTGCGGCACCCTACGCCCTAGTTTATACTATACTAATCTCACTGAAGCCCATCAGTCTACTGTGTTCGTGAGATCGCAGTGCACTGCATGCACGCGTGGATCGAGCCCTCCCAGATTATCGATAATCATGCCGAAAAACACAAACAAAAAGACAGTTTATACTCAGTTTATTTGGATCTGATATTTATTTAATACACAAAGAGACAATAACAATTTTAACATGTATTTTGAACTAAACCTTTACCGGTAGGTTAGTGAATTTTTCACTAGCCCACCGGGCAACCAAGGAAGTGGGTCTGGGTAGCCCGAAGCAGTTTTCGCTAGACTTTGTACGCCGGGCTAGTACTATTTCGAGGCCTGATTTTAGCCTTCGTGCCTTTTCTCAAAATATTGTTTGGCCTTGGTGCCCTACATAGTACATACTGGCCTTGGTACCTTACAAACTGGCCTTGGTGCCCTCCATAATTTTGCTTCATTCAAGGCCAAAGTGGCCTTGCCCTAAAAAAATGCAAAATTCAAGGCCTGCGTCCTTCGATGTACGCACATGTCAGCGCACCGACATGCCGTACAGGTTTTATGTAAATCGGAGTGGGGTCATAATGGGAGATCCCTTAATTTTTGTGATTTGACAAGGAATGACCCGGTAGAGGACAGCCAAAATGCAACCCAGTCCTGAGATTTAACTCCGGCACCCGATTTCACTAAACTCTTCGTAACTTACGACGCATCGCAGCCCTGCGGCGTGTCGTATCTCTACGACGCGGCGTGAAATCCATTTCATGAAACACATCGTACGTGCGACGCGTCGTAGGTGTATTTATAGCACAAAACAGTGACTGTTGTATGTTTCTATTCAACGCACAGTAAATAGCCGGCTAGTATTCAGCAAAGAGTCATTGAATGTCTTCTCGGAAAGCTTCAAAATGGTAAATCAAAATGGCTGACGTACGATGCATTTTTAACGAAAAACAAGCTTGCTGTGGACCTCTTGCAAATTTGAAATTTCAAGTGCACTATTCAAAGTTTATTTACAATGTATGTGACCACGATGAATGTTTCATTTACTGTACAACTTCCTACACATTGTCCGAGTATTCTAGTCTCATTTATTTCATTTGTATGGCGTAAAACTGGCTATTAAAAGACGCATCATTTTTTTTTACGACGACCCAAATACACTTCGTAACTTACGACGTGTTACTTGTCATTGCCAAGGTATTTGCGACACATTGCACGCATCGTAACTTAGTGAAATGGATCGTCAACGCGTCGCGAGATGCTACTTGTTACTCTTCGAAACTCGAGTTGCGACGCGTCGCAACGTTTAGTGAAATCGGGGGCTGGAGATTTTGACAGTGGATATTTGAAGACATCAAATTGGCCCCGCTATAAATCTGCATTCACTCGAGTCCACGGCCAGAACCCCGTACCTTGTTTGAACTCCTCCTGCAGTTTGACCATGGCTTGCCGGACTTCTGCCTGGAGTGGCTCCACCAACTCTTGCCTCTGTCTCTGCCTCCACTCCCAAGAGTCGCTTGTGCTGTCGTCATCTGAGGAGGCCAATTGAAGAAACAGCCCATTTAAATATAATTCTGGGGTATTTCAAAGTGCCACATGTACAATAACAAGACCTCAAAATAGTTCTTGCCTGGAGTAGAAATTCTAGTAAAAATCCCTTCACCTGGCCTTGAAATTAAATACCCTAACCCTGCCAGATCCAGCACAGTGCATCTGTGGTGACTGCTTGACCTTGCTGGACTCTGCACACAAGTCAATGTGACAAAGTATGCAATCTGTTGCGTCTGGCAGGGTTTCTAGCCAAAATACCCTGGAGGGTTTAGGGTTGTGCTTTTACAGCGCTTTCCATCGTATCAAAGCGCTTTACAATTATTACCCCGTTCATCAGGCTCTGGACCACGCAGCAGCCGTTTAAGGCCCGGTCACACCGCCAGAACTTTGCTGGAGCGTTCCTGGAGCGGTGAAAAAAATTCATCACCGCTCGTAACCGTTCACCACCGTTTAACAGAAGTTGGCCCCCGTTAAGGCAACGCCATATACGCTCGGCCACCGCTGGCGCTGATGGTCCCTCCTACCACTCCGAAAGTTTTGAGCTGCACAAAATATTGCGAGCGGTTTGGAGCGGGCAATTTTACGCTCCGGCAAAGTTCACCACCGCTCCAACAACGCCCAGTCAAAGTTTGGCACCGCTAGACGCAAGTTCGTGGACGCTTTAGTCCGCTAGGCCAACGCAAAAATCTTGAACGCTGGACCACCGCTGCTTCGCCAGCTTTGCCCGGGCGGTGATTAAACGTTGCACAAACTTTGGTGGAGCGGTTGTAAGCGTTTTACGAGCGGACACGGGATTGCTGGAACGGTGTCGGGCGTTGAAGCAGCAATCCATTGCGGTGATGAACTTTGGTTTGGCGTTGGTATGGAGGTGTCACCGCTAAACCAACACTCGCTACCGCTCGCTACCGTTAAACCAACGCTAAAGCAACGCCGGCTTCAGCGGTGCACCGCTAAGGCAACGCCCGTGTTTTCGATTTGTTTCCCATTTTGTGCGCGGTGACGAGCGTTGTTGAAATTCGGCCCCCTCTCCCTACCGTTCAAGGAACGCTCCAACAAAGTTCGGGCGGTGTGACCGGGCCTTTATAGGCGCTTAATTGGCCTCGACCCTCACAGGTACCCATTTGTGACCTGTCATCACAAAATGAAACCTCCAAGTGTTATATACCATTGGAAAGCTCTGTTTCCACAGAATTTAGAAATACCCATATCTCAATTTTTGATTTTGCTAACTTTACGCTCATTTTGTGATGACAGGTCACATTTATACATCTGGGTGGAGAGAGGCAATTATAGTCAAGTGTCTTGCCCAAGGGTACAAACACCATGTTCCTTGCAGAGTTCATACACACGCACCATAGAGCACGAGTCGAACACCGTACCACTGGGCCATGGCATTCTACAAATTCCATTAAAAAAAACCGCTCTGGGCTACCTAAACCTGCTTTCTTGGTTGCCCGGTGGGCTAGTAAATAATTCAGATCAAAACGATGCTTTCGGTAATAATAAATATAGGATCGCAATAAACTGTCTCAATGTACATGCAATTGTGCTTTTTTATTTGTGTTTTTCCAGCGTGATACTCGAGCTATAAACTCACATGATCGCACACATACATGTACATGTATGTGACCTGTCACCACAAAATGAGAGTAAAGTCGCACGATGTGATTCGGAGATATGGACATCCAAAGTCAAAATATGTAGGGGGGGTCAATTTTGAGATTTTGCGTAATTTGGAAAGCCTAAGTTCTTATTTACATATTCCAATTTTTGGGGTGCAATCAGATGATCAAAAACCTCTTAAATTACACGATTTTGCGTAGTGTTCGCATAGATTAAAGTCCATAGTGGTCTAATTAACACAGCAAATAAATATGCAAATTAGGTCCTCGTAACTATCCCACGTTTTCAAAATTTCAATATTTTGTTGTTTATGTAATAGGTTGTATGTTTGGAAAGTTTCAGGAAGAAATAATGATTAGAACATAGCCGTTGCTATGCTCAACCGAACCTTACTTGTCTTGTTTTTCAATCTTTTGCATGTTTTTAAGATACTATTGAATGCAAGTTTTCTCACAAACACATTTTGTGAAACCCATGACTTTCTGGAGCGCTGTAAAATGTATTTATCGCAAAACCCCCAAGTGTTATGCACCATTGGAAAGCTCTCTTTCTCAAGAATTTGAAAATAGCAATATCTCAATTTTCAATTTTTTGACTTTACTCTCATATTGTAGTGACAGGTCACATAGTAGACTAGTGGGCTGTTGTAAGCGTAGCACGATATAGAGCTCACACTCACAGTGAGGTACCACACATTTGCACACTATTCACGTTCACATTTATATGTGTGTATAAACCTTTCGAATCTTAATTTAATTAACACTAACTACCCCAAACCCATCAAACTCCAACTGCAGCTTTTGCTAGGTTTTGGCAGGTTTGGTACCAAACCGTAACAACTTGTTGTTAGACTTTGTTTGACTCAGTACCAAAGGCCCAGGGAGACCCTGTTGAATTCTGTGAGGTTCAGGACAGAAAGGCATGAGACAGTATGCCAAAATGTTAGAAATTTGGAGAATGCACAGGCATACGTGAGTGACCCACATGGTCACGGCACAGTTCCTGGTCAACTGTAAGTGTATGTACACTTACACCTTGTATGTGTGTCCCCACTAAAACACATAATACCACTGGCCAGTTATCACTGTACCAAGTCAATAAAACTTCAACTGTTGAAGTTTGGCAGGTTTAGTACTGTTAGGTTCAGTACAGTGTACCAAAAATTACTGAACCTGTGTGAGCTGTTGAAGTTTGTTAGGTTTGGTATGCTTCCTAGTGCGAGAGCCTAGGGGGTTAGGGTTAACTGGCTGCAGCTGTACTGTGCGTTGTACAGAGTCACTTAGGAATAACGCCCGTCGATATCGATATTACTCAAATACTCGATACTATTTTGACATCGATATCGCCGATGTCACTTTTTTAAACATATTGAAATATCAACATTTCGATATACATGTATCAAAAATTTCGATGTATCTAAATTTCGAAAACAGATTATCCAGAAAATCTCAGGGCTTTAGTATATTAGAAAAGCTGCCGTCTTTATTTGTAGCTTAAAACATTTGAGTAGGCCTATTAAATAAAATAGGTTCGACGACCAACTGCGGTTGTGAGGTTGTTCTTTGTGTTTTACCCGCGGCCCGCCGCTATAGTTCACAACCGCTTGCACAGTAAAAAAGGTAAAATCCCAAAAGAAACCGGCCATGCCGCCCCAGCCTATCGGTTGTTCGAGACGTAACCCTCCCTTGATCTGATAACTTTTTGGGGTGGCCAATCACGAGTCGGGAATTGCGGGGAGCGTTCTCTGCACCCTGCTATTGGCCTAGCAAGCCAGTCTGGATTCCAAGACCAAGCTAGCTGTTCATTTGGGGCGCGCCGTCCGTTATCTTGGCTTATTGAGGGTGCCCTTATAATAGGGCACCCTCAATAAGCACAGATAACGAACGGCGCGCTCCGCGGAACAGAAGCGGCAACCGTAATCATTTCTTATATAGCGGCAACCGTAATCATTTCTTATCTTCGTTGTAAAACCATAAACACGCGGGCTGGCGCAATTTGATATTGTTCAGACAGACAACATGCGAGGAGGATCAAGCCGAAAACCGGTTTATGCAACGTACCTATTAAACTGTCGGTCTTCAGTATATTGAGCGCTGTTTTTAGGCTTCATCTTGCACACGGGAAATAATCGATATATCGAGTATACTCGATATTGAATTTCCGATTAATCGATTACATGTATTATAAAAAAATGACATCGACGGACGTTACTTAGGAAAGCAATTGATGCAAAATTTAGGCAAATTGTGTCCACAATTCGTATTCGGGGCACGTTTCCATTCGGCCAATTGTCATGCACTGAACCGACTGGCTAACTACATATTCGGAGGAACTGAGGAACATTTCCATCCATTCACTTACCTATTTTAATTTGTGGATGCTCCCCAGCTTGGTCTTCTTCTGACCCCTCACTAGGAGGCTGGCTGTGACTGGAGTCCTCCTCTCCATTCATCGGTGCATCGGTGCAGAGGTCGCTGTCAGAAGACCCCTCCCGGTGAACTACCATTTTGCCGACAGAACGCTTCGCGCTGAACTGTTGGGTCACTGTCACAGAGTCTGAAAATGATGGCGGAGGAGGTGGGTGTGGCGCAGCAAAAACGGAAAAGACATTTGCGGAAGGGTTCAGGACAACCGGGGAGGCGTGACGGGAGGACGCGCCAGATTGTGGGCTTATCCTCGGAGAGCGCCGAGCCCGGATCTTTGTGTTCACCGTCAAGTGGTCGCTGGACCTTCTCGATCCGCCAGAGCCGCTCGACCGGTCATCGTCGGACACGCTAAAAGGGGTAGCACTGGCAGAGCTCTCGTAGTGGATGTCAAACTCCGAGTAGCCGGGATCCAGATCTGGAGGCACCAGCCCCAGGTAATTGAGGACCACAAATTTGGTCTCGTACAGGAATCCCTGCGGGGTGCTCGCCTCCGAGTCCACCGAATCCCCCAGGAGACCGTCCTTCAGGGACAGTCGTTGCTCCATCTTTTTGGGTGCAGACGACATCTTGAGTTCCGTCTTTATGCAAATTTATTAGTTTTTTTACAGATTTTAAAGTTCCAGACCTCAGTTTCTGATAATGCTAGATGGTAGACTCTTAATTCTCTGCTGCTGTAGATCCCTGGCTTTTTTCAAATTTAGTCTACAGGTTCTTCAAGGTGGTACATTCTCAGTTTCTGTCAACATCTCACAAATCTGTAAAAATCTATGAAAAAAAAGGAGTATTTATAAGGAGTAAAAAAGGAGTAAATATTTGAATATTTGTTCAGGTGCATTTTCAAAAATCTGAATACTAACTTATACATTTGTTTAGGATGGCCTACACCAATTGCACAAGCATACTTCCACTACCCCGAGGCCTAAACTACATGTACCTATACCAATGGATCGAGAATCTTTCTAGAAGAAAAATGATACCAAGATAATATTTGGGCCAGTAGTTTTAGACCCTATTCTGTGAAGCACAGTCAGATGCTCTAACTAAACCGCGCCCGCGAAATCAAGTCTGCGCAGGCGCGGCGTGCAAAGCTCGTTGTACCGAACAAAAGAGGGCACTAGCAGAGCACCCTCTGTTGTTCAGTGCGACGAGCTGTGCACGCCTGCGCAGACTTGTTCCGCCATATTGTTTTTCGTTTATCGCAATTTTTTTAAAAACTTTATAACGCAGATTTAGAGACAAATTACACCAGACTAAACCACGGAAAAGTCCTAATATTTGGCAAAATATCAATGCTATATTAATATAAATGAACCTGCATGCCAAGTTTGAGACTGACCGATTGATTTTTATGAAATATATTAGTGAACAAAATCCCGTTTTTTTGCCCTGATGGACGTATGGCCTACAGCACAGAGTGTACTCTAGTGCGGGGCCATATGTCACTAGGGCTAGGGACGGTTAGTCCATTCTATGTCCTAGAGTACAGACGTTCTCCTAGTCCTAGTTCCGGATCGCAAAAAATATTCAGGCTGTTTTCAGCTAGTCTAATCCTCGACAGAATAGGTTCAGTAGTTTACCTTGAGTGATGGAGAAACTACAGTGTTTGTTTCCATATTTATGCTCTTCTTATTTTGAAAATACGACGTCAAAAGTACTGACATCATTTTTCCTAGTTGCGGATCGGTTCAACCATGGAACAATAAAACTAGCTATGGTTTAACCAATTCAGGATCTGGTAAAAAACTGCTTCGTACATGAAAAATAATCACGCTGGAACCAACCCAAATCAAGCCTATATTTCTGATAAAGTATTCATTAATTTATATAAATACAGTTTAAAATACATTTCAAATACTTCCACTTCCAATAAATTTTAAAAAGTTTAGCACGGCAACGAGCCGATAAACTTTGACCGATCACATCACAGAACACATCATATGAAATCGCTCGCACGCGTGTAGTTGATGCATGTATTTTACACATGATCCGGAACTAGGAAAACATATTCGTTTAGTCTTTGGCAGATTTGTTTAACTGGAGACTTTAGACTTATTTTTACTAAACAAATAATCGATGCATGAGTTAATACAGCTGTAGACTTCAAAAAGGCATAATCAAAATCAAACGCTGTGAGTGACATGTCGCAGAATATTTGTCGTGGTTTTGCGGCTCCCGTGACTTTCTACAAACCGTCCAAACATGTTAAACTTAAAGTACGAGTCGAAAATCTAGCAAAAATTCCTTTTCTGGATATTTTATTGAAAAGATATTTATGTATCAAGAAGCTTGCATGTTTCTTTTCAAAATGCACTTCATCTAATAAAATAGTATTGGAGACCAAGCCATAAGAGGTAGGTTTTTATTTAAAGCGATCCGGAACTAGGAAAAATCAGGAACTAGGAAAACAACTGTATTTCCTCCAACCAAATCAACATGTCCGGAAACTGGGCCAATAGAAATTGTCTAGTGTAAAACAAAAGTAAAGTAACCATCAAGTTTTTAAATACCGAAGCAAAGACTGGTATAACAACGTACCCAATGTACTATTAATTTAGAGTTCAATATTACTGAAAAACGAACCCAAATTTGGCGAATTCTTGTTGATCACCACTCTTTCCCCACATTACAATTTGCATCAATAACGGATATGTACGGGGGCATCAAAAGGACATGATGACACGAGCATTAGGACAAAAACAATATGGTAAACGGAGTCCCCAACATGCCAAACCCCAACGGGTTTTAATTGTTGCTTTTCGTAGAGTCATGTTTCAACTTCCAGTAGTGAAGGAAGTTTCTTAATTTTAGAAAATGTTTAGTTATGGCAAGAAACAAATGTCGATGGACTAGTAACAAAGTAACAAACAAACAAACACCCCAACACCCCGATAAACAAAGAGAATAATTAATGGTTACTGGTACGGTACATGTATATAAATACATGTATATTATAATGTGGAATACTTTGATTCTGTGCCAATCTGAATTTTCAAAGCCCACTCGTTTTTTGTGCATATATTATCGAACCAAATTTCATGACACTGATATTCTTCACAAAGGTTCAACAGCACGTACTATTCAGTACATGGCAAAACACCTTCTGTCGATGTTCAGGGGATTATATGTGTAGTCTGAATATCATACGTTGCGATTCATCTCCGATCCAACAAGGCTTAAGTTAAGCGGATATTCCATAGAGTAGACTAGTAGGGGATTTGAGAGCCAAATTATTAAACAGTCGCGATGATCGATATAAATTATTTAAATTTGTAACACCTGTAACACCCGCCCTAATGTAAAATTAAACCGAAAGTAAATGTTGTTCACCAACAGAAAGTACATGTAGCTCTGTTTTCCTTTTTACTCGTCCGAAAAAATCAATGGCTTTATGAATATGATACACGAAGAGATTTCACTATTGTGTAGATAACATCACCCACTACGTCACATTATGCAGATGAAGTTCGATTCGTAAAGTGCGACAGCTGTTCTCAGTATCGTGATAACAAAGTATCGATTAAAAAAATACATGTTATTGCTGTATTTCCGTGCATTAATACTGCATCAACATTTGGGACTGCACTTCAAAAATTTAGAAGCTGTGTTTCTATTATATTCATGTTCAGGGGGAAGAGAAAGTACTACACAGCGGCAGTGTAATCGTTCTAGTCAAATCCTTTTGGATTTCAAGTTGCCTTTTCCCTGATCTTTGCATTAATTAAAATGGATACGCTCACTCAAACACGACGTGCGCTCTGCGTAATAATGTTGCTGCGTCTCACTGCGGGAATAGCGAGCAATGCTGATCACGCAAACCACACTGAAGTTACCCATCCGGGAGACACGCTTCGGGATCCTCTTGAAAACATCGTCGGTTCATTCGACAAGCTCCTGGGCAGCTCGATTGTCAAAGGTAAATTTGGTTTTCTTCAAAGAAAAAAAACTACTCTTTCAATTGAAAGAGTGAGAGGTTTTGTTTAAGAGAACCCATAATGTATTATACATTGTATTTGCGTTTAAACTCAATCTTTGAATATCACCTCTGTGTCCCTGGCCATTTTAAGTTCCAATATTAAGAGTTGCCAGTTTAAAGGGATTTTGTGCCGTTTATTGTATTTGCAGTGCGAATTTGAATATTTATGAGCAAAGCTGTAATCATTATTTCGCTCCGCGCATCGTATTTTCTTCCTATGGGAGGGTAGTGGTAATTATCATAAATGGGCGTCTCTAGACCCATTGCGTCATGATTTTTCAGTAGTTTTAACAATACGCTATAACATACTATATACGCTGTTATACATACTATAGTACTCAATCAACTTTAATTGTTATAGGCCCAGTGTACGTATTTCAAAGGGGAAAAAACGGCTACCGTCGACCTCTCATATCAGCTTATAGCTGGGTTGAGTTATGTAGATCGTAAGATCTAGTTTTCGAGATCTGTCTATGCTCATTTTTCATTGGCTATTTTTGATCTCCAAGTTTATTGTCGGGATGAGTTTAATTTAAAGGTGGGGTACACCATTGGTAATTGCTTGAATTATCATGAATAGGTAGATTTGGGGGGTTGTATTATATAGTAAACATCGTTTAACTGACCTGTCTGAAGTTTTACAATCATGGATGCCGAGAAAAGCACGTAAAACAATGTTTGTTTTTAACCGGCGTCGAGCAGTTATTCTTATGTTATCGCGATCGCGATTTTTTTAAGGAATAATTCGCAAAAATTTTGCTGGATGCCTAGAATCCTTATCTACTTTCAAATGAGTAAGAAATTTCTTAATAATTCGGAAGTAAATATTTTCGATATCTGCAAATGGTGTAGGCCTATCCTACCTTTAAGGGAAAGCAAAGCTCCGAGAACAAAAGTGTCTTCCACTCAGTGTGGTCTAGATACGCCAAGTTATGATAATTACCAGTGTAACCATCCTAGAAAAAAACACATGGCTTCCAGGCAGAAAACAAAATGTAACAGCTATTTCAGCACAAATTGCTAACGTGTTAGATATGCTGCCATTGTAGATTTACTTTTTTTTGTGATTGGGTGTTGTGTCAGTACATGACAGTAAGCCAGTAGGCAAACCTTTCTCACAAAATGTTTTCCCAAAAGCAAATTTTGGCTTCACAATTTGAACGGAAAATTTCTAAACTGAACAGTGCCTTCCTAAAATGACATCACAGCAACAACGCCCTCAGTTGTTCGGATAAGCATGAACATTTTTTACAATTAATACAATTAGGCCTAATCAAAAAGCAATGTTAATTTTTTTTTAGGCATTTAAGGGAGAAAAAAACCCAGTGGGGTCCGGAATTTGGGCACTAACTCGGCTGAATGTTCCTGTAGGCCGTGTCCGAAAAGACTGTCTATAGAGCCACGGTCTACGTATACAGCTACGCCTACGTAGGCGCTAAGGAAAATGGAATTCGGACGTGGCTACGGCTATTTATTGCGCCCTCAAGCGATGTGTGAATTCATGTTTGCAAAATTATTATGTAAGAATTTACATTAATCGTCTGCTAGATATTACGCATTGTTTGTTTACTGCAGGTCGAAATACCCGATGATATATTAACGTCCTCATCGGTTTGTTAGTTTCAATTCATGCATCATCAATACAAAATAAACGAAAATCTGCTCTAAAATCTGCTCCAAAATTTACGTTAGTGCTGCCGTCATTTTATTTTTTCTGCGCTAGACAAATTCTCTTATGGCTATAATTTTGTGGCGTTGTAGCCGTAGCTTTAGCCCTAGGCGGGATTATTTCGGACAGTGCTACAAAATGGCCGACGCAGACAAAAGCCGTAGCTGTAGCTCTAGACACCCGTTTCGGACACGGCCTAAATTACGTTGCCACGCACTAGGCCAGGCTAAAGCCGCGTGTTCCCATAGGACTTTGCGGGGTTAAGATACCGCGACCTTTCTGTAAAATGACCAAATTAAATTTAATTGAAACGGGCGGTAGACTAATAAACGTCCCTGTCAACTTTGTAATACCGCGACGGTTATTAAAACATCTACCAGCCCAAAGTGGTCGCGAAAAATTCCTGTCAAGCGCGGAAACTTTGCCCCAATAAAGGCCGGTTCAAACTTCACGATAAACGATCAATTATTGTTTATCTATTATAGAAAAACTGGCCGAGCTGACCAAAATGACAGGAAGGAAAAGAGAGCAGATAATTATCCTGAAGAGGTCCGACATTGCCGATGATATTCCGCAGGGGGAACTGCACAACACATCCTCCATCGTCAGAAAGATAGGAGATGTAACACTCGTCGTGAATACCACGATTGACAGCGCCAATGACGGGGACGGAGTTATAATCACTTTCCAAACGGAGGTGAAGCCACCGCCGAATACAAAGGTAAGATTGAGTATTCAGTCAATGAACAAACCAATTAATTTGAAGTTCGTCAACAACGATGTTTGTCAACAATGCACAGGAAAAGTCGTGGGAAACATAGCCCGAAGAATCATGGAGAATTGGTCGAAATTCGTCCTGCATTATCATGCAAGTGCTAGTCATCATAGCTTAAAACAGTCTTGTCTGAGTATATCTGATGTTATCACACTCCATACATACCCACTCCACAAAAAGCCGCCCGTTACTCACATATGCAACTAAATTCTCATAGTATGTAACTACATGTAGTTAGAAAGTTTCATGGATTACAATTTTTAGTTGTCAACTTTTGTAGACTACTAGGCATTTTAGTATCTCACTAAGGCCTAGTTGGCTGCTAAGTTAGTCAGGTTTCATGAACATGGCCCCAGGACTTTATGCTACGTTCCAATCGCGTCGTGTTTATCGTGTTCACGAGTTCACGAGTCGTATAATGGCGTTAATCGCCTGGTAACTCGTTTTCACCAGTGGTGAACTCGAGGTGGATTTTTTTTCTCCATGTTCACGACTTCATAACGAATGAAATACTCGCGCATGCGTGTTGGTTCACGTACGAGTTCTCGCACGAGAATGTCCTTACCGCACAACTAAACTCGACTGTGCGCGTGCGTCTTGGTGAGTAGCGTTTGGAATGCAACCTACTCGTGAATATGGAGTAATTCACGGTGAACACGGCTGCGTTCCACTTCCGCGAACTGTTTGCGCGAACGTTCGCCTACGTTTTGAGTTTGCGTTTAGTTGAAGTGGAACGATATTTCAAAAACTACGTTTTCAAAATGGCGGCGCCCGGTGACAGTGACATCGTTTGGTTGGCTGCTTGTCCAACTCATTATTTTTCTTCAAAAGATTCCTGTAACTGCTCAAAACAATCCACCATTTATAACGAAAAGTAAAGGTAAATCAAAACCGTGAAAAGAACACTGCCGTCTGCTAACCTCTTCGCCATCTTTAAAATACGTCACTGGCCAACAGCGAACAGGGCCCAATTTCTTGGCTCTGCTAACCACAGAATTCCTCGCTTACGGTCACCATTTTCCGCTAACCGCGCTAGCAGAAAAATTATTTGCTCACCCGCGTAAGCACAGAATCCTTAGTTACGGGATGTACGCATGCTCAGAGACAACAATTCCTTGCTAACGCGTGAAATACGTTTACCGTAAGCACCGAATTTTCTGCTATAGTAAGCAGGGATTTTTCGCTAACGGCAGAGCCAAGAAATTGGGCCCTGGTGGAACTGGTATCGATGATGGGAGTATACTCCTAGATCCTCCATAATTATAGGCCGCCCCTTTTCTTGTACTCGTTTGTATAGGATTGCAAGACGGACAAGAACTGTGACGAGCATCAATTTTGCCACCGGGAGCTCTTCCTGCGCTTCGATCTGAGCTACTGCACGACCTGCTCGAAACACGGCGAAAGGTGTCATGCCGACCGCCACTGCTGCGACAAGAGCCTTTGTCGGTGGGGGCGCTGTCAAGTGGGCGCCACCAGCGGTCAGATTGGGACGATCTGCGAGAGGGAATCGGACTGCGGCGACAACGGATGCTGCGCCCTGGTAGAAGGTGAACTATAGTCTGGTTTTCAGACAATTAGAGCTAGCTTTAGCCGCCAATGTCAAGGGATCAAAACGGGATGAATTGATTTCGTTTCCGAAAATGTCCGAAGTTTCCCAAAATGCATTCCAATAATTTGGGTATTCTCGTTTACGTTCACGGTCACGGGTCGAGTGTTTCAGGAAGTAACATGGTTGGAAGGTAAACGACAAAGTGCCTGTCGACCCAAATGTATTTTTCTGTTTTTGCATATATTGAAACTAGCGTTGGCTCTATATCACTGATCTCCAAAATTACCCGACTTTATGAGCGGAAACATAATGTGACGTCACGTGCGCAGATTGGTTCACGCTCACAGAATAAGCCGTATTTTGAAGGTTGAGGGCGCTGTGCTCACGTTATTGGGGGTATAATTCAAAGTTTACATATACTTGAAGCTCAAAAATTTAAATTTTCCAATATTCTATATTTACATAAAAGTAAAGTTACCAAACTACCTCATTAAACGCGTGTTAAATTTTGCCTGTGTTGGGTACCCAGAAAATGGCGTCTTACAGCGCCCTCATGTAACAAGGATTACGGTGCATTAATGAGAAACTGGGAACCAGTAGTATAATGCTGCGTTCCAATCGCGTCGTGTTTATCGTGTTCACGAGTTCACGAGTCGTATAATGGCGTTTTAATCGCCTGGTAACTCGTGTTCACCAGTGGTGAACTCGAGGTGGATTTTTTTTCTCCATGTTCACGACTTCATAAACGAATGAAATAATCGCGCATGCGTGTTGGTTCACGTACGAGTTCTTGCGCGATAAAGAATGTCCTTACCGTACCGCACGACCATTGCGCACGACTAACTTAACTGTGCGCGTGCGTCTTGGTGAGTAGCGTTTGGAACGCACTGGCAACCTACTCGTGAACATGGAGAAATTCACGGTGAACACGATAAAAACGACGCGATTGGAACGCAGCATAAACATCCAGTGTCAAGTGCATTTCTAACAAATTCGCCAATAACTGACCAGTTCTCTTGATAAATATGGCGGCAGGGTACTATATTCCTTTATGATACATTGGTTTTGAATCAACATAACTTGTTTTATACCGCGACGTGCAAGACTGACAGAATGTCACACATTGTGGGCGCTGTACATTATTTGATCTCGAGACAAAGCAGTTTCCGCGTGGTCGCTGGTCGTGTTTCCGGGAAGTCACTAAAAACTAACCAAAACGTGTAGCGGTTGTTGTTGTATTTTTCAAGAAACTTATGTATCTAACTTCGGTTTTCCTTTCAACCTTGTTCTATGGTTAAAATAACCCATACGAAAAAAATGAAACCGGGAGAAAATTTACATTCAGATAGAGACAGTATACATGTACATGTATAATGGACATTGTTGTTATTTCATCATAGATTCGTGAGTGTGTTCGATCTGCCACAAGCTCAATACGGTGGGGTGTGCGTACCAGTCTGGGCCCAGCCCGACGAGCCGGTAGCTCCCACGCTGGACGAGATCAGCAAGCTGCAAGCCGGGAAGATAGAGGATGTCATCGGTACAAAAAACGAGGAATAACAGCCAACGCATACAAAAACACATTACATATTTTTTTGTGTGGAATTCTCTTTCCTCCTTGCGCCGAATAAAGAGGGCGCTATTTCACATAGCAACGATGTCTGTGGTCCCATATGGGGATGTTCGCTAGTTTCACATGTCACACAAATGACTGCGCACGCATGCAGCACTGATTACTAGCACAATACTATTTTTGTACAAAAATAGTAAATATAGTACAAATAATAAATATTTCGTTAAGTTGACCCAATAGGCCGACACTAAATGGATATCTTGTTTGAACAAAGAAAATTGTTAGAAATGTTAAAGTTTTCCAATTTGTGTACAGAAATAAATACCTCATCTGGTGGAGTCACGTGCATTAAATTTGTCGTCCTAGTACACTGCGCAACCGTACTACAAAAAAATAGAACTTCACTGGCACAGTCATATATTTGTTGAGTCACGCTCTGACCAATCAGATGAGGATTTACTCGGGCATTGTATAAAACAAAATGTACATGTACTTGTACTTGAAATGAATGTTTGCGAATGCAATGGAAAGAATAATTTCATTCGGAAACTGATTGCATGTATTATTTCGATCGACTTCGCCTCGTGGAATAAAACATTCCATCGTCACCTTAAGAAATTATTGTTGTCACCGCACTGGCAAACATTCATTATTGTATACTAGATTATTTATCCCAACCCCCACTGGCTATATTCTCAATAATTCTCAAGATTCGGGGAACACGGCCGCTATTATCTGTGCTTGTTCTATTCTGTTACAATCAAACTTTGTGTCCTTTTGATATACATGTACGTGTACCCAGCGCGATATGAGATAGAGGGACTCCACTTGATCCCCTATATAGGCCTACACTCTCTGGACTATCGTTACCTAACGCACTCCCCCCCCCCCCCCTAAAAACACCAAGAATCCTGAGAAACACCAACACCCCGCAAGCACAATGACCACCACAAAGGAGGGGGGGGGGGGGGTTGTTCCATCCGTCTTATATCTTGCTTCTTGCCTTTTGATTAGCTAGTCAAACTTAGGAAATGAATAAAAACGCATTGAAACTATCGCGTATTTTACACACATGTACATAAAATACTTTATTAGACAAAGAATACAGAACATTTAACTACATACAAAATAATGTACTACAATTAGAAATAAAATATGTAGGGATGTCCACTACAAAAACACAAAATATACACCCATCAATATTTTTACGACTCGTACGGGTTTCCCAGTTGGAGCAAAGATCTTATAAAACTACGTTCTACCCCGGCCCGTCGATAATACAAAAATTAAAAAAAATAAAATTTATTCACAGACAACTACACAATATTACTGCTAATTTATATTAAACATTGAAATAGATGCCCCGTTTACTTTGGCCTAAGCATTGATTTAGTCGGCGTTTTCCCCAATTAAAAAAAAAAAACACTTGCAAATTACTTGATTTATTTTCTACCACACAAATGTACCATTAAAAACCTTTTAATATACCATTATTTACACAATTAAGTATAATTGTTTGTATCGGTAGCTATAAAAAATATAAAACTAATGTGGCATTTCATATCAAGATGTTATTTTACCGTAATATATATATGCTTCTCCATTAAAACTTATCATTTTGTTTTTATTGCATTTTTCGGGATCACATTTCGATTGACTATTTTGGCGCTTAAAACTTTTCGATTGTTTTTTTTTTTTAATGGAGCAATAAAAAAAGGTATATTTACAATTCAGCCATATAAAAAACCCGGATAAAAGCACACTATTCTAGTGGTAAAACACATGTGCATGAGAACCGTTCAGATTGTTTAAAAAAAATGAGGTTTTGTACATCAGGTAAATAGTTCTGGATATGGTTCATCTGTCGTTTAGCGGCTTAAAAAAAAACCTTCCACGCGATCGGCTTACAACTTCGTCGAACTTCCCGCGGCGACTTCAGCGTCCGCCCTAATAATATGGGAAAAAATAAAAATATAGATATTTATAAACAATTATAAAGATGAGGTGTATTGGATTTCAAATACATGTATACCAATTATGTTGTGTTCCTGGTTTTTTTTTCTTCAGTAAGTGGAATAGGACCGGTTTGGCCAAAGGTTCCATCATAAAAAACATCGGCCCTAAATTATTTTTGTAAAGAATGTAGTGTCCCGATTTCACTTCAGTGGTTGTGTACAACAAGTTGTGTATTGAAAGTTAAGAAAAACAATTTCAACAAATTTGGAAATTTTTGAAGCCTTACAAATTTTGTCAACACACTAGGAAATACAGGTTCAAATTTGCACCCCTAAAATAGGGTACACCGTGAACTACCTTTCAAGGGTGCTAATAGGCCTATGCGTCAGAGTTGAACCCTACATTTTGCACCCTATTGAGCCACATTATCGAGTGTAAAATTGAACCTTTATTGCTTAGTGTGAATAATTAAGCTTCATAGAGATAATACATGTACATTGTATAGATGATGTGCCTCTGTTTACATCTGTATTCAAATGTGCCCGTCAATATGCGCACGAATCATGTTTTACATAAATTTGGTAAAGAGATGACATCAGAGGTCACATAATTCAAAGGCGATCTGACCTGCGAGGTCAGTCTTTAAGCAAATTTTATGGAAAACATGAGGGGTGCGCATCACTGCCGGGCACATTTGAATACAGATGTAAACACGTGACGTCAGAGGGCACATCGTCTATACAGCGAGAAAAGTGGCGTCAGGATGCAATATTCTTCGATAAGAAAATGAGGAGAAAGTGGTGCGACAAAACAAAAAGCCGTTTTGAGCGGATTCACGTTTAACACAGTTTCCATACTCGAGTCTTAATACAGCGCGTGTACAAGAAACAAACATATCGTCACCGTTTTCACGAAGAGGCAAATTGAGCAAAGTCTGAACAAACTTTCGAGAAAATCGCTTGTAAAGTTCGTCCTTTTTTCGTTTGGCAGTTTGAAACATAAATATTCATAGAATATACAAGATTAAGGTATCATGGGAAAGAAGAGATTTTAATCTTCTTAAATATAGTAAACGTTAAGAAAAATAGGCGATTAGTTTTGCAGAATTAATCAATTAATAGAATTGCCTCTTCGTGAAAACGAAAAAACGATACATTAGCAAATTCGCCCGTGGCTGTGAGAGTCAGAATGTATACATTTCCACATTGCGCCAGTTGCCTCTTCGTGAAAACGCTAAAGTCACTACGCGCACCAAAGTGCCCCTTCATAAACACGTTGAAGTCAACGCTTATTTCGAATTTGCCTCTTCGTGAAAACGCAAAAGGGCACGTGAGGACCAATTCGCCCATTCGTTAATTAGGTTAATTAGGATTTTAATGATTTTGGGGATGTATAACTTCACCAGGTTGTAGAAATTGCAATATTAATCGTTTATCAAAAAAAATAATTTCGATAAATAGGGCCTAGACGATTTTTCATGAAATTTGCCCCTTCGTGAAAACGGTGACGATATATAGGGCAACATACACAAGAAAAAGCATGTACAGAGTCCAGTGGAACAACAAAAGGAGGATTAGGCTGAAGGGTTAAAGGGAAAGGTCAGTGTAGGTAGGATCAAAGAAAGAACTAACAAAGAAGTATTAATAGGAGAAATGTGGAGGGGAGGGGGTTTAGGACAATAGACAGGAGAAACCAGAGTTCTGGATAGGAGGGAATTTGTGGCGATGCCAGAAAGAATACCGCGCGACAGTAATTTAGCTGGATACTCGCCGGGATTAAGCCACCTGGCAGCTAACAAATAAGAATCGGTCACTGATGATTTTACTCGTGGGTATTTACGAGGTGTAGTATATATTCCAGTATAACACATGGAGTAAACGGGCTGTAATTACCTGAAATAGTCTCCTGCCCGTCCAGCAAAGTAATTGCGGCAAGTGAAGTCGTAGATCACGAAGGATATGCCAACAATTAGCATCATACCCCCAATACATCCACCCACAGCGGCCGAGACCTCGACCCAGCGAAACTTAGCTTCTTCCTCCTCTGTATAGATCATTACAAAATTTAATTAAAAAAAAACTAATTTAAAAAAAATAAAAAATAGACTGGAGTGAGGTTAACATAATTCCATAATTGAAATGTTTGTCTTTGTTCAGTGGACAGATTTGGTTAATTCAATGTTTAATAACGTGGTGTTACACTTTCAACTCCTTTGCAAAAGTAGGACATACACTAGCCTTGGTCAAGGCGTTCATCGTTACCCGTCCGTATGTACAGTGGTAATCGGAGCTCAAACAACGACCTCACGCGACCACTATTATATGCAAATTAACTAAAGATATACGTGACCTGTCACCACAAAATGAGAGTAAAGTCGCACAGTGTGATTTTGAGATATGGCCATCCAAAGTCAAAGTATGAAGGGGTGGTCAATTTTAAGATTTTGCGTAATTTGAAAAGCCAAAGTCCTCCTGTACATATTCCCATATTTTGGGTGAGATCGGATGATCGAAAACCTCTTAAATTACGCGATTTTGCTCAGTGTTTGGATTAAAGTCAATTAGTGGTCTAATTAACACGGTAATTAAATATGCAAATCAGGTCCTCGTAAGTATCCTACGTTTTCGAAATGTTAGTATGCTGTTGTTGATACAATAGTTTGTATGTGTGGATAATTTCAAGAAGAAATAATGATCAGAACATAGTTGTTGCTATGCTCAATCAAATTTCACTTGTCCTGTTATGTAATCTTTTGCGTGTTTTGTTTAAGATGTTTAAAGTAAGTTTTCTCACAAACATGTTTTGTAAAACCCATGACATTCTAGAGCGCTGTGAAAAGTATTTATCGAAAAAAACACAAGTGTTGTCATATGAACCAGTAGCTTCAGTTGATTTGCATAAATAGTGGCCGTATGAGGTCGCTGTTCGCGCTGTATCTGAGCACGAGCTAGCAGCATATTATGCATGGCGCGCGAGGTGTGCATTTCTGGACGGATAACGACAGCAGATAACGACGAACGCGCCTTGACCAAGGCTAGGCCTACACCTACACCATCCCCAACACTTTTTCCCGCATAATTTGCCTAATATCTCTTGTCAAAATCATGTTTGAAAAAAATCAAGAGTATGGCTGGATTTCTAGTGAATTTCTTTATTGATGAGTGGTTATAGTTGACCGAAAAATTCTTAATAGTTATTAAATTATAACAAAATGCTTCAGATCGTTCACACTGCAAAAACTACGGTGTTAAAATTAACATTGTGTTTTTGACCATTCGCCCAATATAAACATCAAAGGTGTTACATTTAACACCGCCGTTTTAGCAGTGCATCTAATATCTTATGGTGAACAGGGTAAACCTATACGATATTTCACGCGACCTATGATGGATTTTCATCAGTTTGGTATGTAACGTAAAAGTCGTGGATGTAATGGTGTTACACACAAACATGTATACTAAACCGAGGAAAATAGGAGGCATCTATTACAACTGACAATGTAATAACCAGCGAATAATGTATCACCACTTAGCTATAAATCGCCAACCTCACACATATTGACCAATACTGTATCACTAACCATGGAGCTATGAAGAGCTCCATGCACTAACCGATACTGTAACAACTCAACCAGTAAACCAATATTGTAATAACAATTCACATAACACACAGGTGGATCCTTGTCATTTGATTTGAGGATTGTAGGTCACGTGGCATTCATTAGTCAAACCATTGTATTGTACATGTACATGGGTTCGTGTTTTTGTATCACTGTGGAGACATGGCTTTGTTCTCGTGTACAAAATAGTTAGAAAGTCGAGCACGTTTTTCAAAATGCTCCCATTTTAACCACAATTATTTTCCTGGGTTGAAATTTTGACACAATATACCCTATATTAATTATACCCTAACCCAAACCCTAACCCTAACCCACATTCTAACCCTAGTTTTTTTTAGTAATTTAAGTACAATCCAAAAATATAATTCGTGAAATTCCTAGTGGAGACCTATTCATCTATAGAAATTACCCTTTGGAGACCTTTACACTCCCATTGTCCCCATTGTGTTCAAGTCTCCAGAGGGTACCGTATTTCGCACCATGTTTGTACATGTACATGGCAGTGTATTTTTGGTTGCATTCACCGTGCATTTTCGTCCCATCTGTTGATCTATTGCACGCTAGACCGGACATGTACGCATTTGTTGTATAAAGCAGTACAAAACTCCCTATTTTGTAAATTTGGATTATTCTTATAGTTTTATCCTCCAATCAGAAGTTGACAAAGTTCTACTTGGGTGTTTTATAAAACAAATATTGAATGTTTTGCTTTCGTGCAATGGTAAGAATATTTTTATACCTTGAAAGATGGAATGTTCCATTTAACTCTGCCTCCCCTCGTTAAATGCAACATTTCATCTTTTAAAGGGATTCGTATACGTTTGGTAATTAGTAATTACTCCCAACATTAATGGCAATAAAAACTTACTTGGTAAGAAGTACAGCAGCTTTGGATAGTATAATGCATTTTTAGAAACTTTTCACTTCGAAGTACTGCGGTTATGGAAAAATATATCACTTTTTATCCCCAAAAATTTGAATCTGAGAAGCGTTACTGCAGTGACGTTTCTCAGATTGTGTATTCCAATGCAAATTATTCTTTCTGCGTGGACAAAACCGCTCCAGAATTTCTGCTACATCTCAAAATCGCTACCACCTTTTGAAATGAAATTTTTACAATTTAGTTTTATGGTATACATGTAAGTCTATAACCATAATAGGATTGAAACAAACAGTGGGTTCCAATTACCAAACGTATACGGTCCCTTTAACTCGTGAAAATATTCACCATAAACTAATATTCTCACTCATAAACATCCATATATTTGTATTTTACTACACTATATCAGACAGACCTGTTATCGTTAGTGATACAGTATAAGTCAATTTAATGTGTGACTATTTCAGTTGGCGATACATTATCCGTTTGTTACTTACATGTATACACATGTACATGGTCACATTATCAGTTGTAACAGGATCTAATGCAGTGCACACAATAATCCGTAACACTGCTTGGACTTTGTCCCGTCGTTTGCATTCTCAAGTTTACATCCCGGTTCACCGTATAATTCCCCAAGTTACCAGGGAAATTCACAAGTGCCTATTAAATTATGACTACACCTAATCGTCGAAGGTTGTTGTCTTTATATTTGCACTTAAAAATACAAACATCAAAGTAAATTTGTGTTGAAACGTAAGGGTAACCGTTCTTAATTTTCAACTTTTGAATATATATTTTATAATTCCAGTAGAAGTTTAAATGAAATACGTACGTGCCGAAACCAAGACGGCCATGCATAGAGCAGCAAAGAACGAAGCCCACCTGAACGCCATGTCTAGAAAAAGAAACAAACAAATAAACATTGTATTTTCTTGCAGGAAACAATCCGATTTAAAAACTAGGTCTTTTTAAAAATCTTATCAAATTGTTAACAGGTACCAGTGTTTAAAATCTGCACGAGGTTTTTATTCAATCATAACATTGGATGGGAAGAGATATAATATAAACACAGACCTCACATTATTTCCCCCTGCAAGTCTCGTAACTTATAGTATTACTATTACTAGCAATACGAAAGGGATACACATGTCATGGAAAGTCAAATTTGACACAATATTTTAATTATTTAGCACCCCGAGTCGTATGAATTAAATTAGCATTTGCTTTTACTGCAAATTTTCAAGCTTTTATCACCAGCTGTATGAATACAAAAGAAGTAAAAGGTTTCACTGGAAAGTATTTGCTAAAGACTAAATATTAGCATTTGCTCCATTTGGCATGAATAAAAATGAGTAAATGCTTCAGATTTGCAGTATTTACTCTTGAGATTTTCGTGCGAGGGAATTGTTGACATTGGTGCGTTCGTTGTCAAGGATCGTGTACGGATTGTACTGGGTCGAGTTTGTTTTACTGCCATACACAATTTTGAAGTTTAAATTATAGCCCCATAAATGCGACCAAAATACAGGACTTATTGGCCGCACGGTGGGGATAACTGCGCGTGGGGGGGGGGGGGGGGGGGGGGGGGGGAGCTGTCCCACACAAAAATGTGCATGGAAAATATAATAGGTATTTTTTTTCACTTTGATATTTTGGTTAATAACCAGGAAGAATTAATAGTGACGACCCCGAGACGGAGTAAACTGCAGCAGTCGTTTTTAGCCGCGTCGTTGACGGGGTGGCGACCTGCGTTGTTAATGTTTTGTCATGCGGGGATTTCTCGGCAAACACTACAAAATAGAGCAACCAAAACGAAAACCTATATCGCGTAAACCAGCCGCACGGCGTTTTCCTTCCTCTGTGGTTGTTGTCAAATAATGTGACCCACCACCCCAAAACCAGGCTAAAGTCGAAATTGTTCAAATGAGAGATTTGTATACCATTGGATTGCTATCGTTTTAAGCTTTAAAATGATACATCACATGCACCAGTACCGCTATGGAATGAAAAGTAACGAAAAGTGACATTTTGTTGCCGTTCGCGGCAACAAGTTTGCTCAATTTGAGTAATAGCAACGACAACAAAAATCAGGAGAATGCCGATATTATCACTTTCGGGGATTTTTAAAAAGGTTTAAACATGAACAGCCTATAAATTAGAGTTTTAACTAACGATTTATGAAAAAAAATTCGACCGGCAACACATTTGTTTGTGTACAATGCCATATCTCGAAATGGCATTTGCCGACTTCCGCCTGGTGGGTCAAATATGCATTTCAAACATTGAGGAAGGTACAGTAAACAGAATATAAAATGAACATACTAGCGATAATTTCCCTGTTCCTTGCTCTATAATTGAACTAGACCAATCCCGCACAATGACGCGAATCCCATTTATAAATCGAGACCCGAACAAATTAGGGACAACGGGAGTCAAAAGGTCTTTTCAAAAGGTAATTTCTATCGACGAATATGTCTCCACAAGGAATTTCCCAAAATATATTTTTGGATTTTACTCAAATTACTCAAAAACTTGGGCTAGGAGGTGGGTTAAAAAGCTAGGATAGCCGATAGGGCACTATTTTAAGATCTCGAAAATTTTACTACCGAATTATTAAGAAATATCTTACTCATTTGAAAGTAAATAATGATTGTAGGCATCCATCAAAATGATTGCGCTAGATATCCTATTGTTCCGAAAAACTGAATTGTGAAAAAATAAATTCACGATCGCTGGACGGCGATCGCGAAAAAAAACCAACATCACTCGAATCACTGCCCAACGCCGGTTGTAAACAAATTAACGACGTTTTTCTTTCCTTCTTCGGCATCCACGATTGTGAAACTTCGAACAGGCAAGTTAAATGATATTTACTATAAAAATGCAACTTCCCAAACCCACCCATTGATGATAATTTAAGCAATTACCAATGCTGTATCCTACCTGGATTATACAGGGTGTGTTGGGTTGAAATTTCAACCGAGGCAATTAATTGTGGTTAAAAAACGTGCTGGGAAAAGGCTTGGAAAGGTCCAAAATGAAAATACAAATATACACGTGAAGCAGTCTTATTAAAACCATTACTACATTGTATTTCTTTATTTACTCACCAAATGTTACTGTTTGATTCCAAATCTGATCAAATTAAGTGATATTGCTGGTGGTCCCGATGTGTCTCAACGCCGGCAAGTTGCTGATAGCGAGGTGTAAAAAGGAATGGAGAAATTACGTAC
The DNA here is from genome assembly GCA_037893245.1 of Crossaster papposus. Lineage (NCBI taxonomy): Eukaryota > Metazoa > Echinodermata > Asteroidea > Velatida > Solasteridae > Crossaster > Crossaster papposus. The sequence goes on along the minus strand of JBAIAA010000235.1, from coordinate 128,444 downwards.
AGTGCATTACTTGCCTAGTATTAGTACTACAGGGCGTGGGGTTAAAACTGCCCTCTTTTATTGCTTCACACGAACGAATTTCAATGACTAACTGTTTGGCATATCAATAGAAAAGGGGCATACAAGGCCAGGCCAAACTTTGTATTCAGAGTTTGACTGGCAATATAGCTTTGTTTTGTCGCCTGCTCGTACGAGCTGTATAGGGTGTGGGGCGGCAAAGGCTACCGGTTTTTGCGAGAGAATACCGGTACGTACGACAACAAAGCATTCTCAAGATGTGATTACTCTGAATGTGTACCCGGGCGTGTGCACCGTGTAAATCTGTTCTCATGCAAATATAATTGGTGCAGTTGGGTTTTTTGGCAGCGTTTTTGCCGTCCTTAACTAAAAGCTAATTCTGGCGTCATAACTTTGACTGAAAACAAATATTGTTCAACGCGCTAATTGAACGCATGATCGAAAGTTGTTCAGTTTGTCACACACACGTTAGGCCTAACGTTACTACAAAAGGACTTGATAGGTAGCACACGACACGATCGGCAGACGACGTAATTCGCTTGTCTGTTTCAACGAGTTTAAAGTTGTGATACATTGATGTATTTTCACTATTTTCTCAGCAAGGATAACGGACGGTTCCGTGCCACCGTGCTTAGGTACAGCTCCCGATTTGTGCACTGATAAGTTGTGCTCCGGTGTGTACAACCAAAACGCCTGGTCACAACGAACCCACGACGCATTGTGCCACCGGACACGACAGATCAGACGTTCCCATCGCCAAACCTTCTTTAATGTGTCGTATAGCCCTTGTGACCACTCGAAATCGATTTCGGGCATGTTGCAAGATCTGGCCACGACAAATATTGTATTGGTCTACCACGTCAACATTTCGTACGATCCGTTGTGGCCGGGGCTAAAGCACGCACAAGTCTAGTTACAGGCATCTCACCCCAGCATTTTTTTGCCGCGCGCGGCAAAAAGATAAAAGATATGCGAAAAGATATGTCAACTAGGTACTATTTGCCCACTTACAAAATGGCGTCCATGCATTCTTGTCGGAACGGGGTCGTGCGGAACGGGGTCGTGCGCTCTCTAGTTTCTATATTATAACTCTACGGTTTGAATAAAAAAGTGACTTTCTTTTTAAAATGTTTTCTTGAAATTTCCTTAAGATTTGGATTGGGTGGGTTGACAAGTTCAAAAACTAGGTATTTGTTTGTATTTACTTTGAGCCAGCGCCATGCAGAATGTCACTAGAACTTAGTCATTATTGTTTATGCATAGTTTCACTAATTATTGTGCAAATGTGACAATTATCGCGAACAGTATTTTCAATTTGGGCTCGGGCCGGCGGCGATTTTTTTTCCCCCAAACGACATCGCCATAGAACTGGTTTTTAGCGCATCTGATTGGCTATCTGTTACGTCATGGTAGTAAATTTTACTCTCAATTTATTGACCCTAGGACTCTCAACTTATTGACCCTATAGGACTCTGGGTTTTATTGACCCTAGGATTCTCAACTTATTGACCCTAACCCTAACCCTAACCCTTTTTGACCCTAGGACTCTTGGATTTTTTGACCCTAGTAAACGCCATGCAATGCGACACATGGATGAATGGATGACGTAGATGTTAAACAACCAATCAGATGCGCTAAAAACCAGTTCTATGGCAATGTCGTTTTGGGGAAAATAAATTCGCGGGCCGGCGGTGGGCCGGTGGCCGTATGAGGTCATTTATACCGCGTATACATCTTGCTCATTTAAACAGTAACATAACAAACCTCAAAATATTCGAAGAAAACTTGTTTTTCAGTTTACGGATAGACGCAAAATGGAAACACTAAACGTTTCAAGAAGAAGGGACACATGACGCAAATTCCCCTTACACTAACTGATGTCTTTATTTCACATAACCTTAGACACACAGTCTGAACTTATAAAGGCAATCCCATCGTGTTCGAAATTAAAATAGGCCTACAGGAAAAAATAACTTAATCCGAGCATTATCTCAATTGTCGAATGTGTATTTCCGCTGACATAATATACACCTTGCATTTCTAGTTCAACATAATGTTGCTTCCCACAATTGGGCGTGATTCCTGGCCACTCATGGAGTTCTGGTGTTTATGACTGCCGGCCGACTAGCTCCCTCGAACAAAAAAAATTGCCAATTTGAAAGACCTCCAACTTCGGGCAAGATAGCTCAGTTGGTAGAGCACCGGTCCGGTATTCCGGAGGTGGCAGCCTGGCAGGTTCGAGTCTAGTCTTGGTGGAAGACCTTCTCGTGTTGATTTGTCACAATTTTTCAAACGAGAGGGCGCTATCATACAATAACCGCTCTCACGACACAAACCTCTCCACGAGGGGGCGGTTCGTGGGCTGAGTCAGGTTTTGTATACGGGCAGTTTGTGCGCTATAGGTACACGAGAAACGTCTTGCACCAAGACTAGTTCGAGTCCCGCCTTGCCAATTTCTTATTTTCACTTTAAAATCGATACAAATGTACAGACTTCTTTGGACCCCCATTACGCACTCTTCAATGTTCATTCTGTTATCCTAGCGGGCCCGTAAAAATATGCAAACGCCTGCTGATTGATATTGATATATGTGACACGATCAAGCGGAATGAGTCGGATGTCGGCCCCGGTCAAAAAATGAGTTTTCATGTACATGTAGTTTTAAAGAGGGCATCTTTACGTTTTAAAAACTGAAAACCCCATGTTGATACGATGTTTTGTTGTCAAGTTATGTATAGTTGTTTAAATACCAACGAAGAACACAGTTCTGATTAAAACAATTTTGAGATTCCCCGACATCCGACTCATTCCGCTTGATCGTGTCACATATCTCATCATCTTATCATATAAGATATATACATGATTCTATTAATGCTACAACGAAAACCAACGTCTATTCGCTTGATAACAGTTTTTACTCCACGATTTTGTTTGTATCTATACGCCGCGCACTAGTTTGAGCATGTTTTGCTACATTTTGCCAATTTGTCCTTTTAGGAAGGCCAAGTTGGCCCGTTATAGATTTGTTGGCACCATTCAGTAAAAACAAATCTGTGAAACGCCGTTATAACGGGATCCCCATATTTTGTTCGGTGTATCGATCGTTCGGTATAGCGATTTTCAGCCGCCGATCCACCTGGGGCCAATTTCACTGCGCTGCGACAGAGCCTCCGTCTATTTCACGGAGACCGTAGCAGTAAGCGCGCCAAAAAAAAGAAGGGGGGGGGTAAGGGGGGCTTGAGCCTCCCCTTAAAAAAACCAAAAAACCACCTTTTGTCTAGCCCCCCCCCCCCCCCTCCAAAAAATGCAATACAAAGTACATTCTGGAAAATACGTAAACTGGCCCGAAAGTTAGAAGTTGACGCCACGTGCGAAGGTTTTAGCCCTTTTAAAATGGCTCAAAAATCGCGCCTGGTTATAGCAATGTTTTTGTGCAAACTGAAGTTTTCCGCTAACTGTTGAGCAGCGCCATGAAACTGGCCCAAGTGCCCTCTTTAACATAAAGCACGGGTCGTCTGACGTTCGGGAATGAAAAACAGCCTAAATAGCGTTTGATTATACCCAGTGGATTTCTAAACATAATTATGTTGACATATTTTCAACAACAATGTTTGGTATGTTTGGACACAAAAATTGGGAGCAAAGAACAGTGTATTTTGTTGATTTTTTGTTGATTTTTTTTTCAACAGCAATGTTGGGTAGTTTGTATGCATACAAATCTTGAGACAATCAGTGTTGCACTGCTTGAAAGATTTTGAAAGATCTTGAAATATTATATATGAAAATATGTAAAAGTACACGTAAATGTACATGTGAATGTACATGTATTTTATTAATTTGTGTACTAATTTACATAGGCTTGAAAGATCCTGAAAGATTTAGAATGCTGATCTTGAATAAAATGAAAATAACGAGTGGTCACACTGGAGACAATAATAGGCCTAGGGATCGCGTCTGGTATAGCCGAATGTTCGGTATAACGGCGTTCCACTGTATACAGTATATTATTTAAAGCCTTCACGTATAGCAACATAATTAACTGGACAAATACCTATCGATACAGGGGGCATCAGGAAGAAAATTTCTCGATATCGGGTCAGAAAATTCCAACGAAATTTTCGGCGTTGACCCACCCACCCTTACGGATATTTTTTTTTGAAAATGATATCCGGATGCCATACCCACCCCTTTTACGGAATATTTTTTTTTCATTTCATTAACTGGAGTTCGGACCCACCCCTTTAACGGGAAATATTTTTTTCATTTCACCAACTCAAGTTCGGACCCACCCCTTTAACGGGATATATTTTTCGGAATTCGACAGGAGATAATTCGTGACGAGATCGAAATTTTCGGAACGACTTTCGAGATCATTCTGAATTTGACCATGGAAATCTGCTCGTTCAGACAGATATAGACGAATCTGTGTCCGTTCACTTTCGCGAACTGCTGCAGCAGTTATTCACTGATAATCATCCCCGGCGCCCGGCGCCAGTCTCAGTCCGCATCCGGTCCTCAGTTCCTCGGAGTCCAGCGTACTATTATCTTCACTTTCGTTTTCAAAGATTCAATGTTTCCGAGTTGGAAAATTCGACAATTACCCGTAAATTACGCCGGTTGTCGCTCTTCATTCAGAATGCGGCGGCCGCATATTAAGAATAGGATCGTCGCCCGACACTGACACCGTGAGAGCAGTCAAAACGGACTTGAAATTGAGAATGCCCGTAAGTTTTTTATTTTTTCTCGATTGAAAATTCGATCACTGACGCTGTCACTGATCACGAAAATTTTAACAAAATGCTTGAAAATGGCGAAAAATGGAGTGAAATATTTTTTTGTAGTTCAAGTCAGGTGTTTTGACCCACCTTTTTTGTTGAAATTTTTTTTTTTCATTCCAAAATCCAGTTAGACCCACCCCTTTTTGCAAAATTTTCTGGCGCCAGAAAAGTCTGCCGCGAGGCCTGTTAGACCACCCCACCCCACACCTGATATCGAAATTTTTTTTTACTGATGCCCCTTGATCGATATACAAATTATTGACAGTAAACATTGCTTTATGGGATCGTACACGTTTGGTAATTGGAACCCACTGTTTGTTTCAATCCTATATAGTTATAGATATATACCATAAAACTATAACCTGTAAAAAATCATTTCAAAAGGTGGTAGCGATTTTGAGATATTGCCGAAAATCTGGAGCGGTTATGTCCACGCAGGAAGAATAATCTGCATTGTAATACACAATCTAAGAAACGTCACTGCAGTACCGTTTTTCAGATTCAATTTTGTTGGGATAAAAAAGGGATATGTTTTTTCATAACCGCAGTACTTCGAAGTGAAAAGTTTCTAAAAATGCATTATACTATCCAAAGCTGCTGTACTTCCTACCAAGTAAGTTTGTATTGCCATTAATTTTTGGAGTAATTACCAAACGTATACGATCCCTTTAAAGTAAAAATAAACCTGGTGGAAAGAACGTTGCAACCTGACGCTGTTGTTTCTTCTTCATATATCATCTCAATAAAGGTCAATTGCAAACATGTTGAACAGACATGAACATGGGACTGAGAAGCAATTCAATTTTGCTAGGAATTACTAGCAATAATAATAATAATAATAATAAAACAGCATTTATATAGCGCAATATAAATCAAAGATTCCTCAAAGCGCTTTACAAAAATATTATAAAATATTGTAAACTGTTAAATACCGCAGTAACGCACATAGTTAAAATACCATTACAATAAAATACTGTAAAAACTACATTGTATATTAAAAACCCCAATCACTATTATTCCTAGTAAATGAATGGACAAAAAACAAATGCATGTAACGGTTCAAATGAAAACTAAAACATGAATAAAATAAAGACTTATGTTGAATTACAGTTAAAAAGATGAGTCTTAAGTAATTTCTTAAAATCATCTACCGACTTGGCACAATAACTTGTTCGACTCTCCATAGAAGTTGTACCCAACCACCGAATGAGCGTCAGGATACTACATTTTGTCCGGACTGGTATCAATAAGCCATTTGCGCGTGACCCCGAGTTAAATTTGAATAACATCTGGTACACTGACTTGCTCACGCAGCTTGGCACAGTTTAACTTTAAATTCTCCAGACCAAAGACGCTGTTGCTATATCACGTGATTCGGGGCAAGCCTTACGCGTCATATGCTAGCAACCCCCAGCTCTGGAATGGTCTGGTGTCTTTTTGCCATTTTCACCCATTGTAAACAATGTATTGGTACTGAGCGTCTCTTACGTAACTATGCAAAAGCTTGCCCCGAATCACGTGATATAGCAACAGTGTCTTTGGTCTGGAGAATTTAAAGTTAAACTGTGCCAGCTGCATGTGTGTACAAGTCAGTGTACCAGATATTATTTAAATTTAACTCGGGTCACGCGCAAATGGCCTATTACATTTGTAATTTATTTTAAATCCAGTTATATAAAGCCCCTAAATACAATATGCGTTTCCCCGATATATATATATATATATATTTATATACATACATATAGACGATGCGCCCTCTAACGTCACGTGGTTATATCTGTAATATGCCCGTCAATATGCGCACACATCGTGTTTTGCATAAAGTTAGGAGTGACGCCACAGGTCAGACCACCTTTGAATTATGTGACCTCTGATGTCGCCCCTCGACCAAATTTATGTAAAACACGATGCGTGCGCATATTGACGGGTACATTTGAATATAGATGTAACAGAGGGCACATGGTCTATATACAAGTAGTGTATACTTGTAAAATCTAACTTGGGTATGTAAACAATTGTATTAAATGTGGAGGATTCAGGAATGTTAGGGTTTTAACGATTGCGAGTGTTACGATAAGAAATACTTCATAGGTGACGGATTGACATTCCATCGGTCACCGAATGAAATCCATTATCTGATTGGTCAGAGCGCGAATAATGGTTGGTGTAATTCAATGGCACGTGATCAACGATCTACCAATCAGATGACTTGGATTTATTCAGGCGTATAATATCTACCGAGCTCAACGTCCATAGGTTAGTTGTTTATGCACGTGCACCCTTAACGATCACGAGCAATTCTGTTAATTGTTTAAAACAAAGAAGAAAAAAATGCACACAAACAAATGAATCGATGTATAAACTTTAACCCCCCAAAAGATACGTTTTGGGTGGTATTGCGTCTTTATTACTCGTCCCCGTACAGGTATAGAGAAATGTATTTCTTACTATTATTAATCAGTGCTGAATTAAAATTCATCTATTCAAATCACTACATATCGCCATAAACTATAACATTTCAATATCTTACTTGCATTAAATAAACATAAATATGACATTGCAACATAACGTCTATGGGCACGATTTTTACAAGGCAAGTGAAATTTGCACTATTGTAGACAAACAAAATGCTCTAATTAAATTGTAAAAAAGGGAAAAGATATTCAAATGAAATGCTACACATCAGTGCAATTCAGATACACGAAGTCGTACCACATTATTTCAGCATAATTTCATAAACAAACCACCACTCCATTCAATTATATACACATACATGAAGTGATTCTCGATATCACTGAAAACATTTGGCGCATATAGAGCTCTGGTTTATGACAACCTATTTTGTCAATGAAAACGATAAACAAACGCAAAACTCCATTCCATTATATACACATGAATTGATTCTTGCTATCTTCTCATTAAGTTTGGCAATGTGCACATGATTGTTAAAAGATATTTTAGAATATTGAAGAGTAGGGTGTTAAGAAATAATCCTTAAAAAATGCTTGGTCTCAAAAATTAATTGAATCTAAAGATATGGCCCATTACAGATCGTATAATATGTGACCTGTTTAATACCACGAACTGGGCATAAAGTAGCAACAATTGAAAATCAAGATTATAATATTTCCTGAATGTTCATGCTGCAAGCTTCAATTAGACACGTTGTGTGTTGTGGTATCTAATTCCTAGCTCCCAATAAAACATTTTAGAGTTGTAAGAGTCTCGACACCTTGTTTTGAGAAAAAGTTCAGTGTTTTTTATCTGTGCACACACAAACCAAAAAACGATAACATTCCCCCAACAATAATTATTTGTCAACAAATTCAGTTGAACAACTTTGAGACACGACAGAATAGGGCTTTACAAATAGAAAGTTGTTAAAATCCCAAAACTGCATCCTGAGCCACGGAGCGCTTTTACGCGCTTTCTAGTAATAGCGCTCAAAGCCCTGCGGACATACGGCAAGATCCGTGGTTATTAGCGCAAAAAATACTGCGCCCAGTCAGAGCCTCCGTTACAAACAGACCAAGGCAATTTCACAAACCCTGGCTTTGGATCCGTCGCCGGCTACAGCCTATTGCTAAACTGTATAAATGAAGCCTCAGACGAAGACAAAGCTGGGGTTCGAAAAACAGCCAAAGGCATGCGAACCAACGCGTATTTCTATTGGTCTGTTCGCTTAGACATCTGAGGTGTTCTCACAAATGTTCATCCTCCCACGTAAAAATTAAAATTAATCGGAATGTAGAAATTAACGTACAGAACGTGAAATAAAGCCTTGCTATTATATATTATACAGAATAAGAAACATAAAAGACTGAAAAGCTACGTAAACGCCAATACAATTAAATATAGTGGTAGAAATTGTCATTTTACCAGGGGTGGACGTTCATATCATGTATTGACCAACTCGTTTAGTGATTGCTGCCGCATGGTTTGAGGGCGACAATTCATGAGCCCGTTAAACGCTGCGTGGCTCAGGATGCAAAACTGAGGTTTTTAAGCGCCCGTGGACAAGCCAGTTTGTTACATGCCATCTGTAATGGGCCATATCTTAAGATCCATTTAAGCTAGACCAAGCATTTTTTTTAGTACTACGTGTATTTCTAAACACCCTACTCATCATCAACGCTATATAGGTAAACACAAATGTGACACGATCAAGCAGAATGAGTAGGATGTCGGTGAATCCCAAAAATGTTTCAATCAGAATTGTGTTCTTCGTTGGTATTTAAACAAATTTACATAACTCGACAACAAAACATCGTATCAACATGGGGTTTTCAGTTTTCAAAACGTACAGATGCCCTCTTTAAAAATATATGAAAACTCATTTTTTGACCGGGGCCGACATCCGACTCATTGCGCTTGATCATGTCACAAATTCCCTGGAATTTTAGAAGGTGGGTGAACAATCACCTTGAACTTGAGTCTGGTTTTTTTTTACCAACCTGTAATTACAAAGGAACGAACATGCAAAATTGTATATCAAAGGTACTAAACCCACTCTATTCATATTAATGATACTTGATAGGTTTGACCAGACCTTAATCAGGCCAACGAGGCAAACACATGGGCCAATTTCATAGAGCTGCTTAAGCATAAAAATTGCTTAAGCATAAAACATTCTTGCCTAATAAAACCAGCTTACCAGCCACAACTCCATGTGATGTATGTTATTTTTGATTGGTACTTGGCTGTTGTTAGCTTAGCATAAGAATCACATGAAATTTTGGCTCCTTACGTGATTTATTAAGCAAGGGTTCTTTGTGCTTATGCAAACATTTTTGCTTAAGCAGCTCTATGAAATTGGCCCATGGTCTTTAGTCTTTCACTCGGTATCTAAAATAAACCAAAAATAGCAATTGGAAAAAAAATTAAATTTACATGCTTCATCATGGTGTTTAATTGCTCTCAGTAATAATAATAATAATAATATTAATAATATAGATTTTATCTGCGCACTTCTCCAGTAAAAAAAACCAATCAAGGCACCTACAAACAAATAAATAATTAATGAACACATGGATATGAATAGCAAATTAATTAAACCAATGCAAATCTATAAGAAAGTGTCTATTAATCCATACAACAATGAAAACAGAATAAATGTATAACGGAATGCCACACGTAGAATGTGTACCCAACATGGATAATATAGGTATGGCTTGAAATATACACCTGTCCAATTTAAAAAGAGACATCAAATGTCCAAATCTGATACTTTTAACAGAGTTATGAGTCATTTTCCAAGAAATTTACCATGGGACCAAGTTTTTAGATTTTGTTTGCATGTGCAAGTGTTGCAATGTGTATGAGCTGTTAGTAGGGATGTAGTCGAGTCCATCACAAGTCCCTGCAAGTCCCTGTAAGTCCTTGCAAGTCTATCACAAGTCCTCCAGTTCCAATTCAAATCACAAGCTATTCAAAACAGCTTTGACAAAAGCATTCCTTTGTCTTTGTTCATCCAGTGACTTGTGACTGGCTTCACGAAAGGACTTGTGAACGGACTTGCAGGGACTCGACTACAACCCTGGCTGTTAAGCTGGGAGCACACGACCCACAAACTTTGGCGTTGACTGGCGTTTTTTGCCGCAACTGGGTGGGGCCAATTTCACGGAGCTGCTAAGCACAAAAAATTGCTTAGCATGAAAATTTGTCCTTGGTAAAAACAAGGTTACAGACCAAATTTTCACGTGATCTTTATTGTTTTTGATTGATAATCAGCTGTTTTTTTGCTTAGCATAAAAAACACGTAGAATTTTGGCTGATAACTTGTTCTTAATGAGCAAGACTTTTTTGTGCTGAGCAAATTTTTGTGCTTAGCAGCTCCGTGAAATTGGCCCCTGAACGCCTGAAAAATCCCTCGTCTGATATGAACGAGACTTGCCGCTACTTGCCGCAACTCAGTCAACGCCAGATATCTATCATGTTTGATTTTTGACGCGCGTGAACGCGCTTCAACGCCAGTGAACGCAAGAAAAAGCGTTGTGTGTTACGGATGGCGGCCAGACTTGGTGGCGGCGGCGGTGGAGGCTTTGGCCAATCAGCTTGCGTCTTGTTGTCGCAAACGACGCTACTGGACGCCAAGTCTGGGCAGCGTGTGCTCTGACCAGGATCCGCTGGTCGCCAACTCTTGCGACGAGAGACGTTCACTCTTGCGGCAAAAAACGCCAGTCAACACCAAAGTTTGCGTGTTGTGTGCTCCCAGCTTTATTAGTGATAAGCAGCTAAACGTGTCTAATTCCTAAACATCAATGTTCGAATGGCTACCCATCATCATGCTACCATGTTTGTTTACAAACATGAATTTTGTTTACTTGCTAAAAACAGTTTTTGCAATGCAGGCCAGGCAATTATCTAATCATTGGCAAGTACATGTAGGCTACCGTTGTCCCAATGGCTACAATTTAAAACTTGGTCCCATGGTTAATGTTGACCCTTTCTTGGGAAATTACCCTCATAACTCTGTCAAAAATTCATATTTTAAAGGTAGACTACACCATTTGCAGATATCGAGAAATGTTACTACAGAATTATTAGGAAATTTCTTACTTATTTACTTAAGTAAATAATGATTGTAGGCATCCAGCAAAATGATTGCGCTAGATATCCTGTAATTGTTACGAAAAAACAAAACTGCCCGACACCGGTTAAAAACTAATGCCGTTTTTCTTGCTTTTTTCAGCATCCATGATTGTAAAACTTCAGACAGGTCAGTAAATGATATTTACTATAAAATATAACTCCTCAAATCCACCCATTCCTGATAATTCAAGCAATTACCATGGTGTATTAATTATTTAATTACTCGCTGTTGGCCGATTTGTGTGTGTGCAATGTCTCATTTGAAAGCTCATAACAAATCGTGTGCTAGAAAATGATCAATTCAATTTGAAAATCTATTTTTCAGGGTGCAACCCCCTAAAAGCACAGACACATTTTCTTTAACAAAATTAAAAATACCTCTAAATAGGCACTTGGGGAGACAATCCCATAGAGATTTACACAAACTTTAAACAGTCCAAACTTGTTTACCCTAACCCTTTTCTCATTTAGATCAAAATCTGTCGTTCTAGAGCAAAAATAACTCCCAAATATCATTTTTTAGGATAGCTAGACACTTAGGGAGACACTAAAATGTCTCCCTAAGTGCCACTGTCTTCTTACTACCTAAAAACTTATGCTAATTTGTCTCCCCAAGTGCCTATTTGGAATAATTCCACACTTAAAAAATAATAATAATTAAAACAAAAACGCTTAGTTTTTGGTGTCACCAGCTGCGGCGGTCCGATGTCGTCCGTTAGTCCTTTGCACCCTGGACAGCAAGGTGTCCAAGTTGAACATTTTAAACATGATCTTCTCGTAGGGGTTGTCCGTGCCGCCTTCGAAGAGGAGGGCAAAGTTCTGCAACCTCAGTCCTGTGTCCAGGTCCTGCGTCTCGAAGTAGGCCAGGTCCGAGTAGGCCGCTGGGAGCTTGGAGATCGTCCAGGGGTCGGTATAGGTACGGCCCCCGTCCCTACTCAGACGAATCGACATGCGCTCGCGGAACATGGAGGCCGGGTTGGAGAAGGCCAGCCAGGTCTTATGCTTGCTGATGGCAGGGTGGGGTGCCGGGAAGCCAATGAGGCTGGCCTGGTAAGAACAAGGGTCAGGCAGACTTGAAGAAACAGCCTACCTTCTCAACTAACGCAAGTCTGAACTCTTCTAAGGCAAATTGGTCACTCGTGCTTCAACTGAGGTGACATACATGCAGAGTTGTAACAAGACAATATACCATTTGTTGGTTGTACATATTTGAAGCAGCCAAAGTGCTCAAAATTATAAAGAATGCAGGCCCGTACGCAGAATTGTTTATGGAGGGGTGCGAATTTGTACTGATGGGACCAAAAGTTGAACCAAAATTGTTTGTGTGCCAGTACCGTTATTTCTACCACAAAATACCATTGATTACCCCAGAAAATGTGGACCTTTTGGTAATTTGGGGGGAGAATTTGTACTGATGGGACCAAAAAGGGGACCAAAATTGTTCGTGAGCCAGTACAGTTATTTCTACATCAAAATACCACCCGCCACACCCCCTGCGTACGGGCCTGAAAAGATGCTTGACAAACAACCTGATGAAGCTTTTAGCTCTGTAAATGCTGCAAATTCTGAAGAAATAGAAAACCTAATATTATAAGATTTCAATTTCAATTCAAAATTAGCTGAGTCACAATTTGAATTGCGATTACAATCTGTGTTATGGGCACGTTCTTAGCCAGGGTATTGCAGCTACTCATCAGTCACGCACTTAACAGCCCAATAGTATCGACAACGTGTCGTTTGAACATTTGCAGGCACTATTTGCGTAACTTTCCAAATGTGCGACTCTAAGAAGTACATTTGGAAATGGCATTCTTTTGTTATTTTCTTCAAAATGACAGCATGCCAGATGGAATAATTTCACAGAGTTTAGAGTCATTAACCAGTTCGCGCCGGATGACGTATATAAACGCAAAGTTTTCCCCGGATTCAAAACGGATGACGCATAAACACGCCACGAGCAAGGCCCGGAAATGTCTGTCAGCAGCGAGCAAGGCCAGAAATACTAGGTGTGCTTCACGCCGGTACTATCGACGTGAACCCGCTTCGGATCGAGTTTAGTTCAAAATAATCCCGCCCCCTCGGCTCGGTGATGTTAAAATAATCCCGGCGCGAACTGGTTAATATCTTTACAACAAGTAAGCTGTGCAACAGTATTTTGTTTGGTTACTCTCTGGTAATTCGCACACGTACCTGACACCCTGCTGCCCTCGATGACTGCGTTTCATTATTAACCAACTTATACCCTGGCTCGATGAGTTCAGGTACCAGTTTACCCGTGGAGAAAGAATTGCCCTCGTTTCTGCTCCAGGATTGAACTCTGGGTAAATCGGGATGAAGGGTGCGAGTGTTCAGCATGAGCAGCCCCTCTTGTATTTCAACAACCTACAAGAAATCACAGTCAGTCATTTCAGTTTCTTAAAGGGATCGTATACGTTTGGTACTTGGAACCCACTTTTTGTTTCAATCCTATATAGTTATAGATATATACCATAAAACTAACCTGTAAACATTTCATTTCAAAAGGTGGTAGCGATTTTGAGATATTGCCGGAAATCTGGAGCGGTTATGTCCACGCAGGAAGAATAATCTGCATTGGAAAACACAGTCTGAGAAACGTCACTGCAGTAACGCTTCTCAGATTGAAATTTTTTGGGATAAAAAGTGACATCTTTTTTCCATAACCGCAGTACTTCGAAGTGAAAAGTTTCTAAAAATGCATTATACCATCCAAAGCTGCTGTACTTCTTACCAAGTAGGTTTTTATTGCCATTAATTTTTGGAGTTATATCCAAACGTATATAATCCCTTTAAAGCTAAAGTAGCCCATTTGTCAGTTGTGCCTTTTTTTTTCTTCCTTTGAAGCAGAACAAGCGCTGAAAATGTAAAAAAAAGTGCTTGACAATTAACCTGATGTTGGTGTGTTATGTTCCGAGTAAACACTATTCTATGATTTTGATTTCAATTCAAAATTTGCTGATTCACAATTTGAATTGCGGCCACAATCTGCGTTCAGAGGGCGTTCTCATCTAGCCGATAGCAGCCATGCGTGCATCACACACTAAACTGACCAATAATAGGGCCCACTCAGGTTGGTAAACACCGCCAATCGTGGACAGGGCATTGTCCGACTGTCTTCCCCTCTTTTGTTTGTACTATAACATTTTCGGATGACCTCCATAAGATTTGTACACGATTTGGAATCGTGGACGTTTTGTCAATCGTGGACGTACCCAATTATTTTGTCTGACGACCACGATTGGCGGTCAATACGTACGCGTACGTCGTTCCTATGCTGGCACACACGATTCACGGGTTACAAACTAACTACTATAAACCAGAAGAAAAATAGGGAGCTGCGGCATCAACATCGAATTCACCGCGTTTCCTCATAGCAACGCTTGCCCCGGAGAAGGACGCCACGTCCGAAAATTTGGCCTCCGCCAATAATACGGGTGAGCACTTTATTTACTATAAACCAGAGTTGTATTCGAGTCCCTGCAAGTCCAGTCACAAGTCCAGTCACAATTCTAGTCATAAAGCCAGTCATAAGTAACTGGTTGAACAATGACAAAGGAATGCTTTTGTCAAAGCTCATTTGAATAGCTTGTGATTTGAATTGGAACTGTAGGACTTGTGATGGACTTGTGATGGACTTACAGGGACTTGTGATGGACTTGACTACATCCCTGCTATATACAGACATTTAAAAAAATGCGCCCCTTAGACATAATTATTCGGAAAAGACCTTTTATTATTATTTTTTTTTCCTCCAAAACAGCACGCCAGAAGGAATAATTTCACATGGAGTTTAGGATCATTAATCTCTTTATCTCGATCGGTGAACCGGATCATTGATCGGGATCCAAATCTGTGTGAAACAAATAGGCTCTAACTAAACTGACAAAACTGGTTTATTTGTGTAAATAAGATTAAAAGTCGTATCGTCATTGAGCGATCCTCACAAAGTCACTTCCAGGGTGGTATTCGTGATCCCTGGCCACAAGGCATTCTGGTGTTAATGACTTCTGACTAGCACCCTCCAACAATTTAAAGGTAAAGTAAGGATAAATTTGACCAAACTGTGCGTTGTATTTGTTTGGTGCGAAATACGGTACCCTCTGGAGACGTGAACACAATGGGGACAATGGGAGTGAAAAGGTCTCCAAAGGGTAATTTCTATAGATGAATAGGTCTCCACTGGGAATTTCCCGAATTAGATTTTTGGATTGTACTTAAATTACTAAAAAAAATGGGGTTAGGATGTGGGTTAGGGTTAGTGTTTGGGTTAAGGTATAATATAGGGTATATTGGGTCGAAATTTCAACCCAGGAAAATAATTGTGGTTAAAATGGGAGCAATTTGAAAAACGTACTTGACTTTCTAACTATTTTGTACATGAGAACAAAGCCATGTCTCCACAGTGATACAAAGATGCAAATGCGTGCTATAAAATACATGTAGGAACAAAATGCTTTCAAATGATTCCTGATGGCATTCCTCTGAGAATGGTGTGTGGAAACCAATCTGAGACAGTTCCGGGTATTGACACTATACCAAACCCCAACTTTGTCCATGCAGTTGAGCAATAAGCTGGAAGCGTAGACAAAGCTGAAGCCAGCTCTAGATTTGGCAAACAGCCTAGGCCATGCTTGGATGTAATTATAATGTTTTATTTAGTCGTAAAATTGTCACCATTTTTAAAACAATGGGGTTCGGTGAGGCATGACTGGAGAAATCATTTGAAAGCATTTTGCTCCCATGGAAAACAAGTACTTACAGCACACAGTTCGATTAAATTTGCCCTTAACCAGTTCGCGCCGGATGACGAATATAAACGCAAAGTTTTCCCCAGATTCAAAACGGATGACGCATAAACACGCCACGAGCAAGGCCGGAAATGTCCGTCAGCAGCGAGCAAGGCCGGAAATGCGTGGGTGTGCTTCCCGGTACTGGCGGCCTGAACCTGCTTCGAATCGAGTTTCGTTAAAAAAAAATCCCGTGCGTCGGCTCGTTGATGTTAAAATAATCCCGGCGCGAACTGGTTAAATAAAAGCTGAGTGACTGCGTGCTTACCATGGCCTCGTTACTGTGAATGGTCCAGCCGGACGTGTCTGTCCCGAACGGTATACTGCCCCCTAGGTGCCACGAACCGCCACCATCACTGCTGTATATCACATTGGCGTAATTTGCGTTGTCAAAGATATTTTCCTCAAATTCTGCCCAGCGATTCACAAATGGAATAAAAAAATGGGTTGGAAATTGGGGGTGGGAGGGGGGGGAGGGGGGGTTCGGGGGTTGGAGGGGGACAGGGAGTTCGAGGTGGGTTGGGGAGTTGGAGGTGGGGTGGGGAGTTGGAGGTGGGGTGGGGAGTCGAAGGTAGGGTAGGAATTTGGCGTCGGGGTTGAGATTTAGAGGTGGGGAGTTGGGGGGTGAGGTGGGAAGTTGGGGGTAGGGAGTTGGGGTTGGGTGAAGAGTTGGGTGGGGTGGAGTGGGGAGTTGGAAGTTGGGGTGAGGTTGGGGAGTTGGGGTGAGGTTGGGGAGTTGGGGTGAGGTTGGGGAGTTGGGGTGAGGTTGGGGAGTTGGGGTGAGGTTGGGGAGTTGGGGTGAGGTTGGGGAGTTGGGGTGAGGTTGGGGAGTTGGGGTCAGGTTGGGAGTTGGGGTCAGGTTGGGAGTTGGGGTCAGGTTGGGAGTTGGGGTCAGGTTGGGAGTTGGGGGTGGAGTGTGGAGTGGGGATTGGTTAGGGAGTTGGGGATGGGGTTGGGAGGTGGAGTGTGAAGTTTGGAGTTGGGGTGAGGTTTTAGGAGTTAGGGGTGAGGTTAGGAGTTCAGGGATGCGGAAGAGTTGGACGTGGGGAGTACCAGTTGGTGAATGGGGATGGATGCGGGGAACAAGTAAGGAATGGGTACAGAACACATAGCACATAGACAGTTTGGTTAGAAAGAATTTTGGGTGGGGGTACAGGAGAAGACGCAAATAAGAAAAAAGGGAAAAAAGAAGAACAAAATGTGAAATAAATTAATTGACAAGCAGGCCATTGAAGTAATGCAGCAATCTTGGCGATACATGTGTGTAGCTTAGCTTGACTACCACATGTATTCTTGATGTCCCCGAGAGTGATACACTTCGATTGTTCACCACTAATAACTTGCTATAGTAACATGCACTAATTGCACCTCAAATTTCACTGTGTGGGTAATTACAGCTCACCAGATGCGGCGATATCACAGGATGTTTGAGTCCAGTAAGGTATTTCATAGAATTTCAGTAATTTAATTTTTTGATTTTTGCTAATGGTGTATAGAGTTGAATGCTGCTATACCAAACATTCGTCTATACTGAACATCCATCCTTGTCCCCCGATTTTTGGGTCCAAACAGACCAAACATTGTTGTTCAAAATATGCCAACATAATTTTTTGAAATTAACTGGGTACATCAAACACTATTGAGGTGGTGTTTTAACGACCAGTGCGTTATGTTAAAGAGTGACGGGTGGTTAATATTTCCCCAATGAATATATGTGACCTGGCACCACAAAATGAGCGGAAAGTCGCACATGGTCAAAACGAGTTATTGGCCGAAACGTCCATTTTTCAAGTGGGCTGTCGGTTTCGAGTTGTTAACGTTTTTACATACAAACAACCCTTCTTTATCATATCCCAAAATTCTATAGCTCATTTCAAACTCTAAAGTGTGTTTTTTGGTGGCTGAATTGCACTGAGTGATAGGATATTTGGCACGGTTCACAGACCTTGAACTCCGTTTTCTCAAAAAAAGGGAGCATGACTTTAGCGATTTCAAAAGCTTATAGCAGCGGCTAGGAATAAGCTACAGCAACACACAATACATCATTTAAAAGCTTAGGATTTCTTCTTTCTAGAAATGTAACAATGTCAATTTTGTTATTTTGCGACTTTCCACTCATTTCGTGGTGCCAGCTGCCAGGTCACATATGAGAAAAGCAAACCATTGCTTAAGAATTTTGTGTGACAAATAAAAACAGACGCACTTATAAAGTAGGCAACAAGAGGGTGCTATTTAAAAGACGGACGACATCTTGAAAAATGGGCACCCTTTGGACTGGAGGCTAAAAATCACTATACCAAACGAACGATATACATGTACCGAACAAATCTGTGATGTTTGATGAAGTGGCATTCCACTGTACTACATTACCTTTAACAACAAAGGGGTTTGGCAAAAGTTTGGCACAACGTTACAACTAAAAATATGTGACACACTCTGCAAAAATGAGTCTGATGTGTTAAAAACAATGTTTTTAGTTTTACAGTTGGTAAGAAAGAGCAGGAAATAAGCTTTCATTTAGCATATGGCACAACTCTGTAGTGTAATGCATTGGTCTTTTACAATTGTTTGAAATTTGCTTTTTCTCAGTTATATTGAAAATGTCTTTGAACAGAAATGAAGATTTATAATTTTAGTGCTTCATTACATGCTATGATTAGAGGATAACAAAAACCTTGATTAAATCTACTTTAGGGATCAAAACAACTTTTAAAACGATCAGTTCTGAAAAAATAGGTGTCAGAGAATTGAGAGAAACCAAAATTAAAATTCCTTAAAACTAAAAAATAATTTGTTGAAAGAAAAATCACCTCTGAGACAATAAGCAGTCCTTTACGTGAAAATGTATTATGCGACATCAGACTCATTTTTGCAGAGCGGGTCACAAATGTGGCTGTATCATTCTGGGGTTTCTGATATATGTGTACAGCATGTACGTACAGAGAAGGAACAACGCGCACGCCAACATTGCTGCAGCACGGCAAGGTCCCCAGGTTATCGTTTGAAGGTTATGTTCACTAATCCGTACCCAATTGGCTCGGACGTGTGGACGGGGCGCCACACTTGGTCAAAATAAAACGGTATGCTACCGCCACAGTGCCAGACTAGGCCATGATTCCCGCTGATCAGCACACTAGCATCGACTGTGCTGCTGTTAAAAGTTATCGGTATTTATCGGCAAACGAAAGTAAAAGTCAAATAACAGACTTTATTCATGAGGGAGCTATTTTGGTTGTGTCCCCCGATAAATTGGGAACTGTTGAATGGAATGGTGCTAGTGTATTGTTTTTGCACGGTCAAGCCTCACTTTCAATAAAAAATTCTTTTTTAATGTGGCTTAAAGGTAGTATACACCATTGGTCATTACTTGAATTATCATGAATGAGTAGATTTTGGGGGATGTATTTTATAGTAAATATCGTTTAACTGAGCTGTCCGAAGTTTTACTATCATGGAAGCCGAGAAAAGCTTGAAAAACAGCGGTTTGTTTCAACCGGCGTCGAGCAGTTATTCTTATGTTGTCTTTGTTGTTATTCTTATGTTGCCTAGAATCAACATTTACTTTCAAATGAGTAAGATATTTCTTAATAATTCGGTAGTAAATATTTTTGATATCTGCAAATGGTGTATCCTACCTTTAATAGTCCTGCAGATTAATAATTTTTTTCACCACAATATTGCATTTGATGATACAAGCACCAAAATTGGCATAACTACTCTTTTGGGGTCACTGTACACAAAAACCCCGTTAGCCAAATAAAAATCCAATATGGCGGCCATTTTTTTCAAGATGGCCGCCACTAAATGGTAACACTTAATGTTACATTGGATTAATTGGTCATACAAGCACCAACAGTTGCAACTATCCACCAAATGTACCCCTTATCAATTCAAAAATAGAAACAACTTAAACATTCAAGATGGCGGCCATGTTTTTCAAGATGACATACATTGGTTATTTTACAAAAGAAACCAAATGGTCATACAATAAAGCTGCAATTTACCTCTCGTTGGTCATTTATAATTAACAAATCATAAATCACTGGAAATCAAAGATGGCCGCCATTTTTCAAAATGGCGGCCAACACGTACGTACAATACCTATTTATAACAATAGCGGGTGTCAGTAGAGAAGAAAATGATTACAAGAATTGCGACCTGACTTGAGATTCTTACCATTACTGTTGTAATTGCTTTCCAAGATTAACTCTTTATTTTGTATTTGCGTTACTGAACATTTGAAGGCATATTTAGCGTACCTTTGATGCTTACAGTCTGTGTTTTAACATGCCATGCATAGAGCAAATCAATCTCATCAGTCCTGGTTGAGCTTGTAACCAAGGTATTAACCAATCTATTGGTTATTCATAACCAATATATTGGTTGTCCTTCAACCAGTCATATTGGTTGAGCTTGTAACCAAGGTATTAACCAATCTAATGGTTATTCATAACCAATATGTTGGTTGTCCTTCAACCAGTTATATTGGTTGAGCTTGTAGGAAATGTACCTACAGCAACTGACCAATCAGTGAGAAAATTTAGTCGATGTTAAATTGTGGTATTTAGTCCAAAATGCACTTTTTTTGACGATAATATGTAATTATTCAAACGATTCCATGATCGAATTTAGATGTTTGTGCAAACATAGTGACAAATTGACAATAAATTTCATCCGTATTCAACTGTTGAAATTTTTTCATAAAAAAATAGCTGCGACTTCATCGTGTACAAAAAAGCGAACTATAAAACTAACAACGGGAGTAGCTAAGTGTGTAGTAAGTGGTCAGTAGCTGATATCTAATAGGAATATGTTATTTTAATAAATACCTAGGAGAGTTGAAGGCTTCTGATTGGCCGAGACTCGATCACGTGCCGGTCATTATATGTAGTAACATCATGGGTTTTCCAAGGGCCGTTTTCTAAACCCCGGCTTTGGGCTGCACTCTGGCCACATTACAGACGTTTTCCTAGTTCCGGATCGCAAAAAA
Source organism: Crossaster papposus (assembly GCA_037893245.1). NCBI lineage: Eukaryota > Metazoa > Echinodermata > Asteroidea > Velatida > Solasteridae > Crossaster > Crossaster papposus. The sequence goes on along the minus strand of JBAIAA010000235.1, from coordinate 107,262 downwards.
TATTTAGGCTGTTTTCGGCAAGTCTAATCCTCGAAATTTAAATGAAATAGGTTTAGTAGTTTACCTTGAGTGATGGAGAAACTAAAGTTTTTGTTTCGATATTTATGCTCTTCTTTATTTTAAAATACATACTGTACGACGTCAAATATACCGACATCCCTTTTTCTAGTTGTGGATCAGTTTAACCAATTCCGGATCGAGTAAAAAAACTGCTTCGTACATGTACATGAACAATTATCACGCTAGAACCAACCCGAATCAAGCCTATATTTCTGATAAAGTATTCATTAATTTATATAAATACAGTTTAAAATAAATGTCAAATACTTTCACTTCCAATAAAGTTTAAAAAAAGGACTTGCAAGGAAATGCTTTGAAATGTTTTGTCCGTGTACGTGTGTTGCACGCGGCAACGATCCGATAAACTTTGTCCACCATGGAGACATTTCTCCATGGTCCATTAGAACACGTCATATGAAATCGCTTGCGCGCGTGCTGTTGATGCATGTATTTTACGGGCGATCCGGAACTAGAAAAAAAAAATGAACGTTCAGTCTTTGGCAGATTTGAGACTTTTTCAAAATGCACTTCATCTAAACAAATAGTATTGGAGACCAAGCCATAACAAGGTAGGTTTTTATTTGAAGCGATCTGGAACTAGAAAAAATCCGGAACTAGGAAAACAACTGTACCACTGCTAAACTACATGAACAAAGCCAAAATACGAAAACGAAGCTGCGTTTGTAAAACGGCGTACAAGAAGCCGCGAAGTCGCGAAATTCGGAGTATTTTCACCATTTTTCTCGTTAAAAAGGTATTTATTAAAGGTAATAACAGTGCGAGAACCCGGTTGTTACTGCGTGGTAATGACCGGGTTGGGGGATGACCGCTGGTAATGGACCTCGCCTTCGGCTCGATCCATTACCAGCGGTCATCCCCCAACCTTGTATGCATAATTGCAATGTTAATTTCATTGGTATTATTTCATTACGTAATTTGTCCACGTTATGTAATTGGTTGCGTGGGAACCTTTGAATTAAATATTGTATTGGTTGGTGTTATGCAAATTGTTGCGTGTTAACCAATATGAATATGCAGCCCTACTATTATGTATTGGTTAGTGCTATAACCAATACAAATTACCAATACAAATTGGTTGGAGTCCAATGTGGGTTGGTTAAATTAACCAACATTGCATTGGTTGGTGTTATAACCAATATGGATTTGTAATTTGTAAAACAGCGTACAAGAAGCCGCGAAGTCGCGAAATTCAGAGTATTTTCACAATTTTTCTTGTTAAAAAGGTATTTATTAAAGGTAATAACAGTGCGAGAACCCGGTTGTTACTGCGTGGTAATGACCGGGTTGGTTGGTGTTATAACCAATATGGATTGACTAGGTAACCAATATCAGATTGGTTATTTTAACCAATATTTCGGTTACCATATATCTACCAACTGGATTGGTTAAAATCGACCAATATATTGGTTATTTTCAACCAATCTGTTTTTAGAGTGTGTTGTATGTCTTTGTACCAGATATGTTTAGATTTATGTGTCACTTTTTGTAACATATAGGCCGAGTCATCTTGTGGCGGCCATCTTTAAAAATGGTAGCCATCTTGAATTACCAAGTGGTTGACAATTTTAGCATAATTACTGTTTGATCCTTGCTAACACTACTACTAGCCATTCAGTTGCGACCATTTTGGAAAATGGCGGCCATCTTGAATTTTCAAGTGCCTAATATACTGTTTTGGATATGCCAACAACAGGGAGACCAAACGGATGTTAAATGCCAAGTTTTGTGCTTGTATTGTCATTCTATCCATCCGTACATCAATATTTCGGTGATATTTGGCCTTTATTGGCGGCCATCTTCAAAAATGGCGGCCATCTTGGATTTTAACTTGGCTAACGGAGTTTTTGTGTAAGGTGACCCAAAATGAGCATGTGTGCCAATTTTGGTGCTTGTATCACTAAATGCAATATTATTGTAGTAATCTGCAGGACTATAAAACATGAAGGTATGTTTAATGATACAATTTTAATTATTCATCCGAGAAGACTGGTATTCATTTGTAATTAAGTTTAGGTCATTGCTTTCATTTTACGAGTTCTCTACGGGTCACGAGTGTTGCATTTTGTCCCGCAGTCTATTTCTATATGTTTGTGTACTTAAACAAAGTCAAATGTTATGCATTGTATAAAGTTTGTTGACCTGTATGGAGTGCTGTGGCCTCGTGGTCTGGAGCATTGAATTTGTAATCTGTAGGTAAAGCTACAGGTTGTGGGTTCGAGTCCTGCCTAGGACTATGATGCGTGTGCCCTTGGGCAAGGCACCTTGTCACTCATATTGCTTCTCTCCACCCAGGAGTAAATGGGTACCTGTGAGGGCGGAGATGGTTATTGTGGTTGATTTAGCTGCTTTGCACGGAAATGGCAGCATCGAGCTGTATACTCCCCAGGGAGCTGAGATGGTATTTGGAATGTTTCATTGGCCCAATGACCGGGGTAATAATGTTAAGCGCTTTGAGACTTTGGTGATAAAGCGCTATATAAGCACCGCACATTATTATTATTATGCCCTGCAAAAATGAGTCTGATGTTGCAAAATAATTTTTTAAGTAAAGGGCTGTTTATTTGTTCAGAGGTGATTTTTTGTAAAACAAATAATATTTTTGTTTTAAGGCATTTTGTTTCTCCGACACATATATTTTCAGATCTGATAGATTGAAAAGATTGTTTTAATCCCTAAATTAAATTTAATACAGGTTTTGTCATTCTCTTACCATAGCATCTGATGAAGCACTATAGTTGTAAATCTTCATTTCTTTTCAAAGACATTTTGAATATAACTGAGAAGAAGCAAATTTCCCAAAATTGTAAAAGACCAATGCATTACACTACAGAGTTGTGCCATATATCAAATGAAAGCTTATTTCCTGTTTTTTCTGACCAACTGTAAAATTGAAAAACTTTGTTTAACACATCAGACTCATTTTTGCAGAGTGGGTCACAATTATGTCTACATTTGACAACATTATTTTAACATTGAAGAAATGTCAACTACCGGTATTATAAATACTCACTGAGCATTGAGCCGTACTTGTCTTTCACGTAAAAGTTTCCTGGAACGATGAGTTTCCCAGACGAGGTCTGTATGCCGTGACCAGGACCTGTTGGGAATACAAGTTAGTATTACAGGGGCCGATTTCACGAAACGTTAAGACGCGTCTTAGGAAGAGTAACTCGTCTCAACTTGCGACTCGTCCTAGGATCGATTTCACCAAAGTTAAGATGCGTTCAACACGTCCTAACTTTCCTAGCAACGTGGCTAAACTCATCTTAACTTCTAAGATCGGTCCGGGGGTCGTCTTATCTCATTAATATATACGTTAATCTGTATATTGTCTGAAAACCATTGCATTAATTATCTTCTCGTTAAAGACAAATGTCGGCCTAGAGTTTTAGTTTCGAAGAAGAAACAGATTTGATTTATATTTTGCTATGTGTGTATAGTTTTTAAAACTAATTATTTATACGCCAACTAGTCAACTCTGTCGTATATAACATGCAGAACTACCGTACGTGATTGTACTGCACAGATTAGTTTGTGTTCTCGCACGCGCGCATGCTGGAAATTGGTTTGCGTGTTTCTTTTCAATGTTTCCTCTAGCGGTAAAAACAAACATGAAATAGCCATCAAATTGGTAGCTGCGATGCGTCTTTCATAAGATGGGTTTAGTGAAATCGATTTTAGGACACGTCTTAGCCAAGATCAATCTTTGATCTAGGACTCGTCCTAAGTCCTAAGATGAGTCGTAAGTTAAGACGAGTTTCGTGAAATCGGCCCCAGGTCATGTACAGCATTTGCAAACATCCAAAAATGAAACTAATTGCGACCAGCTCCATAAAAAAGGGTATTAAGTCGCGTTGTGCATTATCATGTAAAGGGCCGCTCAACGTCGAGAGGATAAACATTTTGTACCAATGTTATTTGTTAATTTTTTGGTTATGAATGACATCTATAATATCTACAGTTTCGTGTTTCATTCACAGAAATGTTGATTTTGATGAATATAGTGGACAAAAATGACCATTTTGTGTGCATCGTTCTGTTGTTCTAAAACGGAGCCAGCTATTTCGAAGCCTGTTTTCTCAGTTGTGTATTTTGAACTCCAAGGAGGTAGTCAATATTTAAAGGTAGGATACACCATTTGTGACCTGGCACCATGAAATGAGCGGAAAGTCGCAAATGACCAAAAAGAGTTATGGCCAAAACGTCCTTTTTTCAAATGGGAGGTCGGTTTCGAGTTGTTAACGTTTTTCTCATATCCCAAAATTGTAGAGCTCAATTAAAACTCCAAAGTGTTTTTTTTTTAGGATGAATTGCAATGAGTGATAGTATAGTTAGCACGGTTCACAGACTTTAAACTCTATTTTCTCAAAACAAGGAAGCAATAATTTGGCAATTTCAAAAGAGTATAGCGGCGGCTAGGAATAAGCTACAGCAACACACAATACATCATTTGAAAGCTTAGGACTTCTTCTTTCCAGAAATGTAATAATGTCATGTTATATTTTGCGACTTTCCACCAATTTTGTGGTGCCAGGTCACATTTGCATATATTAAGAAATATCTTACTTATATTGATTGTAGGCATCTAGCAAAATGATTGCGCTAGATATTCTATAATTGTTCCAAAAAATTGATTTTTACGATCGCAAAAAACAAGAACAACATAAGAATCACTGCCCGACGCCGGTTGAAAACAAATGCCTTTTTTTCTTGCTTTCCTCGGCATCCATGATTGTAAAACTTTGAACAGGTCAGTTAAACGATATTTACTATAAAATACAACCCTCCAAATCCACCCATTCGTGGTATCTCAAGCATTAACCAATGGTGCATCTTACCTTTAGGTCAATACCTCTCCTGAAAAGGAGGGGCTATGGAGCTTTATTATATACCAAATGAAAGCCGTCGTCAATATATATGGGCTTTCATCAATATATATATATTTAACTCAATATAACTAAATTTTGGTGACATAATACCCTCTGCGCTAAAGGTAAAACATTTTGTGAGTAACCAAAATTGACCAAACCCCAACATAATAAAAACCAATATGGGTAATTCCCGAAATTCAGAATTACATTTTAGAGATTTTGGAGGCATGCAATTCCTCAAATATTAACCGTGACCCCCCAGAAAGCATACCAAACCTAACCTAACTTCAACAACTGCACACAGGTTCAGTAATTATTGGTACTGAACCCAACAGTACTAAACCTGCCAAATTCCAACTTGTTGAAGTCTGATCGACTTGGTACAGATGGGTCTATGCATTGTTCAGTGTTCAGGATCAGGGCTGTGATGACTGGCCATAGGTTCTGTGTGTTGGAGTGCGTTTATGTGGGGACACACAGGGTGTACACATGTACACTTACAGTTGACCAGTAACTGTGCTGTGACCAGCCTAAGCTCACCCACGAATTCAACAGGGTCTCCCTGGGTCTTTTGTACTGAGTCCAACAAAGTCTAACAAGTTGCTAATGTTTGGTACCAAACCTAGCAAAACCTTTAGTTTGAGTTTGATGGGCTTGGGGTAGTTATGGTTTATAATGCTGTTTGAGTTTAAACACATGTTTTTCAAGCATCCCTAGTAGAAGTGTAATTCCTGAAAAATTGAATTTATTACCATTCTCAATATCCGTGATATAGTCAGGTCAATAATGTACATATTGAAAGTTTCGTTCACTTTTTTTGTAGATTTGTTAAACTATACATTTTTTGAAACTTTGTCCTTTAATGTGACGTGACACATGAAATGTCATGGGGTAAACACATTAAAGGTCATTTCTTTTCAATGCCCTATATCTCTGGAAGTATAAGTCTGATTGGGTTCAAACTTGGTATGCAGGTATGGCGGGATGTGTTATAGATATAAATTGAATTGACATCATGATGACGTCATCGTGTGATTTGTTATGATTTTGTTTCATTTTTGAACCTTTAAGCCATATCTCATTAACAGAACATAATAATTTTAAAATTCTTTTTGTAATATGTTTATTGGGTCATATACACACAATTGTGAAAAATGTGTGACGTCGTCATGACGTCGTCAAAATGCCATTTAAAAAATCCAAGATGGCTTCCATAAAGAATCTGAAAACAAATAAAAACATTGGTTTTCATGTTAAGTATATCCTAACTTTTCCAAAAATGTATAGTTTAGCAAATCTACACAAAAAGTAAACGAAAATACATAAGAAATCTGACTAATACCGGTAGGTAAACAAAAACCAGGGGTTTATGAGTACGTCTGAAACCGAGGGGTTTGGGGACCTATCACGCGTATTGACTACATTAAATTTTTCGAGAATTACACTTCTACCAGGGATGCCTGAAAAACATGTTTAAACTCAAACGGCATTAATATGCAAGGAATTGCAAGCCCCCAAAAATCTCTAAAATGAAATTCTAAATTTCCGGAACTTCCTATAAAGGTGATTCGTTTATCAAAGCAGGAACAGTGCTTGCCTGGGGCGTAGATTCCCGGCGGGATGCGCATCTTGCCTATTGTGCTGGCCGTGATGTCACGGGGATAGGTCCACGTCAACCCATTATCAAAACTCTAAAAAGAAAAAAAAGAAAAATTATACAGCTGTAACAACCAAAGGCACTCCCAGAATCTTGTTTTACTGAAGCTTTTAAAAACCTTTCCTCTCACAAATCAACAAGGCCTAGCATGTAGATGTGCATGCAGGGGCAGATTTAGGTTTTCATTTAGGAGGAGGGGGGTTGTACCATTTACTTACCAAATTTTGACTCAAGCGAGCGCTTATCACGAAGCTAATTTTGGCGTGGGATCCGACATGTTTTAGATTCTTGACGCTCTACGATGCAATCCGAGGTGATTTCTGGCCACTTTCTGGCGAGCTTAGATTGCTTAGATCGTTTGAGAAGTTACTATGTTACTTGTAAAATTGGTAAATACAAGTATTTGATTCCATAATCTTGAACCGGTTCCTGTTATCACCAACGGTACTCGAGTACCCACGCATAGCCCGGTCTCGACAACACCACTGCAGCGTTACGTGCAACACTAACACAAACTTACCCTGGTTACCATAAGTTACTATGTTACTTGTAAAGTTGGTAAATACGAGTATTTGATTCCATAATCTGAAACCGGTTCCTGTTATCAACGGTACTCGAGTACCCACGCATAGCCCGGTCTCGACAACACCACTGCAGCGTTACGTGCAACACTAATACAAACTTACCCTGGTTACCATAAGTTACTATGTTACTTGTAAAGTTGGTAAATACGAGTATTTGATTCCATAATCTGAAACCGGTTCCTGTTATCAACGGTACTTAAGTACCCACGCATAGCCCGGTCTCGACTACACCACTGCGGCGTTACCTGCAACACTAATACAAACTTACCCTGGTTACCATAAGTTACTATGTTACTTGTAAAGTTGGTAAATACGAGTATTTGATTCCATAATCTGAAACCGGTTCCTGTTATCATCGGTACTCGAGTACCCACGCATAGCCCGGTCTCGACAACACCACTGCAGCGTTACGTGCAACACTAACACAAACTTACCCTGGTTACCATAAGTTACTATGTTACTTGTAAAGTTGGTAAATACAAGTATTTGATTCCATAATCTGAAACCGGTTCCTGTTATCAACGGTACTCGAGTACCCACGCATAGCCCAGTCTCGACTACACCACTGCAGCGTTACATGTAACAATAAACGCAAACTTACCCTGGTTACCATAACCTGTTGCTGTATGAACCCTTCTTCCACCATGGTCCACTGACTCAGATGAGCTGGGATGGCAATAAAGACTAACACAATGGCTTCCAGTTCCTTGTCTACGATTGGAGAGGGGTTCATTACCCTGGAAAGAGGCGTCAAACAATGGCAAAGGTAGTTATCGATCAAACATACATGTCAGTCATTCACACGTGCGTGTGCTCTTGTATCGTATTACGATCGAGGGTCGAAACACAAAAGAAAACAAAGGGAACAAAGGATCCTCGATCGATCGGTTTGATTGTCCGAATTCGGTCCTCGATCGTTGGGGCAAGCGCTAAGGTAATGGTGTTAGGGTATAACATAGGAATAAAGGAAAACACAATAGGGGATCCTCGATCGTTATGTGGTTCACGACTACGTGTGCGTGCGTGCATACTACAACTGTGGGCCAGTTTCACGATTGCATTGTAAGGGGCATGCATAGTACTTAGGTAATAACAGTGCGAGGACCCTGTTATTACTGCGTGATAATGACCGGGTTGGGGGATGACCGCTGGTAATGGATCGTGTCGAAGGCGAGGTCCATTACCAGCGGTCATCCCCCAACCCGGTCATTATCACGCAGTAATAACCGGGTCCCCGCACTGTTATTACCTTTAATAAATACCTTTTTAACAAGAAAAATTTTACGAGAAAAATGCTCCACATTTCGTGACTTCTTTTGGCGATATTTCCAGCGTTTTGTTTTTATGTTCAGGGGCCATATTTTAGCTTATGCATGGTACCCTGTCTCTTCAATATGTGTTGTTATTATAACCCATACTTTGAGACCAGACTAGCTGATCACTGATGCCCATCGTGCATAGCAACACGCTAGCGTTAACAGACGACACGCGCATTTTGAAAAATGCAGCGCGTATAGATTCAAACGTTTTACGCGTACATTTATAGCGCACCGTATCAATATTTGTCGTCCTTGTTACAAGTAACCGTAGGACTGTTGCATTCGGCCAATCATTGGCTTACATGATGCTTGATTATTGCTGGTTCAGGGGACATTTATTCGCTTCTTTTTGAAAGCCGGGTTATTACTACATGATAATCCACTCCACGTGATCGAGTCTCGACCAATCAGAAGCCAGCAACTCTCCTAGGTATTAATTAAAGAGTAGGTAACCTGTGTGCTTGTCTACTACGCATGTTTATTCACCCTGTGCATGAATACTCGCGTGTGCGTTTGGCAAACAGTCAAAAATAGTGGCTGGCACGTGATGAGGATGAATGGACCAGTGAGAAATTGACTCTCGATCATGAATATGTATGAGGTACAGGTAATACCTTTTTTTCAATACAACATTTCAAATGAACCACAAGGGAAACTGATGACTAGGTGCACCTAGTCAGTTTCCCCTTGTTGTTCATTTGAAATGTTGAGATCTCTGCTAAAGGTTGTGTAATTTATAGCACTATGTGGTTAATTATCTTTTGTGATTTGTGTGATTCTAAAAAAGAAATGGAGAGAACTAAACGTTTTGGACAGTATGCCCTGCCCGTCGTCAGGACGAAGGGCAGAGCATACTGTCCGGAATGCTTCCGAAAAAACAATTTGCCTTTTCACCATCCAATCCAATCCAATCTGCATTTGTAAAGCGCCATCAATCTAGTTGCCTATTCCGAGGCGCTGCCAGGAACACCGGGGAAAACCCCTTCTCTTAGCGAAGAGTGTTACTGGGTTCTTTTACGAGCATTACACAACGCACGGGACCTACAGCTTTACGTCCCATCCGAAGGACGAAGCAATAGTGGTTTAATTGCCTTGCTTAAGGACACACGTGTCGACACCGGGACTCGAACCCACGCTCTGCAGAACAGAAAACCAAGTTCTTAACCGCCCAGCCACGCCACCCCACAAAGTGTCAAATTTCATCTAAATCTTCAAATCTCATCTACATGTTTGTATGAATAATTTTTGTTTTTGTCATTCCCTAACTTTTCCTACCTGTAGCCCGGTTTAGTGACGACCACTATGACCTCTCCCCAGTGAACCTTCCAACCCACCCTCCGGCCTCGTCTTAACACCAGGTCCATGTTGCCAATGTCCCTGGAGGTCTCCTTTCTGGCCTCACAGAAGGCTAGGAAGTAACCGTTGTGATACACCAGGGCAGGGATCCTGGATTATTATATTAAAGGAAGAAAAGAAAGAAAAGATAGTGGGCAATTCCGCAAAGTTTGTACATCCTGTTGATATTCTGTACTTATGCTGTGTTCCAATCGCGTCGTGTTTATCGTGTTCACCGTGAATTTCTCCATGTTCGCGAGTAGGTTGCATTCCAAAAGCTACCCACCAAGACGCACGCGTACAGTCGAATTAGTCGTGCGTTAAGAACATTCTTTATCGCGCAAGAACTTGTACGTGAACCAACACGCATTCGCAAGTATTTCATTCGTTTATGAAGTCGTGAACATGAAGAAAAAAAATCCACCTCGAGTTCACCACTGGTGAACACGAGTTACCAGGCGATTAGAACGCCATTGTACGACTCGTGGACTCGTGGACACGATAAACACGACGCGATTGGAACGCAGCATTATATTATACATGGTGGCCCACAAAAAAACGGACAAGCATACTTCCACTACCCTGAAGCTAAAACTACCTAAGCTATCTTGAGGCCGCGAAAGAAAAAGTCAAATGGAAACATGGCTTAATTCTACATATTTGTTGTCAAATTTGGTGTTCAGCTATGTCCACTTTTGTGTGAAATTGCCTTTGTCCCAAATTAGTTTTCAAGGGGGAATACCCCCCCCCCCCCACCTTTTGGGACAAATTGTCTAATTTGTAAGCTTTACAAAAGACATTGAAAATGTTATCCTTGTTTGTTTTGGGTGGTAAATGACCTTTCCAGTCATTATTAATTAAAAAAATTAATTAAAACAAACTTAGATGCTGAAGCTTATTCAATATTTACACTCACCTTGATGTGTTGTATCCTAGAAATCCTTGCTTAAAAACAACTGTAAATGAAAAGTGAGAAAAAAATTTTTTAAATAAAAAAATTAGGTCAGCTGAATTATTAAACCGTGACCTTCCTAAAATTCAGCTAAATTAGGGGACTTGGTCCTGAAGGCCTGGCTCGACTACATTTTTAATGGATAATGATGGATTCATGATATTCATCTACAGAAATTACCCTTTGGAGACCTTTTTACTCTCATTGTCCCCATTGTGTTCAAGTCTCCAGAGGGTACCGAATTTCGCACCACGGTGTGATATACAGATGTAGATGTACACGTACAAAGGAGCTCAGCATACCCCCACGGTTTCCTATGGCATTCCTTGGAGTGATTTTGAGTGCCACGTCAAACAATTTATTTTAAATTTAAATATTTTTTTTTTGGGGGGGGGGGGGCACTGTTGAAGTGCTTTGAAGTGTAAACAAGAGCAAGGGTTAACTTTACCTTCTAAATCTGTTTCATGTGGTTTTGTGGTGGCATACTCCTTGGGTCTTGGTGCTTCTATGCGTTTGTTCTTGGTGGACGCCATGACATCCGGGGGCCTCTGTAGTAGTATCAGCACCCAGACAACAGTGAGCACGCTCAGTACGATCATGACCAGCTGGCAGCTCGGCCGTAAACTGAAGGTAATCCTGTTCAGTGCCATCCTGATCTGTCGCCAGATCATGCTTTCTTGTAATCAAAATTTTGCTAAAAGAAAAACAACAGAATTAGAACACTGTTACATCAAAAGGTTATTGCACCACTCGCTATAACCCTAATATCATCATATCTGGCTTTAAGTCGCTTGTCCAGACTCTGCTAGGTCCGACTTGGGTCTCTTTATGGCGGGTCTCTTTATGGCGCGTCTCTAGTGAGCTCGGTCCTGGGCGTCCGTCGACTTGAGGCCCAGTAACTTCATATCAGTCCTCACCACATCATGCCAGGTCTTCGTCGGCCTTCCCACAGATCTCGCCCCTTCCACCACCATCGATGCTGATCTTTTCACCCAGTCACCTTCGTCCTTCCTCTCCACGTGTCCATACCACCTCAGCCTGTTCCTCCTCATCACCACCTTGATCGATTCCACCTCCAGCCTCCTCCCGAATCCCGATCCTCAGCTCCTCACTGGACTTCCTCTCCCTCAGCATCACGCCACACATCCACCTCACCATCCTCATCTCTGTCCTTTCCAACTTCTCCTCCTGGTCCACTCTCATCGCCCACGTCTCGCTCCCATCCATCCAGTGGAGTGTCGTGGCCGAGCGGTTAAGAACCCGGTTTTCTGTTCCGCAGAGCGTGAGTTCGAATCTCGGTCTCGACACCTGTGTCCTTAAGCAAGGCACTGAAACCACTATTGCTTCGTCTTTCGGATGAGACGTAAAGCTGTAGGTCCCGTGTATTGTATAATAATAATCATTATAATGCACGTAAAAGAACCCAGTAACACTTATCGCTAAGAGAAGGGGTTCGCCCCGGTGTTCCTGGCTCAATTGGGAAAAATAAATAAAAATATATATAAAATCACTTTCTATCTCAGGCTGTGCTCCGTAGTCATATATGAGTCGATGTGGCCGGCTGCCAGAGGCGCCTTTACGTGCCAGCGGCTCGACTACGTTGTAGCCGCGTCCTTCGCAATTCGAATTGTATAACTGCTGGGCCCCTCTGAAAAACAGTGTTTCACTGAGAGGTTACCCCAGGGTAAATAATAAATAAATAAAAATAAATAAATAAAATCCTGCTTCTAACACATGCTGCGTAGTGCGTACACCTAGCTGCCCTTTCATTTCCAGGGGTGGCCCCTTAGATGTTAGAAACGAGGCCAACTCCCTGAACTTTGTCCAACCACTTCTAATCCTGGCAGTCACCGCTGACTCTACACCATCATCTGCATCCACATGTCTCCGAAGTAGCAGAAACTTTCCACCCTCTCGTACGACTAGAGGTGTGCATTGACAGGAAGTTTAGGAACAGGGTGGGTTCCCGATTACAAAAAAAATACACGGGTACAGCATTGAATCAATTTTGCATGTTAAGTGTGTTTGGTTGAGATGTACCGTTACAAAAGGGGCAAATGCTTTATTAAACCAGAGGTTCAAGTGGGTTGAACCGTGCGGTACTGCGCAGTTTAACTACTAATTAAACTAGGCAGGATCACGGCAGCAGTCGTTGGTGGCGCGCTCATTGAGGCTTTTATGGACGCAGAAGTTGTGACCAAAAATCAGGACCGTAACACTCGTCCGACTTTTTGCGTGCAATCTTAATTTGAAGCACCAACTTCAACGATAAAATACAGACTTTTAGAGTTCACATACATGTAATATTATATGTAATTTTTATTGAAAAAAAACCCTAAAACAATATACCCTTGTTAGTCATAAAAAACATTTTTTAAATTTAATATTACTAGCGGTAAGCTCTGAGAACTTGCAGCAAATGTGATTTAATATGTGCACGAAAACAAAAATTACACCCCCTTCTTAGACTCTACCATTTCTCACTTCCCCACCACCAGTTGGCAAGGAATAAATGAATAAATCTAAATTATTTAAAGCATCAGACAGACAACTGGAAAACGAAAAAGGGCGCATGCATCAGTATTATAACGACGCAACATGATTAAAGAAAATTGAATTTTCTGAAACACCAATAAGCTTGATGTCTGCAGTAGTGTAGTGGTTAGGGTATTGGCCTCGTTATTAGTCGTAGGTTATGGGTTCAAATCAGCTTCTTTTTGTTTTCTTTTTTATTTATTTTTATTTTATGATAATATTTTTCTTTTAAGGTTTTCCAGTCTTTGGGAAAATTTTTGCTCCTAATTTGTGTTTTAAAGGTTTTTTAAGGAAAAACATCTTCCGAAATCTGTGCATTATGATTGTCTTATTGACGATATTGCACACAAAAAAAAAGTTCCGGCCCACGGCAAGGGCAGACAGTACGTAGACTAGACTTGATGCGCCTCGTGGGTGCGATATATGCATCATGAATGTATCGTTATCAAACAATAACAAGTGTTTATGCAGTAGATACATTACTTTGCAATAAAGCTAGGCGTGGTTACTAGACGATTGGCACGCACATTTGCACAAGGCAGCAACTACGATGTTGTGAGAATTTGGTAAAAACATAAACGATTCAACGCTGTACCCAGTATTCATTATACCATTGATCATTACCAAATTCTCCCTACGAGTTGTGCTTATACTGTATGTCCTTCACCGAATCGGTTTTTCGGTGCAAGTTGCAAAATAAACTCAGAAAAAATTTCAATTGTTGAGAATTCGCAGCGCAAAATCTTGTTTTTGTTTGGTATGAACCAGCATCATCAGACAGAAACATTGAGAAAAAAAATCCCCAGTATAGGCCTGCCCGACATGGATCTATTAATTATACACATATGGACTGGAAATAAGGTCACTAGAGCACGTCTATTCCCCCGAGGGAGTGTGAGTGACCAGAAGGGAGACCTATAATAGGTCTTCCTTCTGGTCACTCACAGTTCCTTGGGGGGATAGACGTGCTCTAGTGACCGAATCATGCCAGTCCATATGTGTTTTATAACACACCTCGGTCCAAAGATCCAGACGCCGCCATTTCTCATATTAAGATGAGCCTGGCAAACCTATTGAGGGCGCTGTAACCAGTCAAAAATGTTAAGTCTATTGCTGCGTCCCAATCGCGTCGTTTTTATCGTGTTCACCGTGAATTTCTCCATGTTCACGAGTGGGTTGCATTCCAAACGCTACTCACCAAGACGCACGCGCACAGTTGAGTTAGTCGGGCGGTAAGGACATTTTTTATCGCGCAAGAACTCGTACGTGAACCAACACGCATGCGCGAGTATTTATTCGTTTATGGAGTCGTGAACATGGAGAAAAAAATTCCACCTCGAGTTCACCACTGGTGAACACGAGTTACCAGGCGATTAGAACGCCATTATACGACTCGTGAAAACGATAAACACGACGCGATTGGAACGCAGCATATTGCCCGCTTCGGGAACTATTTCCCGCAAATTCACGGTGGCGCAAATCTCATGCACTAGCCGCAGCCTAATAGTTAACCCCACGTGACCGTGTTTCAGCCAACCAGAATACAGAACTAGCAAAAGGTGTGTTATAATGGGTGCGTTCGTTTAGCTCACTCGGGGCGCCCCGGGTAAGCCCCGCGCCGTTCGTTTAGCTCTGACGTGTACTCGTGGCTAGGTACGGGTCAGCCACTAGAAACCCTGCTCCCGTAGCAGGGTCTCTGGTGGAATAACGTCACACGCATGCGTTGTCGAGTCGACGACGTCTAGGGCGGCGTAAAGATGGCGGAAAGGTAAATATTTTGTTGCAAAATATTCTGATTTTTCATTTATTTTGTAGGTTTTTTTTAGTTGTACATGTAGAATTGTATTTGAAATGCATGCAACTAAAAAATACAACCATGCAGAACATTTAGTGGAAAACACGAGTGCGTTCGATTAGCTTCCCCTCGTGCCATCCCCCGAGTGTTAACCCTAACTCCCCCGGGTAAGCTAATCGAACGCACCCAAAGAAAGTAATTTTCTGGTCGGCACATCGAAATGGCTTGTAATTTCGTTGGGTGAATTCCTGTACAGTGTTTTTTTCTTCACAAATTTTCTTGTGCAGGTTTAATATGGCAATAATTACACGTGAAGATGTACATGTACAATGTACATGTAGTACTCGAATGCCCGACTTATTTTTTGTTCTTGAATAATAGTTTGGTTTGGGTTTCTTCCTCCGGTTACGACCGTCAAAACCCCAACTGGTGCATTGCTAAACTGTATGAAAAATTAGGCCTCGCAAGATGAAGCTTGTGGAAAACGGCCAATGCGGCTGCGGCTTGAAATTACGCACGAGTTATTGTTATTGTTTAACGGCGGTTAACCTGTAAAAAAACTCTTTATTTATGGGGTTTTGCTCTGCGGGCGTTTGGAGCCCATAGTTATGATAGTACTGGGTAGGGAAAAGTCACGTGAGTAAAGTGCCTACTCAGTACCCCTAGAACTCTGGGTCTCCCGACGCCCGTAGGTCACGGTACCAACGTCGTTATCCGCCATCTTGTAACAGTCGCGTTTGCGGGCATAGTTTTCACCTTTTTTACAGCAATTGGCCGAGATTCGACCGGTTTTTGGTGGGCAGCAGCTGGGTGAGTTGATAAAGTACTCATAGTCATACAAATTTTTGTTTGGGGTAGACCGTGCGGCAGTATGGAGTTATTGCCCGAAATTTGTGCACGGTTTCTATTGTTTAACGGCGGTTAACCTGTAAAAACCCTCTCTATCTAGGCCATTTGGAACGGAACGGTTTATTGGAATACGCCCTTGCTGAAATTAAGTGTGCCCAGGAAGGTAATAATTAGGATAAGGAAATAAAAATTAAAAAAAATCCAAAACATTAAGGAAAAACTATTTATAGACTGAACGTATATCTTTTCCTAGTTCCGGATCGCGCGTAAAATACGTGCATCAACTACACGCGCGCAAGCGTTTTCATATGACGTGTTCTGCGATGTGATCGGTCAACGTTTATCGGCTCGTTGCCGCGCCACACACGTACCGGTCGCGCACGGGATACACCGTAACACGGACAAAACATTTCAAAAAATGTCCTTGCAAGTCTTCTTTTTGAACTTTATTGGAAGTGGAAGTATTTAAAATGTATTTTAAACTGTATTTATATAAACTAATGAATACTTTATCAGAAATAAAGGCTTGATTCGGGTTGGTTCTAGCGCGATTATTTTTCATGTACGAAGCAGTTTTTCACCCGATCCGGAATTGGTTTAACCGATCCGCAACTAGGAAAAGCGATGTCGGTATATTTGACGTCGTATTTTCAAATTAAGAGGAGCATAAATATCGAAACAAAAACTGTAGTTTCTTCAATACTTAAGGTAAACTAATAAACCTATTTCGTTTGAATTTCGAGGATTAGACTTGCCGAAAACAGCCTGAATTGTTTTTGCGATCCGGAACTAGGAAAACGTCTGATTCTGAATGACGGATCCAGTACACTACACTCGCTCAACTGAACTGGTTACTTAAATAATTCTGATAATTTACGTATGTGTACGACGTCGCACTGGCAGAACCTAGCCAGCGAATCAACCGCTGACCTCTGGATTCAACACGAGATTCAGCCCGCGAATCGGCTGGCCGCAGCCGTTTATAGAAATTTAGAATCCATGCGACAAAAAGAGGTGCTGATTTGAAACTAGATTGACAGATTAATTCAACGAATTTTCGAAAAAGGTACGGAAATTAATCCCCAATTATAGATTAACTTTAACAATAACTACCAGAAAGACTATAAATAGTTTTTCCTTAATGTTTTGGATTTTTTTTAATTTTTATTTCCTTATCCTAATTATTACCTTCCTGGGCACACTTAATTTCAGCAAGGGCGTATTCCAATAAACCGTTCCGTTCCAAATGGCCTTTTAAAAAAGCAACGTTTCGATTACATCTGAAAACTTGTTTTTCATTATTTGGGGGTTTTTCTGCGCTCTTTCATAATTTTCCAGGGGATACCCTGTTTCAACTGTATTTGCAGATTAATTGATTTAGACGCTTTTAAGAAAACACGCAATTAGAGAGAAAATGTCGCCTAACGCACATGTGTGTTTATCTTTATTTCATATCTTCATGATCGGTTTTCTGTTTAGCTCACTCAATGTCAGCACCGTTTTATTATGAAGGATGACTCTGTATATACCAAATGTGACTTATACAGACATGAAAGGCTTTCTAACAAACTTTAAATGACAAAATATATATCTTATACTATATCCGTAAGTCATCAAACCACCGTATCTATTACCGACACGCTTGTAACGTGATGATGATGATGATGATGAACACCGGGGCGAACCCCTTCTCTTAGCGAAGAGTGTTACTGGGTTCTTTTACGTGCATTACACAACGCACGGGACCTACAGCTTTACGTCCCATCCGAAGGACGAAGCAATAGTGGTTTAATTGCCTTGCTTAAGGACACACGTGTCGACACCGGGACTCGAACCCACGCTCTGCGGAACAGAAAACCGAGTTCTTAACCGCCCGGCCACGACACTCCACGTGTCATTATTTTGGATGTAAAATGCCTCCCTAAAAATGTATTATTAAAGACGGTGGGTAGTACTAATCGGCTGCATACAGCCCTTCTACAAAAGTTCAAGTCCATATGATGCTCCCCAAAACCGTACAACTTTTACAACAAAGATATTGCAAACAAAATCAGTAAAGATGTTTTCACTAATTACATATCTGTACTCTTGTTCATGTCTTATACTGCACTATAAATTATAAAGGTTGAGTAAGCAAAATGTTATGAAAATGTTCAAATTACAATTGTGTTGGTCCCCTGTAGGCCTTTTATTCAATACCTAAACTTGCAAATTGTTCAAAATCTTTTCCAATAATTGCTTAATTATGTTGTTGTTGGCAGAATAATATGATTACACACCGAAATGACGATGGACTAGCTAGCTGTTTGCTAACAACAGCATTTTGCAGGAGCCCGTACAGTACAATTTGTTTGCGCTTAATTGTTTTAAGATGGCAAGATCAACAACAATAATAAATACCAACAAATTCGATTCTTATTAGGATTCAGCTCCCCAAAAGTACATGTAGGCCCTACATGTATTACAAAGTTTTACGAAGTGAATATAAAAGTACGGTAGTACTTCTAATGACTAACTAGAGTAAACAAAAGTGTGCATAAGTTTTCGTAGCTGCAGCTACTTCATCAGATGCAATGAAGTGGGGCATCATCACACAAGATATACATAGAGGAGCACATGTACATTTACCAGGCCACACAATTATAATAAAGAAGTAAAAACGTGAATTTTCCAAAACATGTGCGGTACACCTTTTTTTTAAAGACGATGGTTTACTAGAAACATCAAATACCGCATTTTTCAGATGTTATCGAAAACGTTGCCTCTTTAAGAGGCCGTTTGGAACGGATCGGCTTATTGGAATACGCCCTTGCTGAAATTAAGTTTGCCCAGGAAGGTGACAATTCCGATAATGAAGTAAAAAGGTGAATTTTCCAAAACATGTGCGGTACACTTTTTTTAAGACGTAATTTTACTGGAAACATCAAATACGGCCTTTTTTTAGATGTTTTCGAAAACGTTGCTTCTTTAAGAGGCCGTTTGGAACGGAACGGATTATTGGAATAGGCCTACGCCCTTGCTGAAACGAAGTGTGCCCAGAAAGGTGACAATTACGATAATGAAGTAAAAATGTGAATTTTCCAAAAGATGTGCGGTACATTTTTTTTTAAGACGGCGTTTTACTAGAAACATCAAATACGGCCTTTTTCAGATGTTTTCGAAAACGTTGCTTATAGTTGCAGCGCTGAGGGCGCAAGACGCGCGATATTATCTATAGGGTGCACTACAGACATAAATAATCTATAGACGGACAGCACTGAGGAGGCGCCAGAGTGAAATTTCATGAAAGCCACAAATCGTGGGCAAATTGTTTAATTTCTGTAAGAACTCATTCTTTTTGACAAAAAATACAAATTCATAACTATATGCAGCATTTATATACAGTTAACAGCTGAAAGTATTTTTAGTCGACACCAGCTGCGTTTTCAACCGAAATTACCTATTTGTATCCGTCCTCCCGAAGTCTTTTCATAGAGTCATGCATATTATTTTGTCAACCACTTCCACCCACGATTTCATACTTAGTCAGGCGCTTTCGAAATTACGGTACCTGGACGTTGATTTTCAAAGGCGCTGTCCGCTATAGGTTATTTACGTCTGTGGGTGCACTAGCCTAGTTCAAGTCCCATTGAAAAAATCAACAATGTTCAGGACCAAGTTTCATGCAAACCGACATAATTGGGGTTTCTTAAACAACAATCGGATTATTGTCTTGGTCTTTATCTTTCCATTTCGTTTCAATTTTAGTGGGTTAGCCAATTACTCTTTTTTTTTGGGGGGGGGGCGCCTAGGGGTGCGGACAGGGTGTACTTGTACATTACATCGTACTAATTTCGAACACTATCACCAGTATCAGCGTTAAACTTTCACAATTCATCGTGCTCGACTCAGTTCAGCCATGGGCGTAGTTCAGCCACATGGAGCTATAATTCAGCTAGCTTTACGTTAATTGCACAATGTACGATGTGGATGTGCACGTGCGTACACTATCGTATATTTTCGCGCGCGCTGTTTACACTGTACTTTGTATTCGCGAGTCTCCTTTCAAGAGTGGAATTGCCAGTGTTACGTATGGTGTTCTATATAGGACACTTATCTGTTTTCGTCGTGCGTGTGAGTAGAGCGTCGTGCGTGTGGAGAGCTCCGTCGTACGTGTGAGTAAAACCGTCGTGCGTGTGAGTAGAGCGTCGTGCGTGTGGAGAGCTCCGTCGCACGTGTGAGCAAAACCGTCGTGCGTGTGAGTAGAGCGTCGTGCGTGTGGGGAGCTCCGTCGTACGTCTGTGTAAAACCGTCGTGCGTGTGAGTAGAGCGTCGTGCGTGTGGAGAGCTCCGTCGTACGTCTGTGTGAAACCGTCGTGCGTGTGAGTAGAGCGTCGTGCGTGTGGAGAGCTCCCGTCGTACGTCTGTGTGAAACCGTCGTGCGTGTGAGTAGAGCGTCGTGCGTGGAGAGCTCCGTACGTCGTACGTCTGTGTGAAACCGTCGTGCGTGTGAGTAGAGCGTCGTGCGTGTGGGGAGCTCCGTCGTACGTCTGTGTAAAACCGTCGTGCGTGTGAGTAGAGCGTCGTGCGTGTGGAGAGCTCCGTCGTACGTGTGAGCAAAACCGTCGTGCCTGTGGAGAGCTCCGTCGTACGTGTGAGCAAAACCGTCGTGCCTGTGGGGAGCTCCGTCGTACGTGTGAGTAAAACCGTCGTGCCTGTGGAGAGCTAGCTCCGTCGTACGTGTGAGCAAAACCGTCGTGCCTGTGGAGAGCTCCGTCGTACGTCTGTGTAAAACCGTCGTGCGTGTGAGTAGAGCGTCGTGCGTGTGGAGAGCTCCGTCGTACGTCTGTGTGAAACCGTCGTGCGTGTGAGTAGAGCGTCGTGCGTGGAGAGCTCCGTACGTCGTACGTCTGTGTGAAACCGTCGTGCGTGTGAGTAGAGCGTCGTGCGTGTGGGGAGCTCCGTCGTACGTCTGTGTAAAACCGTCGTGCGTGTGAGTAGAGCGTCGTGCGTGTGGAGAGCTCCGTCGTACGTGTGAGCAAAACCGTCGTGCCTGTGGAGAGCTCCGTCGTACGTGTGAGCAAAACCGTCGTGCCTGTTGGGAGCTCCGTCGTACGTGTGAGTAAAACCGTCGTGCCTGTGGAGAGCTAGCTCCGTCGTACGTGTGAGCAAAACCGTCGTGCCTGTGGAGAGCTCCGTCGTACGTCTGTGTAAAACCGTCGTGCGTGTGAGTAGAGCGTCGTGCGTGTGGGGAGCTCCGTCGTACGTGTGAGCAAAACCGTCGTGCGTGTGAGTAGAGCGTCGTGCGTGTGGGGAGCTCCATCGTACGTGTGAGCAAACCGTCGTGCCTGTGAAGAGATCCGTCGTACGTGTGAGCAAAACCGTCGTGCCTGTGAGTAAAGCCGTCGTATGGTGTACTATTAAGGTCACTAAAACGGCGCGGCGAGTGTTGTTTAGCAGCGTAATGATTGTTGTTTAGCGGCGCGTTGTTTAGCGGCGCGAGTGGATGATGGCCAGGGGAAACATTAATATCGAGGGGCTTGCCTTTAAAATTGTGACGTCATGTCGACCTCGAGAATAAATATGTAGTGTTTTGGCCCTGGGAATATTCAAAGTGAAGGGATTTTTCTTCAATTCAACTATCCCCTTACCCCCCAAAAGCTGTCGTTTAATACACTGCCCTTTTTGTGTCTTCCCTCTGCTCTGCAGTGTTACCCAGTACCCCTCTGATCAAGTGGTAGGCTCAAATGTTCGCGCTTTTGGGGGAATGATCACAAGAGGTCGCTCTTTTTTTGTTTTTTGTGGACGTGTACATTGCAGTAAACTTTGCATAAATCCATGGTGGAAGTGAACCAATAAAACATAAATTTATAATTTCTTCCGAAATTTTCTGCTCATGAGTACCTGCTCATCAAATCAGAGATGGATGCAAAGTATACCAGAAACATTTTAAATATAAAAGAAATATAAATCAAATATAAAAGAAATAGTTACAGACGTACGACGGAGCTCCCCACACGCACGACGCTCTACTCACACGCACGACGGTTTTGCTCACACGTGCGACGGAGCTCTCCACAGGCACGACGGTTTTGCTCACACGCACGACGGTTTTACTCACACGTACGACGGAGCTCTCCACACGCACGACGCTCTACTCACACGCACGACGAAAACAGATAAGTGTCCTATATAGAACACCATAGTTACGACAAGAAACCCTTCGCTGCGGTGTAAAAAAATATATACGCTTCCGCGCGTGGACAGTAATTCTGTCCCCCGGTAAAATTGTCTGGGGGACAGAATTACCTCAAAAGTGTCCCCCTGGAGCCGTTAAGTATGTCCCCCTCCAGTTTATTTTGTCCCCTCTCTAGGTAATTTTGTCCTCCCAATTGTTCCACACATAAGTGGATATTTTGATGTTATTTCAATGAATTAAGCCCACAGGGTATTTATTTGGACATCTTTTCCCTTCATCGATTTATCAAAATTAAAATAACTTTATTATTTAAATCAACCGATCTACGTTCCTGCGAGAAAGGGAAAATGGCAGTAATCAGTATTTTCAGACTTCTTGCACGCGTACAAATTCTACTCTCAACCTGGTGGTACGTACGTACTTACGTACGGGTACAATATCGCATGTTGTCGTCATACTATAGCCGACTTTGTGGAGGAGGTGCAGAGACTTAGAGTTCCTGTCTTCAGGACAACACCCTCCAGGCCTGAATAAAAACAAAAAAGAGCCCCGAGGAGAAAAGCCAAGTTATTCGTTTTGAAGGGGGGCCCCCTGTACTACAGTGGACGGCTGGCTGTTGCGTCTAGCCGGGTGCTAGACTTTTTTACCAGAAATTTTTGCTAGAAATTTACCAGGGGGACAGGTTTAACGTTGGGCAGGGGGACATAAATACCTAGGTATTACAGCCTGGTAAGTCTTTCCCGGGGGACACATTTACCAGGGGGGGGGGGGGGGGGGGGGCAGAATAACATTTTGCACTGGCGTAGCACGGTCTTGAAGCAAGGGTCACGTGAACCCGTAAAATTCCGAGGACATTCTAAGCTCTAATAGCATTTATCTCCATTATATAGGCTGGATAGGACACCGCGTATTGTTATTATTATTATTATTATTATTATTATTTTCTGGTAATGAAACCTTCAAAAGCGCTCAAGGCACTGTAGCTAGTAAGCCAGAAGAAACCCGTAGACAGAGGCTGTGTCAGCCAGGAACACCGGGGCAAACCACTTCTCTTAGCGATAAGTGTTCTGGGTTCTTTTACGTGCATTATACAATTTTATAATGTTATATACAAAGATATATACACACATTATAAATTATACAACACATGGGACCTACAACTTTACGTCCCATCCGTATGTGTTTGAGCACGAACGCGTGATCCGAAACAATGGCGGCGCGATTTCTGCAGTAGGGTAAACGCGGCATGTGTATTCACTCTGGAAACTCGAATAGTTATGGAGATTATCGGATTGTTATTCGTATGAGGAATTTAAGCGCTCTGCCAATAAAATCATTAAAAACATTACATTAAATAACGAATAACGATAGGGAGATATGCAGTCCTAACACAGCCAGCCTTTTCACACTTTCTTGATATGTAGGCCTACTATTTTTTTCCTACGTAATGCAGCCTACATTTTTGAATGAATATTATTTTCCTTAGGCCCTTCCCTGAAATTGGTTTCCAGTATATTGCTCTTTCATTTTATCACCCCTCAAGGTCATTTAATGGTTCAGTTGGACTGGAGACAGACACACAGTGAATTTGATGGTCGTATGGAATTTTTAAAATGACATGCAACACTCATAGGGCCTATAACTATGAAAGAACGAAATTGAACCACAAAAGAGAACAAGAGCCAACGACCTCATGTTTATTAAAAGCTTCATAAAGAGACCTATATAAGGAGTGGCTAATCTCAGCAATTTGGTATCAAAATCAAGAACATCCAAATTGCTGTCACTGATAAGATGAGATAAAGCGTTAAAAATTGTATTAATGGTACAGTATTAAAAGTAGTTTAACTGCGAGTGCATTCAGGATTCTTCCAATTCAGGGGGTTCTTTGAAAGAATCTGAAATGTCTTTTATACCAACATTAGTTATGAGAATAATTATTCATATCATCACAATTTAGATCAGGATGGATACTCGTCACATACTTGCTATTACCAGTAACTTTATGAATTTCTTTCCATAATTGTTTAGGTAAATTTGTGTACTTTGTGGACAACTGATCGAAATAATAAGAGATGTAATAAGATTTCTGGTCTTCTTATACTCGGTTAACGAGTCAAGGCAATTATTTTAAATTGAATGAGCTTTAAAAAAATGCCTCATTATTCAAAATAATTTGTTTGCATCGCTATTGCTAAAAACGGAATCTACTTTTACTTCGGGAAGAGACCTTGTAATTCTTTTTTTTTCGATTTGATCTGCAGATTCGATCTAAACGTAATATGCTGTTTCTGTCTTTCAAGGAAATAAATATGTACTTTTCGGCAAAGAATTGTCAACCATGTATTATTACTGATGGTTTATTTGGCAATAAATCCATGCTGTTCCAGTGTAAACAACATAAATAGGAAGTGAATTGTTTTTCTTCAAAGTTGGGAGATTTAGGTGAGCAAGTGAGCACACTCAGCACAGATCTTTAGCTTTGCTTTTTCAGAATATACCTGTGCAATTAGTCTCTATATTGTCAAAGATCCTTTATAACAACACGGCTGGCAAGCATAAAGTGAGATTCTCCCTCTTTTGGCTGATGGACTTGGAGAGGCTTGTATTGGAGAATGAACCTTCCTCCACTGCTAGAAATAAGTAGTGGGAAGAAAACGAGTTGCTCATCTTTCCTAGTGCACACAATCCATGGTGGTGTAGAAAGTCAACGATGGAGTTTACCTGTGCTTGAATTCTGAATATCCTCAGAACCTAAGAACCATCAAGAAAATAAACAAAAGCAGAATTAAGAATGGTGATGGTCTAGGACAAAATAACAAGCTAGGTATACACACACATTGAATGCTTCAAGTGGTGGTGTTGGTGCAAACAAATTTGCCTCCCAAACAAGACATTGTGTTTTTCCTGAGGAAATGCTCCACAGGGATCACCAAATTGGTTTATGGCTCGTTCAGTTTAAGCAGCAAATATTTGGTTTATCTTGCGTCATTTAGTACAGATTCTGCTTATAATAGAAACTAATCAATTTAATCAAAACACAATAAAAGTTAGACCGAGTTACTGGCCTCTAGTTATCGCTTGTTTAACATTTGGACATCATCTGGCGCTACTAGAGGCCGAGGACGTTAACGCGTTAAATTCCTAATCTCTTAAATGTGATTCAAAAAGTCGCCCCAATCCACACAAATACCTAACAAAATACCGTTAAATCACCTAAACAGCCTTCCATGTGTGTCCAAGTACGTCGGGGTGGTCTTCGGGGGTACTCACGATCAATTATTTGCTTGCAAATCAAGGAAATTCGACCCAGTATTCGAGCGACTACTGCACAGTTGCTGTTCACAACCAGGAGAGAATGTGACGTGCGCGCGCATCATATCGTGGATGTCAGTGACGTAAAAGGTCAAAGTGTATCGACCGGTGGTAAACAACAAGCGCGCGGCGCAGCGACTGTTTTATGTCATGGCACAAGCTGTACAGTGGCTGCGTGCTGATGAGGAGACACCAATCGCTCAGCCATAATTCACCAAAATTAATGGATACAGTCCCTAGTTAATTGTATACAGTCCCTAGTTTTTCGTATACACGACTTTTATACCTTTTTCTATTAACCCCAATTATTGGTTAATAATCTCATCTAGATAGGGTCTTATAGAAAAAGGTTATACAAGTCTCCATTCAAGTCGCCCCATTCCAATGAAACGGGCAAATTGACGCGTTAGTGGTAGGGAAAGAAAAATCGCTAACCGGATATAAGCCAGTTCGATATTCCCGCTGCGCGTGTACGTGTGCGTGCACATGGAGATTTGACGATTTTTTTCTTTGAGATAAACATTTCATATTGCGTGCAAAAGCATAGCAGGGTACCAGCGAATTTAAAGAGATCGTCGTGTTCAGTTCCTAAGTAACATTTTTTTTTACGTTTTGGTGTTTTCAGGTGTTTTGTCTGGCCAAACTTTTGTTCGAACAAATATTTTTATTTTTTTTCGATTTCACAAGAAAATGTAAAAAATACGGATTCGGTTACCACGTCCCCCATAGCCTTGTGTGCATTTGTCTGCCGTGTTTATCTCAAGAGAAAAATTGTTGAATCTTGTTGTGCACATGCGCAGTTGGAATGCCGAAGTGGCTTATTTGGCCAACTGAACAAGATAACATTTGGTTTTGGTAATGGTAAGTTAAACATCCGGCCAGCCTAAAACCTGGCATGATAATTACAAATCATTCAATATAATAAAACTAGTCAAAATATTCAATTGAGGTCGTACAGGTGCGAATACAGAGGTGTGGTCCTGGGGTCCTGGGCCCGGTTCGGACCCCACATCTTTGGATTTTATTATATTTTTTTATGTATTTTTATACTAATATTAAATAAATATTATTAGACCAAAATAGCAGCGTGGTACTTTCTGTAAAAGATTCCCAATAGATCAAAACGATCAAAATATATAAGAAAAATAGGCACATAATGTCCCAGAATACACCTCGGAGCTTAGTTCTACTGAAATTCTGGGGGAGAGCCCCCACACCCTCCGCCCATGGCTAGGACCGCCTAGTACGAGTAACTTAATTGGACCCAAATATCACTTTTTTCAACATTTGGATATGGTCGGGTGATTTCACCCGACGCAAACCACCCGACCATGTCCAAATGTTGAACAAAGTGATATTTGGGTCCAAGTAGCATTCGCCCTTGTCCTACAATAGAATTCAAAAATAAGTTCTTACACAGATAATTCAAAAGTAAAAACCTGTATACCCGTAAAAGAAATTCCAAATGCTAAATAGAAACAACTTGACAAAATATTTAGACAAAAAAAAATCCATTTTGTAACGTAATAACGTATCATTTGCTGTGACTTTTATAGAAATTCTTGAAACTTCTACAGTAGAGTAGTCACCATCTATAGTTCTTTCGAAGTACATTTTAACGATTTACATGCCAGGAAGGTTTGTTTTAAAAATAGATTGAGGCCAAGTTAAAGTAGATTTGAGGCCTTAAAATAGATTAGAGGTAGACCCAATAATTGGGGCGTTTTCAGTCCTTTTTTCAAAATTTGGATTTTGTCCAATACGCCGATCCGTTCCAAACGGCCTCTTAAAGAAGCAACGTTTACGAAAACATCTGAAAAAGGCGTTATTTTATGTTTCTAGTAAAATGCCGTCTTAAAAAAAAGTGTACCGCACATGTTTTTGAAAAATCACGTTTTTACTTCATAATCGTAATTGTTACCTTCCTGGGCACACTTAATTTCAGCAAGGGCGTATTCCAATAAGCCAATCCGTTCCAAACGGCCTCTTAAAAAGGCAACGTTTTCGAAAACATCTGAAAAAGGCCGTATTTTATGTTTCTAGTAAAACGCCGTCTTAAAAAAAAAGTGTACCGCACATGTTTTGGAAAATTCACCTTTTCACTTTATTATCGTAATTGTCACCTTCCTGTGCAAACTTAAATTCAGCAAGGGCGTATTCCAATAAGCCAATCCGTTCCAAACGGCCTCTAAAGAAGCAACGTTTTCGAAAACGTCTGAAAAAAGGCGTTATTTTATGTTTCTATAGTAAAATGCCGTCTTTAAAAAAAAGGTGTACCGCACATGTTTTGTAAAATACATATTTTTACTTCATTATCCTAATTGTCACCTTTCTGGGCACACTTAATTTCAGCAAGGGCGTATTCCAATAAACCGTTCCGTTCCAAACGGCCTCTTAAAGAAGCAACGTTTTCGAAAACATTCGAAAAGGCCGTATTTGATGTTTCCAGTAAAATGAGGTCTTAAAGAAAGTGTACCGCACATGTTTTGGAAAATTCACCTTTTTACTTCATTATCGGAATTGTCACCTTCCTGGGCAAACTTAATTTCAGCAAGGGCGTATTCCAATAAGCCGATCCGTTCCAAACGGCCTCTTAAAGAGGTAACGTTTTCGATAACATCTGAAAAATGCGGTATTTTATGTTTCTAGTAAACCATCGTCTTAAAAAAAAAAGGTGTACCGCACATGTTTTGGAAAATTCACGTTTTTACTTCTTTATTATAATTGTGTGGCCTGGTAAATGTACATGTGCTCCTCTATGTATATCTTGTGTGATGATGCCCCACTTCATTGCATCTGATGAAGTAGCTGCAGCTACGAAAACTTATGCACACTTTTGTTTACTCTAGTTAGTCATTAGAAGTACTACCGTACTTTTATATTCACTTCGTAAAACTTTGTAATACATGTAGGGCCTACATGTACTTTTGAGGAGCTGAATCCTAATAAGAATCGAATTTGTTGGTATTTATTATTGTTGTTGATCTTGCCATCTTAAAACAATTAAGCGCAAACAAATTGTACTGTACGGGCTCCTGCAAAATGCTGTTGTTAGCAAACAGCTAGTCCATCGTCATTTCGGTGTGTAATCATATTATTCTGCCAACAACAACATAATTAAGCAATTATTGGAAAGATTTTGAACAATTTGCAAGTTTAGGTATTGAATAAAAGGCCTACAGGGGACCAAAACAATTGTTAGACAGTGAATTTGAACATTTTCATAACATTTTGCTTACTCAACCTTTATAATTTATAGTGCAGTATAAGACATGAACAAGAGTACAGATGTAATTAGTGAAAACATCTTTACTGATTTTGTTTGCAATATCTTTGTTGTAAAAGTTGTACGGTTTTGGGGAGCATCATATGGACTTGAACTTTTGTAGAAGGGCTGTATGCAGCCGATTAGTACTACCCACCGTCTTTAATAATACATTTTTAGGGAGGCATTTTACATCCAAAATAATGACACGTTACAAGCGTGTCGGTAATATATATGGTGGTTTGATGACTTACGTTTTCTTAAAAGCGTCTAAATCAATTATTCTGCAAATACAGTTGAAACAGGGTATCCCCTGGAAAATTATGAAAGAGCGCAGAAAAACCCCCAAACAATGAAAAACAAGTTTTCAGATGTAATCGAAACGTTGCTTTTTTAAAAGGCCATTTGGAACGGAACGGTTTATTGGAATACGCCCTTGCTGAAATTAAGTGTGCCCAGGATCGGGAAGGTAATAATTAGGATAAGGAAGTAAAAATAAAAAAATTCCAAAACATGAAGTAAACACTATTTATAGTCTTTCTGGTAGTTATTGTTAATCTATAATTGGGGATTAATTTCCGTACCTTTTTCGAAAATTCGTTGAATTAATCTGTCAATCTAGTTTCAAATCAGCACCTCTTTTTGTCGCATGGATTCTAAATTTCTATAAACGGCTGCGGCCAACCGAATCGCGGGCTGAATCGCGTGTTGAATCGCGGGCTAGGTTCTGCCAGGTCATTTCATAAACAAACACTCGGATAAAAGGGGACACCTGTTGCTCATCTGTTGCGTCACATGGCTTTCATTGACAAGCATTCCGTTATGATTATTTGAAAAAGCAAAAGGAGAACAAGACACCCAGCTGGCCTTACCCAGCCAGGTGTCTCGTTTTTGTGTGCGGGACTACTTCGGGAAGTTCGGAGGCTGTGAGTATGAAAGATTGATTTGTGCATTGTATGTTAGTAAGGTTTATTTGGTTAATCATTTTGGTTAAAATTAACGTGTAGTCGATGAAAAGAAATTACACCCGTCAGGTGGATTGCCCAGATACCGGACATAACTTTGCGCAATCATCATCACTAGCGGGATGCCGCGCTTTGCGCGGCACCCGCTACTGCGCCAGCTGGGTTAGACTTGACCCAAGTCGGACTTACCATGGAGTTAAGACTACCAATTTGCTTTCGTCAATCCGGTCGAATAATTATGTGCAAGCTTTGTTGGCCTTAGATAAAGGGCGCCCTCATCTGGTTGTCGTTCCACGATCGGCATCAACGTGATGTCATCGCATCATGTCATCAGTGCAGTAAATCCGACTTGACGGATCGGCCAATCAAACCCCCCGCGGTGATATGTAGTTATTCATAAATTATTTGCATACGCATCACATGGTTATGCGCCATGTATGCCAAATAAGTCCGCCAATCGGAGTACGAGTACGGACAAGCTAGACCACTAACGGACTATGGAGGAATGGTAGGCAGTACTGTCACTAGATGCCTTTTTCAAATTCAATAGCTGCGTCCATAGGCCATACTTCGTTTATTTAGTTAGAGTACGGTATAGTGCAAACTTAACGGCCGTAAAATGTACACGATAGCTAGACTATATAAACCGTTTGTACATGCACAGATAATGTATACATGTATGTGTATGTACATAATTGTGTACATTGTACATCACAATGTCCACGTACGTCCGTCACACAACTGGGTCAAAGTTCATATTATTACAGATATATGCTAATTTATAAAATTCTGCAATTTGATTGGCCGCTACCGTTTTCGGTAGATGAGCTCATAGGTTGTGTACAAACGTGTGGCAGATTCGTCAAGTCGGGGTTTCTGAACCACACATAAGCATGGGCGGCGCATGAGGGCGCGCTACTGATGAGCGTGGACGTGACGCGAGGCGCACGGTGTGGATGACCATGAGCAATGTTACCACAGAATCCCGACTTGGATCAAGTCTACAGCTGGGTGGAATAAGCCACTTCGACATTCCAACTGCGCATGCGTTACTTACCTTGGCAACCTGAAATTTGAGATAAACAAAGTCGCGCTGCACGTATGCAACGTGCATAACGCGGGTACGATACACGTGTAAACATACTGCTTAACTAACGTTCGTTAGCATGTGGGGGAAAAACACAATTTTTCTCGTGTTTATTAAACCCAATACAGCAGAATCCTGACTCGAATTTAATCATGGTGAGATAATTAATGTTACCTAACTTTGTTTTTCTTCAGATAGAGCAAAACAAATCTCGTTTCGAGTTCGCTAAAATGTAAACTTATTTTTTTGTAGGGTCGACCACGCAGTCACAGTCACATTTAAACTACGTTTGGGATCTAGGGCGCCCATAATTAAAAATGTGGCAGCCTGCATAATTTCTCTAGGGTGCAGGCACGACCTACTTAGCTTTATCTTTGTCTGAAACATTTTTCTAAAAGAAAAACTATAAAAGACTTGCATGTATTTTGTACCAAAAAGTGTCAATTGCATCATGATAATGTATTTTTGAATTGTATTTGTAGAGTTTTTATTATACTTTTTATAGGAGGGCCTAATTAATTAGGGTAGGGCCTAATTAAGTAGGTCTAGGGGTTTTATTTTTTAAAGGAAATTTAGGGATCAAAGTGATAATGACAATGACAAAATGCAACACGAAAATAAAGTACAATGTAATATACTTAGCCTTAGGCAACTCTATTGTTCTCTTTTATGTGTCTTCCTTTATAAGGTGATGAGGACCATCTTTTACTGAACCCACGCTGAACCTGAGGATTATGTTCCGTTACAAACTGCGGCAACATCAATAATCAACTTGAAAAATGAAAAGGAGGACAGTGTACAAAGCATGGATGCCAATTAGGTTTCGGAACATGTGATTGTGAACCTCCATTCCATTCTCAACTGAGAAGCGTGATGAATTAAGACACCAGTCGTCGCTGGCACAATTAGATGATCAACAGGAAATATCCCAAAACAAACAGGAACTGGGTTGCAAAATCGTCGATCGTGTATGCTCAAGACACTTGTATCTTCAGCCAATGATATAATTAGTCTTTGCTGTTCTAGTATTCTTTAACCAGACCTCATTGTGTAAATTTATACAATGTATCTCTGTACAGCTGTGAATAACTCGTTGACCAAATAAAGTGTGCAGATATAAATGTACACTATACGTGAAATAATGATTGTATAGGGCTGGTGGCTTTCCTTTTACATGTAATATTAATAAAATGCTTTCACCCTTTATCACGAAGCATATAAAATCACTCATGGTTGATGTGTTTGTGAACGTATTTTAAAGGTATCGTGCTTTAATCAACAGGTGCAAGAAGAAAAAAGTGAACATACATGTATTACAAAATAATAAAGATATAAAGCCTGACTACAATAATATTGTTTAAGCTGCTCAGTTAATTAACAATATTATTTTATACACCCACTTGCAGCTGCAATTAACCCTTCATAATTTGTAACATAAAAGATGAAGATCATTTCAAAATACGAAAACAATTCAAGATTTGTCAAATGGCTAATGTTTGAACACCATCCCACTATATTTTGTGTAACCTCTGCATCAGCTAGTTATAAAATCAATATAATTTATAAATGGTAAATTCAATAATGGTATCAATGAACAACATAATTCAATTTTGAAAGTGGAATCTGGCATGGTAGCTGCTTTGCCAATTAACACAAACGAAATTGTAATTGCTTTTGTGGCAATAATCCATCCAAGTTCCGAATATAACTTCGTTCTGTGTTTGTCTTCGGTCAGTTCGTTAACTTTCAGATAGAGGAACGTTGAGCTGAGTTCAAGCAGAGTTCCTTCTTCCCCCGCTGGATTTCCTCTTAATTTAAAAAAATTCCTTCAAAGCCTCGACATTCCAGTGTTCAATAACATCTAAAGACAAAGCAAAAGAATCCTCTGAGGACATTGACAAAGTTATTTGAGAAAAAAACATTCTAAAACGCGACAGTAGAAATAGAAAAATGGCATTCGCCACGCGCGACACGAGTACGTTGCCAACGGCGACACCATTTGTTTATCTGCAATAACCCTTGACATTACCCATAGTGCACTGCGCGCGTGAGATGTCGAAGTGGCTTATTATAGATAAACCTTGTTGACGTCCCAAACACATCATGGGATTGTATGACAGACAAACAAACCGCGAAACTTTATCTAGTACGAGTAGAGTACCACCAGCTACGTACAAAGAAGTAGTAAAGTATGGGGCTCCCGACGCCCGTAGGGCGGAGCCCTCATAGATAGAGAGGGTTTTTAAAGGTTAACCGCCGTTAAACAATATAAACCACGCACAAAAAGCAGGCAATAACTCCCATACTGCCGCACGGAGTACCCCTAGAATTTTTTTATGAGTACTTTATTAACTCACCAAGCCGCTGCCCACCAAAAAACGGTCGAATCTCGGCCAATTTCTGTAAAAAAGTGAAAACTATCCCCATTCCACAAACGCGACTGTGTTACAAGATGGC
Source organism: Crossaster papposus (assembly GCA_037893245.1). Lineage (NCBI taxonomy): Eukaryota > Metazoa > Echinodermata > Asteroidea > Velatida > Solasteridae > Crossaster > Crossaster papposus. Next base: position 74,017 of record JBAIAA010000235.1, on the reverse strand, counting down.
GGATAACTCGTGCGTAAATTTCAAGCCGCAGCCGCATTAGCCGTTTTCTATTGTTCATTGTTCAGAGAATCCATGTGATTGGTCTGCACTGAACTCAGCCGGGGTCACGGTACCAACAGTTCATTGAACGTCGTTATCCGCCATCTTGTAACAGTCGCGTTTGCGGAACGGGGGTAGTTTTCAACTTTTTTACAGAAATTGGCCGAGATTCTAACGTTTTTGGGTGGGCAGCGGCTGGGTGAGTTGATAGTACTCAAACAAAAATTCTGGGGGTAGACCGTGCGGCAGTATGAGAGTTATTGCCTGTTTTGTGTGCATGGTTTCTACTGTTAAACTGCGGTTAACCTTTAAAAACCCTCTCTATGTATGGAGCTCCGCCCTACGGGCGTCGGAAGCCCTATAGCCCCACAGTCAGAACTGTGCGTGTTGTCGATGATTAGTATGACCGCCGGTTGTACTTCCAGAACTACAGTATCACTTCATTAAGGTTCTGAATGGGGTTATCATAAAGTAACAATCTTGTTAGTGTTTTGTAAGGTGCTTACATTATATTTCGTTGATAGGAATGGATTTGACCATTCGCGGCAAGTCGACCCCAAGACCGACAGGCCAAGAACTCTCCCAAGGCAAGTCAAAAACAACAACCTCTGGTTTACATCCCACCAAAAGCGGGCCAGACAAGAGCACCCCTGAGGCACCTAAACTGGCCGCTCTGCGCACTCTCTCTACTAATAATTCTAACAATAAGGTCAGTTCCTCTTATTGACCTTCTTCTTTCGTATGGACCGAAGTCCGGATTGACAGCTTTAGTTCGAGAGGTCTTTTTTCTCTTAGCCGGATTGCCACGAGAAGGTAGCTGTCTTGATCCTCCAGAAACACCGGGGCAAACCCCTTCTCTTAGCGATAAGTTTTTCTGGGTTCTTTTACGTGCATTACACAACACCCGGGACCTCCAGTTTTACGTCCCATCCGAAGGACGAAGCAATAGTGGTTTAATTGCCTTGCTTAAGGACACACGTGTCGACACCGGGACTCGAACTCACGCTCTGCGGAACAGAAAACTGGGTTCTTAACCGCCCGGCCACGACACTCCACACTCTTATTGACCAATGCGGTACTGCAGTGATGCGCATATCAATTGCTTGGATAGTTTTGATATATAAAGTTTAACCCGTCCGCAGTCCGTTGGTATCCAGTTCAGATCGGGTAAGATTGCCCGTTCACTTCGTGCGGACAACCTTTCCAAGCAGTCCAAGCTCGTCCGTAGTCAGTTTAAACCCATTCGAAACTTGTTCTACCTCGTTTCTAATACCTCCTAACTCTTTCTTAAAGGTAGGATACACCATTTGCAGATATCGAAAATATTTACTACTGAATTATTAAGAAATATGTTACTCAATTGAAAGTAAATAATGATTCTAGGCATTCAGCAAAAGGATCGCGCTAGATATCCCGTAATTATTCAAAAAAATAGAATTTTATAAAGAAAAATTTGCAATCGCCGGACGGCGATCGCGAAAAAACACAAATAACATAAGAATAACTGCTCGACACTGGTTAAAAACAAACGCTGTTTTTTGTGCTTTTTTCGGCATCCATGATTGTAAAACTTCGGACAGGTCAGTTAAACGATATTTACTATAAAATAGAACCCCCTCAATCTACCCATTCATGATAATTCAAGCAATTACCAAAGGTGTATCCTACCTTTAAGTTTGGTATGCTTTCTAGTTCAAGAGCCTAGGGGGTTAGGGTTAAAATAACAAACTAACATTTCAACCTCCTTCCGTATCTAGTCTGTAGATCACTGCACCTCTTTGTTGTTTTTATCTCTCTCACTGTATTTTATAGGCAAGTGTGATAACTCAGACCAAGCTTGACAAGATCCAGAAGGCAGTCACGCCTAGGCCACGCTCCAGGATGCAGTACCCAAAACCTGAGGGGTAAGCAATGGTGAAGAATCACCCCCGATTACGCAGTGAGACAGGCCAATCTCTAAATTAGCATGTGTGTATCACAGGGAGGTACGTGTAGTCAAGTCCATCACAAGTCCCTGCAAGTCCATCACAATTCCTTCAGTTCCAATTCAAATCACAAGCTATTCAAATCAGCTTTGACAAAAGCATTCCTTTGTCATTGTTCATTCAGTTTACTTGTGACTGCCTTTATGAAGGGACTTGTGACTGGCTTCACGAAATGACTTGTGAACGGACTTGCGGGGACTCGACTACAACCCTGGTGTATTAGCAGGGCAATTCCTCGCAAAGGTGAAAGTGGCAGAAAATTGAAAAATAAATTGATGATTTCTTAGTATTAACGTTCTTGACTATTATGTAGCACTGTACATGTACTTTAAACCACAACGTACCTGAATCCATCAAAATCCATTTCCTGTTTTGGAAGAGTTTGGCAGATTCAGGGATACCTCCATATTGCACAAACTAGTGGAATCTGATGGATTCAGGATTTTAAGCCTAGCAGTAACGCAGGATTGTGCAGTACTGCAAAATGCATTTTGAGGTGATGGATTTTGAAGACTCTAAGGAGAAACACTGCAAAATATTGTCATGCCAGCATGGTATCCTGAATTTGTCAGAATCCCTCATACTTTTGCTGGTGGATTGTCGATGGATTCAGGATTTCTTCAGAATGTATACTGGTAGATTCTGATGATGGACTCGGGACACCAGCATTGTTTGCATGACAAACATCATGGAGTTTTGCGGATTCAGGACACGTTCTAGTAAAAGCAGTCAAGGACAGTGGCGTAACTCCTATGCGCTCTAGGGGGGCGAACCCCTGGGCACCCGGGCTAGGGAGGCACCCGGCGGGTCTGGCACCCACGATGATACTTTGTTTGCAATGGACTTTTGGAAGTGAAAACCTTTCTGCACCTGACATAGGATTACACTTTTGACCATAACTATCGAAATATTGAGAAGCCATCAAGCTGTCTGATCATAGCTTTTGATATCTATTAGTACTGGTATCGAAATATCCGCCTTGGACTGAATGTTCATATTGTAAATATGTTGAGCGCCCTCAATCCACCAAGCCAAAACGGTTAAACGGGGAGTTATAATATGCGGTCTAACTTCTACCTGGTATGGGTGTTCAATTCGAGGTGACTTAATAACAAAGGAAAACGTAGGCCCCCCGCATTTGGTCAGGGGGCACCTAACCCATTCTTGCCCCCGGGCACCCTGAACCAAAGTTACGCCACTGCTCAAGGAGTTAGGGTTAACACTGCAAAAGACCCCAGCAGCTTATAATATCCATTGCCGCATTTTAACCAACACGTTTTGTGTACAATGTTTGACCAGTGAGAAAGCTACAGGTACAGGTGTAGGCAAAACTGATAAGCTTTCCGCGTGCATTTTCGGATAATAAATTATTCAAAAATGAATAGCCCTATTCCATTTTCATCTTGTTATTCTCTCTGCAGGGTTCCTTCACTCAACCTTGGCCAACTCCAAGATGGCGACAACTCCTTACAGAACCCTGTCGTGGGTTACGACGAGAAACTCGATCCCCCAGACACGGCCAGTACCGTCAGGTAAGTCTGTTTTACACTTTTCCATTTCCTACTACGAAGCATTATTCACTGAGGTAGCTCTTTCAAAACTGTTTCGAATATGTCAAATATTGGAATATTCGAATAGTATTTTGCCGGTTCAAAAGTTTGTAAAAAAAAAACAAGTGCCCTTTTACAACAAGGGTCTGGGGCCAAAAGCAAAACAACAGCTGATTATCAACCCAAAACAATAAATATCACGTAAAAATTTGGTCTGTAACCTTGTTTTTGCCAAGGACGAATTGTCATGCTCTATGGAGAATGTAAATAGAGCATAAGCAGTGTACAAAGTAACAAATATAACCTCAATTATCCAAAATCCTTATTTAGATAAATACCCAAGTAACCTCAATCCTGCAAAATTATCCAGCAAAATTATCCAGCATTAGTTTAGGCCTTATGACCTGGATCCTGCATTATCCTCCAGTGGCAAAAACCCTAACCGCCCTCAATTCTGCAAATTTCTCCGATGCATCAACTTCCAAGTGACCTCAATCCTGCAAAAACCTGCAATTTGCAAAAAGGACTTTGGAGGATTTGGGATGGTTTGAAGACTGGTTTTTTTTGTACCGTAATTTGAAATGCAAAAGATTTTAGATTTTATCTTTTTATTTTTTCTGCTACAGTTGGGGATATCATGAGTACAGCTCTGCTGCAAGGTAGAGTACTTCTTCATATTTAGACTGACTAAAGCACTTGTAGACAGAGAAATAGATTGGAGCAGGGTTTGAACCTGCTACCTCCAGAATACCAGACTGGTGCTTTAGGTGGTGGTCACATCTTACGGTCATGAACGTAGTTGAACGTAGTTGAACGTAGTTGAACGTAGTTGAACGTAGTTGAACGTAGTTGAACGTAGTTGAACGTAGTTGAACGTAGTTGAACGTAGTTGAACGTAGTTGAACGTAGTTGAACGTAGTTCATTTGACCGTAGTAGACCGTAGTTGACCGTACTTCAACCGTAGTGCCGTGGTTACAATCCACATTACAATCCACATTACGGTCAAGTAGGGTCAACTACGGTCCACACTACGGTCAAGCAGGGTCAACTAGGGTCAACTAGGGTTAACTATGTATATACTAGGCTCACAGTACCGGATAGGCATCCAAGGTGATCGTAGACATTTTTTCTAACTACGGCCAAATCATGGCTTTCCTCAAGGTCTGAGTACGTTCAGAACTACGGTCCACTCTGTTTAATTACGTTTAATTACGTTTAACTACGTTTAACTACGTTTAACTACGTTTAACTAGAGTTTGTGCGTTTTAGACCGTAAATTACCGTTGTACGCAAGACAAGCCAATCAGCACATGCGAGTGTTCGTGAGGTCAGCGGTGCTTGCGTTCCATCCAATGAACTACTGGGACTGTACCGTAGCTTATTGTTATTCATAATAAGGTTTGGCATACGATCTACATGATTATTATAATCATTAGTATACACACCCTCCCCCCGCTGGTCGCGTGACTGACACGCCAGATATGTACATGTACAATGGCGTTTGCAAGGACTGATCCCTGCTTCTATTGTTACATGTACAAGGCTAGGTACAATGAGATACGTACATCATGTACGTGGCGGGAATTTCAATATTATTTTCAACATGCAGGTTGATCAAACCATTTTAAATGGGAACACGAACGACTGCTCGTTGCTCACGCAGTGTCAGTGTGGTGGACATTGTACCGTAAAATGGGAAACCTTGTTCAATATGTTCAGACAATTTACTATATATTTCTGCATATTGAACAATAATGTTATATTTTCCGTGTTATGTTTTACAATATCCGTTTAGTGTTTACACACAAAATCCGTTTACACACAAACAAACTACAAATAAAAATCGATTTGATTCCTCAAACACCCCAGAATTTTCTGAAAAGCTAAATTTGACGATTGTTCTCTATAAACACAATGAGTTTAAGTTTCCGGAAGGGTATTGTACGTTTGATACTCATTGAAAGGAATTCAGGGTTAGGGCAACTTTGATCAGATCGTTTGGGGAAAAACATTTCTAAAATATCACATAAAATCCAGTTTGATGTTATTTTTCAACTCTTTCTTGATCATTTACAAAAATAATAAAAACCAAATGTCCAAAACTACAAGTAAAATCATCAACAAAAGATTGTATTTTGCATGTAGTGGCCATGTAGTGGCCAAAGTTACCCAGCATGACAAAGTTGCCCCATTTTACGTTATGTTTAGGGATAGGTCACGGTGCACGTTTATGGGTTCTGATGTGAGAGTTAATATACCCTTTTCTATCTCTGGGGTGGAAATGGAATACACCAGTTAAGGCATCCGCGTTTTGGTACGTATGACGGTAATACAAAAAAAGGGTTTTGCGTGGACGGCACTAATAATCATTATAGGGACAAACATCCCCTCTGAAAGCTGGTTTATATACTCTATACTTTGTGTAAGTAATTACCAGGCCTATGTGTTTCCTGCATTTAAAGTGGTTTGATCCTAACAATTACAACACGCCTGTTGAAAATACCCCATTGAAATTCCCGCCATGTACAGTACATGTACATGTACGTATCCCATTGAACCTTTTAACAATAGAAGCGGGCCGGGCGTCATTGTATTAAGCGCCATTGTACACAGCGTGTCAGTCACCAGCGAGAGGACGGAGGGCTTGTATATATACCAATAATTATAATAATCATGTATATCGTATGCCAGGCCTTATTACGAATAACAACAAGCTAAAGTACAGTGCCGATAGTTTATTGGATGGAACGCAAGCACCGCTGACCTCATGAACACTCGCAAGTGCTGATTGGCTAGGCTTGCGTACGACGGTTATTGACGGTCTAAAACGCAAGAACTCTACTAGGACTACTAGGGTCTACTACGGTTACACCATACTACGTTCAACTACGTTCAACTACGTTCATGCCCCTAAGATGTGACCACCGCTTTACCAACTGAGCTCCCCGGCCAGTATTGTGTTGGCAGTTTTTCCTAGTTTATCAATGTTTGTATTCATGGCACTAGTGAGAAGCCATACAATTGACATACAGTGGAACGCCGCTATAACGAACATCACAGGATCCACAGTTTTTGTTTGGTATATCGATCGTTCGGTACAGCGATATTTAGCCGCCGGTCCATCAGGTACCCATTTTTCAAAACCGTCGCTCTTTAACCAGTTCGCACCGGATGACGTATATAAACGCAAAGTTTTCCCCAGATTCAAAACGAATGACGAATGAAAACGCCACGAGCAAAGCCAGAAATGTCTGTTGACAGCGAGCAAGGCCGGAAATGGGTGGGTGTGATTCCCGGTACTATCAGCCTGAACCCGCAATGGATCGAGTTTCGTTAAAAATAATCCCGCCTGTCGGCTCGGTGATGTTAAAATAATCCCGGCGTAAACTGGTTAACATAAAGCACTGGCCGTATAACATTCGGGAATTATAAACGGCCCAAATAGCGTTTGACATACCCAAAAATCTGTTGACATATTTTGGGGTATTTTTTTTTACACAAAACTTGGGACCCAAGGATGGTGTTTGGTATAGGCAAATGTTCGGTATAGCGGTGTTTCACTGTATATGTGACCCGCTCCCACGAAACCCTAAACAGGCCACACACGCTAATGCTACGGTTGGTTTAACCAGTTCGCGCCGGGATTATTTTAACATCACCTAGCCAAGGCGCGGGATTATTTTTACCCAAACTTGATCCGAGGCGGGTTCAGGCCGATGGTACCGGGAAGCACACCCTAAGCATATCTGGCTTTGCTCGCTGCTGATGGACAGTTTCAGCCTTGCTCGTGACGTGTTTAAATGCGTCATCTGTTTTGAGTCTAGGGAAAACTTTTTGCGTGTATATACGTCCTCCTGCGCGAACTGGTAAAAAAAAAAAAGGCAGAACCAATTGAGTGATTAAATTTTTGAGGTTTTGATGGATTTGCTAACATTTAGATCTTATCAAAATCACCCTATTATTCCTTTTTGCCAAACCAAAACATTGATAAAGTGGTAAAATTGTGCAATTTTGACAGCGAGTCGCGGATAAAGATTCATCACTGTCTGGAATTATGGTAAAAAAAAGTGTTTTACCAATCCATGTACTTTGTCTGTACAGAGTCTGTATGTACAATGTACATTAATTTTGTACGTGCACGTAGTCTGTCCGTAGTTCATCCGTCCGGCGTGTGTACATTTATGTGTCATTTTTGTTAAAGTTTCGTCCAATTCCAATCAAACTGGGCCATGAATGCAATATTGTAACCTATATGTGACCTGTCACCACAATATGAGAGTAAAGTCGGACAAATTAAGATATTGGTATTTTTAAATTCCTAAGAAAGAGAGCTTTCCAATGGTATATGTGACCCGCTCTGCAATAATGGGTATTATGTCACAAAATAGTGAAATTGAGTTATATACATGGTTGGAAAGCCCACAGCGTAAGCTTCCAGTTGGTATATAATATAGCTCCATAGCTACTTCCGTTCTGGAGTTATGACATGTTTGCTTTTGATTACTTCCTTGGAGTTTAAATTACACAACTGAGAAAACAGGCTTTGAAAAATCCGGCTTTGTTGTAGAACAACAGAACGATGAACACAAAATGGGCGTGTTTTCCACTTTAATCATCAAAATCAAAATTGGTTTGAATAAAACCTGAAAATATTGGTGTTAAAGATGTCATTAATGGCAAAATATGTAAATCACATTTTGATGAAATGTTTATCCTCTCAACGTTGAGTAGTCCATTACATGATAGTGCACAGCGCGACTTAATACCCTTTATTGCAGAGCCGGTCACATATAACACTTGGGCTTTTTGCAATAAATACATTTTACAGCGCTCCCGAAAGTCATGGGTTTCACAAAACGTGTTTGTAAGAAAACTTACTTAATAAACATCCTAAACAAAACACACAAAAGATTGCAAAACGGGACAGGTAAGGTTCGGTTGAGCATAGCAACGGCTATGTTCCGTTCCAATCATTATTTCTTTTTAAAACTTTCCACACATACGAACTACTGTATAAACAACAAATATTAAAATTTTGCAAACGTGGGACAGTTACGAAGACCTAATTTGCATATTTAAATACCGTTTTAATTAGACCACTGATGGACTTCCAAACACTAACTACGCAATTACTACGCAAAATCGCGTAATTTAAGAGGTTTTGGATCATCTGATTGCCCTTAAAAAATGAGAATATGTAGAAGAGGACTTGGGCTTTCCAAATCAGGCAAAATCTCACAATTGACCACGCCTTCATATTTTAACTTGGGATGGCCATTTCTCCAAATCACATTGTGCGACTTTACTCTCATATTGTGGTCACAGGTCACATATGATGGTCGCTTCGAAAGTAATGAAATAAAAGGTCATTTGAAGTCAAGGTGTAAAATAGGATAATCACAAAAGTAGGCGAGACACATGGTTTGAGAAACCCCACCGCCGTAATTTCTGTCGCAGATCGCCAGCCATGAGTGCCCCCTTCGCCCTTCACCACACTCCTACAGCGGGACGACCCAGCAATCGCAGTCAACGACCAGGCAGTGTGCCGCGCCTTGACTTGCAAGAAGAAAGACACAAGGTTTGTTGAATAACTACCCTGAGACACGTTTCAGAAGTTCACAGACTAGACTGACGGCTGGACCGGAGACCCAACCTTATGTGACTGGCTCTACAAAAAGGTGTATTATGTCGCAAAAAAAGAACTTGGGTTATATACATGGTTGAAAAGCCCACAACGTAAGCTTTCATTAGGTATATAATAGAGCTCCATAGCCCCTCTTAGCTTTGAGATATGACATGTTTACATATTGATTACTTCCTTGGAGTTCAAATTACACAACTGAGAAAACGGGCTTTGAAATAGCCGGCTCTGTTGTACTACAACAGAACCATGCACACAAAATGGTATTTTTTTTCATTAGCACAAAAAGTCTTGCTCGGTGAATACTAGTTACCAGACAAATATCCATGTGCTTTTAAAAATTTGGGAAGATTTTGTTGAAGAATTTTCATGCTAAGCAATTTAAAGAATTGTCATGCTATTTTTGTATTTGTTGTATTAAACATAGTATGCATGTTTGTTCTGTCTAGTCTGCGTGGACTGAACCAGCTGTGCCGAAGAACCTACCCCCTCCCTCTGAGCGCCAGAAGCAGCAGTTCAAACAGCTTGAGCAAGACAGGAAAGATGAGTTGAAGCACTGGTCCCAGAGGGGTGGCCAACCGAAGAAGCAGCTGAAAGCCCCATACAGGTAAATGGGACATTTTTCAAAAATTTCACTAACGAAACACATTTTATTTTTTCATCACATTTTTTTTTTCTTTGGGAAACTGTACTTATTTAACATGACTCAATATGAACAAAAATTGTAAAATGCATGGTGGAGGCATAATTTTCAGCTTGTACCAATCAAACATCGTCAGTATTTTAGGCTTTTGAAGCTTTCCTTTAACCCTCCCTCTATTAGGGCAATTACCTGTATGGCACTGGTACATGTCAAATCACTCCAGTTGCACTGCCTTGGGGGATTCTCTGCATGTGCAATGAAGAGCACTTCTGTAGTTATTAAATGGGCATATGGCTATGCTTACACAGTGTAATACACCGTGGCCTCGTTGCATGACCCAGTTGACCTTATAGTTTTGTATGGCATTCCTTGGAGTGGTTTGGACTGCCATGTAAAAACAGAGACTGATTGTAAACAATTATCTGCTCAAACTTAGCTCAAAAGTAGTAACATAAATGTGACACTTTGTTTCAGGTTTATCCCACTTGAAGAAATTGTTTCTGCAAAGACATTACATTTGTACCCATGCTTTTTTTTTTTGTAACGTCCTAACCGACCTCAAAAGTAACCATCACAACTCTAGTGTATACGTTGAAATATGTTTATTTGTTAATACTGTATAATAGACCCAAGTACACTGAACAAAAATATAAACGCCTATAAACCATTTTTGGGGCGTTTATATTTTGTGAGCGTTTATATTTTTGTGGGCGTTTATATTTTTGTGGGCGTTTATATTTTTGTTCAGTGTAGGATGTACTGTAACAGGCCTTGAATTTTGCATTTTTTAGGGCAAGGCCACTTCGGCCTTGAATGAAGCAAAATTATGGAGGGCACAAAGGCCAGGATGTAAGGCACCAAGGCCAAACAATATTTGGAGACAGAGCACGAAGGCTAAAATGATAAAATAAATCTTATGCTTCGGCTGCACTGTACTCGCAAAGCAACCCTATCTCCCTGGGGTGTGTTGAAAATCATATTGAAATTGGAGGATTCTAGGCTGTTCGCTTTTATACGCGATCCTTGCGCGGCATTGTTGATTTTTCTGATTTTCTTCCTCACAAATTCAAGGCCGTTCATTCAGTAGGATAACTTTGTCAACAACTTTTGAGAATTGGAGCCCCACGTGTGATCGTGACGACTAACGTTTGCCTCGTACACGAACATCAATATTGTGTACCGTGCGTGTAAGTAGCACTGAGAAAAAGAAAGTCAGTTGTTGTATGCAGCGATATTGTTTAGAACACTGATTCAGTGATTGGAATACTAACGTTAGGCTCATTGATGTTTTTGCAAAAAAAGGGGAGGGGAGGGCAAAACTGGCCGTGAAGACTGCAATTTTTAGTGGGGCACCTCGACCAGTAAAAAGGCAACGACGGCATTAGCCGTCGTGGCTGTCGTTTAATTCAAGCCCTGACTGTACTTGACACTCATACATCTTGATGTAAGAGTCAAATACAATTTTGTAACGTTACTAACAGTAGAATCGCCCTTAGCATAAACATTCTTCATTGAAAAAAACAATTTTTTAGGTACATGTATATTGCTTGTGACTGGTTTTCAGCTGATTTTTGCTCGGCATGAAAAGCATATGGAGTTTTAGCTGGTAACCTGTCTTTATGAGCAAGGCTTTTTTTGTTGTGCTAAGCAAATTTGTGTGCTTAGCAGCTTCGTGAAATTAGTCCCTGTCCTTTGGTTTTGAAAATGTGACCAAATTTGCAGGTTTATTGATGTCACTGATACACAATTTGTTAATGTGTCTTTTTAGAACTGACAATGACTCTGATAATGATGTAGAATTGAATGGCAGTCAAAACCAGCCCGACAAACGAGTTGATGCAGTGAGTATTATTGTTAATGTCCTCTAATGGTCCCCAACATGTAGTCTATGGAATATCCGCCCATTAGACAAGCGTCTATGTAACGTCCGTCGATATATCAATATTACTCAAATACTCGATACTATTTTGACATCGATATCACCGATGTCACTTTTTTAATCATATCGAAATATCGACATTTCGACGTATCAACAATTGTTGATGTATCAAAAACACCGAAAGAGTGTCTGATTATCCAGAAAATCCCAGGGCTTTAGTATATTAGAAAAGCTGCCGTCTTTATTTGTAGCTTAAAACATTTGAGTAGGCCTATTAAATAAAATACGTTCGACTGCGGTTGTGAAGTTGTTCTTTGTGTTTCCCCCACGGCCTGCTTGCGCAGTAAAATCTCTAAAGAAACTGGCCATGCCGCCCCAGCCTATCGGTTGTTTGGGACGTAACCCTCCATTGTTTTGATGTCATTTTGAGGTCGCCAATCACGAGTTGGGAATTGTGGGGAGCGTTCTCTGCACCCTGCTTTTCGCCTAGCAAGTGGAAGCGGCAACCATAATCATTTCTTATCTTCGTTGTAAAACCATAAACACGCGGGCTGGCGCAATTTGATATTGTTCGGACCGACAGCATGCGCAGAGGATCAAGCCGAAAAACCGGTATATATGCAACCCTATTAAACTGTCGGTCTTCAGTATATTGAGCGCTGTTTTTAGGATTCATCTTGCACACGGGAAATAATCGATATATCGAGTAAACTCGATATTGAATTTCCGATATATCGATTATTATAGAAAAAACGGCATCGAAAAACGTGTTACGTCTATGTTATGCTAGCATATTCGGTGATTAACTATACAAAACAAGACTGCAACTTATATTTTTATTTTTTCTCTGGATATTGTGTTGTTGCAGGAAGTCCTGGCAGCAGAGCGGAGGCAACAGGAGATTGAACAGACGGTGTTAAATGATCAGCTTTCAAGGTTCATGTACACTGCTTTCATTGGCAATTAATGTTTAACTTTTGAACGGGAAAAAAACAAGAACAACAATCATGTTCTTGTAAAACGGAACAATTTATAAATGTCGGGGAAACCAGTCTAGCTGGCTTGTACCCTGTTCATATCGATTGCTAAATAAATACGGACTAGTATTAACCAGTTCGCGCCGGCTGAAGTATATTTTCCAAGATTAAAAACGGAGGGCGAATAAATACACTCTGAGCAAGGCCCCCCAAATTGTTTACTATCCACGGATGACGCGTTAATTCGTCAGGCACAGCAGTTTAATTCCGCGAAGAACGTGTATAATACGCTGCAAAGGTTTCCTTGGTTGTTGCGGTTGACGTGTATTTACGCCAAAAGTTACACGCTAGCGCTGTGGAGGACGGTATACACCACTGACATGTATGGCATACACAGCGGTGGACGTGAATATACGTCGACGTTGCCAAGCATGCTTCGTTGACGCGGTAGACGTGTAAATACGCTATATTGTAGTATCACACTTTAGTGATTAGGCCTATTCCATTATCTCCATTGGACTCGTACAGCCGAGGAATATCAGCTGCGTCCAGTAATTTCTTGACATTCAAATTGTCCAACTATTGTTCTTTAGTCTCCTAAAAAAGGGTGCTTTTCAGCTGGGCTTGCAAATATTTGTATATTTTACCGCGTACAATTGTCCCCGGCCCTGTGTTCAGTTCCACGCGGATGACGTATATACACGCGTCAGCTTTTATGGCGGTTAGCGGTGGACGTAATATCACGCCTTAACTGCAGAGAGAAAAAATGCCCTAGACGACAGAATGTTGGCAAAAACATGTAAATAACGCTGCTAATAAACTAAGTATTGGCATCTTGTAGTAGTTGCATTATCAAAACAGGAATATTTTATTGAGTAAAAAAACCCATTTCTTTTGATGAATAATAATCATGCCAGTGGGCTCGGTAACTTGAAACTAAACCCGGCGTGAACTGGTGAAGAGGGCAGTATTTGAAAGAAGCTAGTTTTTGCCAATGCCGGTCTTCCGACCAGCGTTGGAGATTGATATAAAAATATCATTTTTCTTGAAAATGATGGCACACCAGCAGTTGATTTCACAAAAAAGTGCGTAGTTTGCGCCATTTTTGAAATGGCGTAAAGCTTACGCAAAAAAGTTGCATAGCTGCGCCACTTTCTTACGGACTGTTTCACAAAACTTGGCGTAGCTGTTTATTTGTGTTCTTTCACAAAATCGTCGTTGAATCACCTCCGCCCGCCATTTATAAAAATAGTTTTGTCCGATCTTTGCAGAATCGTGCGGCAACGTAAACAATTATGTCAAGTGTAAAATAGCAATTCTTTTACTTCAATAATAAAGCTATGAGTGTCTTTTATATCAAGCTTATAAGTTGAGCAATGCGTGCGACATTGCGACAAAATTGTAAACCGTTAAATTATATGGTATCAGCCTATTTAGGCTTTCCAATTATGCGTTTCAATTTTTTTAAGTGGCTTAAAAAAATTGCAAATCATTGAGCGCAAATTTCACATTATTCATTAGAACAGACTAGTATTATTTGTAATTAATAATTTACAAGTTCCAAAAATGACGATTTTACTTCACTTTCAATTCAAGATGGCCGTGAATAAGGTGTATTAGGGTAGAAGGCGAGCAAAGTAAACCACAACACCAGCAATGACTCCCCTAATTTTCATCCATACAGGAGTGCAATATGCGATCCAGAGCAGAACCAACGATGTGAAACCCCGATGTCGGGGACCACCTCGCCGTTTGGCCAACAAAAACCCAAAACCAGAACACTTCACGAATCCAAGTGAGTACATTGCCATCAGTTCTTATAATGCCTGTTTGCTTTGATATAAAGGTTGGATAGACACCGTTTGCAAATAGAAAAAAAAAGGGCACAAAAATTACTGAAATATTATTAAATACTTTTGTTTACTCTAAGTGAATATAACAGTCTCAAGCATCCTGTGAAATCAAGTCACCTGGTGTGCTGTGGTTTTCAACAGAAGTGGAATTTTGTATCAAATTCCACATTTTGCCTTTTCCAGTTTCTAATTTCTCATTTGGCCTATTAAGGCCTGCAATCTTTTTAACGAATGGTATGAAGTATTTGAAGCATTTTACGGTATGCAAATTAGTTTTTAGACTGAAACGTTATGTAAATTATTGTTTGGGCCTAGCTTAAATACATTTGATTCTGCAACCCACTTCAGGAGTCAAACAAAAAAGGCTGTTGGCACTTGTAGTTTCATCGAACAAAAGAGCGTCCTGCCTGCTGAACTTCAATGGTTGGGCAGCCTGCTAATCCCCACTGATAAGCTTTCGCATCATGAAAAGCCTATCGATGTTTATTGCAAACCAAATCAACCTAACAGTCATTCTTCCATACTGGGCCAGAGGTAGATTTACAACCCCCCCCCCCCCCCCCCGCCCCCCCCCCCCCCCCCCCCCCCCCCGCCCCCCTCTCCCCTGTCATCACAATGGCCTAGTGACCTCTGGACCATGAGCGCTCAAACGTATACCATTTTGGCTGATACCTTTCGAGCTCTAGTCTTACCATTCGACCCTCCCAATTAATTTGCAGACCGTTTCTAAAATTAAAAAAGCTTGAAGGCTTTTAACCAGTTAGCGCCGGGATTATTTTAACATCACCGAGCCTAGGCGCGGGATTATTTTTAACGAAACTCGATCCGAGGCGGGTTCAAGCCGATGGTACCGGAAAGCACACCCACGCATTTCCGGCCTTGCTCGCTACTGTAAGACATTTCCGGCCTTGAATCTTGGGAAAATCTTGCATGTATATACGTCGTCCTACGCGAACTGGTTAAAAAAAGCTTGGAAAACTTTGTTTTCATTTTTGTTATCAGAATTCGGACAACGGGAACAGTGACCGAAAATCTTCTGGACAAACGCTTGACATTCAACGCTCGCATCGTGACGAGAAGCGGTCACGATGCCCTGAGGGAGCTGTGCGGATTCTACTTTGACTTGGACAAGACCATGACAGTCTACGAGTATCGACAGTTTGGCTCCAAGTAAGTAAAAATAGTTGGCGAAGTCTATCTGTCGGTCTTTTAACCCTAACCCCCCGCCTCGAAATAGTACTAGCCCGGCGTACACAGTCTAGCGAAAACTGCTCCGGGCTACCCAGACCCACTTCCTTGGTTGCCCGGTGGGCTAGTGAAAAATTCAGTAACCTACCTGTAAAGGTTTAGATCAAAATACATGTTACAATTTTTATTGTCTTTTTGTGTGTTAAATAAATAACGGATCAAAATAAACTGAGTATAAACTGTCTTTTGTTTGTGTTTTTCGGCATGATTATCGATAGCCTGGGAGTGCTCGATCCACGCGTGCATGCAGTGCAATCTCACGAACAGAGTAGACTGGTGGGCTTCAGTGAGATTAGTCTAGTATAAACTACGGCGCAGGGTACCGCACATATGTGCACTATTCTCTTTCACATTGTTCAGCCTTTCTTACCATAACGGCCCATTGCGTAGCTGTATAGTACATGAGCGTTCTGCCGTGTCACTAGTAGTAGCGTCTGATAAAGAGTCTGTTCAGAACAGCGCCCTCTGTGTACGTTACTACGGATGTACATTGTGCGTACATGTACGTGCGCGCGCCGAACAAATAGTTTGGTACATTGTGCATACGGGCTAACAAAAATGTAAACGGGCTTGTAAATTCTGCAGTTTGCTAGCCCGGTGGGCTACCCAGGAAAAAAAGTTAGCACAAGGCCCGTGTCTTTACTAGAAAGTTTACTAGAAAGTTTCCTGAATCTGCCAAAATCCACCAACTTTGTCACGCATAAAAACATTCATTTTATTTCATTTCATTTTATTTTTTTGCAGGATTACAAACAATATAAATATATATCTGAATACAATTACACAAGTTGATAAACAATAATAAGAACAGGAAAAAAGCAAGACAGATACAAAAGAAAACACCTTTTAAAGGTAGGATACACCATTTTCAGATATCAAAAATATTTACTATCGAATTATTAGGAAATATCTTACTCATTTGAAAGTAAATGTTGATTCTAGGCATCCAGCAAGAGGATTGCGTTAGATATCCTGTAATTATTCCGAAAAATATAATTTTATAATGGAAAATTCGAGATCGCCGGACGGCGATCACGAAAAAACAAAGATAACATAAGAATAACTGCTCGACGCCGGTTGAAAAAACCCGCTGTTTTTCGTGTTTTTCTCGGTATCCATGATTGTAAAACTTCGGACAGCTCAGTTAAACGATATTTACTATAAAATACAACCCCCAAATCTACTCATTCATGATAATTCAAGCAATGACCAATGGTGAATACTACCTTTAAACATTATAACAAGAAAAACAACAATGCACACCCATGCATGATTGCCAAGTAAGCAAACTAACACTGGTTAATGTGCCAATGTGAGGATTTTAAAAATTTGACGTTTTTTTGACAGGATGATATTGGAAAAGTTAAGGTTTTAAAGTTACAGTATACTATTTATTAGTTTTATTTAGTATGCATTTGTATCGTTTGATGCAGTGAAGAATGGTGCTTGACAACTAAACCTGACAAAGTTCTGTGAATGCTGTGTCACGATTTGGCGAGTCACGATTTGAATTGCGATAAGCCTGCAAGTTTGCGGTTATCAAATTAACCGTGTAACTGTTGTTTTGCGGTTACGGTTACATACGGTTACGGTTAAATATGGTTAACCGTAACCAACATTTAAAAAAAAAAATAATAATAATAACAAAAAAATGCATGGGCCTGCATTGCATATCTAATTAGCGCTGCTTCATCAAGGAATTTAGTGTGTGCGCGTAGTACGTGTTGATAATCGCAGTTCTGCAATTGCTAATTGTCTGCATCCAATTTTATAGGCCGACTGGCTATATGTTAGATAAGCTATCAGAAATGTCCATACAAAATTTAATCTATTTTACTATTTGTGACCCAGCACGAGTAAATGAGACACTTTGCGGCAAAAATGAAAATTGAGATTTTGATTTCATCATTTAAAGCTAAACAAGCTTTAAATGATGAAATCAAAATCTCAATTTTTATTTTTGCCGCAAAGTGTCTCATTTACTCGTGCTGGGTCACATTTGTGACCTGCTCCAACAAAACCCAGACAAAGTTGACAATTAGTGGAATTGTTTTCATTTAAAAAAATGTTTTTTTTAAAGGGTTACCTGTAATAACCGAATGGTCAGTTAATCGTGTTTGAATTGCGACGAAAATCGGCATTCGGTGTGCGTTCTCATTCAGCCGAATGGCTGCTGCGCGTGTCGGTGTCACACACTGAACTGAACAATAATAGCTGCCCTAGCCCTTTTTTATCCAGAAAACAATACATATAGGAATCAACTGTGGGAAAAGGCGACACTCGCGATCCTAGGATCACTTGTTCTGTGTTGATTTAATTTGTTTGTTTTGCTTCCCAGGTCCAAAGCCTTGCCCTTCATCAAGAGAGGCACGTACTGCCATGTGACAGGCCGAAGAAAAGACCGGCCCTACGTCATTCAAGACATTTCAACAGTGAGTATAAAACGGTTACCTCAACCCTAACTACCCCTAACCCATCAAACTCCAACTGCAGGTTTAATTTGCTAGGCTTTGGCAGGCTTGGTACTAAACCAGTATTAGCAACATGTTGTTGGACTTTGTTTGACCGAGGAGGAAGGAAAACAGAAGGAGAGAGAACGAAATCCCCTTATCAGTCCAATCGATAATCACCCGATTACTCCCATACACTCAGCACGGCGGTCGAGCGCTGCGGTCAGGAGTTTTACGACCTAATCCGGCCTTCTGTGAGCATGACGGTTGCCGCGATTTCGTTGGTAATCGGTGCACTCGAGTTGTGAAAGATGCAGCGATGATACTTAGACGTGTAAACAACAGCACTGTTCGCATGCGCAGTTGGTTTGTGTAGCCCCTGCAAAAACTCACGGAAACCCGTTGTCTTCGGTGCAAAAAGGTACGCGTTTTGGTGGTTCGCTGAAAAAAATCGGCCTAAAACTCGGCAAGTTACGTTTATTTCCTGAAATAGAGAACCTATGAAAGTGCAAATATATTAATATCATTTTATCGCCATAATATTTTTTCCGACGGTTTCCTACAGCCGAAAAATAGTTTAAAATGGGGACGAAGTAAAAACACAATCGAATAGTTTAGTTTTAGGACGAGACACGTCTAGACAATTGCACACAAAAATGATCGAAAATGTGTTTTTGTTTTCGTTTTTTCAAGACTGAATACGCGGGCAAAACCATTCCCATCATGCCAAGCGGCAACTGCTGGCTCGCTGACCGCGCGAAACTCAAATTAGGATTTGCGGTTTCCCATTGTTGAGTTTATGAGCGCGGCGACCATCATATGGGCTTTGAAGTCGGTGTGTGCTCTCTCTTTCTGTTTTAGTGAGGTTCAGGGCAGAAAGGCATGAGACTTGTAAAAATGTTGGAGTTTGGGGGAATGCACAGGCATTTATTCGTGGGTGAACCACGGCTGGTAATAACGTCACAGTTACTGGTCAACTGTCATTGTATGTACATGTACACCCTGTGTGTCTCCACTCAAGCACATTATACTGCTGGCCAGTCATCACTGCACTGATACTGAACAATGCATTGACCCATCTGTACCAAGTCAATCAAACTTCAACTTTTGGAGTTTGGCAGGTTTAGGGAGCTTACCAATTTGTCCTTACCGTGCGACCCGGAGGAAGTTCGCTGGAATCCGCGAACTTTTTTAACAAAAGAGCCCTTGACAACGCCGACAGTTCGCGACTAGAACGTTGTATGCAAATCTGAAAACATGAATATTCTGTTCTCTCCGCAATACCCAAATTCTGTTTAGGTCATTTACATATCAATGTAAACTGGAATTCCCGACCAAACCGCGATCGGAACGGTCACCTCCTTGGATTGGTTGGCTAATTTAAATATCAATGCACACTCGAAGGTACGGCCAAACCGCGATCGGAACGGCAGGCTCAAATATAAAACCATGTATATTGATAGCCAGCCCAAAATAGCTGGAGAATGTTTTCTCTAACTCGCCATTGTGTACTTCTTTTGTTGTGTAAATTGTTGCATTCCACCACGGGCAGATCGCCAGCAGTGGCAGGCAGAACGCCAGCAGTGGCAGGCAGAACGCAGATCGGGAAGGTGACAAAGAAAAGGAAACTAAAGGAATTTGAGGAATTCACATGTGTTCAATGGTAACCTCTGGAATCGGTCCAAACCTCTACAATGTTTTTTTTTAATGGTATACTAATTTTAATGTTCAGATAGGTTTACACTTGAACAGATTTCGATTTCGACAACGGGAACTTTTTGTCCGCTATCGATGTATTGTTATTTGTGGTATAATTGTTTAAATTTCTTTTCTCGTCTATAGATTCCGGCAGACGTACGAAGCCTGCTACATGTACAATTATTTGTTTTATGCTGCTGACAGACAAATCTTTATATTCAGGTTTAATAGCTGTTAGGCCTATTTAGTCTTCATGTGTCTGGTTTTAGGGATGGCTTTTGTCGGGTTTCTGCCGGGTTTCTGCCAAGATTGCGTTTATGGGACTGATTATTAGTTGTGACCATTTCAGCTATTCAGATGTCTTCCTATTATTTAAATGATATAATATAAATAAGGGTCCTAGTGGAGTGGGTGCCTGGACGTGTGCCCTCAAGTAAGAAATGTTGTGTTTGCTCAAAGCGGCCGCTATTTTCTCACGATATGAATTTTCTTATTTTAAATATTTTGGGGGCTGTAAAAAGTTATTATTAACTAAAAATGGCGATATGAAAATATCGAAAAATTGTCTATTCGATATTTTATGCAAGTGAGTTTTGCGATTTCACAAAAGACCATGAACACTACCTGTTTCAGGAAAGGAATAATTTGCATTGATTTTTTTTTTTTTTTTTTTTTTTTTACGACGAACATATCTTAACTAATTAATATTGCAAAACTCAGTAATCACTATTTTTCTTAAAAGTTTCCTCCATTTAAGAAAATAAGAATTTCTTCTTTTCTCTGATACCTATATCTTGCATATATTCTATGCATCTCCATGTTTCAAACTGCTAAACGAAAAAAAGGACAAAATTCACACGCGATTATAAACAGCCATTTTACACGATTCAGAAAATACCGCGGGCCTATCACGCAACCTACCACGCAACCTACATGTACATGTACATGTACATGTTACATGTTACATGTACATGTACATTTACATTGCACATGTACGCCTGCTATGCATAGTCATTGCACGCGCACGACTCGGGACTACCCCACTAGCGAAAGCACGCGGGCCGTTTGTCCAAACAACAAGTAGGCTCCATCACCATTGCCAAACTACATGTACATGAACAAAGCCAAAACGGAGACGAAGCTGGGGTTTGGAAACGAAGCTGGGGTTTGGAAAACGGCCTCGGGACATCCCCGCTGGCACGCAATAATTCAAGCGAGATTGCTACAATGTATCAACAGGGAACACGACGACAGTTTATGTATGAGTACTCTGAGACTGCAGCTGCAGCATAAAAGCACAAAATCATGTTTGAACACCGGAACTTCGTAAACAGAAGTTAACGGCCGTCCACAACTTCAACCGATGCTTTGTGCGGGAAACTTCTTGGCCCATCGCCAAATAATGACCGTGGGAACTTGATGCAAGAAGGCAGATTGTCATGGAGATGAATTTTAGCACCAATGAGATCATTGATTGGCCTGAAGATGCTAATAAAGGCCCAAATAGGGCACGCAAAACAATGATGGTTGCATAGCAAGACTGTTGTCAAGGAAACCATGCGACGTACAGTGTATGCTTGTAAATATTTATGTTCAGTTTCTGCCTATACATAAATATGTTACCTACATCTTTTCTTTAACTTCTAATTGACAATAATAATCGTTGAAATAGGCTAATTCTTTAATTTGAGACTGTTTCATATTCCTCTAAGGATTTGTTGTAAGTGTTAAGTTGCTTTTGTTCTTGATATTCACTGACGTGGCACACTTAGATTTAGGGACGTACTCGGTCGATTTTGTAACCAATATCCGGTCCAGACGCCAGCGGTTTATTTTATATATATTTTACGTTTCGGACTATAAAACCTGGCATAGTTGCCGTCTCATATTCAATATGGGAATGGATTTAGTCTTTATAATTTCACAGGACGTCCAACCGTTGGAATCGCCGGTTTATACTCACTCACTAACAGCTCACTCTTAAAAACAAAACTGACAGATAGAGGGTATTAACTATTATAATACAAAACTGTCTTTTACAGTATTTCAACATGCCTTTAAAATAAAATATAATTACTGTTTTATAAGAGGTATAGCTACTCTGCAATGACAACACAAAATACATTTGTTAAGGGAGAATTTTCGAGCTGCAAATTCGCAAAAGTTGAAAACATTGTTTGTATTCGCAGCTCCCCGACGTCAAATTCGCATCGCTTTTAATAATTCAATGTCATTGCAAAGCGAATTCGTCAAGGTACGGAGAACGTCACAATGAAACATTAACTGTTGACATCATCAAATTCTTATTCGGTTTCGCGTGGAAAGTACGATATCACAAATATTGTAGGTTTCCTATAAAACGTTTGCGAATCCACAGCGCAAAATTGCCACAACGTCACAAGGTTCATGTTCACGCCGACGAAACCGGCCTCTCTGTTTTAACAAGCAAGGTTTTGAACACGTTCAGTACGCGGACAGAACGTGGTATTTAAATGTCGAGTATAAACAGGCCTCACCGTTTTGATTCAACAAGCAAGGTTTGAACGCGTTCAGTCCGCGGACAGAACGTAGTATTTAAATGTTCTCTGCGTCTCGTGTTTATTCATAAGATGAAATTCCTCAGCAACAATAGCGCCCGATCGGGCTAGCTTATTAACTTCGTTGCGCTCGGGTGCGCACGTGCGTGCGGTTCGCCACTTTCCTGGCCCCTTGGCAACGGCAGACTTGTCGGTAAAAAAGCGGACTTTCCGCGGAATCACGGTAAGGACGAATTGGTAAGCTCCCTTAGCACTGTATGGTTCAGTACAGTGAAGTTTGTTAGGTTTGGTATGCTTTCTAGTGCGAGAGCCTAGGGGGTTAGGGTTAAGCCGTGTTACCATTGGACTTTTTCTTCCACGACCTCGCGGAAACTTACCGCGATATTTCCTTATGCTTAATAAGCCGGCCTCAGGCCGCCCAGCGATTTGCTTGCGCCGCGCTGGAACCGTCAGTATCAAGCAGAAAAATAATGCTCGGGTCACAAAACTGAGAAATCGTGTGATTCTCTTGGAACAATTGGCATCTCGATGCAAACAAATGTCAACTATCCTCATGTCACTCACGACGAGACAACGATTCTACTGCAAAATAGACAGTCGTACGACTTCTTTAACAATAGCAAAGCGTGTTAATTAGTCAAGCGACGTTTTTTAGCCACTCCCAGCTGTTTGTTTAGCCGTTTCTGCCGCACGGTAATTGGCTACGCGACTGCAATTGATTCCCGCCTATCGGGAACACGTCGTAGAAGTTTAAATGTTTTTACTTCTGTGACTGTTGATTTTGTTTTAGCGTCAACTGATGCCCTTCTTCTTAGTATCGTTACACGCATGTCGCACAAAATCAGCGACTAGTTTGTTTCCGATGGTCGTAGCTCAGACACAGCTTGATCCTGAAAAGTCAGTCGTCGATGGTTCTGTGTCATCACAAGGTCGTCCTGAGGGCACTTTTAGTGGCACGGCATGGCGCTAATCAAGAACGGCGTTTAGTGCAACGTCGTGCTATTGCCAGGCTATTGCTGCACTCATTTTAATTAAGTTCGGCACGGCAGTAGCACGGCGTATAGCCTAGGCCTTAGATTACTACTGTAAGTTAATTAGTTATCGCCGTTACTTTTACCCAGGGAGTCACTTTGACCTTTGACACTGAAGGTCAACCCTCCATCTCCTCTGCATTGAAGGCCCAACCCGTCCTCCTAGTCAGGATCACCCACGTGAACGAGAATGCTAAGGAGAAACTAGTGTAAGTAAAAGAAAGTGGCCATTGACCAACATTTTTAACAAGTCCTAGGAAATAATTCTACAACTGGACATCAATTGACACCCTGTGCACAAACCATATGAGACAGGGGTGCTTTGTTGTTTACAATAGGCTGACAATAGTAGTAGCTGTAGCTCTAGAAGCCCGTTTCGGACACGGCCTATTAAAATTGGTGGGTACAATCTGAAAGTTTGCACCCTCTTTTTCTTTATTTAGATTCAAAAATGAAAGTGTTCCCTACGACCCCAAGGAGTATCACGCCATGATGAGTCCACCAATCACGAAGCAGGAAAATGCGGACAATAGACTCCTGGCACAAGTACAAGGTAGACGTTTAACCAGTTCGCGCCGGGATTATTTTAACATCACCGAGCTGAGTAGCGGGATTATTTTTAACGAAACTCGATCCGAAGCGGGTTCAGGCTGATAATGCCGGGAAGCACACCCACGCATTTCCGGCCTTGCTCGCAGCTGACATACATTTCCGAACTTGAACTTGGCGTGTTTATGCGTCATCCGGCGCGAACTGGTTAAAAAGGTGGTCAGAACTGAAATACTTGTAGTAGAATGCCGGCATGTCCTTGCTTGTTTTAATCGACACATATAAGTAAACAAAACAATTCATTTTTGAGAGTTTTTTCAAATTGTATTTCGAGGTGCATAATGAATCCTTGAACAAAAATAAGGTAATCATTTTTTCTGGAGAACTTTTAGTTGAGATTGTGAGGGGAGATAATGATGGATTTCCGACTTTGTCAACTTTAAATAAAGTCTTAAATACGTAAATAAACCACAAGAGAAACTGACTAAGGAAATTTGGATGAATTTCAAAGTTAACAAAGAAACCGGCAAGGCGGGACTTGAACCTGCGACCTCCGGAATACCTGACCGGCGCTCTACCAACTGAGCTATCTTGCCCTATGGTGACTTTTGACTAGCGACCTCGAACAAAGATACTGACAATTTGGGAAACCGCCAACATAGGGCAAGATAGCTCAGTTGGTAGAGTGCCGGTCCAGTATTCCGGAGGTTGCAGGCTTAAGTCCTGCCTTGCTGATATCTTTGTTCACTTTGAAATTTAAAAAAATGTTAACTTGTAATTTTCCGATATTTACCCAAGTGCGCCACATCAGAGAACACTTGATTTTGTGCCAACTTCTGGACACCACCGTTTTCTCCCATGAATTTCAGACTAAATTTCATGACTCAAAAATTGTTCACGAAGGTTCAACAGCAAACATTATTTGGGTAAATGGACCAGTATTTAACTGTATTTTGAAGTTTGTCAACAAATTAAGAGGTTTGGCAGCACTGCATGAGGAACATCAGGAGAAATGTCAAAGTTATGAAAACGTTATGAAACTGCAAAAGGAGCCACCTACAAAAACAGACAAGCATACTTTCACTACCCTGAGGCTAAAACTACCTTTAACAAAGGATAATCTTTCCAGAAGAAAAATGTTACCAAAATGTCGATTTAGGCCAGTAGTTTTAGCTCCAGACGCTATTTTGTAAAGCGAAGTCGGAGGTCCTTTTGCAACAAAAAATAACTAAACCAAGTCATGTTGAATTCACGGTTTAGCACGGTTTAGTTATTTCTTGGTGCGGAAGGACCTCTGACTGTGCTTTACGAAATAGGGTCTGGAGCTAAAAACTTCTGGCCCAAATTGAGATATCTTGGTATCATTTGTGACCTGTCACCACAAAATGAGAGTAAAGTCAGAAATATTGAAAGTTGAGATATTGGTATTTCCAAACTCTTGAGAAAGAGAGCTTTCCAATGGTGTATAACACTTGGGGGTTTGCGATATCTACTATTTACAGCGCTATAGAAAGTCATGGGTTTTACAAAACGTGTTTGTGAGAAAACTTACTTTAAACATCTTAAACAAAACATGCAAAAGATTACAAAACAGGACAAGTAAGGTTCGGTTGAGCATAGCAACGGCTATGTTCTAATCCTTATTTCTTCTTGAAATTTTCCACACATACAAACTATTGTATAAACAGCAAAATATCAAAATTTCGAAACGTGGGATAAATACGAGGACCTGATTTTCATATTTAATTACCGTGTTAATTAGACCACTAATGGACTTTAATCCAAACACTAACTACGCAAACACTACGCAAACTCGCTTAATTTAGGAGGTTTTCGATAATCTGATCTCACCCAAAAAATGGGAATATGTAGAGGAGGACTTGGGCTTTCAAAAAATACACAATCTTAAAATTGACCAACCCTTCCTATTTTGACTTTGGATGGCCATATCTTTTAATCACATTGTGCGACTTTACTCTCATTTTGTGGTGTCAGGTCACATTTGTCTTCTAGATAGATTCTCCATTCATTGGTATAGGTAATTTTGGCCTCAAGGTAGTGGAAGTATGCCTGTTTGTGTTGTGTGTGTCACCTTATAGTGTAACCTCTGCATTGATTTCACCCATTCAAGAGTCCGTCAGAGCTCAGATTCGCAAGCGGGCCTGCAAGACGTTAACCGGACTGGGCCGTCACTTCAAACAGTTGGACAAATCAGGAGACTGCGTCTTAAGCAAAGAGGAGCTCAGACAAGCGTTGGATACATACCACATCAGAGTGGACCAAAACGTAAGTAATAGAGCGTGTAAGAAGACCTCAAGAGCGTACAAGACTTTATCAGAAACCAGGCACCTCGAATAGAGAATACTTTGTTTCAACGCTGTTCTTTTTACTGAAAGGTAAATGTAGGCCTTAGATAAACATTTTACAACATTTACAAAACGTGAACGATATATGAATTAGGGAAAAGGAAAACAAAAAAGTCTAGTTCTTATTATTATTATTATT
The DNA here is from genome assembly GCA_037893245.1 of Crossaster papposus. Classification (NCBI taxonomy): domain Eukaryota; kingdom Metazoa; phylum Echinodermata; class Asteroidea; order Velatida; family Solasteridae; genus Crossaster; species Crossaster papposus. The sequence goes on along the minus strand of JBAIAA010000235.1, from coordinate 47,431 downwards.
TCTTTTCGGCAATAAAACCGAGGATTCCTCAAAAGCGCCCAAGGCATTGTAGCTCGTAAGCCTGAAGAAACCTGTAGGAGGATGAACGAAATGCCAGAAACACCGGGACGAACCCCTTCTCTTTTATAGAGATAAGTGTGACTGGGTTCAATATATACATTATACACACACGCACGGGACCTACGGCTTTACGTCCCATCCGAAGGACGAAGCAATAGTGGTTTAATTGCCTTGCTTAAGGACACGCGTGTCGACACCGGGACTCGAACTCACGCTCTGCGAAACAGAAAACCCAGCTCTTAACCGCTCGGCCACGCCGTACGTCATTCAATTGTTCTCGTGTAGACCGTATGCAGTACAAGGCAGTAGTCGCATAATTTATGTACATTTCGACGTCTGCACACGTTAGCGGCAGGGCATGTAGTACATGGATTTTGGGGGGCTGGGTCTTCTCTTCGCTTTGGGTGTTCAAAACATCACACATCACATCAGTCAACAATTGTACAGTGGAACGCCGCTATACCGAACACCGAACATTCTGCTATACTCGACATAGTCGTGGTTCCAAGACCTTCATGTTGTTTATTCCGCGATCACTGACAAAAACCACCGATATTATAGAGGGCGCTATCACCCCTCGAATTACTGGATCCACTCGAAGGTCTTTGATGAGTTGGCACATTGGGGGCGCGGTCAGACTATTGTAATATATGCAGTATTCATATCACGTGATAATGATGGACGGTTAAGCAAATACGTGCGAGGGTTATTGTGTAATTACGCAAAACATGTCCAGACACGCCGCGATATATTGACCCGTATGTACACATGTACAATGTATTGACACAGCAAATCATGACTGCCCCAATAAATTGATGCGCCTGACTGACTTCAAAGAAATCAGACAGGCATATGCATCAAACAAGAGTGGACTGAAGACCGGGCGTGCTTTATACCGGACAAGGTAAGGTGGTGGCAGGGGGGGGGGGGGGGGGGGGGGGGGGGGTCTTTTAAACCGGTTTTAAATGGTCGTGATCCCTAAGGTGACACATTAGGCCTGAAGTGAAGTTTGTAAATGCAAGTCATTTTCTTTTTTCCCTTTCAGTTATTTGAGTCGCTGTGGTTAGTTTTAGATCAGAACGAGGACGGTGCAATAGACTACAGTGAATTCCACCGAGCGTTCATCGGTGAAATGAACGAAAGGCGGAAGACACTCGTCAGAAAGGTCAGCAATAAATGTTTTTGGTTTTAAATTTGGGGTGATTAATGCGCTGATCTTGCAACTTACTTTCTGTCTGTTAACCTTGCGACAGGCCACCACACTTTTTTCGAAGTCGCTTCCCCGAAAAAAAACCCGCTTGAACCCTGGTTAAACCTGTGACACAGCTTTTTGCGAAGGAAAGTGCTGCCCCACGAGTATCTCATTACTTTGTGTACATAAAGGGGCTATTCAAGTCTGGGTTTACCAGACCTACCCAAGCAATTATTCATGCTATTGTTGCCTTGCCCCATTCAACAGCACCAGCTGGGATCGAATATATTTAGAAACTATGGGAAAGTACTGTGTTGACATATAAAGCCATAAAACCGAACAGCATGGTGGTTACACACAAAATACAACCGAATTTTTTTACGAAGTACGAATGCGCGTTCGTGTAAAAACAAAATGGCCGCACGTCGCAAGGTTAAAAAGCATATTTATTTTTAAGTTACTGGTACCACTGGCAGGATTATTTTTCATCTGGAAAAAAAATGTTTTTTATTCAGTAAAATATTTTTGTTTTGACAATGTGCCATTACAGTACACATGTACTATAAAGATGCCAACACTTGGTTTATTAGCACCGTTATTTACATGTTTTTGCCGGCATTCTGTCACCTAGGGCAATTTATTCTTTCTGCAGATGGACCAGCGCTGAGCCACCATGCCCGCCGTGGTTCATTTTGCTTGCGCCTGCACGGACAAAGATGACAGTTTTCCAATGACTTGATATAAAGTCTACACTTGCACGGCATCCAAACAAAATCGAAATAACTTGGTCAATTTGACCCCCAACTCTTTCAAAAATTGTCCGATTTAGAAGTTTGTTGTCTCATTTTATAGTGACAAAAGTTATTATTTATGTTAGTTACACATTGTACCTGTGGCATTCCATTATATTTTGTTTGCATGTTATTGTAGACACCCTGAATCTTTTATGTTCATGCAATAGAAATAATAATTGAAAATTTCATCTGTCACTTTAGGGCTAAATCAAATTCAGTAGTTTTCGCTATATGTGACACTTAAACCTTACTTGTTTTCTTGATATGACAGGCGTTTCAGAAAATTGATGCTAACAAGTCTGGAACAGTAGGCAAAAATGAGCTCAAGAAATTCTTCAACGTGCAAAGGCATCCGCATGTTGTACAAGGTAAATTAAACCATGTAAAATGTTTTTGGTCAAAATGGCGGAAATCTACATTACTGAGCCTGGTTCCGTAAAGATGACATGCCACAGACTAATTGTCTACGAGGCGGGTTCCAGAGGGAATAGTTGGTGCTACCAGCAACGAATACCGCACGGCAGCGAGCTAGATACTCACCTGGATGACAGCGTATCATTTTTACTTCCAGGACACGCGGCGTAATGATGCGCCCCAATTTGCTCAGAAATATTTATGAGATGTAGCAATTGGGGATACCGCAAGTGGGCTATGCGCACTATGGCCAACAAGGATATAGCTACAGTGCCAAAAATATTTTTAAAGAAATCTTTGGTGTTTTTTTACCAGAAATTCTAATAAGAATATTTTGGATTTGGTATTTCCTTCAGGTCTAGTTACGGCCTCCGAGGTCATAAATGGCTTCCTGGAACTCTTTGACTGCCGCGCGAAGGAGATCACGTATGGAGAATTTGAGGATTACTATGAAGGCGTCAGTGTATCGATCAACAATGACGATGATTTTATTAACATAATGTCTGCGTGCTGGACGTTGTAAAAAAAGAAAGTGGACGGAAATGCCAATTTTGATGAAAATGCAATTCTATACAACATTAATTTTTACCTTGTCGTATACATGTACTCTCAATTGTCGATTCACTGGGGCACATACACGTTTTTAAATTAGGTACCCTGTTAAAAGGCTAAACACAATGCGACTCAAATTGTAACCGTCCACCACAAACGGGCTGTAAAGTCGCACATGTTAATTTTGCAAGAGGGACCAAACCGTCGAACAAAATCTATATAATGTTATATAATGGCTTGGCAACTTTAGAAATGTCGAAAAAATATTAGTTTTGGTATCATTTTAAAGCTGATGACGTATCCTTTCTAAATTAACATCAACCTCCAAAAGTGAAAATTCCACTTACAGCCCTATCTTGTGGTGGATGGTCTTTACAAAATAGATTCATGGATTTTTTTACTTAAAGGTAGGATACACCATTTGCAGATATCGAAAATATCTTACTTATTTGAAAGTAAATAATGATTCTAGGCATCCAGCAAAATGATTGCACTAGATATCCTGTAATTATTCCGGAAAATATAATTGTTTAAACAAAATTTTGCGATCGCCGTAGATAACATAAGAATACCTCCCGACGCCGGTTTTCGTGCTTTCTCGGCATCCATGATTGTAAAACTTCGGACAGGTCAGTTAAACGATATTCACTATAAAATACAACCCCCAAATCCACCCATTTATGATAATTCAAATAATTACCAATGGTGTATCCTACCTTTAAATACTAGGGTTGGTGTTTGATATATTTGGTTCAACCGTGGTTAAAATAGCAGCATTTTGAAGGGAGTTTTTAACAGAACAGAATGTGTAAAAGTAAATATAAACAAATAACCTCAATCTTGCAAGGATTTGAGATGATTCGGGTTAATACCGATTCTGGGCCCAAACTATATAAACGTGTAATACTCGAAAACCTATGAAAATTAATTACTTTATAGTTTTAATGTCTGTATATGTATCATTGGATATTATAGAACAAAAGAAAATGTTAGTATGATGAACAAACAAAACATTCAAGTTATTATTTTTGTTTTTAAAATGTACAATGTACCATATAATTTATGTACAATTTGAAAATAAATATTTAGTTTCAAAATCAAAACATGATTTACTAGCAAATAAATGTTTGTTGTTGGTTCTAAATAAAAAGACAGCTGAATTTATTAAACAAGGAAATTGACTGTAGCAGGGCTTGAACCAGCTACTTCAAGATTGCCGTTCCAGTGCTCAACCAACTGAACTATCCACACTGACTGACATTGGTTCACAATTTGTGGCCCGATCAAGAGAAATAAGTCGCATGTCATTATCGGCGTACAGGCCAAAACAACGTAAAGGTCAATGATTTTGGAAATTTAGATTAATGTAGTATTTACTCAAACTCTTAAATTATATATATTCCCAAAGTATCTTGGCAGATTATTGATGAGAAATATATATTTTTGAGTGATTTTCAGCACCACTGGAAAACGACATGTGACCCATTTTTCTTGATCTGGCCACATTTTTTTATTTCTTTAGAGTAAGTTTCCTACGAACATTACCAAAAGTGATTGCTGGACTTCTGCATTGTTTTCGGACACAATGCAACATTTATTGACCAACTGAACAAATGATTCATGCGTGTGCTGTGCTGCATGCCCCGTCTTCGCCTTTCTTGTTCGCTTCTTTTTTCTTTCGATGCCAGCTAATTACATGCCTGCCCCGCCTAAATCCTCCATAATCCTCATTGCAGTTTTGGAGGATGCAGGGGCCGATTTCTTGAAACGCTAAGACGCATCTTAGGAAGAGTAACTCGTTCTAGGATCGATTTCACTAAAGTTAAGACGCGTTTAACACGTCCTAACTTCCATAGCAACGCAGCTGAACTCGTCTTAACTTCGGTCCGGGGGTCGTTTTATCTCATTTATAGTACGTACGTTAATCTGTATATTGTCTGAAAAACCATTGCATTATCTTCTCGTTAAAGACAAATGTCGGCCTAGAGTTTTAGTTTCGAAGAAGAAACATATTTGATTTATATTTTGCTTTGTGTAAAGGCCTATAGTTTTAAAAACTAATTATTTATACGCCAACTAGTCTAGAACATGCACAACTACCGTACGTGATTGTACTGCGCAGATTAGCAAAAGTTTGTGTTCTCGCACGCTGGGAGTTGGTTTGCGGTTTCTTTTCATCGACTGTTTCCTCTAGCGGTAAAAACAAAACATGAAACAGCCATCAAATTGGTAGTTGCGATACGTCTTTTGTAAGATGGGTTTAGTGAAATCGATCCTAGGACACGTCTTAGCCAAGATCGATCTTTGATCTAGAACTCGTCCTAAGATGAGTCGTAAGTTAAAACTTGTTTCGTGAAATTGGTCCCAGGTATTCTGACTGTGATTCTTTTATGTTTAACTTAAAGTGCAGAATTTAGGACTGGTTCGTGCCTCCAAAACTTTGTTGAGGCGACACAAAGTCAGACCTGTTTGACGTCTTGACTAGTAACCCCTTAGCTCTTCCTGTTCCTGCGGCCACCATGAAGGACCCAACGCTGATAGTTCCGTTCTGCTTCCATCTTCGCCAATCACTAAGAGTTTCTTGTCTTTGCTGTTCCGAGTAAAATGTGATTGGCTGATTTTAAACAAATATATTTAAAACCAGCTCATGGGCCGAGGGCATTAACAATGCGCTTTACCTTTGAGCCGGTTTTAAACATGGCGGAATATGAGATTGTGACTATTAATATACGGGCTCCTTGGTTATATTGCACATGCTGTGTAAGGTTTCACAACATAAAAACCACTGCCCGACGCTGGTTAAAAACGAACGTCTTTTTTCTTGCTTTTCTTAACATCCATGATTGTAAAACAATATTTACTATAAAATACAACCCCCTTTCCCAATCAACCTATTTATGTTAATTCAAGCAATTACTAATGGTGTATCCTTTTAAAGGTAGTATACACCATTGGTAATTGCTTGAATTATCATGAATGGGTAGATTTGGGGGGTTGTATTTCATAGTAAATATCGTTTAACTGACTTTTCCGAAGTTTTACAATCATGAATGCTGAAAAAAGCACGAAAAACAGCATTTGTTTTCAACCGGAGCCGTTATTCTTATGTTATCTTGTTTTTTCGCGATCGCACATGATCCTATATTGCTAGGTGTAGATGTTTGGTGTAAACATGAATCCTCTATTCTACTATTCTTGGGGAGTCAGGTTGGCGTAGCGGTTCTTTCCCCGCCTTCCACCACTGTGACCCGGGTTCGAATCCCGCCTGGGTCAATATGTTGATTGAGTTTTCAGTCCCTGCCTGATTCCGTGGGTTTCCCCAGAATATTCTTCTAGGGTTTTTCTGCCTCCTCTAAAATCGTACCTTCTTCTCATTGTCTTATCTCTACAGGTTTTTTCAGGCTTGTGAGGCAGAAAGTAAGAATTAATAATAAATAAAACTTACCACTGTGCCACTCGTAGTAATGCCAGACCACAGTTGCCAAGATAACTGCGCAATTTCCCGACGTTCTTCCCAGCCTCGGATATGATCTTTGCACCAACTTCGAGTGGAGAACTGCCGTGACTATTACAAAACATGTACAAAAAAACAATGCAAAAGCCATGGAAGAAATTCAACTTTCACAAACACTTTCTCAACTCATTTTTTGGAGAGTCTCAAACATTTTAAAGTGCCGATGGAGAACTTAAAACCTGCATTTTAAAAACCTTTTAGTTTAAACACTTGTTTTTTTAATATTCCATTGTGCAGGTAATTCTGTTAATTTGAGACTCATCTATGAGCAAGTTTGATCAAGGACTATAGTTAACCAGTTCGCGCCGGGATTATTTTAACATCACCGAGCCGACGCGCGGGATTATTTTTTAACGAAACTCGATCCGAAGCAGGTTCAGGCCGCCAGTACCGGGAAACACACCCACGCATTCCCGGCCTTGCTCGCTGCTGACAGACATTTCCAGCTTTGCTTGTTGCGTGTTTATGCGTCATCCGTTTTGAATCTGGGGAAAACTTTGCATTTATATTCGTCATCCGGCGCGAAATGGTTAACCCTAGTTCGACTAACTCTGATCGAACGTACGCTAGTTGACTATTCGTCGACCTACCGCGGCTTGTTAGTCGCACTAATAGCAAAATGTCCATGGCACAGTGCTGCGGGGACCAACTATCCCCCAACATTTTTGTTCAGACAACGAAACTTTGCCGTGCAAAGTGGCATATGTTTTTGGTTTGAACCGATCCAGGGTTTCACAGTAAACCGGGGCGGCTTCTGGCTGAATACTGAGCCCCGAATGGTCTGTAATCAGAGGTCCTGTAGGAATACTTGAAACCTGCCCTTATTTATATCTGACCTTATTATCTGGAAAGGCATAATTCTCTTCCGGGTCACCCCCGTGTAGTGGGTTCTCGCCGTCAACTCTTGTCCCAAATAACAGCCTTTGGTGAAACTCACTGATAAAAGAGGTAAGAAAAAAACACGAAAACTGGGATCATATTCATAAAACCTTTATACTAACTTAGCAGCCAACTAGGCCTTGGTGAGATACTACAATGTCTAGTACTATAGAGTTGATAACTAAATTGTCATTCATGAAACCTTACTAAGAAACATGTTAACTAGTTACATACTAATTTTCAAAGTGAACAAAGAAATTGGCAAGGCGGGACTCGAATCTGCGACCCCATGAATGCCTAGTTACATACAAGGAGAATTTAGTTGCATACTTTTGGGTGGAGTGGCCATGTATGAAATGTCATAACAGATATGACAGGTGATAGGCTAATCCGTGTCCAGCACGATGACATTCTACCAATTCCATAATTCTTTTGGCCCTGTTGTCACGTCGGTGGTCAATGATAAAATGATATTACGAGTTACCCTACATTAACTCTAACTTTAGTAAGGAACTTGGAATGTTACTAATGTTTATAGTAATGTTGTGAAATAGTGCTTAAGGTTTGAAAACTTTTCTGCTATAGTTAGCACAAAACTTCCTAAGATCACCATTGTTAACCAGTTCGCGCCGGGATTATTTTAACATCGCCGAGCCGACGGGCGGGATTATTTTTAAAGAAACTCGATCCGAAGCGAGTTCAGGCTGATAGTGCCAGGAAGCACACCCAAGCATGTCCGGCCTTGCACGCTGCTGACATACATTTCCGAACTTGAACTTGGCGTGTTTATGCGTCATCCGTTTTGAATTTGGGGAATTTTTTGCGTTTATATACGTCATCCGGCACGAACTGGTTAAGACGCATTCATCCCGTCCTAACTTCCATAGCACCGCAGCTAAACTCGTCTTAACTTAAAGGTAGGATACACCATTGGTAATTGCTTGAATTATCATGAATGGGTAGATTTGTGGGTTGAATTTTATAGTAAATATCGTTTAACTGACCTGTTCAAAGTTTTACAATCATGGATGCCGAGAAAAGCACGAAAAACATTAGTCTTCAACCGACGTCGAGCAGTTATTCTTATGTTATCTTTGTTTTTTTCGCGACCGGCGATGACGGCATGTTGTGAAACCTTACACAGCATGTGCAATATAACCAATGAACCTGTATATTAATAGTCCCAATGTCATATTCCGCCATGTTTGAAACCGGCCTAAAAGTAAAGAATTCTTCTTTATAAAATTATAATTTTCGGAATAATTACAGGATATCTAGCGCAATCATTTTGCTAGATGCCTAGCATCATTATTTAATTTCAAATGAGTAAGATATTTCTTAATAATTCAGGAGTAAATATTTTCGATATCTGCAAATGTGACCTGTTCCATTGAAACCCGGACAAAGTCGCACAATGTGTTTTGTCACAATGTACTCCTATAGTCATTTCTGGATGGATTTTACCATTTTGAGGTTTTAGGTTTTCCTAAGTCACTCACTATATATCTACAATCTCCTCAAATTTGAACAAAATTCGTCTACCAGAAATGTGTTTTTTGTCAATTTTGTGAAACATTTGTGTATAGAAATAATACACTTTTCTGAACTTCAAAGCTGTTTATCTCATAATTAGGTTGTCAGGGTTTTATCACTAAATCCAGACCCCAGGGAAGATAGGGTGGGGTACATATGTAAATGATGCATCATTTTAAAGCTGAGAACCTAGAGAATTTGAAAAAAGCAAAATCTGAAAAACTAAAAAGTCGACTTTGTCCGGGTTTCGTTGGAACAGGTCACAAACCTTTAAGATCGGTCTGAGGGTCGTCTAATTAATGCGTACGCTAATTTTTATATCGTCTGGAAATCAGTTATGGTTTCGAAGAAGGAACAGATTTGAAACCATTTTTGATATAGTTTAACAGAAATTAGTTACAACATTCAATTATACGCCAACAACTACGTTTCAAACGTATTACGCCGAGAAGTTTTCTAGGAAGAGTTCGTGTTTTATGCACATGCGCACGCGGAAAGTTGGTTTGCACGTTTCTTTTCAACGACTGTTTCTTCGAGCGGTAAAAACAAACATGAAACATCCATCAAATTGGTCGTTGCGATGCGTCTTTCATCAGATTGGTTTAATTTAAATAATTCTTAGGAACACGTCTTAGCCAAGACTCGTCCCAAGTCCTAAGATGAGTCATAAGAAAAGACGAGTTTCGTAAAATTGGCCCCTGGCCAATCATTCACCAAATATCGGAATAGAATTTTACTTTAATTTGTTAAGCCTTACCTCCATTCATGAAGGCTAGGTTGGACTCCAGGGGTAGGGATTCCCCAATGGGGAGGTCTATCACCCCTTCTGGCACTCCCCAACGGTATCGGTGCAGTGTGTAATCGTCTGCGCTGGCCTCAGCAGAGTTTGAAATGAGGCGGGTTACTGTCGACAACGAAAAAGAAGGCCAAGTCAGTCACTCATTGACGAAATATAAATTAAGTCCGTGTACGGATGATAGACATAAACTGCAACATCAACGTGATAGAGATGATAATGCTATAGGAACAGGCCAGGGTACCATAATTATTAACCTTGCAACGTGCAACCATTTTGTTTTACACGAACGCGCGTCCGTACTTTTTTCAAAGTCGGTTGTATTTCGTGTGTAACCACCATGCTGTTCAGTTTTATGGCTTTATATGTCAACACATACTTTCCCATAGTGTCTGAACATATTCGATCCCAGCTGGTGTTGTTGAATGGGGCAAGGCAACAATAGCATGATTATTGGCTTGGGTAGGTCTGGTAAACCCAGACTTGAATAGCCCCTTTATGTACACAAATTAATGAGATACTCGTGGGGCAGCACTTTCCTTTGCAAAAAGCTGTGTCACCGATTTAACCAGGGTTCAAGCGGCACTTTATTACCATGCTATTCGGCATGCTTTGAACTAGGAATACATGTTATATGAGATTTTTTCAACAAATGATGAAAAATCTAGGGTTTTTTTACGGCGAAGCGACCTCGAAAAAAAGTGCAGTGGCACGTTGCAGGGTTAACCAGTTCCCACCGTCATTATTTTGACATTGACCAGACTCAGGATTGTTTTTCACGATCAGAGAGGGGTTCAGGCCGGCATCTGTGGGTAGCACAGCCTGATATTTCAGGTCTCGCTCGCTGTGAGCCGGTCGCTGAAAGATATTTACGGCCTTGCTCGTGACGTGTTTATCCGCATCAATTGCGTGTGTACTCATCCTCTGACATGAACTAGTTTAAAGTATCATTGATCCTTGGATCGCGAATGTCTTCTTTTTCCGCAGTCGATTCCTATATATGTGACCGGCTCTACAAAAACGTGTCTTAAGTCGCGCTATGAACTATCATGTTATGGCCCACTCAACATTGAGAGGGTAAACATTTCATCAAAATGTGTTTTTTATTTGTTGTCATGAATGAAATCTTTAATACCTAGAGTTTAAGGTTTCATTAAAAGAAATGTTGATTTTGATGAATAAAATGGAAAAAAACTACCATTTTGTGCGCATCGTTCTGTTGTAGTACAAAAGAGCCGGCTATTTCAAAGCCTGTTTTCTCAGTTGTGTAATTTGAACTCTTTGAAAGTAATTAATATGTAAACACGTGTGGGATTTCTTATCATGTATATAACTCAATTATATTTTTGTGCGACATAAGACACCTTTTTGTAGAGTCGGTCACATATTTTGTGCATTTTTAACTATAACTCCCTACCCTATTTTTCTTACACATAACCTGAATCTTTCAAAATTCTGTAGATTCAAAGTGTTAAAACTCCATGTAACCTAAATCCTGCAAGATCCTCCAATATTTATTACCTCCAAATGGCAGCTTGCCAGAAGAAATATTTGGTTGGTTACTTTTTGGAGGTGCGTTTATATCTGCACGCATATCATAGACGCTTGCTGTTGAAGTGTCTATTCCACAGACAGATATTGAAAGCGCACTTACGCGACTCGTCCTTGGGTAGAATGACCCTCCTCCCAAAACCCTCCACTCTGGGGTCCATCACGTCTGTCGGGCACCTGCCGCAGTTTGTGGTCTGAGTCTTCGAGGTGGCCAAGCGGGGGGTGTCTCTGTTGTCATTACTGAAGATGGCCCACGTCTGGAGCTGGTCGTCTGCAGTGGATATTTCAGCCTGCAGAAGTGGGAAAATGGGGGAAAGGTTCTGTAGGCTCCAAAATGCCAGAACGTAGACCTGCAAAGGTGGCGGTGGTATACACAGACACTGCAACGATTCTTCAAGTAAATTACTGGAAACTGAATGACTTGGTTTCACTACGTAGCTCCTTTTTCTTATTAAACGAGTAGTTCATTCAGAGCAGGTTTACACTACCTGCTTCCTGACTCTGTACATCTTCAAGTGTCTGGTCAGTTTGTCCTGGACCTCTGAGTCGCACTCCAGCAGATAGCTTGGCTGCTCAGATGTATCGGGAGACACGCGGTAGACCATCACGTCAAACAGAATTCTGCCCTGGAAAGGAATCAAAGCACAGATTATGAAGGCCAGGTAAAATTAATGTTTAGCTTTTGTAGGTATTAGGGATCATGGGGTTAGGTAGTTGGGGTTTAATGACACCAACAGGAAAAACAAATGAGTCTTGTACATCTGGTCAAAAAAATGTCAATGCGGGCAATACATTTAGGACAGATTGCGTTAAAACTACAAAACTACAATCATTCTACTTATATACTCGCTGCAATCACCACTAATGCTGTGTTCCAATCGCGTCGTGTTTATCGTGTTCACCGTGAATTTCTCTATGTTCACGAGTAGGTTGCATTTCAAATGCTACTCACCAAGATGCACGCGCACAGTCGAGTTAGTCGTATGGTAAGGACATTCTTTATCGCGCAAGAACTCGTACGTGAACCAACACGCATGCGCGAGTATTTCATTCGTTATGAAGTCGTGAACATGAAGAAAAAAAAATCCACCTCGAGTTCACCACTGGTGAACAGGAGTTACCAGGTGATAAGAACGCCATTATACGACTCGTGAACTAGTGAACACGATAAACACGACGCGATTGGAACGCAGCATAACCCCCGACACCAGGTAGCAGCTATAGCTGCGGCGCGCTAATCCGTCCGAAATGCTGATGTCAGCTATATGCTACGCCGTAACACACGGCATGTTTTACAGCTGCACACTCGGGTTTATTGTACAGTGCAGCTGCTGGACAAAGGGTACTGTGATGTCATGCGTATAAAACGATGCAGTGTGGAATTAATAGATCTCTCTCAAATGGCGTCATTTCTAATACAGATCAGCCACGTGCACCGGCATTAAGTTGAGCGCCAACTTGCGTAACGCGCATCGGTTGCGCCATAATATTTCAAACACATTTCGAGCAACAACCGCGCATGTTTAGGGTTTGTTTACGGTGTAAATTGAGAACACATCCCTGACGCCACGTCAGTAAAGCGAACAAAGGAAATCCTCAATTTACACCATGAACAAATGTGTATTATGAACATTTTCAACACTGCACACTTCTACAAAGAGGGCTGTCTTCAAGGGGTTAAGCCATTTGCGCGTGACCCTGAGTTAAATTTGAAAAACATCTGGTACACTGACTTGCTCACACAGCTTGGCACCGTTGAACTTTATACTCTCCAGACTAAAGATACTGTTGCCATATCACATGATTTGGGGCAAGCTCTTGCATAGTTACGTAACAGACGTTCAGCACCAATACATTGTTCACAATGGGTGAGAATGGCACAAAGACACCAGACCATTCCAGGGCTGGGGTTTGCTAGCGTAAGGCTTGCCTCGAATCACGTGATATAGCAACACTGTCTCTGGTCTGGAGAATTCAAAGTTCGAAGGTGCCAAGCTGTGTGAGCAAGTCAGTGTACTAGATGTTATTCAATTTTAAAAGTAGTATGTATACACCATTTGCAGATATCGACAAAATTTACTACCGAATTATTAAGAAATATCTTACTTATTTGAAAGTAAATAATGATTGTAGGCATCCAGCAAAACGATTGCCCTAGATATCCTGTAATTGTTCCAAAAAATTGAATTGTATAAACCAAAATTCATTATCGTCGGACGGCGATCACGAAAAAACAAAAACAACATAAGAAAAACTGCCCGATTCCGGTTGAAAATGAAAGTCGTTTTTCTTGCTTTTCTCAGCAATCATAATTGTAAAACTTCAGACAGGTCAGTTAAACGAAATTTACTATAAAATATAACCCCCTAAATCCACCCATTCATGATAATTCAAGCAGTTACCAATGGTGTATACTACCTTTAACTTGGGGTCACGCGCAAATGGCTTATTAACTTAACTTACGTTTACACCCCGTACCTGTGTGTTTAGAAACATGCTGTACATCACCCTACTCTCCCCCCACATCACTCCCGTGTCATTGGTCACCAATCCCTGCAGGAGCTCAGTCGCGTCTGGCCCCTCCAACTGCACCAAGCTCCTCCCATCCAGCTTGGCACACCTCACGCCTACGTCTGAGCCACCTCCCTGGTAGTCTTTGCCAAAGACGACAGTAATCAATATTGTGCACGACACTTATAATTTTTTCATAGACCAGCTTCACTTCTCTTTCAGTCGTATATTTGCAAACTTGATCCAGCGGTTTATCTTTTTCCTTATTTCTCTGCATGCTTTCTTAGGGAGCTAATCAGCAATCACAGAACAGTGGTTGTCAACATATGCACACGCCAACATTCCTTTGTGAAGCAGCGCTAATTAGGCCAAATAAAAAAATTAAAAGGAGGCTCTTTTTTTTTCTTCAAAATGGCCGCCCGACACATCTTAATTCGAGTCATGTAGTGAACATGTCACACCCTATCTTCCAATTTAAAATAAGCCAATTCGGTATTCCAACTGCACATGTGCACAACAAGATTCAACAATTTTTCTCAAGGGATAAACACGGCAGACAAATGCACACAAGGCTATGGGGACGTGGTAACCGAATCTGCATTCTCTGTATTTTCTTGTGAAATTTAAAATACGATGGGAACTTTGTTCGAACAAAAGTTTGGCCACACAAAACACCTGAAAACACCAAAACGTAAAAAAAAAAATTACTTAGTAACTTTAGAACACGACGATCTATTTCAATTTGCTGGTACCCGCTATGCTTTTGCACGCAATCGATGAAATGTTTATCTCAAAAGAAAAATCGTCAAAGCTTCATGTGCGCATGAGCAGTGGAATACCGAACTGGCTTATTAAAACATGGTTCACCCACGATTAAAAATCTAAATTCATGTGGGTCGATCAAGTATGCACCGTACACGACTACACGTCACACCCTAGCCTTCCTATTAGAACAAATATATTTCCAGAGCATGTACACAGTGATGCTAAAGTCAAAAATACGATCTTGATATGTTATTTTTATTTTTTTTTAACAAATTGATCTTGTTTTTGCCAAAATGGTCAAATTTATAATTTTTTTCAACAACAAAAAAAGATTAAAAAAAGGAAGCGGCCCCCAAAAAGGAAGCAGGCGGTGACGCTAAACTTGTTTGTTTTTTCATTTGGCCTTAGAATGCAGGCACATGCTGAATGGGTAGTTGACTGCGTGAAGCCGCTATGTATGAAAAGGTCCTGTCCCATTTTCGCAAGCTTGCAAAGACGACTATATGAGTTATGGAGCTGGCAGGCGCACTGTGTGAAAAGAATACGTGACTTGCACAATCAAAACATTAAAAAAAGGTGTCTTTGGCAAAGATTACCTCCCTGGCTGCATCCGAAGCTAGCATGAAATCCGCGCAACGACCGGAGTCCAGTTTTATAAAGCAACTGCGTTGTTGTCCGTGTTGTTGATGGCATTTTTTGCAGCAAGTTTAATGATCCCCTCTGAAGAAAGATGAGCAGATTTCTCGGAAGTGAAGGTACAGCCATTGTTTTCTGGTGATACAAATTATATTTTTATTTTTTCATTTCATGTGATGCCAGTAGGGTACTTGGGGTGGAAATTCGGTTACGGGCCGGTTCAATTCGAGTCAAGGATGATCTGTAACAAATATGGGTTGAAACGTTGCTGTTACTACTGTCACAAATTTACGGTTGGCAAAATGTACGTTATGTATAAAACGGCAGACCAAATTCATAATTATGTGATAGATGTGGTGATTATATTACTAGATTAACTTATCTTTGTAACTATCGTTCACTTGATAATCCGTAACAGTCAGGGTCACGAAAAATTCACGAGCATTCTAAATATTTTGGATGAAGTTGTGACAGAATGTATTGTTATTGCACGAGTGTGCATTCCTCATTGGTCAACCCCCCAAATCAGCACGCGTCCTGACCAATCAAGTAACTTGACTTTGTAGGACAATAAGGTTGTCAGCCGACTTGATCAGGTGATCTGATGCATCGCTGTTCGTCTCCATGTGGGTATAGGTGTACACCAAAGACAAACGTTGTGTGCTTTGAATGAAAGCATGCGACGTTCACGTGTATTTCAGACAGGAAAGTGTGCAATGTTGCCTCATTTTGCAATGTTGCCTCATTTTGCATCAAAATAAAGCGTAACTCTTCAACTTTCTGTAAAAAAAATTATTAAATTTTTTGTATGCAGAAAAGCAAATAAACCGGATATTCTCCCCGCATCCATAGACCATATTGCAAATATCACAAGAGGGCGCTGCTGCGCAAAGCATTTTGGGTAAAATCAAGGTAGTAATTCGGGCGATTCACAATGCAGTGCGCCACCAAGCGTTTGACTCAAAAGAGCCACTTTTAAAATTTACGGTCAACTCCTTCCGTACATCATACTGTAGTGAAATATCTAATCTTCATTGTTCACGCGAGGTACAACACAAACATAAATGCATCCGGAAGCGTCGTTAATTAAAACATTGTTATTTGCAGAAAAAAAAATTTAACTTTAATCGTGCGCGTCCAAAAAGACGTAAAACTGATCAGTTCATGCAAAATGAATACCGTTTTTCAAACTGATGCCGACTTTTTCCTATGATGCACTGCGTGTATAGCAGGATTTGCGCCGCCAACAGCAGCTTCTAGGTATTGTGAATCGCTCGAATTGCAACCATGGAGGAATAACCTTCTTATTCCTCCATGTTGCAACTGTCTGTTGTTGTGGTCAACGTCAACGACATAAAAAAAAATTTAATAATAATAATGGTCCAACACTACACCGAAATATTTCAAATTTTCATTGTTTTATATAATACATGTAACAAAATCTCCCACGTTACACGGAGAAAAAAAAGTATTCATCTTTTATTGCTGTAAAAAAATGAAGAAAACACGTTATTCCCTGTACAAATTGAATGAAGGGCTTCCCGATCCCCGGCCCTTTGCCCGGCGGCGTGTGCAATAGGTGGAACAGCCTCCGACCATGACACAGGGTCAGTCAGGGTCACGCCAGTAAAATTAGTTGAAAATCTTGATTTGCCGTGCGCATTTTGTCCGAGGAATTGTGGAGTCGCAATTATACCGGATGTATTTTATTTCTATAATCTTTCAGCTCTTACTATCTGGATTAATGCTTAATCTTACCTCACAATTTTCGAGAAATGTTGATATTTTTTTTCAGTCCAACTTTTAACGCGCAGAAATGTTCAAGCTGCCATTTTAATCCAATGACCCCAAAGCCGTGACGTCATTTTAGCGCGCGCCGTGACGTACCTGGAGGGCGCTTCACAAGTTGAGATGCGACGGCTGTTTCGTGCGCAATGGATTCGCCCAGTCACTCGTATTTTATGGGAATGGAACGCAATATAGTTCTAGGGGTACTATACCGGAGGGCGTTTTTTTTTTGTCCTAGGAGTAGGAGGGTTAAATTTTAATGCTAGTAACATCTATAACTTCGCTCATGATTTAAATGCGATTGACTGGAATTCTTTAATACTTCTTTAATATTTACACTGCGTGTATGACACGTTTCTATCATAAGTTCAACAACTATATGATAAAAACTGCCCGTTACAAGGAGTAAAATGTCCTTATGATAAAAATATAAGTCTTCGTGACTATCTGATGGTATATATAATTATATTCGACGTAAAAATCATTTGTACAATTTCTTTTTTAAAACTTGACTGCAAATAATAAATCTGTACATGCTTTTTCTTTTGTGTTTCTCCCGTCAGCTATGATGTGCATCATGCTGTATGTTGCCCTATGTTTGTTTCTTGTACACAGCCATTATGTCTCTGAAGAAGATCTTGTTAAGATCGAAATATTAGGCCCTCTTAACTTATTTCTGTTTATATTCAGTATAAAAACAAGCTAAATTTATTAATCAAAATTAAAATTTAATTAATATAAAAGGTAATATTAAGGGTACCTGGAAAGTTATAAATACTCTACTAAACAAACGTAAGCAAAATTCAAAAACATCTTTCTTTTTAAAAGATGATATTGAAATTACAGATAATAAGGAAATTGCCGATGCATTTAACAACTACTTCGTTAACATCGTTAGTAGCCTTTCCAGTGACCTCCAGTTATGTAACACCTCCTTTGATTCCTTTCTAAACAACAAATGTCCGAATTCACTCTTTTTGTAACTATTACCCAGGAAGAGATTGTGGATTGATTGCACAAAATTTCTTCAGACAAGGCCCCCGGTTTTAATGATTAAAGTTCTTATATAATTAAACAGGTAAGGTATTCATTAGCTAAACCTCTGGCTGACATCTTCAACAAAATAATGTCTGACCGTCTAAAAATAGTCCAGGTAACTCCAATTTATGCAAGCATGATATTACAAACTATAGGCCCATTTCAGTCTTATATAGCTACAATTTCAAAACTTTTTGAAAAGCTTAATTCTTTTTATTAATAGACATGATTTTATTCTCTCTGTATCACAATTTGGATTTCGACAAAAAGGCTTAACTGATTTGGCCACATCGTATGTTATTAGTAAATTATGTAATGCTATTGCTAGTAAAAATTTATCTATAGGCGTCTTTTGGGATTTATCAAAAGCTTTCAAAACTGTAAATCATTAAATTTTTGTCAGCAAATTAAAACATTATGGTGTGCGTGGATCAGCCTTGGAATTACTTAAAAGTAAACAGAAAACAGTATGTATAATTTAATTCTGTAAATTCTATTAGTCAACTCATTACATGTGGGGTACCTCAGGGCTCCGTGTTGGGTCCGTTGCTTTTTCTTATTTATATAAATGATATATGCAATACCTCGGACAGAATTATGTTTTGTTTATTTGCCGACGATACAAGTCTGATGTTTCGAATAGCTTCATTTACATTTTCGTCAGTGTACAACAATGTGGAACTTGAAAAAATCAGTACATGGCTGTTTAGCAAACAAATTATGTATCAATGTTCTTAAATCAAACTACAAGATTTTGTTGTGCCAGTCAATATAAGTATACACAATCTGTTCCTTTGATTTTAAATAATGTAAGGCTTAGTCAAGTTATAAAACAAAACGAAATTCCTTGGTGTAATTATTGATGAAAATCTTACCTGCAAAATTCATATTGATGAGATAGCAACAGAAATATCCACGAATATTGGAATAATGAATCTGTTAAAATATTACCTCCCCAGCAGGAATTTATTAACATTGTATATTTCATTTGTTTTACCGTATTTAAATTATTCAATCTTGACAAGGGCCAGTTCATCATCTAAATGTAACGAATTGCTCATTTTACACAAACGAGAAGTTCATGTAATTTTGATTGCTTGTTATCGTGATCATTTTGCTCCATTGCCTGCTTAATTAAATTTATTAAAATGTAATGATCATTTATACCACCTTAATTTGGAAAAATTCATGTATAAATTTATGCATAATCCACTCCCTCCCTGTTTTAATTGTTGTTTTACTTTAACATCTAACGTTCATGTATGTAATGCACCTACACATTTATGGAATATTTTCAGCTATGACTTGTTCACAAAATCCAGAACTGACCGCCGTGGTGGGGGCGTGGCACTTTACGTGAAGCAACATCTAAATGCTAGACTGATCGACAATATTGATGTCCCGGATGAAGTTGAAGGCTTGTGGGTGAAGCTTCGCCCATCTAGGCTACCTCGGCAGACCTCCTTCATCGTCGCGGGAGTGTTTTATTACCCTCCCAATAGCCCGGTAGCACATGACCTATGTGACCATATTGCCAGTACAGTTGACAGTATCCTCACCAACAACCCTAACACTGGTGTAATCATCGCGGGGGATTTTAATCAGCGGGACCTTCGTGATATTCTATCTAATAGTCTGGTACAAATTGTGAATCAGCCCACTCGTGAGAACGCCATTCTGGACAAGGTGATTACGAACATAGCCAACCTGTATCAGGATGCTGAGATTATCTCTCCTATCGGTATGAGCGACCACTGTTGTGTCTTACTGAATCCTCGAGACCGCGGTCCTGTGTTTAACTCTACTCGGAAGCGGGCGGTTCGACCAATGCCGGACAGTAAGATCAGGGAATTTGGTGCATGGATCCTCGACCACGAATTGTCTGAAGTTTACAACGAACAGGGGGCATCTGAGAAATGTGATTCATTTTACGACACCTTGCAGCATTCGATTGATGCCTTTTTCCCATGTCGCGTAATTAAGGTGCACACCTGTGATAAAGTTTGGATGACCCCACAAATTAAGGATCTTGTCGCTAAACGACAGGAAGCCTTTCATATTGGTCCTACACGCGAATGGAGGCGACTAAGGAACAAGGTCGGACGCGCCATCAGTAATGCTAAAGCTAGTTACTACGCTGATCGTGTTCAACGGCTGAAGAGGACCAACCCACGTGACTGGTTTAAACAAGTTCGCGTCATGTCGGGGAAAGACAAACCCACAAATATAAATGTCCCTGGAATTGACTCCTCCGACCACGAGGGAATTGCCAACACTATTGGTGACCATTTTGCGTCCATCACTGCTGATATGGAACCTAGTCTTGATGCGTCTGCGTTACTAGCGTATCTCCCATCACATCCTTTGGAACCTGTTCAGCCATGGGAGGTCTTCAATGAGCTTAAGAAAGTTAAACCACGAAAGTCTAGTGGCCCGGACGGGATTTCACCACGGTTTGTTCGCATGTTTGCTTATGAATTGAGTGCCCCGCTCGCAGACATCATTAATAGCTCGTACAGTCAGTCATTTGTCCCACTGCGATGGAAACTCGCTGATATTGTACCTCTGCCGAAATCTTCCCCTCCGCAAATTGGCAATCTTCGTCCGATTGCCCTTACGGACCACTTCGCCAAGATCGCTGAACACTTCATTGCAAAGGAACTTATGCGATCGTTGCAACCGAAAATAGACCCTGCACAGTTTGGAAACTTAAAGGGCGTGTCAACATCACATTGCCTCGTCGATGTTCTGCATACTCTCCACGTAAATGCAGACAAACGCGGTACCTCCTCGACGATCCTCCTTACTGACTTTTCTAAGGCATTCGATCGTGTGGACCACACAGTCGCATTATCCAACTTGGTTACATTGGACGTTAACCCTTGTCTAGTGTCATGGATTGCTAACTTCTTGACAGATCGCAGACAAAGGGTGAAGTACAAAGGTGTGAAGTCAGCGTGGCGTACTACAACAGCCGGTGTTCCCCAAGGAACAAAATTGGGCCCAATCATTTTCCTGTCGCTCATCAACGACGCTCTGCGAGGTGTAGACACCAACATCAATGGACTCAATAATAAAGTCACTGCTCTTCATGTCTTCAAATACGTGGATGACTTGACAGTGGTAGAAACTCGCCCTGCGTCAGCTCACTCAAGGTTGCCTGATGTTCTTGAGTCACTCGCGGAATGGTCCACAAGAAACAAAATGCGTCTTAATTTCAAAAAGTGCGCTACAATGGACATTTCCTTTGTGAGAAATGTTATTGTTCCATGTGCTCTTGAATTAGACGATGACATCATTCAACAATCCAACACTGTTAAGTTGCTTGGGATCTTCATACAAGCGGATTTAAAATGGAATACGCATATTTCGTCCATGATAAAACGAGCCAACAGCCGTCTGTTTGTCTTACGGTGTCTAAAACATTATAAACTTCCTACGAGTGATCTTGTCACTATCTACACGACGTTCGTCAGGCCGATCGTGGAGTATGCTGCCGCTGTCTGGTCCGGAGGTATAACAAAGGAGCAGTGTAGGAGCCTAGAGCGTATACAGAAACGAGCGTGCAGATTTATACTTGGTGGCAACTATGGACACTACTCGCAGGTACTCACAGACTGTCAGCTTAAGACTTTGGAGAGTAGGCGTCATCAATTGTGCTATTCATTTGCCAAATCTTTGCAAGATCCATCCTCCAAACTCCATTATTTGCTTCCTCCTGAGAGACCTAAGGTATATCAAACTCGAAGTTTAGCAAAAAGAACTGAATTCCGTTGTAGGACTGATCGATTTAGAAATAGTCCTCTTCCCTATTTAGTGCGAATCCTTAATTCTGCCTAATTGCATCGTTTTGCCAGCAATTTACAAATTTAAGTCAGATTATTGTTGTGTTGTATGCACATCAACTTAATAATTTAATAATTTAATTTATATATAAAACAGCGTGTTTTTCTTATTTTTAATTTTAAATTTGTGTGTACTTAAATTTCCAATGATTATTTAATCATCTGGTTAATCACTTTATTGCAAAACAGCTAGCAACTTATAATTGTGGTCCCCCCAGATCATGATCAAGTTTTTACTTTTACTTTTACATTTTCTCAAACTTACCCAGTCTTTATCTACATTTAACCTCTCGGTTTTACCAAATTAATTATTTATGTCCTGTTTGGATTTTAATTTTTTGTTGGGGGTGTTTAGTTGTTTTTTGGGGTTCTTTTTCTATTTATGTGTATTTTAATGTTAATTGTAATTTTAATATTTGTACAAATCATGCAATTCAGCCTGGCGGCTGCGAGATTTATTTATTTTAATAAACCATTTTCAATTCAATTCAATGTATATAATACTCGAAGTAGTGCCAGGGGAAATTTATTCGTTCATTTTAACAGAACTATACAATGGCCAAAAATAGTGTTACTCATCGAGGCACCTCATACTGGAATAGTTTAAATATTTCGCTTAAATCATCACGGGTGACCTTTCCTGTCTGTCTTTGTTAAGAATTTAAAAGCTCGATTCCTTGATTTGTACTTGTAATTTTGGTCTTATTTGTGAACTAATAATTCTGCCTTGTCTCACACTAGTCTGTCTTTTCGTTGTATTTTGTTGTCCTTTGTGTGGTCTTCTTGTTTGTATATTTGTCTGTCAATAGGTTAGGGCACATCTGATAGATCTCCGACTCCGCTGCACTCTGTAGCCATGTCACTTTGACGGGGTTTCTAGTCAAAATACCCGGGAGGGTTAGGTTTTACCTTGTCATGTACTACAAGTTTATCATGACAATCTTTAATGACACACAAATCCCAACGTCTCTTCCTTTTCCGTAAGACGATTTTTTTTTAAGTATTGAATCCAGGACATGCATAATATCACTGATAATTAAACTGTGTGCGCCAATGTGAACTATAAGGTGAACTCTTCAGTTCATTGTAATACACAAATAGATCTGACCATTCAAAGATAAGACCGTTCAAAGATCAGATCATCCGACAAGGGCCATCCAAAGAGTGTATCAAACATATCGCCAATGGATGTTCAATACCAACAAAGCGACAATCCGTTTATTATTAGGCATCGCAAACACGCACGTCCCACTCGGATTAATCTTTTTCTTGTTTTAAGTATCTCGAATTTTGCAGAGATACTATGTTTAAAGGACGTTTAGAACAATTTGTGTCCATGGGTGTATGCTCAAGATAACAATTAGCACTTGACATAAACAAAATATATAATCCAGCATTTTACAATTTGTGACATAATGTTATTTTCAAGGTCGAACGTCTTTTGCAAATGAACACTTTAATTATCACGAAAGTAAGCAAAATGTCTGACACCTACAGGGACTGGCAGACGCTGTAAAAAAAAGGTACAAACAGCAGAACATTTTAGGGCATTTTAGTGACATTTTAGGGGAGGATGCATGGTATCATGCTGCAATGAATGCCCCAACTTTATAGGTTTTTCACACTGAGGTGTGATTGCCAATCTCCTAAAACTCCTTCCTCCCCATTAGTGAAATTCTGTATGGCAACTGAGTCCAAAAACTGTCCATTAAACAAAAGACAAAAATCCCCGGCTATTGACATCGTAGCATTTACTTGAGTACACAAACTGTGACAAAATTGCACAGTTGGCCCCAAACTTTATCATATGATTATTTTGTGCACAAACAAATCGGCATATATACTGAGTCGACTTCGGCGTTAAAATATGATGACAATTAATTATAACCCTGATAAGATGACATACTGAGCCTATGGGGGATAAAATCACAATGCATGGTCTAAAGTTTAGAGATAAAATAATATATATATATATATATATAGATAGATAGATATATATAGACCTGTCCCTTTGGACAGTCCATCTGCGATCTCTTCACTTGATAGAAGTCGGTGCATGCAGTGACTGATCTGATCATAGCACAGAGGAGTTCGGTGTGAATTCAAAAATGGCGTTCTGGATACTTAGCGACTCATTTTCCGTCACTTGGACCCTCGCCATTGGCGCCATTCTGATCTTTTTAGTGTAAGGTTTGGTATTTTTGTTTTCAGTGAGTTTTAAAGACTTGCACCGTCAATCGAAGTGTTGTTGTTTTTGTGGTTTTTGTTGCATTCCCTTTAGTTATTTGTATTTGTTTTCATTCATTTCTTTTTTAATTATTTACCAACACATACAAATGCAAATACAATTATCTATCATTTGGAATTGTGTATGGGTGGGGGTCTAAGCTTGTCGACTGGAGACACCCCTAATTACATTTACAAAAAAACAATTACAGTTACACGAACAACAACAGTTAAGTAAGGACATGGCATACATGTATCGAGCTAGTAATACTGGGAACTAAAATTATAATTATTTATAAAAACACACGGATTATTCTAGCTGCCTGCAAATATTGGTTATTTAACCCTAACCCCATAGGCTTTCGCACTATAAAGCATACCAAACTTTAACCAAAGTTTGTATTAGTACTGAACCTAACAGTACCAAACCTGCCGAACTCCAACTTGTTAACATTTGATTGACTTCGTACAGATGGGTCTATCTATGCGTTCAGGAGGGCTGGACACACAGGGTGTACACATATCACATTTACAGTTGACGACAGGGATGTAGTCGAGTCCATCACAAGTCCCTGCAAGTCTCTGTAAGTCACTGCAAGTCCATCACAAGCCCTTTAGTTCCAATTTAAATCACAAGCTATTCAAATCAGCTTTGACAAAGGCATTCCTTTGTCATTGTTCATCCAGTTACTTGTTACTGCCTTTATGAAGGGACTTGTGACTGGCTTCACGAAAGGACTTGTGAAAGGACTTGCAGGGACTCGACTACAACCCTGCTTGACGAGGAATTGATTTAGCTGTGACCAGCCTGAGCTCACCCACAAATAAATGCCTATAGGTGCATTCCCCCCAAAATCCATTTTTTTGGGTACAAGTCTCATGCCTTTCTGCCCTAAACCTCGCATAATTCAACAGGGTCTCCCTGGGCCTTTTGTACTGAACCAAACAAAGTCCAACAACAACTTGCTAATGTTTGGTACCAAATCTAGCAAAACCTGCAGTTGGAGTTTAATGAGCTTGATGTAGTTATAGAGTTAATTGGGTTTTGAATAATGATAAAATTATATATATCTTTAAGAGAAGGATTGAGAGAATTCCACAGCTTTGGCTCTTCGCTAAGGTGGTTCAAGCGTAGGTCTGATAAAAGTCTTGGTGACGTCTAGTGAAGTGGTGGTGATATCCTGATTCTTACAAAACACAAAACAGATAGGCCTAATGTTACGGCAGGTTATCATTGGAAAGCTGATTGCATATAGAAGGTCCTCAGTGAACCGTAGTCGGTAAATATCATTGACCTTTAATGTTTTGTGTTTATAAAATATTGGATTGCTGTGAGCTCGCTAATTAGCATGATTAATTATCCACAGAGATTTTTTTGAATGGTGGAAATTATATTTATATTTCGTATTTCACAATTCACCCATGCTAAAATATCATAGCTAATATAAGGTAGAATTAAGGCAATATAAATAGTGAATAATACACTCTTCAGGAAAAGGGCTTTTGGGGAGGCCGAGTGAAAACAAATGCTTTTTTTCTTACTTTTGAAACTTCGGACAGGTCAGTTAAACGATATTTACTATAAATTCACACATTCATGATAATTCAAGCAATTACCTATTGTGTATCCTACCTTTAATAAGTCCAACACGGTTTTTTTCACAGCTATGACTGGTGGTGTCATCAGTATTTCCAAAGGGCGGGGATTCCTGTGGTCCCATACTACCCTATCCTGGGCAATGCCATTGAATGGTTCAAGGTTAGTTGAGCCAGTCCGTTACACGACCGAAAAGTACACTTTGAAATGCACAATACAATGCACTTTGAAAGAACATAAAACAAGAAAGAGAAGAAAAAAACTAGACATTTGTTTTTGTGACCTCCAGGCTATAGGGTGCAGGTCCTGTTGTTTTGGAGAAAAAGATATGTGGAAATGATATGTTAATTTAACAACAGTTTAACAAAGACATCTGGATTGTCAGTATAATTTAGCCTTGATCAACAATGATAATTTATTCAACAGTAACATGTAAAGTAATTAGGATTTAATTATTGAGCTATTTTATGACCAGGGACCTCGATTATTGGGGGTAAACTGCTCACGGCAGCAATGCGCAACAGTCGCAGGGAGGTTTTGATCTTGTTAAAACAAAACACTAGCTGCGACTGGAGTAGGCCGGGGGCATCTTGTCGAAGCCTAGTCGTGGGACAAGTCTCAGGTGGTCCTTCATTTTCTTTGCAGATCATTAGGATTCTCCTGTCTCGTACAAAAGTCGCACGACTTTCCACGACTACTGGCGCGACTGGTTGTGCCAATAGACCTGATTGTACGACTAGTTGCAGAGCTTATGCTAGGTTCCCACCATAAAGATTCGCGCCACGAATGAAATCGCGGTCTTAATCTTATCAGCCTCTTGAGGTCAGTCGTGGCAATCGTGTGGATCGTAGAAGATTTTTTTGGAACGTATTGGAACGTATCGGAACGTATCGGGACGTATCGAAACGTTCCAGATCGTCCCAAATCGGGGACCCCGATCGTGCTGATCGTGTCAGATCAGGACCCAATCGGGACCCAATCGTGGACTCAATCGGGACAATCCTATCGTAACGTATCTGATCGTATCTGAACGGGAGGCCAGATCGTGACAGATCGTGTCACCTGAATTTGACCAATCGTGACTATATCGCATGATCGCATCCAAGCGCACCAAATCGTACCAGAACGTATCGACTCGCATAGACTCGTATCCAAACCGTGAAATTTCAGAAAAGAAAACACAAATTCCACGATCAGCTACGAACGGCCAATCGTGGCGTTCGTAACGGATCGCACGACAGGGGGAACCCAGCATCAGCAACAAGTCTTCTACGGGTTGCACGGTTTTACAATGTGACTGATAGACTCAAATCGCAGGAAATATCCACGACTACAGACAACCGGCTCTATAGTCGCACAACTGAACTAGACGCAAGAAATCGCCTCCTAGTCCTAAAACCAACCTCTTAAGGCCCAGTCACACCGGATCGTACGATTTCTGGATCGTGCGATTGGTGCGATTTGGCAGAGATACGACCAATAGCCGATGTTTGCGACGATCTCCGCATAGCGGTCGTATGCTGTGATTGCTCTTAGGACTGGTATGTACGATTGGTGGCACGCTTGGTCGTGCGATCACAAGCAATTGGAGAAGATTGATCGCAAAATCAGTCGTAGGTAATTGTGCGACTAGTCCCAGGCACCCACGATTGATCGTCCGAGCAATCGTGTATACCTGCGACCACTCGCACGATCAGTCGTGTATACCTACACCAGTTGAACGACTAATCGTGCGACTGTGGGACCCGCGACCATCCACAAATGGTGGTGCGAGCATGCACGATTGGTGGTACGACCATGTAAGACCTGTCTGCAACCTCTTACGATTTGGAATCGCAGGTCAGAAGTTTTGAACATGACCATCGACCTTGCTGCGACTGATTTTGCTGTTGCGATGACCCACGACCTCTGCGACCAGTCGCACGCTCTTTGTACGATTTGCCCGCGATTGCAACATTTTTCGGTCGCAGCTAGGTCGTAACCTGGTCGCAAGCCCGGTGTGACTGGGCCTTTATACAGCAATTAAACCATTCGCATGTCATCACAAGCTTTTCTTTCACAAACTTGAGAAAATACCGCCTTCTGTATTTTATACTTCGGTTGTGATCTGATTTGCTCAAATAAAATTCCTTTTCACATTTCAGAAAGGCAATAACGTTTTTGCTGAGGAATGCGTCAACAAATATGGAAAAGTAGTCGGGTAAGATTATTGTTTATTATTAATATTGCATGGATAAATGGAAAGAATATACAACTCTTTTCGTATTTGTAGGCCTGTCATGAAATGGAAGTTGAACGAGAGTGACCACAGATTGGGAGATGGGTACTTGTATTTACTGTAGGTGTAATTGAACCACAACAATTATATTTTCAGGGTGACTTTTTTGCACTTGTTATCAGCGTTATTTTGATATGGCCTTGCTTAAAAACAAAGACATTACAATTTCTATGGAATTCAAATGCCTACAAGATAATGTGGAGGGAAAAAAGGTATGTGAATACGTTCTAAAAATTGTCAACAAAATGAGGCATAGGCCTATAAACAACTTAATTTTCTTTTCTTCCTTTGTAGAGTATACAGATTCCATTCCCCAATTCTCTATGTGTCGGATATGGACATCGTGAAAAATGTTTTGGTGACGGATTTCCACAAGTTCCCAAACCACTGGGTAAGGTCATGGAGCTATAAAGTTGAACTTATGAACTGAATATCATTCAAATATTCCAACCACTTGCAAACCATGCACATAGGCCTAGGCTATATCAAAGTGCAGCCATATCCATCAGGTAAGAAATCTCAAGGTCAAACTGCTTTAGAGTCTGTGGTCACAGAAACACAGCACTCCAGGATTAATCTAGCTCTCAAAATATACTGTGGTTGTTTATACACTAAATACAAAAAGACTGTAGGCATCCAGCAGGCAAAATGATTGTGCTAGATATATCCTGTAATTTCAAAATATATTTTTATTTACAAAAACTGCCCATCGCTAGTTAAAAACGAACGCCGTTTGTCTTGCTTTTCTCAACATCCATGATTGTAAAACTTCAGACAGGTCATTTAAACGATATTTACAAAACAAAAACAACCCCCAAATCCACCCATTCATATCCATATCCTACCTTTAAGCTTGCCTAGCAAATGCTTAGGTCTGAACAATAGCACTACGTAAATGCCTAATGAAAAGCTGAGATTTTACGTACGTTAATTTTTAAGCAGTTGCTAATCTAAGAAGCATTTGCCTGCAAGAAACAAGCTTTTGCTTCGAAGCTTTTGCTTGCTAGCAATTTCTTATTTTTATGTAACCCTATAGAAAAAGCAATTGCTAGTTCTATTACAGAAAATACTCACCTGCGATACCTACAAATGCATTTTCAATGCGCATGCGCAAGCAAAGAAGATTTAGTCACCACGCACGCCCGGACTGCATGTCCCAGAATCCCAAAATTCACCCCTTTTTCTAGCGTTGGGCATTACAATATATCGGACTCATATTTCCGACAGTTCCGCAAACACAATGTCAGAGCCTACTGTCACCAGAAAACTAAAGATCAAATGTAGATCGTTTAGAGTTTTTCCACTGAAGCCTTTGGAGTTCGAAATCTATACGTCTAGCTTAATGCCGTCTCTGTTTGCAAGAAAACCCGTGTGCTATCCGTTTCAACTGGTCTGTTTATGGAAAGCTTTTTCGTGGCAGGACAGCACTAGCGCTTCGTTACCCGCACAGCTGTTCTGCACTTATACTGACGCTATTACTACTCCTATTATTAGTAGGCCTACTTCAACTTCGGCGGTAATTCTGTACCTGTCGTACATCCATCCCACTATTTTTTCCACCACCGGTGAATGTACGTGAGTTCTAGCTCTTGCGGGTTATCATCAGAGAGTGTATTTTCAAGGTATAACCGCCCGATCCCCGCAACTCAGCAACTATCGGAATTTTCCCGCCATTACCAGGGAGCCGCAGAGCCATCACGCCCAGACTATCATCCACCGGCCTGGGCCCAATTTCATAGCGCTGCTAAGCACACGATTTTCTGCTAACCGAGCCTCCGTCTATTTCATGGGGACCGTAAGCAGTAAGCGCAGCAAAAGGCACGCTTAACCTAGCGGGAAAATTTGCTTAAATCAGTGACGTAACAGTAGAATTTCCATGCGCGCGCAAACGTTAGCACAAAAACGCCGTGAAATAGCGCTTAAGGTTAGCAAATTTTTCTGCTAAAGTTAGCACGAAAATTTGCTTACCGTTAAGCAGCTCTATGAAATTGGGCCCTGGCCGTATAATGATCCTCGCCAATTCCAATCGTTCCATCAGCCTGCGGATCCCCACAACCAGGGGATTCATTTTCCACGTGTGACATCTCCCAGAATTTATTCCACAATGTATCCACCTAGTTACCCCGTCCACCGCGAGGCCATGGGCGGCCATTTCTCCCCGTTCTTCGGCGCACTAGGACCATTACGGGGCCGCGAATGCTAAACATTTTCACACTCTCCGCGTCGTTCCCATGCGACAGCCATTCTTCTGCTCGACATCATTGCTCTCGTTATGACAGGGACAACGTTCCAGTTGGGATCTCTCACTCTCACCGTTATTATTATCTCGCGATTCGTCACGCAACCTGTTCCCGAATTCAACAGCGTTCCACATCATCTCCTTTTCGGAGCCGTAGCCGCTCCATCTCCCCTACCAAAGGCTACGCTCATTCTGGATCATACTTCGATCTCCAGTGATTCGGACCAAGGTTTTACAGACCACACTTCCATGTCACACCGAGGGAACCTTGTAATGCCTATAGTGAGTAGTATTTTACAATTTCCCTCTCCCTCGCCAAAGGAATCATATCGCGCATCCTTCCGTACGGAACCCGTCAGACCTGTCCCAGGAAAACATAGTCTCTGTAGACAAGCTTCTGCTCAGATATTTTGGAAGATGTTTTTACCAATGTCCAGAAAAAGAATTCAAGCAGAGTTCCCAGACAGGAATCGTTGCTGTTCAAGCCCAATACAGATGACACCAACCGCTTCTTTACAGTCCCCATGATTTCCTTCGAAGTTGAGGACAAACGACGTTCAGAAAACGTTACCAAGAAAACCATCTTTCCTGATAAACGCACTAGGGATTTAAATAAATCTCTGGAAAGAATCGATCATCTCATGCGCCATGGAGCCAAGGTGTCGAGTTTCTCTATCTTACTTTCGGACGTACTGGCACGTGTCTCTGAGGATCCATCATTAATTGACCAGGATCTTCTTCCAGTCTTCTTCAAATTCATGGATGACTGTCTAGGCTCTTGCCTACGAGAGTTTGCTGCTGGGGCAGCCATGACTTCTTCACTGCACCGATCACTCTTACTTGTTCTGGCCTTCCCATGGATCCAGAGAGCGTGTTGAAGGTCTACCTCTAATCTTATTGGCAACGACCTATTTGATAATAAATTTAACGAGGTCTTAATGAAAGAAGCCAAACGCCTAAAACCTGATGACAGAATAGTCCTTCCTCGCCAGTCCTCACATAAGCCATCATCTTGGTCTACACTGACAGCTGGAAAAGACAATAGGAACAATCAAGGTTCTTTTCGTCGCTCCTACACCACATGTTTTTGTCGCCCCAATGTCTCTTTCAGCCAGGGTTCCACTAAATCCAGCTTCCGGCGTCAAGCCTTCACCTCTACCAAGACAGCACCCGCTAAACCGACATACTCGTTCAAGTCACAAGGATCAAGAGGATTCAAACGACAGTGACTGCAGAGTTCATCCAATTCAAATTCCACCGGCTCCGGGACCGGCGGGGGTCGTACTTTGGAATTCTCTTACAAATGGACTCACAACCACAGACCGTTGGGTTCTTCAGACAGTCTCTCTGGGCTATTGCCTAGAACTTACCACTTCGCCCCCTCAGTCTCACTTGTTTCCTCACTAACCCACACTGGTCCCCCTCGACAGCGCTCGCCAGACTTCCCTGAAAAAAAGACATTTGATCGCTAAAAGAAAAGAAAGCCATAGTTCCTCTTCTTTGAAATTCAACCAGGGGATTCACCTCAACACTCTTCCTGGCTCTAAAGAAATCTAACGATTGGCGACCAATCATCAACCTTTGGCCCCTCAACATCTTTATACGACCGAAGCACTTTCGGATGGAAACTTTGGCCACTGTCTTACAATCCCCTCCTCGGGGTTGGTGGGCAACATCCCTAGATTTGAAAGATGCGTATCTCCATGTACCCATTCATGTCAACCATCAAAGGTTTCTACAGTTCATCTACCAGAACATAACCTACCAGTTCCATTGTCTCCCCTTTGGTTTCTCCACGGCACCCCCCGTATTCACCAGAATCACCAAGGTAATAGCGGCAGCCCTGCGTCGTCGGCATATACGTCTTAATATCTACCTAGACGATTGGCTCATCGTGGGCCCGATTCAGGAAGCGGCCCTTCTAGCCTTATCCAAGACTGTCTAACTCACACTGGAGCTGTGATTCTTAATCAACACCGAAAAATCTTCCCTAGTCCTTTCACTGATTCCAATGTTCCTCTGTGCCTCTCTCGACATGATTGCAGGCATAGCCACACCTTTCATCGAACGTTGTGTAGCTCTGAAAGAGTGTGTCCATCTGTTCCTGTCATCGGTGACACTTCCAGCTCGGAACCTGGCTTCGTCTCCTGGGCTTTATGGAAAGCTCAGTGGACCTTGTGCCTTAGTGCAGATTGCACATGCGCCTGCACTTCAACTTCATCTACTTTACCATTATCGCCCACGGAAGGATGCCAATACCGAACCCGTTCTGATGAATCTGTTGATTCAGTCCCATCTCAAATGGTGGCTCTCGCCTCAGAATCTTCTTTGCGGTTCACCATTTCCACGGCCCTTCCCAGCACTAACTCTGACCACAGATGCATCAAACTCGGGCTGGGGCGCTCACCTGGGCGATGTCTCCCTAGCGTGAACTTGGACCCCATCAGAACAACTCCTACGCATCAATCATATGGAGCTTCTAGCAGTTCTCAAGGCCCCTTTAGTCTTTGCAGACGAGAGTTGCAAACCATTTTACACTGGTCAGA
Source organism: Crossaster papposus (assembly GCA_037893245.1). Taxonomy (NCBI): domain Eukaryota; kingdom Metazoa; phylum Echinodermata; class Asteroidea; order Velatida; family Solasteridae; genus Crossaster; species Crossaster papposus. Next base: position 14,677 of record JBAIAA010000235.1, on the reverse strand, counting down.
ACAGACAGCCTAACAGTAGTGTCCTACTTTAACCGTCAAGGAGGCACTCATTCTCCGTCCCTGTGCATGCTGACGTGGACACTTGGTGCATCCTTCACCAGATTTCTGTTCAAGCAAGCCACCTGTCTGGCAAAGACAACATCATTGCAGATGCACTATCTCGGGGTCGTGCGATTCCCACAGAGTGGTCTTTCCATCGCCCAACAGTCCAACAAGTTTCCAATACTCTGGAAACCCCAGTTACAACCAATTACCAACAACCAGTTACCAACCTTCTGCTCCCGCCATGCCCACCCTCAGTCTTGGGCGACAGATGCACTCAGCATCAGCTGGTCGGGAATCCTGGGTTATGCCTTCGCTCCAATCCCCCTTCTACCTCGTGTCCTAGAGAAGATCAGTCAGGAGAGATGCAAGATAATTCTGATCGTTACTTTTTGGCCCAGACAGGCAAGGTTTCCTCGATTCCTGGACCTCCTAATCCAACCACCAGTGTGTTTCCGAAACGTCTAGACCTCCTGTCACAACCTGTCTCTAAGATCTTCAGATCCAGACAGTATTTATCTCTCTGCCTGGATGCTATCGGTGTCCTTTTGAACCGCAGGATTTTCAGAAGTCGCTGCAGCCCTGGCAGCAAAGAGTAGACTGGCTTTAACTAGAAGAACTTACGACAATCGTTTACAGCATTATGTCAAATGGTGTTCCAAGGAAGGTAGATCCCATGTCTGCATCTTTAAAAAGCATTGGGGGTGTCTTTGTCCATTTGTATAATTCTGGTCTTCAGATTGCAACAATCCGAGGCTACAGATCGGCTATGGCCGGGTCATCCATAGAGGCTTTCAGGATGGTTCGAACCTGTCTAACAATCCTCGATTTCCCATTTCATTAAGGGTATGTTCGTCGAGAGACCCCCAATAAAGAAACTGATCCCATCCTTTGACCTTGATGATGTTATTCACAAGCTGGCTAAAGCCCCCTTTGAACCTGCCGGGTCTTCTACTCTTCATAGACCGACAGTTAAAACAGCCTTTCTGTTGGCTTCCTCTACAGCACGTAGAAGTGAACTCCATGCCCTATCCACAGCGGCAGGCCACTTTCGCTGGGAACCAGGAGACGTACGACTTATTTCAGAGATAGGCTTTCTAACCAAGAACCAATCTCAAAATTTTCTTCCGGATATCTTTGTTTCTAGTTTCTAGATGACAAATTATGGTGCCCTGTCAGAATATTGAAATTCTACATTTCTGAAATGGTACCAGGAGAGCCGCTTACATTGCGCATCACAACCCAGGTTCATTACCAGCGCCACATATGTGTATCACATCTACCCCAGGCTGAAGCACAACTGGTTCTACAAGCACCGCAGGTGCCAGGAAAGCCGTTTATGTTGCGTTGCCCAACTCAGGCTCATTTGGGTTCTGGGACATCCGGTGTGGGCGTGCGTGTTGACGCAATCTTCTTTTGTTATTGTCAGCGGAATTGCTTGCGCATGCACATTGAAAATGCATTTGTAGGTATCGGAGGTGAGTACTTTTTAATAGAATAGAAAATTCCTTCGGATTTATATGTATTCGGCCCACTGTCTAGTACAGCTGTTCTTAATCTTGTTGGCCCCACGACCCTATCAGACATTCTTGGTCAGTACCGTGACCCCTAAAACTAAAAATTGAAGAAAAAAAACGGCCTGGTTTATGCAAAATCACGGTTTATTTATGACCCCCTGGAAAACCCCAAACGACCGGCCCATGGGGGTCACAACCGCCAGGTTAAGAACCGCTGGTCTAGTAGATATCCAACTGAATGTTATGAGATAAAAGCAGTTTTTTGTTTCATTCGTAACGATCTGTATTCAATCTGTAGCTGAATTTACTAGGCCTACTGTACAATGCTGCAGTGTCATTTTTCTCGTTTGACCCATAACAGGACATTCCTGCCGCCGGTTTCCCATTGAATGGTACTTTGCTTTACATGAAAGGCCAACGATGGAGAGACGTCCGTGCCATCATCACACCAGCATTCACGACAAGCAAGCTCAAGCAGGTGAGCATTATAAGTCGAGGAGATGTCCTCGATTATCTTGCCTAAAAAATTAGTTTCGTGTACGGCACAGCTCTTAGAAGAAAAAAGTACTGATTTTTATAAATTAAGATGTGGGGAATTCAAATTTACTTGTTGGAGTTTTCACAAACCTGCAGATGGTGATATTTTTAATTCAGGTGTACTATTCATAGTTAATGATGTTGAATAAATTACTTGACAAAGTTATTTTAAAAGCATTTTAACACCACTTAAAATTGTAGTTGCAAACTTCTCAATGTTCTTGGCTCTGGCCTTTTAAAAGTAAACTACCCAAGATACATTTTGAAGGGAGAACTTTTTAACCAACTTTTTGTTTAGTGTTTAGCATAATTATAAACTTTCCTGAAAGTTCAAGATGGTATTTTTGAGTCAACGCAAATTAAAGGTGGAAGACTGAACCGGTTTTAACTGTTATATCAGTGGAAATGTGTGACTAGTTTGAACTGGTGCCACACGTATTAGTTTTTACTGGTGTATATAACTTGATGAACTGGTTTTGAATGTCGATGCCAACGATCAATATTCCACAATATTACACACAAGAAGTACATCTCTATGTTATGTATGTATGTCGTCTTAAAACTTTATAGATACCCTGTCCTAAAACTACAAACTAGGACTAATTTCACGGAGCTGCAAATTCTTACCAGCCAATATTACATGTGTTTTACATGCTGAGCAAAAGAAACAGCTGAATATTAATCACAAACAATAAACATCACGTGAAAATTTGGTCTGTAACCCTGTTTTTTGCCAAGGACGAATTTTCATGGTAAGCAGATGTTTGTGCTTAGCAGCTTCGTGAAATTGGCCCCAGGTTTAAACTGTATTGTCTCGACTTAACGATTACCAGTATAGGTAACTGGTTTGTTCATCTGGTTTTAATCTGTACCTGTTGCCCCTATAAGAATGAGCATGTTTTGTTTATAAACTGGTTAACTGGTTTTTTTATTAAAACAAATTAAGTTGAACAATTCGATGTTCTGATGACGGCAAACTTTGGTTATACATCTGCGCTACAACCTTTCATCCTAAACTGGTTCCCATGGCATAATAAATCAGTACAGATATTACCAGCTGATACCAGTTGAATCCACGTTTATAAATAGGCCTACTAACAGTTCAAACCTGTTGAAACCAGTTGACTTGTGAACTGGTTTCAACTGGAATTTCTTACCGGGGATGATTCAATCTACCAGCAGCAGCTTAATACAGGGAAAATAACGGTATGATATAATATTTGGCGACTTTTTTTGTTCAACCAGTTCGCGATGGGACTATTTTTAACGAAACTCAATCTGAGGCGGATTTTATAGGCCGATGGTACTTGGAAGCACACCCACGCATTCCCGGCCTTGCTCGTGGCGTGTTTATGCAACGTCCGTTTTGAATCTGGAAAAAAACTTTGCGTGTGTATATACGTCTTCCGGTGCGAACTGGTTAAAAGAGATGACCCATTTGTCCCTCCATTGTCGTCCAATGAAAATGTTTGACAAAAAGGAAACTTTGGGCTGTTGTAAATACTCATCTTAAAATTCCCGTCTGAATACAAATTAGTAGGTTTGATCGTCTGAGGTATACATCGTTTCACTTTGAAATGCATCAGACTGATTTATTTCCCTCCCATTCTTCACTCACTCAGATGGTGGAAATTTTCAGTGATTGTTGTGGTCCTCTGCTGGACAACATGAAAAAGTCGCACGCTGAAAACATACCCTTCAACACAAAAAAGTAGGTATTTTCTCCCAGATTCTGCAGACAAAAACTTGATGTGATTTTGCATTCAAAGCGGACTAGGCCAGTAGCAGGTTGTGATTTCAACAAAAGATTTCCAAATTCACAGCTAAATGCTCCAAATTCAAGTTCACATCTTCAGTCAAACTTCACGTCATAGGTTAAGTCGTTAAGAATCTAAATTCACCACTGGAATCACATCCTGCAGCCCTAGTTGTAAAAAAAGTATACCATGAATATAGCAAAAAGATGCCACCATTTCATGCAACATAACTTCACACCTACACTGGTTTGGTGTGAGCCCTTAATTGTTTTACTTATAAAATCTTACATCCTGACGCCATCTTTTTCCTTATATCATCTCAATGAAGGTCAATCGTTGAAATAAAATAGTGAAAACACATCTGGGACTAATAAACATTTCCAGTTTTAGATCTGCATGGACTTTGTACACAACCAAAGAAGTGGCGGCAGGATACTACTTTTTTATATATTTTTTATACTTTTTTTCTTCTTCTGTATTCCAAGAAATTATCTGGGCTTCTTCATCCAAACCATCATGGCTCTTATTTATGGCCTGGATGTCCAGTCTCAGGCCAATCTTGATCATCCGTTTGTGAGCAAGGTGGAGAAAGCATTCCAACCAAACCTACTCTCGTTGATACCAAGTAAGCATGATTATAGTTTTTCTTTCAAGAACCAGACTCGTATAGTTGTGCAGCTGGAGAGCTGGAGACATTTTGGGGGAATTGTGCCTTTGATGATACAAGCAATAAATTTGGCACAGTCGGATCAGTCCGAGTATGTCATGATGAGAAAGGTATTTGGCTGTAGGGCCATCGCAGATTCGTCCTTTGAGGAAATACAGGTACATGTAGAATATCATAAGCAATTATCAAAATGTTCAAAATGGCTGCCATTTTTTCATCGGACAAAAACTGTGATAACCCTATAGCCATTAGCCAATATCTTTCTCATGACATACTCTAACTGTGCCAAATTCCACGCTTGCTTTATCAAAGGCACAATACCATTTGCCGTACTGCCGGGGTTCCTGTACACGGTAAAATAAAGTTAGGTACAAAACAGTGGGTATAGGAGTTATTTTCCCCACATTGGTGAAAAGTTACTTCATTGGTGGTTACAAAAATCATGACCGAGAAAGAATTTACCCAAGAGGCAGTTGGTATTTGGACCAACATTGGGCCAAAATACCCACTTATTTGCCCAGTTTCCCATGATATTTCCCAGAGAGAATCCCAAAATGCCATGAGAAAATGTTTTCAAAAGCTTTAATACTTGATGTGAAGATAAAAACATTTGAGGGTTTGTATCGTCATGTTATCGTCGCCCTATATTCTGCCCTTTGTCCGAGTATCAGACATTGACATTTGAGCTCGCGTATAATGTTTGATATATCCAAACATTGGCTTTATTCACGAGTCGGCCATGATATTGAATTGAATGTGAGGTAAAATTATCAATTTTAGAACATGGGTCATTCTATAAATCAGGAGTCCAATAGTAATTTTTTTTTATTTTTATTTTTTTATTTAAAGGGGACTTAAAAAGTTTTTTGTTTTCGATTTTCGATGTGTTTTTGTGGCAGAGTATAGATTAAATAATAAATAGAAAACAAATTGGGTAAATTAGGTAAGAAATACGTTTTTTAGAGTCATTTTCTTTCTGCGCCTGCCCAGCCAGAAATCTGAAAAGTCTGTATGTAAACATATGACGTCATTCTGAGAGACGGTGACACTGCATACATATGTATGCAGTGCCACCGTCTCCCAGAATGACGTCATATGTTAACATACAGACGGAGATTTGAAGTCGCTCTTTTCAGATTTCTGGCTGTGCCTGTGCAGAAAGAAAATGCCTCTAAAAAACGTATTTCTTACTTAGTTTACCCAAATTGTTTTTTTATTTATTATTTAATCTATACTCTGCCACAAAAACACAAAAAGAACACACACAAAACCTTTGAGTTCCCCTTTAACTAGGAAATGTATTAATGTGAATGATACTTTATGTGTAACAAAGTTCAAAGGTTGCATTAATAAAACCTCAATTTTTTATCTTGATTCCAATTACATGTAGTTCTTGTTTTGGTAAAAAATAAGCCGAAAATTATCATATTTTTGGCTAAAAGTAGTCTCAAAATATTTACATTTGTGCCTCTATAAAAAGATAAACTGTGCTTTTCTAGGTCAAAATAATGGATGTACTAACTCAATTTCAACATGAGATTCAATTTGTATAGAAATAAATTTGTGAAGATGTGATATGGTGCTTCCCAAGTGTGGTTTTGGAAAGAACCAGAGGGAACTCAATGTTTCGGACAGTATGCTCTGCCCGTCGTCAGGAGACTGAGAGATTCATATAACAAAATTAATTGTGTCCCTCGCCAATTATTGTTTTCGCTCTGTTTACAGTCATCTTCCCAATATTGGGGCCACTCTTCGAAAAGATGGGGTCCAACATTTTCCCAAAGGATACGATTGACTTCTTCAAGAAAATAATTGAGGATTCTTTTAAAGGAGGAGTCCAAATACGACAGCGACGTGAGGGCACCAAAAGGGTATGTGAACCAGGGATCGCTCGATAGGCCGAAGGTTCGATAGTCTGAAGATTTGATGTCCGAAGGTTCGTTAGTCTGAAAGTTCGTTAGTCTGAAAGTTTGTTAGTCCAAAGGGTTCGATGGTCCGAAGGGTGCGGTGGTCCGAAGGGTGCGGTGGTCCAAAGGGTCCGGTGTTCCGAAGGGTCCGGTGGTCCGAAGGGTCCGGTGGTCCGAAGGGTCCGGTGGTCCGAAGGGTCCGGTGGTCCGAAGGGTCCGGTGGTCCGAAGGGTCCGGTGGTCCGAAGGGTCCGATGGTCCGAAGGGTCCGATGGGTCCGATGGTCCGAAGGGTCCGATGGTCCGATGGTCCGAAGGGTCCGAAGGGTCCGAAGGGTCAGATGGTCCGATGGGTCCGATGGGTCCGAAGGGTCTGATGGGTCCCATGGTCCGAAGGGTCCGAAGGGTCCGATGGTCCGAAGGGTCCGATGGTCCGAATGGTCCGAAGGGTATGATGGTCCGAAGGGTCCGATGGTCCGATGGTCCGATGGTCCGATGGTCCGAAGGGTCCGATGGTCCGAAGGGTCCGATGGTCCGAAGGGTCCGATGGTCCGATGGTCCGATGGTCCGAATGGTCCGAAGGGTCCGAAGGGTCCGATGGTCAGAAGGGTTCGATGGTCCGAAGGGTTCGATGGTCCGAAGGGTTCGATGGTCCGATGGTCCGAAGGGTTCGATGGTCCGAAGGGTCCGAAGGGTCCGATGGTCCGAAGGGTTCGATTATCATATGGGTCCCATGGTCCGAAGGGTCCGAAGGGTCCGATGGTCCGAAGGGTCCGATGGTCCGAAGGGTCCGAAGGGTCCGAAGGGTCCGAAGGGTCCGATGGTCCGAAGGGTCCGATGGTCCGAAGGGTCCGATGGTCCGAAGGGTTCGATGGTCCGAAGGGTTCGATGGTCCGAAGGGTTCGATGGTCCGAAGGGTTCGATGGTCCGAAGGGTTCGATGGTCCGAAGGGTTCGATGGTCCGAAGGGTTCGATGGTCCGAAGGGTTCGATGGTCCGAAGGGTTCGATGGTCCGAAGGGTCCGATGGTCCGAAGGGTTCGATGGTCCGAAGGGTCCGATGGTCCGAAGGGTCCGATGGTCCGAAGGGTCCGATGGTCCGATGGGTCCGATGGTCCGATGGTCCGAAGGGTCCGATGGTCCGAAGGGTCCGAAGGGTCCGAAGGGTCCGAAGGGTCCGAAGGGTCCGAAGGGTCCGATGGGTTCGATGGGTCCGATGGGTTCGATGGTCCGAAGGGTTCGATGGTCCGAAGGGTTCGATGGTCCGAAGGGTTCGATGGTCCGAAGGGTTCGATGGTCCGAAGGGTTCGATGGTCCGAAGGGTTCGATGGTCCGAAGGGTTCGATGGTCCGAAGGGTTCGATGGTCCGAAGGGTTCGATGGTCCGAAGGGTTCGATGGTCCGAAGGGTTCGATGGTCCGAAGGGTTCGATGGTCCGAAGGGTTCGAAGGGTCCGATGGTCCGAAGGGTTCGATGGTCCGAAGGGTTCGATGGTCCGAAGGGTTCGATGGTCCGATGGTCCGAAGGGTTCGATGGTCCGAAGGGTTTGATGGTCCGAAGGGTTCGATGGTCCGAAGGGTTCGATGGTCCGAAGGGTTCGATGGTCCGAAGGGTTCGATGGTCCGAAGGGTTCGATGGTCCGAAGGCCCGAAGGGTTCGATGGTCCGAAGGGTTCGATGGTCCGAAGGGTTCGATGGTCCGAAGGGTTCGATGGTCCGAAGGGTTCGATGGTCCGAAGGGTTCGATGGTCCGAAGGGTTCGATGGTCCGAAGGGTTCGATGGTCCGAAGGGTTCGATGGTCAGAAGGGTTCGATGGTCAGAAGGGTTCGATGGTCAGAAGGGTTCGATGGTCAGAAGGGTTCGATGGTCAGAAGGGTTCGATGGTCAGAAGGGTTCGATATTCTGAAAATAGAATAAGGTTAAATATTCTGAAGGTTTGATAGTCTGAATCGACGTTAAGGTACAGTAGTCCGAACCGACAGTGAGGTTCGATAGTCCCAATTCAACTACTGTTTCCTCTAGCGGTAAGAACAAACATGAAACAGCCATAACATTGGTAGTTGTGATACGTACGGTAAAATCGATCTCAGAACACGTCTTTAATAGCCAAGATCGATCTTGGAACGGGGATTTCTTCAAAGTCCTAAGACGAGTCGGAAGATAAGACAAGTTTCGTGAAATCAGTGATGTATATTGTTTGTGATTGTTATTCAGCTGTTTTTTGCTCAGCATAAGAAGCACAAAAGACTTTTGGCTGGTAACCTGTAAATTGTATTGGGCAAGACTTTTGTGCTAAGCAAACTGTTTAGCTCCATGAAATCGGCCCCAGGTCATGAGCTAAAATCCAATGTGATTGTTATGCTAAGCTGACCACAGCTAAATACCAACCACAAACAATATACACCATGTGGAGTTGTGGCTGGTAAGCTGGTTTTGCTAAGAAAGATTTGTTTGTGTTTAATAAATGTTTGTGTGTATAAGCAGCTCTATGAAATTGGTCCCTGGTTTGAAAATCAAAAACAATTTAGGTTTTCTGCGTGTTCAACATAGGTATTCTCGATCAAGAAAAACATTCAAAGTCCTTTTTTAAATGTACATCTTCAGGCGATTTTGGTCGTGCCGCCAATTCGGTAAATCTTATTAGCTTTTATCAGGGCGTTTAGTTTCAATTCGAGACACTCCAATTCACTTGACTTTCAGATTTGGTTGGAAATTTTAATGCAGTTCAAGTGCATGGTTATTTTGTAAAAAACGCATGAAGGCCGGTTCATACTTCACGCAAAAGCGAATGCAATGCGAATTTTCAAACAATTGAAGTTTCATTGTGGCGTTCCCCGTTGCCTTGACGAATGACATTTGCGTGAACTATGAGCCGGCCTTGACGCAGGGGTAGTTTGCGTACATAGAAAACGAAACTGAACGATTTAAGGCAGCATTTAAATGTTCGCGAAGCCAATTGACGTTGTTATTAAATTAGACGCTTATTTGCCGAAATTGCTTCTTTTTTTTTACAGTATGAAACCATGAATGAAATGTACCAGAAGTTCACAGAGTTTCCAGGAGACCCTCCGACTAAGGAAGAGGCCGGTGCATCAAAGAAACTTAGCTACAACGAGTTTCTCTGTGCGGTAAATGTTTAGTGAACTTTTGTCAGTCCGCTTCTTATTCGATACAAAGCCTTTTTCCAAGGTTATCGTAGCCTTGGTCAAGGCGCGTTTGTAGTTATCAGTCTGTCGTTATATCCGTCTAGAAATACACGCCACTCGCGCCCCGCATATGCTGCTAGCTCGCGGGCCCCGTGCAAAGATACAGCCCGAACAGTGACCTCATATACGGCCACTATTTATGCAAATCAACTGAAGCTACTTTTTTGCCTTGGATCAACCGTTTTTTAAATCTTATGTTTTTCCAAAATTTTGCACCACATTATTAGCGCATGACCTCGTATGCGAATACAGATAAGTATAGGCGGGGCTAAGATGTGGATTGTCCAATCACAATGCGGTTGAATCCCGACGTCATCAAATTTGATGCAGTTACTTATTTGCAGCATGACATTTAAGACAAAATGGCTGATATTCAGCCTCGTCTTTCGTCCGAAGGTCTTTCGTCCGAAGATCTGTCGTGTTGTTTGAATTCTGCAGCGAAAATATTATCCCTAAGATTTTAGACCCGAGCAGCATAAGGCCTTAGAATCCTTTCGTCGTGGTCACGATGTTTTTGTGAATTTGCCGACAGGTTATTGAAAATCCGTCATTTTTCAGGCTGCCCCATTTTGCTCGGAGCTCGCACGTACGGTACAGGTACTCAGCTCTTTTCAGCGTGTTTTGTCAGTTTATTATCGCCGCATAATCGGCATTATATATACCCAGGCATGCTGGTCTGTGCGTTATCGCCACATTGTATGGTCCAAGCATGGTCCAACGCTGTGGGGAGGGGGCATGTTTACGGCTGCAGAACCAACCTTTAAAATGATCGCAATATCGTAACGTATAGGGACAAGTGTCTTATAATCTCAATAACTCCTATAATTATTTTCTTGGCAAAATTCAGCTGGCAAGGCATTTAATTATCAGAGTTCCGCATTTTACCGAGGCACATTTTTCAGCTAGATTAGATGCGTGCGATATAATGTAGGGCCGATTTCGACACGTTTCAATAGAGTCGCGACGCGGTTGAAAACTCAAAACTAAGCAGCTAAACACAACTAGTTTTGACCATAACATTGTCAACATTCAAGCAAATACCCAGCAAAAAGAGCGAAAATAACTGCGACCCTCACCAATCAAGCAAGACAGTTCAAATCTTCATGTGTAATTCCTATACAAGCCTTCGTAAAAATCTCTCAACTTTCTCCGATAAAATATTATGTCAACGTTGGCAGTGTTCGTAAACACTTGCGAGATAGCTATGACCAATTTCACCGCTAGCTCAAATTATGCAGTTTCTACGCAACAATCGACCAATAAGAAAACGACTATAAAGGTCAGTTTATTATTAGCATAATGAGCACCGCCCCCAAAACCCCAACTTAATGATTGATCCAAGGCGTTCATATATCTAAAGTTAATTTGCATAAAATAGTGGCCACGTGAGGTCGTTGTTTGAGCTTCGATTACCACTGCGCTGTACGTATGGACGGGTAACGATGAACGCCTTGACCAAGGCTATAAGGTTATCGTGACTTAAGGGTGTAGGCTCAAGCTAGCCTTGAATGCAAGGCTGTTCTGTATGTGCAACGAGCAATCATCGCTGGCTATGCATAGCCTTGAACGCAAGGCTGTGCTGTATGCAACGTACATTCATCTCTTGCTGTGCTGTATGCAACGCAATCATCGCTGGCTGTGCATATCCTTGAATGCAAGGCTGTGCTATTTGCAACGAGCAATCATCGCTGGCTATGCATAGCCTTGAACGCAAGGCTGTGCTGTATGCAACGTACATTCATCGCTGGCTGTGCTGTATGCAACGCAATCATCGCTGGCTGTGCATATCCTTGAATGCAAGGCTGTGCTGTTTGCAACGAGCAATCATCGCTGGCTATATATGCATTGCCTTGAATGCAAAGCTGTGCTGTATGCAACGTGCAATCATCGCTGGGTATGCACAGCCTTGCATTCAAGACTATACGCGGGCCAAATCAAAATTTTATTTCTTTGGTATTTAGAGCATTTCTTTTTGTCATAAACTTGCTGGTTTGTAAATAAGGATGAAAACAGTGCATCGGAGGGCCAGCTTGTATAGAGCGTGTAGGTTGACCGAGATATTTTTACCAAATTTACAAAAAGTGAACGATATGTCAAATTAGGGGATAGGAAAATTAAAGTCTTGTTACGTCATATGTACGTCATTCCATAAAGCGTATACCTTGCAGTACCGGTATAAGCTTGGTTCCTTGACGTCCACACACGCCAGTGCCAGTGCCAGTGCATGCAGTACAGGGATTTCCAACAATGAGACAATAGCATTGCAACCTGTGTGTTCGGGTCAAACATGTTTTAGACAGCCATGCATGTTTTCATATAGGCCCCCTATTATAAAATTAATTTTGAATTTATCTTCCATATTTTTTTGGCCGTTTTATGGTTCAGATCTTCGCAAGTTTTATAGAAAACAAAATCAACCACACGTATAAATGGTCTTATAGCTGGCGGAAGTTTAATGATGACCTTTATGCGAGACCTACACAGTCTACTACTGTGAAATGAGGTCCTAGAAGTGCTCTATTGTGCATTGGAGCAAAGGAATCATTTTTCAAGATGGCGATGGGCCACAGGACGACGTGCAGGGGTGATAATCTTTGAATGGGAATTTCTCCCAAAAGTCATTTCTAAGATTTAGATTTCAATACAAATTTGCCGAGTCGGGGCGTGTTTTTATTTAGCCGATCATCAGCTACGCGCACGTCACGCACTGAACCGTCTAGTCTTTGCCAAAATCCACTGTATTCGACAGTGCGCCTGCTAACGACACGATTTATAGTCCAGCTACCTCGATCGCTCAGTGGTCTTTGCAAATTGCATCCAGCAGTCTTTTTCCTAGGAACCAATCAGCGATCGCAGAACTGAGATTATCAACACGTACTTTGTGATCCTTTGTGAACTAGCACTAATTACATATGCAACGCAGGCCAGCACAACCGCTGAATGGGTAGTCGTTGCGTGAAGACGCTATATATGCCTATTCGAATGGTCGAATTTGCATGAAAAGATCACGCCCATTTAAGAAGTTTGCAAAGACCACTGTGCGATCGAGGGAGCTGGGGCGCGATAATTTTTTTCTGAAGGTAGGTTAGTACATTAGGTAATCAGAACACAGTGTTGACGTCATCGATGATGTTAAAGTTGTCTGGGACAACCCTAACCCCTAACCATAGTCAGATCCCAGACAACTCTAACATCGATGACGTCAACACCATCTGTGTTCTGATTGGCTAATAAATGTACATTATGTACCAACCTACCTGCAGAAAAAAATATCGCAGCCTGGGCTGGCCTATAAATCGTGTCGTTATGCACTGTCAAATACAGTGTTCTTTAGCAAAGATTATGAACTGCTCAATAATAGCACCCACACACGCATCGTTCGAACGCACAGTTGGTGGAAATTTTTAAACATGCGTCTCTCAGACGCACCTTTGGAAATGGCATTTTATTTAATGACAGCATGCAAGAAGAAATAATTTCACAGGGAGTTTTAGTGTCATTAATATATTCACAGCGAGTAAGCTTTAAACAGTATTTTGGTTAGTTATTTTTGGTGGATAGCTGCAAAAAATATACTTCAGCTTTAAACAAAAATAATAATAATCAATGGGATTGGTTCTGATTGTCGACAGAATGTAATCTTACTGTCAGGCGGCAACGAGGCAACCTCTACTTTACTGGTGTGCGCCACCTATCAGCTCGCACTGAGTCCCGAAATACAAGACAAGATGATCGAAGAGATTGACAGGGTTGCACCGACACCCGACGACATCACCTACGAAACCATGGGCAAAATGACGTACTTGGAAATGGTGATAAAGGAGTGCTTCCGCATGTATCCACCAACGTTGCTGTGAGTATAGTCCCTTGCCATTTGCCAGTCACAAATCTCAATGCACTTACTTACTTGGCCGCGTTGAACTAAGCCTGCAACGGTTACACGGTTACACGGTTACACGGTTAACCGACCGTTCAAACGGTTACACTTTTCCTGGTTTTTTTCAAATAAAAGAAACCCCACCAATTGTCAACTTTGCGTGGGTTTCGTCGGAGCAGGTCACAAATAGTACAATTGAATAAATTTGGTATGGACATTTCTGATACCGTAGCTTATTCTAACATAATAGCCAGTCGGCCGATAAAATTTGATGCGATCGCAGAACTGCGATTATCAACACGTACTACGCGCACACACTAAATTCCTTGATAAAGCAGCGCTAATTAAATATGCAATGCAGGCCCATGCTCTATTTTATTAATTTTTTTAATTTGTTATTTATTTATTTATTATTATTATTATTATTTTTTTTTTTTTAAATGTTAGTTACGGTTAACCGTTAACCGTAACCGCAAAACAACGGTTACACGGTTAATTTAATAACCAAAAAACTGGCAGCCTTACGTCGAACACATAAGACTAACCTTCGATTAAAGGTAGTATATACACCATTTGCAGATATCGAAAATATTTACTACCGAATTATAAAGAAATATCTTACTCATTTGAAAGTAAATAATGATTCTAGGCATCCAGCAAAATGATTGCGCTAAATATCCTGTAATTATTCCGAAAAATATAATTTTATAAAAAAAAAATCGCGATCGCCGGACGGCGATCGCGATTTTTTTTTTATAAAATTATATTTTATTTTAAAAAAACAAAGATAACATAAGAATAACCGCCCAATGCCGGTTGAAAACAAACGCTGTTTTTCGTGCTTTTCTCGGGATCCATGATTGTAAAACTTCGGACAGGTCAGTTAAATGATATTTACTGTAAAATACAACCCCCCAAATCTACAGTTAAGGAGAAATGACGAAAAAATGGACATTCTTTGATTCGAATGGGCGAGGACGCTGCGCGTCCGAGTCCAATTAGAATCAAAGAATGTCCACCTTTTGAGTCGTTTCTCCGACTTAAACTACGTCCCTTTTAAACCCATTGGCAAAATTTAAAAGGAACAACAAGTGTCAATTCTTACTAATGCTTTAAAGTATGAGACGATTTAAGTCCATTGTTCAGTGGTGCAAGCTACTAAGGAATGTAAA